>CM053504.1:44062994-44662994 GCA_028627145.1 Eidolon dupreanum
AAAAACAACTAGATGAGCAGAGCAAGGAGATTGAAACCGTCAAAAGGAACGAAATAGAACTTCTGGAAATGAAGAACACACTGCAAGAGTTGAAAAATGGAATAGCAAGCTTGGGAAATAGAGTTGACCAAATGGAGGAAAGGATCAGTGATATCAAAGGCAGAAATCTAGAAATAAATCAGAAGGAAGAAGAGAGAAATCCTACTTCTAATTCTTTTAAAGCAGATGTGTCCCCATCTTTTTTTGGAATTTTGATTCTACCTATGTGGAGAGCTACTTCCTTTATCATATGTCCCATTAATCTCATTCCTAAATGAAGTAAAATGTTTACAGTTCCTGGCACAGATCAAGCATCCAGTGGGTCTTCTTCACTCTCGCCTTGCCTCACCATAGCTCACACCAGCTTCTTGTTTGTTGTTGTTTTTTCTATAATACATTTTTGTCTCTAAGTTTTGCTCTAAATCAGTAATAATAGCTTCAGTGCATCATTTCCCAGTATGGGCCAGGTATAGTGTATTTACACTGTCTCAATGCCACATTATAGTTGTGGATAAAATGAGCAGCCACAGAAGAGTTAAGTTTTGATTAGATAAAAAGGTGAGAAATGTGACAATAGCTTGCAACATCACCAAGAAGGGTGCTGGCTCCCTGTGGCTGGTGTGTGCAGGCCAGTAGACTCATCTAGGAGGGAAAGAAGAGGTGCAGAGAATGTGGGAAGATGACCTCACCAGCATGATTCCACTCTGCTCCCTGGTTGTCGTCTTTGCTTCCCACTCCTAAATCCTACAATCTTCCTATTTTCTGCCCATATTTTGCTCTTGTTATTCTTCTGGGAGAATGTTCTTACCCACACCACCCATCTCTTCCTCTTTCACTGGATCTGTCCTTGAGTGCTGACCACCACCCCCAGGAGGCTTGAATGGACTAGTCCAGTGACTTTTGGCTCCCCAAATACTCTAAGCATGGGTCATCAAACTTTTCATGCTGTTATAATTATTGATTTTATATATTTCCCATTAGAATATAGTCAGATCAAGGGTAGGGACTATCATGTTTTATTTAGTTTTGTAACCTGAGGACCTACCACCATGGCCCATGTGTAGTATACTGCCCAATAATTGTTTGAAGAATGAACAAATGAATTAATAGCAGCAAAAAAAAATGTAACAAAGGTGAAATTGGATAACTCTTGTTTTGTGATCAATTTCCAGTGAACTCCTCACCATCTAGCTCCATGGCTGAGCCATCAATGAGAACAACTACAGTGTACTAATGTCTTCTCTCTGCCCTTCAGGTACCTACTGAAAATTTTACTCTGATAATTGTTACCATTTCCCTTTTCAGTTCATATGGAAATATGAGAATGACACTTTCACTTGAGGGTTTTTATTTCTCTTTAAAAATTATATATCAAAGAAACTTGATATTGATTTCCTTTGCTAAAGGAAACTCAGATTTCCATTTGAATTTGGGGAAATTAGGAGTGAAAATATAAAAGACAAAGCTGGAAGTAGCAAAGAAGGAAGAGGAGAAAGGGTGTTGTGAGAGGAGGGTGTGCTTTGGCTAGTCGTCTTTATTAATAATTATGGAAGGGAAGAAAAATAGTCATGCCATTCTTCTCCAGCTTATCTGCTCCCCACCTCATGCACACCAATCCTTGCTGTAAGATAAATCAGAGTGCAGGAAATTTAAAATGATTTAGGATCGATTGTGTTTGCTTAAATAACAATTTCCCTAACCTCAGTTTCATGATGCAGCATTTCTAGTGTAAATTATTTACCATAAAAGCACTAAGGTGAGTCTGTGTGGTATGGGAGTAAACTTAACCTCAAAACTTTAGACAGACAACATAAAGCTATAACTGTATGATTTCAAAGAAATGGTAAAATGGAAGGATATTTCAAGGGTACAATGGAGGCAGCAAAATTGGACTATTTATAATCATGACATTCCAGAAAATATTAATCGAATGACACAAGTTTAGTATTCTTCACATTTAAAAAAAATGATATACAATTTTAGGGCTCAGATATGTGGATTCATAAATGAAAACCATTTCTTATAAACACAAGTTTAGATTTAGAAAATTCCTCTTGATTTAATGTATTAAAAATACATTCAGGGATGTAGAAGATCGGCAAAGAACTTACTAATGTAATTTCTCTTATATTCTTTTTTAGAGACATTTAAACATTTTCAGAGATTCCCATTACAATATTTTATATATATATATATATATATATATATATATATATAGAGAGAGAGAGAGAGAGAGAGAGAGAGAGAGAGAGAGAGAGAGAGAGAGAGAGCGCGCGCGAGCGAGCATGAGAGAGAATATTAATATTGAAGATATTACTATAAAACATTGTAATACATTTATAGACCTATGTTTTGCATATTGCTTTATCATTTATTTTTTGAAAAATTATTTGCTTTGCAGACATGTGTGTCACATTGATAATTAAGCTTTCAAATAATTTTCTTTCATTATCTTGCATTGGTAATTAGTACGTAATCTCCAGTTTTTAAATGGATGATCAGCCTTGAAGAGCCCAAAACCACTGTTAAGAAGCAATGCAGTGGATTAAGATTTGATGGATGATTTAAAAAAATTCTCACATAGTGGTTGTGTCATTTCTACTTCCAAAGTATGATAATAAATATCAAAGTACCCATGATATATATATAAACCACATTAATCTAACTAGGATAGAGCATGCACCGACTTCCTCCTTTTCAGTTTTGTAGAGTCAGTCGGTTGATATTTGCATTGCAATCTCATGTTTATTTTATAGGTACTTCTCAAAAAATGTTATTCTGCATTTATTTCTTTAATTGAGAAATTTGAAGGAATATTATATTTAAATTATATTTAAATATAGATTATATTAATATTTAAAAATATTCTGCATTTCTTTAATTGAGAAATTTGAAAGAATGTTATATTTAAATTATAATAATGATGATACAATACTCACATTTTTCATTTTGAAAATGTTTTTCCATAAAGTAGATACTACAACAACTACAAAGAAAAAGTTTTAAAAAATTTAGATTATTTAGAATCCCATAATTCTGTCACATATTTGTTCATTTTATAGCTATTTATTAAATGCCTGCTGTGTGAATTCACTCTGTTAGGTACTTAGCATGCAGCAGCTAACAAACATCACATGCTCTGATTTCACAGACTTTACAGTCTACTGGTAGAAGGTGGTAGCAGACAAATAGGTGAAAAACAGTAATAGAGTTTGATATAGCTCTATTGTTAAAAATGGACAAAGAATGGTGGAAATATACAAAATAGCTACCAGTTTCAGCCTGGGATGAAAGACTCCCTGGAGGAAGTGATGGAGGAGCAGAAACCCAAAGGAATAGTATATGTAATCATTCCTAAGGGAGTGAGAAGACCATTCTCCACTGACAGCAAAGGAAGTATAAACACTCAGAAGCAAGATATATCACAGCACAGTTGAAAAACTGGTAGAAGAAAGACAGTATGGCTGGAGTTTAGAATGTGAGGTTGGGCATGACCAAAGTGGACACAAAATGTTAAGTAGTAGCCAAAGCACAAAGGGCCATAGAAAACATGGATTCTAACTTTGGTCAAATAATAGAATCACCTGAGAGGTTGCTTTGTAAAGTACCCATGCCTGGGCTTCACCCCAAATCAATTGAAACTGAGTTTCTGAGATGGGGCCTAGTCACTAGTATTTTTTTAAAAGCTATCCTGATGATTTACTCTGTAGTCACTATTGGAGAAGATTCTAGATAAGTCTTAAAAAACAGACTACAAATAGAAAATAGAGCTCTCAGAGGACTCCAAAATGCAGATGATAATAGCCTGAATTGGCATCTATTGATATGCTCAGTCATCTTCACTTCAGAGTAAGATATAACTATGTGTATGTCTCAGTACAAAACCATAAAATGGTGAAATAACTTCTGATAAAGGTAATATTATACCATGTATTTTTGAACTCAGCTCACCTTTAATTTCTAGGTCCTTTTACCTGTCATTCTTTCATGAATTGTGTTAGAAGGAATCGGTACTGCTATCTATTTGGGGGAAACAGAAGATAAATGTAGAAAAGAAATTAAATTTTTTCCTACTTCTATATAGTTTAACATGGAAAATCACTTTGAATTTTTTTTGGATATTATGCATCTGGTCAAGATCTTGACTTTAAATTTGATATGTATTTAATGAAATTCTTCAATTAGACTCTAGGCAGAGATACAGGAATGTTGCTTTTAGCTGTAGAGAAATGCTACTATCTTAAGAGCTGTCCAGTTATCTCACAGTAAACTGATTCTTTCTACAGATATTTATTTTTAATTTTAATTGGAGAAACACTCTGACTTTTATAGCCCCATAGCCAATTCTAATATTTTAGAGTTCCTAGAAGATACAGGTATATGCATTTCATGATAGAACAGAGCTTTACTGATTGTTACAACAAGTAGCTATCAGTTTATAGCTTAGTGAGCAAAGTAATCTCTTACATTGCTAACATGTATTCATAGAATGTGATCACTAGAAAGTGCTCTTCCATTTAAAAAGCTTCAATGACTGACATATACTGAGGATGGAATTACAAGTCCAAAATTGAGATGATACTATATCTCTGGGTAATTACTGAAAGTGTGTCTATGGAAAAAAAAAAAAAGAAAGAAAGAAAGGTAGCAGAAGGAGGGGAAATGTAGCACAGGTAGACGAAGCAGAAGTCTGGTTCTAGAACAACATAAAATAAGGTCACCTGAATGGATGGCAAGATTTTAGAGAAACCATCAGTACTGCATAAATTTGATAAAAATTAACCATAAATCCCAAACAGAGGAGCAAGGAATGAATCCTGTGTGCAGTTCCTAGACTCCCAGTCTTGACATTTCTCCACTCACAGGAGCATTGTGGGAAAATTGAGAATGAATGGAAAGAAGATACTCTGGGGATCAGGAGGGGAAAGTCCCAAGGAAAAGTTGAGTGAGCAGAGAGGAGATATCTGATAGATATGCAGAAAGGCAATTATTGTATATTTTACCTACTATAAACAGCTTGGGATAGCATTCTTTCACAATCTTTTTGAGACTCTTTCATTGAACAGAGCACCTGGAAAGAATTCTAATTCATTTGCAATTTCGAGGATCAGAATAACCCTATGATATAAAGAGTTTATGACTAATATAGTTATTATAGTCTTTTGTCTTAGGTTCTTTGACAAAAAAAAAAGTGTGGATGTTGTGAGAATCAAGGTGCATTTCCAGATGGCTTTTTGCATAGCCTAAAGGGTTCAGCAATTCACCTTTTATATACATCCCTAGGGAAAGCCAAACCTCCCAATGCCAATATTTGGTTATGAGATGTTTTTATTAATGGATCTCTAGGGTGAGTCCTTATGTCTATTTCTTTATTTGTTTATTTCCTCTCAGACATAGCAGCCCTCTAGCCATATTGACATTTACATTTAAGATTGGATACGTGTGGCCTTATTTCATTCATGAAAAAAATCCTCTTTACTGAACTCGAAATCCCTGCATTGAGTTAGATCCATAGCAGCATAACTAGAGGGTGCAAAAATGCCTATATTTGTCATTAACTCAAAAGCTACCTGGAAGCAGAATTCTAAATGGGAATTTCCTAGGAATTATATTATGTAGATACTCACTCATTTTGAGATGTCTGTATTGACAGAATAATGGGCTATTCTACAAAATGGAATCTTATAGGTTATCCAGTCCAGCCTTTTCAGTTCAGGGATAAGCAGAGACACAGTAGTTATGTGACTTCCCCAAGGTTGCTGTGAGAGCTGATTGCAAATATTGTACTAGGACACCCAGTCCAATGCTCACCTAGTAATATTTTTTGAAAAAAATTGAGAATATAATTTTAAAATTAGGAGTAGGAGTCTTTTTATAGTTTTAGTCATCAACTTAGGAAAAACAGACAAACACATAGTTGATCCATAAAAACCAACAGGTCAAAATAGATACAATAACATTAGAAATTCATTTCTTTGTGGCCACAGCTGTTTAATTTCTACTACTATATTTCTTCTTGAAGACACCTATGATATTAGATATATTGTGTCTATAAATGAATTTTTTAGGTCTGGAATGCTACTTTTCATGTTCGTAATTACTTTTTAGAGTTTGAATGAAGATAAACAATATAAAAACAATAGCTTTTAGACTAGAGAATTCCTACTTCTGTTGTAGAGTCTAGCCAAAGATTTCTTGAAAGAAATCTTAGAAATTGGACATATAGGAAGTTTTGCTTCTTGCTATTTTACAGCTAAATTTTTAGAGTTAAGCATTTTAAATGAGATCTAGAGCATTTGGTTGAACAAAACCAATGTTAATATTTAAAGGACATATTATATTGGTTTGACATTTTTAAGATTTTCTAATTTCAATAGAAAGATGACAGCAGAAACTGTATTCTATAAGATCAAGCTCAGAGCCTTATTATCTTAAATATTCTGAAACTGATAAAAACTTGATTTACTTCAATTTGATATTTTTTGGACTTTTACAAAATGTAAAATGTATACACATTTGTGACATGAGTTATCTCTTTATTTCTTTTTATTTCTAAGTACCTAGGATACAATAAAGACTTACTGATATAAAATTGTTTGTGATAAGATCAAAGTATGTCATTTGTTTGACTTTGTTAGAAGTATGTTTAATGAATACTTTATTAAAAAGAAGTATAGATGTCTGTTATGCTAGAATTATAATTTAAAAGAGGCTCTTGTCTAAGTCTAAAAATCTTCCTCTTCTCTATTATTGGATAAGTCACTCTTCCTCACCTGACTTTGTGATTTCATTAAATAAAAGGGTGGTAGTGGGAGCATATGAACTGATTGGATGTCTTTCAGGAGTGGATATGCATAGGTGGTAGTGAGAAGTTGACAAAGTGAGATGCAGAATCTTCATAATAAATTTAAGGAATTTATTCGTTATATCTGTGTGAATGTGTCACATCTCATGTCAACTGTACCTGCAATGGGTATGTACATGCGATCTTCTGACATACTGATAACGAACTTGGGCATGTGACATTTCCCTCAATCCAAACAACTAAGTAATCAAGAACTTAAATTATTATTTAAGAATCTGCATTTAGATAATTTTAGAGACAGGATGTGAAGTTTCTGATTAAATCTCTATAAAATTACTTACCCTTTTTATTAATTCAGATGCAGGTGCACATACCATTTTACTATGAAGATTTCAAAAATGAAACAAAGTACATGTTCCATTTAAAACAGCTCTTTGATTCAATACTTCATACTGTAAAATTTGAATCAATAGGCTAGTAAAATGCAACAATAGGTATCTCACTAATAAGATTGAATAATTAATATATCTTTTATTGGCAAAAATATTCATAGTGTTCTCTCTTTGATTTTTATATGTAGACATAATTATCAACAGTAACTGGCATTTATTTTACTCTTAGAATTATCATTTATTCTTAGATTTGAGTTATAGCAGTAAATATTCTCAATAGTGATAGAATTTCAATATTTATTATGTTTTCGTAACTATACAAGTTAACTTTTACTCAATAATATACAGTTGTCATAGAGTTGGTATTTTTATTTATGTTTTAAAGCAGAGTGGTCAAATTTATTGTCTAGAATATATATATACCTTTTTATAGCCTTAACACTCACTTTAAGTAATAGGCTGCCTGAAGTACATGAATGTACTTTTGGAAAAAGTACAACTTTTTGTTTCTTTTTGCATTATTATAAGGACATTGCAATTGGTTGAGAATCATGGAACTGAATTTTGATAAGATTCATCAGCTGAAAACTCATTTCCAGGTAGCTGAGTTACTAAAGTTCTCATACTTGAATTCCATGAAATAATTACTGATGCTTAATTTAAACCAACAGAGGATGCACTCCTCCCCCATCCTCAAGAATGTCAGTCATAGAAAGCACAGCTCAAGTCTATTCATTCATCCAACAAATAATTTTTAGTCATAAATATTTATTAATCCACTATGTGTTAGGCACTGTTTTAGATGCTGGGGATGTTGTAGCTTTAAAAAGCAAAAACAAAAACAAAAACTTGAATATTTGCTCTTGAGGAACTGATATTCTGAAATATGGAGGACATATAAATTACTAAGCTTTATAAAAGTCAAATGGTAATAACTACTAAAAAATTAATCCAGGAAGGTAGAAATGGAATATTTAAGTCAGCCATTCTTGAAATTTTAGATGGGCAGGCCATGGAATAACAAAAAGTGGAAACATGAAAAAATATAGCAGTGATCCTCTGTATAGCAGTATCCATGTATAGTGCTTCTATTTTAGGGTTAATTTGCTTCCAAAGCATGTACTCTATATAGTTTAAGGAGCTGAAGTGTTAAGTATATTGAAGGAAAACACTGAAATACAAGTACCGTTATTCTCGTGATTATATTTACATCCTTCTCACCTGAGGTTCCCCAGATAACAGGTAATCAAGAGAGGAAAAGTCAGACAGAATTAAATAACTTCCACTGGGCATCTCAGGCAAAGGCTGAAGGCATGACAGGAGGGATTTCAGTGCTCTCCTCACACTCCTGTCTCCCGGCTCCTACCAGACCCGAAACCGACTCTCTTCTTCCTCTCCCAGTTCATTTTATCCCTGGGAATTAAGACTGATCTTGGTCTGAGTGTAATATGGACTAAATTTCTAGAAAATCTTTTCTGTTTAAAACTACACATTTCAAATCCATCATGAAATATAATGAAAGGAAATGTGTTCTAGAGCTTTTAAAGTAGAGCAAGCACTCACATCCCTTTCAGCTTTCCTTTGCCCCCTCTTTCTTCTCTTTCAGATTTCTTCTCTCTCTTTTTATCTTTCTTCCTGTTCCTTCTTCCTTGTCCCTTCTCTCTTCTCTTTATCTTTTTTCTCTTCTACTGAATAGGCACAATGTTTGAAATAAATATTTAAATCACTAGGAGAATTTTAATGAACCTAGCAAATATACTTTATCTCACGATGTTTGAACTTTTCAGGAGATAAAGGGCAGTGTTAGTGATAAGGAATCATAAAGAGAGAACAATGAAAGAAAAAGACAATCGCACCTAGGGGGTTCTGTTCATATTTATGCCAAACACTTATGTGTTACTTCCGATCCTCTTAGCTCACCTGTCACTTGTGTCAGCCATAGCCATCACCATGGCAACCAGTTCTGAGGGAGCTGCAACCTACTCCCTATGGATACAGTCATTCACACTGGGTCACTGCTCTTCTGCCTGAAGGTTCTTCTGTTGATGTAGAGGCACGAGATGATGGGCTGTCACTGGGAGATGAGGTATATCACACACAAAGAATGGGGAAGTTGATACCTCATGGGATATGAACTTTCTCAGTGGGGAGATGGAGGATAGATTTGTCTCCCTTTCCCCCAAGATGGATTGTCCTGAGAAGCATTTACTTATATGACCTCTTGGAAGACAGTCCTGTAAAATGAAGCAATTAGTGGCACTAAGAGGTAAACTGTGCCTAGTGCATCCTTCAGACACTTCCTTTTCCCTGCTTTTCTTCCTCTTTTCACTCTTGTTCCTCAAGATTCCATCCTAGAATGAAGTCAATCAAGATCTACTTTCTGGGGAACCTAGGCTGAGACAACCATGCTATAGCTTGTTCTTCCTATTCCTGAGCTGCTGGAGATGACCTCTTTCCTGTATGTCCCCATGTTCAGGTACTTGCAGCCAAATATTTTTCTCAACAACCAAGCTTATATATTTATTTATGAATATAAGACATCTCTAGAAATTCTAAAGACAGCTTTAATGTTTTGTTACTTTAGTAAACCAAACAAAAATGTGTTTCTGACAGCCTACCTGCAGAAAGGATGAGACAAAGGGTGAAGCATTATTTTCGGACTGTTTCATATTTCCTTATCTAGTCTGCCAAGTAATCTACAGAGGAGGGGACCTATTAGATTTTTCATTGCTCTCATGACCTACCAGCCTGTTTTAGTATGTGTCAGCTTTAGAGAAAAACTAGGGTCATGAATACTTTATAGTTTTTGAAGATGTAGAAAACAACAAAAAAATTTTTCATTTCTTGAAAATGAATATATAGCAGGATGAAAACAGACATTTCTTCTTCTTCATTATTATTATTATTATTAATTATTATTGCTTTTATTATTGGCTTAGTGATTAAATCTTTAGAAGGAATTCTCTCTGTAGATAACTAGTCTTATATTGTTCCTCCCATCCCCCACCCAAACACTAGGTACCTATGTAACAAAGTATGGATTAGGAAATGTGAGCCATTGGCTCAGTGTCCTGGGCATCTAATATATGGCTTCTAAACTGCCAGATGGACTTCTTTCCAAGATGTAAGAAGTAGACTCTCTTGATTGTAGGTTGTTCCCATTCTCTCATGGGGCTTTCAGTAGGCTCCAGGATCTGCATGATGTCATGCCTTACTGGTTGCTGTTCTCCAAGCTCTGTAGGTGTGTGTGGATGGGTCAGTAGCCCTGCCAAATCCCTATTTTTTTTATTGCTGATTGGAAGTCAAAACAATACCTATCTTCGAGTAGCAGTTGAGGAACCTGATAAAAACTCCTTGAAGTTGTCACATCATTGTTTTCCTACTGTTAATTTTTGTTTTCTGATAAAGCAGCATCACTGCAGTGAATTAAAAAAAAAAAAGAAATGCAAATGTGTAGAAAATTCTAAAAAATCAAGGATGCAGGATACAAGGTCGACATACAAAAATCAATTGTATTTCTATGTCCTGCAATCAACAATTATAAATATAATTTTTAAAAGACAGTGGTATTTACAATAGCACCAAAAATCAGGAAAAATTTTTATATAAATCTAGCAAAGTATGTGCAAGATGCATATGGTGCTGAAATAAATCGAGCAAAATTTAAACAAATGAAGAGACATGTTTTGTTCATAGATTGGAAAACTCACTGTTAAGTTATCATTTCTCTTCAAATTGATCTATAAATTCAACACAATTCTAGCGAGAATCTCAGCAGGGCATTTTTATAAAAATCAAACAGCTGATTCTAATATATATGTGGAAAACAAAATAACTAGAATAGTCAAAATAATTTTAAAAAGGAAAAAATGAAAGTTTAAATATTTATACTATATGATTTCAAGACTTACTTATATTGTATAAAGTCAAAAATTTCATATACTGACTTGATCTTTGAGTCTCATAGTGTCCAAACAGGCTCCCCTGCTCTCACCAGATATGTGTCCACCAGTGGAAAGGGCTCCCCCTCCCACTTGGCTAGTTCTGCTAGCTGGACCAACTGTTCTGCACCCTTCTTCACCCTAACAGGTTTTGTTTGTTCGTTCCTTGTTAGCCCACAAAATTATTCAAAAAGCCAATCACATCCTTCTGTGGTATTCAGGGGCTATCCTATCCTCTTATATTCCAAAGACTACCTTCCTCAGCTCTGCTCATTTATTCTCTTCCAAGTGCAACCCCATGTGGCCCTGCATGGCATATGGCATCCTCTTTCCCAGGGTTGTGAATACATACATGTGACTAAGAAAATGTCTGATCTGTCTGGAATTGCATGTTGTGTGTATAGCCCCCTGATAGTATTTAGGGTAGCAGATCCCTCTCTCACCAACAGGGTGAATAGGATGTGATAAGAAAACTGAGTAACTACTGTAATCAAGCCAGTTTGCTATTGATGAAAAGTCAAGCATATACATTAATAGGACTGAATAAAGGAGTCCAGAAATAGATCCATACATACATGGTCAATTGATTTTCAACAGAGGTGCAAAAGCAATTTTATGAAGAAAGAGAAGACTTTTCAACAAATGGTGATGGAACAATTGGGTATCTATAGTTAAAAAATAGAAAAAAGGGAGGAGGAAGAAGAAGAAGAGGAGGAGGAAAAGGAGGAGGAGAAGGAGAAGGGCTTACATCCTTACCTTGTATCACATACAAGAAATAATTTAAAATAAACCATAGACCTAAATATAAAAGTTAAAACCATAAAACTCGTACAAAAATATAGGATCTTTTTGGTCTTGGGTTAGTCAAAAAGGAAGGATTTCTTAAATATGACACTGAAAGCATGGTTCATTAAAGAAAATAATGATGAATTGAACTTTATCAAAACTGAAAACTTCTTCTCAAAATTCACTGAGACAATAAAAAGGCAAGCCATAAATTGGAAGGCAATATTTGCAAATCACATATCTGATAAAGGATTTGTAACTAAAATATGTGAAGAATTCTCAAACTCAACACTAAGTAAACATACATCTCAGTAAAAAAAAAAAAAAAAAAAAAAGAGCAAAAAACATTGCCAAAGAAGATATACAGATAGCAAATAAAAACATGAGAATACAATTATATCATTAGTCATTAGGGAAATGTAAATTAAAAGCATGAAGTTATCACTATAAACCTCCTAGAATGGCAAAGAAGAAGGAGAAAGGAGGAGGAGGAGGAGAGGAGGGGAAAAGTAGGAGAAAATTCCAAGTTCTAGTGAAGATAAGAAGTGGAACAATTGGAATTCAAATACATTGCTGGTGAGAATGAAATATCCTATAGCCACTTTGAAAATATGTTTGGCAGTATGTTATACAGTTAACCATATACTTCCTCTTCAATTTAGCTTCAACCCTCTTCAACCTTCTTCTTCTTCAACTCTGCTGTCGGGTGTTTACTTAGATGAAATGAAAATTTATATATACACAACAATCTCTAGCAAATGCTTATAGCACTTTTATTTGTAATTGCACCAAACTAGAAAAAACCCAAATGTCTTTGGGCTAGTGAATGGATGAACAAACCATTCCTAGGTGGAATACTAGTCAGCAATCAAAAGTAGCATACTACTGATACACACAATAATATCACTGATTCTCAAATGTATTATGCTAAGTGAAAGAAGCCAGTATCAGAATAGTACATACTATATGATTACATATGTTCTGAAAAAAAATCAAACTCTAAGGACAGAAACTAGATCATGAGTGGTCACCAGTGGCTGAGGAATCAGGGCAGTGGTTGGCTGCAAAGGTCCCTGGGGAATTTGCGGGCTGATGGAAATGCTCTGTATCTTGACGGAAGTGGTGGTTTCACAATCATATGCATTTGTCGGACCTTGAAAAATTATGTACAAAAAACAGTGAATTCTAATTTATGTAAATTATTCCTTAATAAGAAAATTGTTTTGAAAAAAAAGTCAGTGACCATAGTTAAAACAAATTGGAATTTTCCTCATTGCTTGTTTTGGGGCTTTAACAAAGAGTGGAGGAATCAGAGCAATAGAGATTGGTTTTACCTACAGGTCCTCAAAATCATGATTACTTGTTTTAAGAGCTACTGTGAATACTAAGTTAGATAACATTTTTGAAACAGTTTCACATTTTATATTTTCTTTGTTCACTTACTCAACAAATATTTATTGAATATATGGGCATACTCTGTCCTAATAAATGTATCAGCCTTAAGGAATCACAGATGAGTAAGCTATAGTCCCCTGCATTAAGGAGTTTCATGTCTAAGAGGTAGGCATATAAGCAGATCCCTGCAGTAATACATGATGAAGCTGCCATAGACATGGAGATAATAATGAGGTAAATTGGTCCCCAAAAGAATGATTAAAATCTCCTCCAGCTGTGGGGCCTGGAAAGTTATCTGGGTACTTGGAAGGTCTTGGACATCTTTTATAGGTGTTTAGAATTTATTTCACCCATTGCTGGCAGGAACCACTGAGGGTTTTAAATAGTGATAGAAACATGAGCAGATGATGTTTTGGAAAGATCATTATGGCCATAGTATAAATTTTGTGTGGGTATGTGTATGTATGTGATGAGAGATTGAGGCAATGGGAGTACGAGGACCAGTCAGGGGACTGTTGGGTGAAAAATGATGAGAACCTGAACTAGAGAGACTGAAGAGGAATTTTATAAGAAATGCTTCGGAAATATAATTTATTGTCGAATTAAGTGTGGAGGAAAGAAAAAGAGGCTGACTCAGTGGATAAAGGTACCATTTAAGCAGTCTAAGGACCACATGAGGAAGCTCAGGTTTGACATAGGGAAGGGAAATTGAGAAAGGGAGAAGGGAAGATGTGTGTCAGTTTAGTATTTTGAATCCTGAGATCAATGCGTCTGTGGAAATGTCCAATAGCTCATTGTGTAAATGGATCCATGGTTCAGAAAAGTCATCTTCTTAGAGACACAGATGTGGGTGTTATCAGGATACTGGTAATAGATAAAGCTGCATTTACAGTAACTTAAGTTTTCTGCTCTCTAGTTGAAAAAAAAAATAGCTGAAGACATAAGCAATGTTCAATTTGCAATTGTCAACTGCAATGACAAAATATGACTTAATTTTCCCAGTATGTATTTTGCTTACTCCTTTTTTTGTCATTCTATTATTCAAGCATATGTGTTGGGTCTGCCTAGTCCATTAGATTGTGAATAACTTAAGAGACGCTTACCATTTTTTTTTAACCTTCAGCTTAAGGTGTCTGGCACACAGTAGACAAGTTTTATAAGCGATGAAATGGTATACTATCTATTAGCCCTTCTCCAGTCTCTTTATATAGAGCACACTAATTTACAACAGAAAACAAAGTCAGTTTATCTGTGCTAACCCCCTGGTTGGAGCTAAACTATAACTTACTGTTTATTTTTAATATTAACCCTCATTAAAATATGTTGGATGAAGCCAACATTTTTAGAACTCAACAATATAAATTGAGTTCAGTCCCTGTTTTTTCAATAAAAAAAGTATTTGTTACTCTTTGTTTTCATAAGATTTAATAAAAACCATATTCCTGCTTCAATTCTATTTATCCAATACATTTTTCATGACAACTTTGAAAATTCACTATTGTCTTTCTAAGACACTGTTCGAAAGTATTTGGGTCCAGAGGAATCTGCCTCCTTCTGTTTCTTGGTTCCTTTATCAAAGCCTTTCATTTTGGAAGATGTTAGATGAGGGACAGAAGAGGCAGCACTTGACCATATCAGTCCCTCAGTCACCTGAATGATTTTTCCTTCCTCTTTTGAAGTATGTGACAATGCCGTCTTTAAATTCTTGGGGAGAAAATCCCCTTTGCTTTGTGTAAGCTGGCCTCGTTAGCAGTGTAAATGCAATGTAAATGCAATAATTTTCCTGCCAATTGTGGCTGGTGTCATGGCCATATTCATTGCTTTTCTAGAATCTTTTATCCACATGGAATAGAAAAGTTGTGTGCAGGCTGCTGCACGGGCCCGAGCTGGAATGGCTTGTGCTCTATCTGAATCCCTGGTACTCTGTGGAAAGGAGGGTGGGAATTAGGGTTCTTGGAGCTCTTCCCTCACCACTGAGCTGGAGAATATAGCCCTTAGATGATCTCTTGGAAGAGTGTTTTAGAAGCGGGACGTCTCTAGCCTCATAAAGTTCTTGTCTAACCTCCTTTCTTTAAACATTATTTGAATATATTCAGGTTGCTGTTGACATAATTTGTTTGATTTTTCTTGTTCTTGTAGGGTTTGTTGCATTACTTATGTGAAGGGCAAATGTGTACAGACTCGTCACTCATATCCTGCATTAGTATTGATTTAGGCTGCTACAAAGTGGTAGGAAATGAAAAAAAAGTTTCCTATTTCTTAGCCATGAGGCAATTAAAAAATTCAAAACTTATATTTTTGCTTCCAAGGAAATTTTATCTTAAAATAGATATAGCTACCATTTCTACTAACCAATAAATGATTACCTCTGTATTAGTACACAGAGTTCTATTATTTAGCCTTCTTTTAAGGACTTTTGGCCTTGCATTGAGATGGACACATTCCATTTATTTTCTGAAGTGAATAGTATGGACTTGTATAAAATTAACATGGTTACAAGAGGCTGGCTTTTATAAACAGGCTATAACACCCTCACAAATATCCTCATGAGAGTGAATGTATGCATCTACTCACATCTATACAAAACACAACATTTAATTTATTTACATTGTATTTCTGTAACACATGCATACACACATGTGAATACCCATTCACGTTATAAAATAAAATCTAAGTCAAATTCTCTATAAATTAAAGTTGGCAGAAAGAATTATATCTTTGTGAATTACTACTAGGAAATGATAGTGACAGTTTGGAAAAAGAATCAACTAGTCTTTTATAGCTGCTTTCAGATATTTTCCTGCTTTGGGAATGGAAATTTTCATACAATCTCTCTCTCCCCTCCCTACAGTATACGCTGTGTATTTCTGGTCTGTACCCCACTGATTTCTATCATTCCTCACCCTAACCAGTGAATATACTCCCAGCACCCATTCCAATCAAGAAACAAAAAAAGCATCAATCTTAAAACATCATCAGTGCAATAGTTTAAGAGCCACGTCAGATTTTATTAGGAATATTTAACAGTTGTTTGTATTCAAAGATTGCATTAATCTAAAACATACATCATAGGATTTCCTGAACACACATCTGTTTAAGAAAAGTCTTTTAACAAAATTATATTTCATAAAGAATCTATGATAAATAAAGAGGTATTGGTCAAGGTATAAAAATATTTCAATTGTATGTGCATAAGTATTGTTATAGTAATTCTTAGTGCGAGATTCAATAAACACTTCTATGTATATTTCACTTTTTATTATATATTGGAATTATGTTTAAGACATAAAGTTTAACAATACAACCAAAATATTACCTGTATTTTAGAAGTCTTAAGCATGCCCCTCCACAATTTGAGAACATGTACATTTCATGTGATAATTGGTATATTTAAGCTTATATCTGTCATTAACTTTTTTTCTATTTGTACTATCTGTCCCCCATCCTTTTCATATTTTCTTTTTACCTTATTTTGGATTGAGTATGTTTTTAAATTAAATTGTATCTCATCTCTTGATCTAGTAGCCAAAAATGTTTTGTTTTTTTTTAATATTGTTTCCAGTTTTGTTGAGATAAAATTGATATATAACATTGTAATAGTTTTAGGTGTACAATGTAGTGATTTGATATATGGATATATTGTGAAATGATTATTACAATAAGTTTAGTAAGTAATCACCTCACATAGTTAATTTCTTTTTGTGATGAGAACTTTTAAGATCTACTCTCTTAGCAACTTTGAAATATACAATGAAATATTTTGTTACTATAGTCTCCATGCCGTACTTTACATATATGTAGCTTTCTTTGTGTTTGTAGTATTCACTTTTAACTTGTCACAGTCTATGTTCATGGAATATTATACCACTTCACTTATTATGAATCTTGCTATAGTATACCAGAATTTATCCCCTCCTAGCACTTATATATGTTATAAAGCACACAATACTTTGTTATTATTTTTATTTACACAATTGGTCCTCTTTCAAAGAGATTTATATAATACATAAAATATCTTCTATATTTACTTTTGTATTTACCAGTTCCAATGCTCTTCATTCTTTTTGTACACCTACATTTTCACTTGGTATCATTTCCTTCCACCTGAAGGACTTTCTTTCATATTTCTTGTGGGGGTCTGCTGGTGAATTTCAGCATTTGTGTATCTGAAGAAGTCTATTTCACCTTCATTTTTGATTGGTGTTTACATGTTAAATCTTTATCCATCTTTTTATTTTCATCCTCCCTATGTTGTATTTGAAGTGAGATGCTATAGACAGCATATTGTTGAATCATGTTTTTCTTTATTTATACACTCTGTCAATCTCTTTTAATTGGTATATTTGGACTATTTATGTTTAAGGTAATTATTGATATTCTAGGGCTTAAGTCAACTATCCTATTATTTGTCTTCTGTTTGTTTCCTATGGTTTCCTTCCTTCCTTTCTATTCTTTCTTTTTTTTCTTTACCTTCCTGTGGGTAACATGAGTATCCTGATTTATAGTGCTTTGAATATATCACCTAATATAGTTTTCTTAATGGTCGCCCTAGGTATTACAATATACATATATAACCTATCATAGCCTACTGACATTGAGGTTTTAACACTTAAAATAAAGTGTAAAAATATTAGTTCCAATTAGGCCCCTTTACTTTTCCCCTTAAAAAAATACAGTTGCCTTAATTATTTTCTTTCCATATATTGACCACCATATCAAATGATGTTATTATTTTTGCTTCTGTCATCAAATATGATTTACAAAACTCATTAGAAGGATAGTTTATTATATTTAGCCCTATTTTTCACCATTCCATGTTCTTTTTTTTCTGAAGTTATAAGCCTTTTTCTATTTTCATTTGGTTTCTATTTAAAGAATGCACTGTAGTCATTCTTAAAAGATAGATTTGCTAAAAACAGATTCTCTTCATTTCCTTCACCTGAGAATATCTTTATTTCTCCTTTGTTCCTGGAAAAAAATTTTGCCGAACACAAGATTCATGATTGATAGTTCTTTTCTTTCAATATTTGAAAAATCTGTGCTGCTTCCTCTGGTTGACCTCCATGGTTTCAGCTGAGATATCTATTTTAATTTGAATTGGTCTTCCCCTGCATTACTTTTCCTTGGCTTCTCACAGAGTTTTTTCTTTGTCTTTAGTTTTCAGGAGCTTAATTATGGTATGATTTGGTAAGTATTTCAATGGGTGCATGAGCATTTATTTCATGGTGCTGTGTATTATTATCCAGTATTACAAGGGTAAGGCAGATACTTGTGGAGAGCAAGCCTTCTTTTCACTTATTTTTTTGGCTCTTGAGGATTTCTTACTTTCTTTTCAGGTCAGTGATGCATATCAATATCTTTTAAAATGCCAAACTCAATATTTAAAAAAATTTTTTCAGCTGGGAGAATCGTTAGGGTATCTAGTTGACCTTACTGGCAACAGTGGACATCCTTTTATGTTTAAATTTTGAGACAACTGATAATTCAAATAAATGTGTTATTGTTGTGAATGGACCCAAGTTGATTTGGTTATGTACAACTACTAAGTTATTTTTAGTAAGGAGCAATAGTCCTTGATATTTAGAAAAAAATCTAGGGCCACATGTCTTTTCTCTGTAACCTTGCTACTGGGTTATGAGTATTCAGACTGAATCTTTTAGTATCAAAGACTGAATTCTTTTAGAGATGTAAACATTTATTGTCAGCAGGCACAAAAGCAGTGATATATCCTGTCCTATATTCTTCACAAAGTCTCACTTACTAATCATAGAAGGAACTTTCAGCACATCTTTCATGAAATGTTCACTAGAGGAAAACACTATGATATTCATTGGTAGGATTCTGTTATACTTGTATTTGGCACTGGCACAACATAATCCTGTGAAATTTGTAGCTAGACTCAGCATTGTTGCAGAATCAGGTCTCTCAACTAAAAATGTGCCACCCCATGGGGATGAAGGGGGAAAGAGCTTAATAGGTCATATTACCTGATTATGCCAGGGCTTTGCCATGGCACAAACAGATAATATGACCTAGTGAGCTCACCAATCTACATAGCTTGAACACTACCAATTTCAGTGGGTGAACATTCACTGCAACATGTATTTTAATTAATTTAATTAATAAATACCTGAGTAAATCAGAGATAAAGATGGTCAAAGCACTAGTGGCCTTTTCTCTGGAATGCAGCATTTTGTAGGAAATGCTGGCTAAACATCCCTGGAATTGGTGTCTCTGAAGAAGGCAACTGACTATCCTGGGGTATAGATGAAAATCAGCTAACTCATATGTCTCACATGGCCTATGTGGAAGCAGTTTTAACATAAACTATAGAGCCTTTACTGAGGTCGTACTTTCTATTACAGTTATCAGGTTTGTGGTATATGATGTATGTTCTTTTTGTATTTTCACTGTCAGTCTCAGCTCTTCTACCAGCATAAATGTATATACATTCATGAGCTGAAAAGTGATTTGGAAGTAAATTTTCAATATAATCTATAATGTAATCACTAAAACTCTCACTTTTTAGAGAGTCTCTTCTAGAAACTCTGTTAAGACTTTATACCCACTTTTGAAATGTGAATAATCATTACCTAGTTGTCTCTTTTTGTGTGTTGGCATTTTCTTTTTGGAAAATCATCTTCATTTATAAAGTAAATTTATTTATAAAATACATCAAGTATTCTCTTTTTCCTGGTCATGAAGACTCTTTCAACATGTTTATTATTGTCTCTTAGAATAATATATTTTATTCATGACATGCGAAGCCTAAATAAATAATTTTTAGTATTTTTCTGGAGTCATTCAATGCTAATAAAACTGAAAGCTAAAAATGTTTAAGTCTTCGCTTACTTCCTAAGGAGGCTTCTTAAGGAGACTGATTTATGGGCCTTTCCTTCCTCCGTCTGGCCCTGGATTTTGGCAACAAGTTAGAGCTTAAAATAGGTGTTTGCCTGTGGTCAGACCTTGCTGCTGCTATTAATACTTATTAGATGCCTAATATATTAACTTTTATTCAGTATTATACATTTCTGTAGCACTGAGGTCTTTACACAGCATTCTTCAAACTGTTATTTCAATTTAATGCTAAGAACCACATGAAGCATGTATTATTAACCCCATCTTACAGATGAAAAAGCTGAGGCCAATAGCCGTGGTCACATAGTCTATGGGTAAATTAAGATTTAACCACAGGTCTTTGATTCCATATTTGCTCCTTTTGTTAGTCCATCAATGCTTTCCCATTTTGGTGTATTAGAAAGTAGAATTAAATATAAAATTAAAACTTTACATGCCACTTAAATGGCTAAGTTATTTGCACATTGAAGGCAAAACCTTTCTTACATGTATAAGACTTCTTTGAAATTTACCTCTACAATTTCTTATTGAAAGTCATTTCTCTCATCTCTGCTCTGCTCTCTGAAACCCTCAATTTGTGTCTCAGCCACTTTAATTAAAAGAGTTTTTAAAAGAAACACTCTAATGTGACTTATTTTGCTATTTTACTATTTTACAAGAAAGCCACAGCCAAAGCAAAACCTTTGAGAATATGTAGCATAACTGAGGAAAATGTCAGGGAAGAAGATGAGGAATAAGATATCTAGAACATTACATTGCTCAGAAGAGAACAGAAGTGGCCCTGGAGGGTTAGATACTTGGAAAGATGCTCCCAAAATTTTGAAGATGGAACACTAGAAAAATGAGAGGAATGACGAAAAAATCCAATTTTTTGGAAACCTAGTTTTGACTCAAATACAGGGGTATTTTCAAATTGCTTTCATGTATCACCCAGAACATAAAGACAATATTATAATGAGCTAGCTTTGTATATAGGGGAAATAACATGTAGATATTTAGGCAAATCTGCCAGAATTTCCAGTAATCTGTATTATCCAAACAAAGGATGGATAAGCATTATCTCTCTCCTCCCTATATCCCTATATGAAACTCATCACTAGCATTATAGGCTCAGAGCATGTTAAGATGTTGCTACGTGCCTATGCTGGTCTGAAGAGTGTATCTCCAGAAAGTCTAGGGTGCCTTCATTAAGGTGTCAAGCTCAAAACCAGAAAAGAAGTAGTTAAGCCTTTTTGTGTTTGTTAAGAAACAACACTGAAACCTATAAAAACTAAAATAATAAGAGGTTGCTTTTCATTCATTCCTATTGTAGCTCTTTGAAATTTACCTACACAAGGGCATTATTGGTTCCATTCAATTATTTCAAGGAGACATGTTTAGTTTTGTGTGATCTCCTGGTCATTACATGTAATTTTCTAGAAATTGTTTACTCTTCATAAACTAAATATTCATTCCTCTTTATGACAGTAAGCTGGATTATCTGGTTTACAAATTGTCATTATGAGGAAACCAGAGTAGACTAAATTGAACATTCTAAACAAGTTTAAAATGGCCCAAGTCTCCAGGGATATAAAGGAGAAGGCCTAGGAGGATTCGCAAGTAGGAAGCTAGTGGCAGATGGTTCTTAGCACTGTCATACAAAGCTGAAGAGGAGACCTTGTTCATTACAGGGTTTGTGTGCCAGGCAGCTGTACCACTGACAGGAGTGCTGTTGGCTTGTTCAAAGCAGAACTCAGCAGAACCTAGCTTGCAATGTTTTTCCTATCTCTAGCAAAGATACATGCCATTGGGTTAAATGTTTGCTTGCCTGGCCTATAGTGATGACATCTGACTATTTCCTTCCTGTATTCAGGGACTGAAATTCTAGTCCCAGGTATTTTAGTCTTGGCAAAACTTTTACCATTTAGCTGCCATGTCTTGAACTCCTCTGGTCAGAAAAGTTAACCAACCAGTACATCAGTAGAAATGAAGGGATGGTGGTGGGCAAGATTTTTGTACCAGTGACACTACACTGAGAGCTTGCTATAGCCCAGTTGCTTGTAAAGCCTCCCTTCCATGATGCCAAAAACTTGCTTTCTCTCTCTCTCTCTTCTTTCTCTCTCTCTCTCTCTCTCTCTCTCTCTCTCTCTCTCTCTCTCTCTCTGTCTCTTGGAGTATGTTAAAAAGCTAAGCTATCTCAGTAAATACAGACTCCAGGATATTCTAAAGAATACTCTACCTTTATAAATCTAAGAAAGGTTTATGAGCTGTAAAACTTGCATTATTAAAAGAAAAAGATTTATTGAGACATTGCAATTTCAGAAATCTGATCTTAAGTCTCTTCTGATAGAAAGTAAGTCAAGGCCCTAAGGACAGGAATTTATGCTTCAAGAAAGAATGCATCATTCTTTTCTCTAGAACACTGGTAGGAAGGCAGATGCCAGTTTATTGACTAAAAGTCACCTCCACAGAAGCCCCTCCATTGCTCTGAAAAGTAATTGGAATTTTGGTTCCTATGCAAAGACTGCCCATGAAATCCCCAAGATATCATCTAGGGATAAGGTATAGAAGAGAAAGTTTTTAAGGGGGCCATTTAAAACGAATCACTTACCGTTAGGAAATACTGCCAAATCTTTCCTCAAAAGGGATAGAAAAATAGAGAGTACTAAGAGTTGGAGACTCCTTCCAAGTAAGTGTGGGTTGAAAAAGCTTTACATTCAGCAGATGACTGCTTTCAGTGGGGTATTGCTGCCATCAAGGCCACGAACAGTGGCGACAGTTGTGTTGAAGATGAGAAGTCTGGGTAAACAATGGGGTGTGCTTTAGCAGCAGTAGAATTCAGAGTCCTGGCTCTTCAATAAGTTACCCCAATTGTTATTTTTGAACAAAGTTTGCCTTAATTGAAGCCAAGTTTTGTTTGTAGTTCTAACTCACCTGATTTCTTTATGTGCACTAAATCTGCTTGTCATAAAATTTTAGGTTATGAAGACTTGAAAGAGTGCTGTGTATCATCCTCTCTACCTTTACAATGAATTTTATCTATGTCACCATTAACGATTCTTTCTCTAATAGTGGAGAATTGTTGTCCTATTAGAGAGAATCCATTTAACCTCTGTTGTCATTTTCATTCATGATTTCTAATTCTGTTCTGTGAGTAGTGATAAGCAGTCTAATCTCTCTTCTGAATAACAATATTAGAATATTTAAAAGCAGTTATCAAGTCCTCCTTCTTCTTCTACTACTACAGGATAAACAATTCAGGCTTCTTCCAGGCAATTGAATATTTATAAGCATGAGTGGCATCACAGGGAAATTTTTTTGAGCATATACTGTCCCCAAGAAGAAAATCAGGAATTCTACCATGATATTCTCCTCAGTTATAAAAAATGACATACATTACTTTTTCATGGTAACGGCTATGTATAGTTTATAGAATTAGGTAAAGATCAAAACATAAACTGTTTAACAAGGAGAGCAGTACAAAGCATAGTGCTGAGCACATAGACATTAGAGCTCATCATCCTGTGTTAGCATCCTTGCCCCTCCACTTAATGGCTGTGTGATCCAGGGTAAGTTAGTTAACCTCTCTGTGGCCTCAGTTCCCACATATGTAAAGTGGATATAATAATAGTCCCTATCTCACAGAGCAGAAATGAGAATTAAATAAAATTTTTTAATATTTGTAAAGTCACCTCCACAGAACCCCCTCCAATTGCTCTGAAACTCATACATGGTAAGTGCTATATAATTACTAATTCAATGAAAATTAAGAAAGAAGGAAAAGAAAAGAAATTAAAGGAAAGGAAAGAGGTCACTTAAGAAGAAATAATTCTCATTTCTTTAGAAATTGATAGGGAACAGTTAAATAATGGACTCATAAGGCAGACACTGTATGAAATTGTCCTATTGGACCAGGTCTCAGGAGGAGGAAAGGGTTGGAATTTAAATTAAGCCATTTGTTCCAGAACTTAGATTTAGATGCTTTTTGCAATGCCCAACCGACCTAACACATACTTTAAAAAAATTTATCAGTGAAGGCATTGTATGTTTGCCAAAAGTAACATATGGTCTGTAAACATATATAATGTATTTTTATATAATATTGACAATTCCTTATTCTCCTTATTTCAAATTCTTTTTATAAGACTCAAATTACCCACTGAAATCAATCATGTTCCTGAGCATATCAACAAATCTGTTTTGTAATTTAAAGTGGGAATTAAAGTAGATTTTCTGCCTCATTTGGAGTAGGAGTGGGATACCTTCCTGCTGCAGTACACTCAGCATGACAGCCTCATGGCTGAATCTCTCCCCCTGATGTGGAGGCATCATAATGCCACCGTCCCTCACTCAGGTAATGGGAAATTACAGTAGTTAATTTTGCTGGGGGACTTAGAACATGACAACTTTTCAATGAGCACTCAATAATTTTCCTTATAAAAATACTTTCTGGAACCTTGATGGTGGCATATAACAGCTAATGAAGTCATGAATGACCTTAATAGGCTGACATTTTTTTAGACTTTGAAAAATAGTTACATCATGCCGTCAGTTCACCTTAATTGGAACTCAGGAAATGGTCCTTTCCAGGACATGGCTGCATGATAAACAGTGGTCATGTGGGAGTTCTCAAGTTCCTCCAAGGTGTGTGTTAGATGGATACAGAGAAGTACAATTCCATCTTCTCAGATAAGTGACCAATGTCATGTCTGATGTAGTTTGTACCCATGATAGTAAGTATCTGTGTAAGGTACACACTAAGTAACTAAATGTTGAAAAGCAAACAACAAGGGGAGAAAGAAACTAAGAAAGTAAATGAAAAAAGTTTAATATTCTTGATGTGTGACTTAGAAATGTACAAGAAGATTATTACTCTAATAGAAAAAAAGAAAAAAAACAAAAATAGGAAATTAAATAGAACTTAAATGGCCAAAGTAATGTTAAAAATAAAAAGTTTAGTATCATTAAGATTAAAGAAATGTAAATTGAAAAAAATAGATATCAATTTTTCACCTAAAAATTGGCACAGATATAGAAAGTGAATCGCCCTCTCCACTCTCCAACCTTGTAGCCAGCAGCCTCATCCCCACCCTTCCAATTTCTGTTCAGCAAGTTCTTAAATGCGCTATTAGGCAACTTTGCTTCCATTTCTTCTCCCTGTTTCCTCTACCTGGAAGGTCTTCCCCCCCACTGTTAACTCTGCTAATAGGCCTGTTCCCCTCCCAATTTAAAATATTCTCTCCCTTTCTTTTACTTCTTAAAACTTGCTGTAGTTTATAATCATATAATTGCCTTCATTGCTTCTCCATGGGTGATGTATTCATTGATATATACACAGGGCCTAATATAATGCTTAGCATGTAGTAGCTGCTCCATTTATGTTTTCCAAATGGGCAAATAAATTGATGAGGTGGACTTAAGATTCTTAAAATGATATTTTGCATATGGTATGTTGAGTCACATTAAATTGTTTTTATAGGCAAAAATGATCAACTGTCACCAATTTCATAAGGTTTAACTTATAAATTAATGTGATTTTCAGAGGATATTTTAAACTATAAGTATTAAAAGACATAGACACGTCTAAACTCTTGCTACTTCTTTATCTAAGGATATACGTATATCTAACGACATGCAAAGGGGTAGCCACACTCACAGCCTTATTCATAATTTAGTAATAAAAAAAAAAATTACATGGAAACAGATTAAATGCCCAATCCAGAAAACTAGCTAATTCAAGTGTGGTTCTCTAAAATCCATCATTACCCACTAGCACTGAGGGTCCTCAGTTCTTTTCACCTACACAGTAAAGAATTACCAATCAGTAAGATTCACAAAAAGTACGATTTATTAAAGTACCTTTCAAGGGAGAAACAGGCAACACCAAAGAGAACTGTAGCCATGCAGAAGTAGAAGGTAGGATTTATTAAAGTACACACCTCAAGAGGGAAGTGAGTTATGCCGAAAAGGGCTGCAGCTGCATGGAAACAAAAGGTATGATTAATGTATGCTCCAAGGAAGGGGTGGTTTACAGCAAAGAGGGCAGTAACCCCACAAAAGTAGGGAGGTCTGTTTATAATAGGGCTGTGAGGGAAGATTACGAGAGTGGTGCTAGATGATTCGCATGCAAGGTTATTTTAATTGACATTTGGCTGTTATGTAACCCTTTGCCTACTTACTGCTCATGCGATTATCCAGATTCAGTCTGTTGTAATAAGATTTATGAACTTCCGGGCATAGGCATAATATTATAATGATGGTAAAATGAGGCTAGGTAACAGAAAGGTAAGCGTAGGACTGATTGTGCATGTGCTTGTGTCCAAATTAAAGTGGCTACTAATTTATGACTCTTCACTCCTTTGAACCTCAGGAGGTAGGATTAATTCATAACCATAAAATGGGAGTTCTAGGTAGGCCCTAAGGGAAGCCCTCGGGAGGGGCCTTTATTCCTTTGTTCCCTCATCACTCATATATACCTAACTACCTAACACATATATGCACTGGAATGCTTTGTGCCCATTAAAAATTGGGTTGTTTAAGAATATGTGTTGACAAGATACATTTTACTACATGAAGTTTAAGGGGAGAAGTCTATTACATAGCAGTGACAGCAATGTATATGATCTCTCTCTCTCTCTCTCTCTCTCTCTCTCCCCCCCCTCACACACACACACACACACACACACACACACACACACAGAACAAAAAGAAGTCCAGAATGATATATACCAACATTTTAACAGTGGTTTATTTCTGCATGGTTACTCATGATTTAAATGAATATATATTACTTAAGTAATAAGGAAAAATTCTTTGAAAATATTAAATTCTAGAGCCTATTAAAATTATAGATATATGTTTAGGTTTATGGCAGATAAATAGGGAAGGGAAAGAGTAGAATTTAATACAGTTACATAACAGGTTCCCAATGTTATAATTGAAGTCTAAGGTAAGGTAGTAAATGCAAAGTTCAATTTAAAATAAGCTATTCTTTATATTTAAAACTAAAAGAGCTGAAAACAATCCAGCAAAATATCCTATGGGGCTTTTAGGCAAACAATAAGGAAGTACGTATAGGAATACCTAATATTTCTTTCTCTGAACTTCAGGCACATTCACCCTATATAACATAATTATAAAAATCTTATCTTTAATAGTGCCTTATATATTTGTTTTTGAAAAACTATTTTAGAGTTATAATTTTATTATCTTCAGAGTATAGAGAGAACCTTAAAAAGGTTCAGATGTAGGTGCCATCCATGGCAACAAAATGGGGGCTCAATAAATATTAGTGCCCTCCCTCACCTCAAGCTAAGAAACCACTAGAACTTTTATAAACACGATCTCCTCAGGTTAAGGATATACATTCTAACTTTCCATCCATTTATGAAACTGTGTCAGACTCCATTAAACACTACAGGAGAATTTTAAAAAAATAATGGCAAGAATAGCAGTCTCTGTTCTCAGGGTTGGCAATGAATGGGGCTTAAGAGAGTGGTAGGGACATTCTCTTCTCCAAACCTTGCTAATGATGTTCTTCTTCCCAGCCCCTCAAAGATGAGAAGCAAGTGTGGAGTTCCAGTTCCCTACTTGTGCCTTACATGAAATGTCCCCAAAATGTGAGACCTCTGAAATGTAACATTATTATTTACAGTAAGCAGTTAGTATGAGCTTTTCTTCATTTGTACAAACATTACGATCTTACTTGAAGACATAGGAAAAGGTATAGGCATGTGGTGAAAATAATTCAGAATTTCTTTGTGATTCTGTACTGTTCTGAGTCACTTTGGTAAAGCCAGCATAATGTATGATGTCCCTATTTACATGGCACCAGGTTTTCTTATTATCTGTGAGCATGTGCAGTTCTTATCACATCTTTTTCTAGCTTCTTTTATTGAACTCTATAGTTCAATAGGGCAGTGAGTTGAGATGCTCCAGCTCATCATATAAACAAGAATATTTTATGTGGCTCTAATTTACATTGCAGCTGTGGTTAATGCTGTGAGTGTTTACATAAAGACTGATGCACAGATACCTTTTCAGCAGCAGCTGGGAGACTGCAGTCAGCCAAAATCTCAGCAAAGTACTGTAATTCTTTTTTGAGTCAGCACTAAGACAAACAAAAATTTTTTCTTCCCATTAATACATCCAAATTAAATCATTAAACAGGAATGAAGGTGTTGTCAAAGTTTCACAAAAATAAGAAAGGTAGATATTTAGCTTTGAGACATTGTCAAACTTGCATTACTCTGCACCTTTCATCCCAAATGCTTCATAAACTATTTCCAAATATTCCTCCACTTTGAATTGTAATCTGGGAAGAAACATTTTGGCCAGTAAAGTGGGGGACAAATGAATGTTCTAAAGAAGGCAGCCACAAATCTCTTTAGGTCACTAATAAATAAGGGAAACTTTTAGTTATTGTAATGCTGGACCCAGAAAAATCTCCTGGTTTTAATATGTACCTGGGGACTAGAATGTGATGACATTAAGGCCAGGGGTTTGACTTGTAAAATCATTTGTTCCATGTTTATTACATTTACGATACCTCTTTTTCATATTTTTTATTTAATTTATAGACTTTATGTGTCAGGCACTGCTTAAGAACTGAGGATTTAAAAAATAAAATAAAACTCTGCTTTCTTCCCCTCAAAAAGAAAGTGAGGAGCACTAGATTAAGCAGAAAAATCACAATATAGCAAATGAAGTGTGTGTACTTATTATATAATTCCACAGGGACTTTAAATGGCAAACAAATGCAATGACTATCCATGTGGCCCTTGGCTCTGCTGGAAGCGCCCTGCCTCTGTTTCTCTTTCCTTAAGACTGCTGTTTATTGGATAAGCTTTATGAAAAGCTTTTTTAAGTTACACTGTGCTCCTGAATCGGAACTCACAGATCATCCTTTGCTGTGAAGAATTTTGTTTTTACTTTGTAGTCCTCCTTTCCCTTTGTGCAAAATGGAAACATGGATATTTGTTTCAAAACCAAAGGCTTGGGAGGATTTTGTCCTCTCTCTTAATGGCCTGTGTGTGTGCCTGCACTTACTGCTTCTATGTGAAATCACATTGAAAGGAACCATGTGTCACCATGCAAGGGCATGGTATTGTTATTAAGGAAGTGTATACTTAAAAAAATTTAAAATCCTCCCTAGACTAAATGCATTAACCCATGTCTAAGTTCTTTGGGGTTTGGTTTCCTGCTCTCATCATAAACATTTTATCCCACTAAAATTGCAGTTTTAGTATCTCCAATTTGACCTAAAGTAAAAATATACAATAAAGGAAGCCTGTTGTTATTATTATCAGCTCCCAGAAAAACTAAGGTCTGTGGCAGTGTTAGTCTGGCTCGATTTGAACTGGAATACTGGAAAAATCACAAAGAGAGGAAAATTTTGTAGTTTGTCCAAGAAGTCTTTACCCTTCATTTTAGATACCATTAAGTACCTCAAATTTGAAAATTATATATACATGTCCATACATTTTATACACACACACACACACACACACACACACACACGCTTTTTAAAAGTCTGATATTTGCTGCATTCTTTAAATGTGTATTGATTGCTTTTCAACTCCAAATTTAAAACTCAGTGATTCTGCTCTGTGCCAAGAGATTAGTCAGACATTCTTATATGTGAATGTAACATTCACAACATTTATCAGTAAAAAGCATGATTCTGAAGGAAAGGCTTGGCTATCCTGGAACTGTGTTACATCAGCCTCTCTTCATGGCCCTGGGAGTGGGGGGACAAGGAGCCCTCCCCAATCTGTGGCCTGGAAACTCCAACATGTATCTCCCTATCTAACTAATTTCAAGTTTCTATTTGGAAACTGGAGTCCCTCATGAATGCTTTTTTGGGCTAAGAACTCAAGTTTCAAAGGGGTTTTCATCAAAAAAGGTCAAGAAAAGAAAAGAAAATCCTGACATCTGAGAGAGTTGAAAGACAAATCAGGTAACAATGCTTGGGAAAGCGTACACTGGTCTCTGGAGAGAGTTGAGTATGCAAACAAAAGACTTTCAGGAAGTGTGCAGCTTGCCTCCTTCTACTGTGTGTGTGACCCAGACAGCAAACACATGGCTGCTAAGTGAAAAATAGCAATGAGTAAAATGTTTTTATTTTTGCTTTTATGAAGCAGATTGGATGAGGCCTGTTTGGCATGGAATGTATGTTTAGCTGTCAGAGGAATAGTTACTTATACATTTTCAATAAGACCTCAGGAAAAATAAGAACTAGTTCGATAGAGTATTTAGTTTGTATTTTTTATTAGTCAACTAATAATTAATTTTGTAGATTCCTGCTGTTGCACATCTTTGTATGACACCAACATCTTCTTATTCCCACAAGAACATCTCAGCATCTTGGTGGCAATTAACATTTGCAGGCTGCTCCTGGAGTATTTGCTGAATGTGCAGAAAATAGCTTGGACTCAATCTTTTTTATTAAATTTTGCTTTCAGTTTGTTTTATTTTCAATTATTCTTTTTTCTCCCCCAGAAGCAGAGTAACAGCATCAAATGGAAGTCTAATTATTGAGGCTCTTACTTAGCTGGGTTCAGTGTAACATGCTTTTCTCTCTACTTGATTTCTGGGCCCAGATTTTCAAAGCCTCCTATTTTAGTTTGTTTGATCTGCCTGATTAAGTCAAGCCTTTCCAGTTGCTAAGACAGTCACCAGAAATATGTCTCCCTAGTTGTGCACTGGAAAATTTGTAACAACCATGTATTCAAGGAAAACCGCATGGTTTGTGGTGTTTCTGATTTCCACGGGGTAAATACCCTGATCATGGGTGATTCCAAGCTATAGACATAGTGTTGTTGACCGAGGAGTTGGTAGGTAAGAGTTCCAGAACAGGAGCCAGCTGCCTCCAGCAACACATTTCCCAGGCTGTGCTTAGCCAAATATGATCCTGAGGGCCAAATGCTGATGTTCTCCATCCTTACTCAGGCTGACATTAGAAGATACTCATTTTCTGTTCCTTTCCCATTACAAGTCTCTACCCTGGAATGTGAATTGGACCAAAGTGGGAAGTCTTGGAAGACATTTTTAATGTCTAAAATAAAAATAATTATTTCTCTAAGTAGTGGCAGCCAGTTGAAGAGGGTGTGCTAATTAGAACAAGTGAATGACACTATATGGGTCAAACCTCAGATTTTTTTTGAACAAGGCTAAAAAAAAACCACTTAAAAATATAAAATTTTCACTTTTTGTGGAACTCCTTTATTTTAACTTTTATCTCTCTAATGTATTCTCTTTATTTTCTTCATGGTATGTATGTGAGTGTATATGTGTATGTGTATACCCTGATTATTTTTATCACTTCTCCCCCACTAAACTATATAAAACTATATTTCTACTGCCCAGCATATATAAAGGCTTAATAAATATTTATTGAATAAATATCTTACTTTACCTGTTTTCATAGATGTTAACAAACTGAGTTCTTTTATTTCCAGAATATTAACTTGAAGATAATATCTGATATTTCAGAGCAAAGATAATTAAAACTATCACAGAATTAATTATTTAGACATATATGGTGTGCTTAGAAATAATGTAAGCTTAAAATCAAAATTTTAAAATGTGTGACCCCTGGTCAAGATGGCAGATTAGAAAGACCTAGGCTCACATTCTCCCACAGATACACCAAAGCTACAACTACATATACAGCAACTGCTTTTGAGAATGACCTAAAGACTATCAGAACAGGTGCTCTCCAACTGAGAATATAAAGAAATAGCCACATCAAGACATATAGGAAGGGCAGAGACATGGCTGGTCAGGACCCACATGCTCAGTGTAGCATCCACGAGGGTGAGGAATATCATAGCACCCCACTGAGGAGCAAGGAGACCTGCATCAGGAAGAGGAGCCCTCATAACATTTGGCTTCTCTCCAGGAGCACTCTGCTCTTAAAGGGCTTGTACTCAAACTCACTTATTCTGAGTGCCAGCATGGAGACAGCAGTTTGAAAAGTGTCTGGGTCATATGTGAAGCAGATATACTGATTAATTTGGGGACATGTGTTGGAGGGGCAGGGATCTGATGGAACTTTCTTTGGAAATGGAGGCACTGGCAAATACCAGTTCTGACACTCTGCATTAACCTGCTAATAGTTTGTTCTACCCTTGCATTCCCCCGAAGATGTGCCCAGCCTAACATGCCTATTCCATTCAGCAGGCACTGAATCCACTCCAAGGCACTGTTTCATCCCCCAGTACTTGATTAATGGTCTTGGATGGCCCCTGAGTCCCTCCAAATTGGTAACCCACTCTGGAGGGGCCAGCACCCCCATACCAGCATACCCACAACAGTGGAGTCTGGGCCTCATGGACAACCACACCAGAAGACTACACTGCACACAAGGACACCATTAGCAGTAATGGCCAGGTCTCATAGGCAGCTAGGATGAGGGCCAGCCCCCTGCAACAGTGCACTCACAGCAGTCATGGCACAACACAAAAGGAGGGCACAGGTAGCTAACACAGGGTTCACCACTGGACCATCTGGTTTTGGTTTTTGAGGGGATTGGACCACTGGCCCCATTGGACATCTTCTACATAAGGCTGCTCTTTTAATACCTAGAGGTATAACTGATCTAGCCTGTGCATAGAAACAGACACAGAGACTTAGCAAAATGAGGGAGTAAAGAAACATATTCCAAATGATAAAACAAGAAAATATCTAGAAAAATAGCTAAATGATATGGAGATAAGCAATCTCTTAGATAAAGTGTTCAAGGTAATTATCATAAAGGTGCTCACTGAATTCAGGAGAAGTATGGCGAACATACAGAAAACTTCAGCGTAGAATTAGAAATATAAAAAGGAATCAATCAGAATAGAAGAATACAATAACTTAAATTAAAAATACACTAAAGGGAATCACTAGCAGATTAGATGACAAAGAAGAATTGATCAGCAATATGGAAGAAAGAGCAATGGAAATGACCTAATTGGAACAACAAAAAGAAAAAAGTATTTTAAAAATATGGAGAATATAAGGGATCCCTGGGACAATAAGAAACATACTAATATTAATATTAAAGAGAATGGGACAGAAGGCCTATTCCAAGGAATAATAGCTGAAAATTTCCCTAACTTGGTGAAGGAAACAAATATCCAAGACCAGGAATCACAGAAAATCCCAAACAAGATGAACCAAAAAAGACCCACACAAAGACACATTATGGTTAAATTGTCAAAAGTTAGTTACAAAGGGAGAATCTTAAAATCAGCAACAAACAAACAAACAAACAAACAAAACTAGTTATGTACACGGGAACCCCATAAGACTGTAAGCCGATTTTTCGGCAGAAGAATTGTAGGCCAGAAGGATGTGGCACAGTATATTCAAAGTGATGAAAGACAAAACCTGTGATTAAGAATATTCTACCAACCAAGGTTATCATTTAGAACTAAAGGATTGTTTTCCAGATGAACAAGCTAAATGAGTTCACCACCTCTAAAATGGCATTACAAGAAGTGATAAAGGAAATTCTATAGGTGGAAAAGAAGATGCCCAAACTAGAAATATATATATGAAAGAAAAAAATCTTACTTGGTAAGGTAAACATAGAGTGAAGGTAGAAGATTAAGCACTTAAAGCTAGTACGATGGCTAAAGACAAAAGTAGTAAAATCATGTATATCAACAATAATTAGTTAAGGGATACACACAAATATATAAAAAATGATGTCAAAAACATAAAATGTGAGGTGGGAATAAAAATATAATGCTTTTAGAATGCATTCAAGCTGAAGTGACAATCAAATTTAAGCACACTGCTATATACATAGAGTGTTATATATGAATCTCATGGTAACCCTAGACCAAAAACTTATAATAGATACACAAGAACAAAAGAGAAATAAATCCAAATATAACACTAAAGAAACTCATCCAAACATAGGGGAAGAATGCAAGAGAATAAAACAATTAACAAAATGGCAATAAGTACATAACTATCAAAGAGTATTTTAAGTGTTAATGAACTAAACTCCCTAAATGAAAGAGGGTGGATGAATGGATTAAAAAAAAAAACAAAAAACGAGATTTATATATATGCTGCCTGAAAGAGACTCACTCGGATCTAAAGACCCACACAGACTGAAAGTAAAGTGATGGAAAAGGTAATTATGCAAATGGAAATGAAAATAACTCTGAAGTTGCAATACTTTAATACTTTAAAACAAAGACTGTAACATGAGATAAAGAGGGCTTTGAATAATGATAAAGGGATCACTCCATTAAGAGGATATAACACTTGTAAACATCTATGTGACCAACCAAAATACATAAAACAAATACTAACTAACATAAGGAGAGAGACTGACCGTATCACAGTAATATTAGGGGACTTTAGCACCCCACTTTAATTAATGGGTCAATCATCCTGACTGAAAATCAACAAGGAAACATTAGCCTTAAATGACTCATTAGATCACATGAACTTATTAGATATATACAGAATATTCCATCCCAAAACAGCAGAATATACATTATTTTCAACTGCACATGAAATATTCTCTAGATCACATGTTTGGCCACAAAACAAGTCTCAGTAACTTTAAGAAGATCGAAATCATATTAAACATTTTTTTCTGATCACAATGTTATGAAACTGCAATCAGCTCCAATAAGAACACTGAGAAAACACAAACACATGGAGGCTAAATAATATGTACTAAACAATCAATGGGTCAGTGAAAAAATCAAGGAAGAAATAAAAAATTACATCAAAACAAATGAAAATGGAAACAGTGTTCCAAAGTCTATGGGATATAGCAAAGCAGTTCTAAGAGGTAAGTTTATAACAATGTAGGACTACCTCAAGAAACAAGAAAAATCTCCAATAAACAATCTAACTTTTCACCTAAAGGAAAGAAAAAAAGAAAAACAAGCAAAGTCAAAAATTACTAGATGGAAGAAAATAATAAAGATCAGAGCAGAAGTAAATGAAATAGAATGGAAAAAGTAATAGAAAAGATCAATGAAACTAAGAGCTAGTACTCTGAAAAGATAAACGAATTGATAAGCTTTTAACTAGACTCATCAACAAAGAAGAAACAGGGCCCAAAGAAATAAAATCAGAAATAAAAGAAAAGTGATAACTAACACCATAGAGATACAAAGGATTATAAGAGACTACTACAAATAGTTATACACCAACAAATTGGACATCCAGAAGAAATGGGTAAATTCCTAGAAACATACAATCTTCCAAGACTGAATCAGGAAGAAACAGAAAATCTGAACAAAATAACTACTAGAAATAAAATTGAATCAGTAATCAAAAAACTTCCAACAAAAAGTTCAGGACCAGATGGCTTTACAAGCTAATTTTACTGAACATTTAAAAAAGAATCAATACCTGCTCTCAAACTATTCTAAAAAATTTGAAACAGAAAGAACACTTTCAAACTCATTGTATGATCCAACATTACTCTGATACAAAAACCAGAGACATTACAACAAAGGAAAATTACAAGCCACTATCGCTGATTAACATAGATGCAAAAATTCTCAACAAAATATTAGCAAACCAAACTTGACAATACATTTAAAGGATCATATATCACAATCAAGTGGGATTTATTCCAAGGATGCGAGAATGGTTCATTTGCAAATCAATCAATGTGATACACCACAGCAACAAAACAAAGGATAAAAATCATATGATCATCTCAATAGATGCAGAAAAAACATTTGACAAACTTCAACATCATTTATAATAAAAAATTCTCAACAAAAGTGGATATAGAGGGAACATACTTCAATATATTAAAGGCTATATGTGACAAACTCACAGTAACGTTATACTCAATGGTAATAAGCTGAAAACTTTTCCTCTAATCACAGGAACGAAACAGGGATATTCACTCTCACCACTTTTATTCAACACATTAGAAATTCTTGCGCAGCAGTCAGACAAGGAAAAGAAATAAAAGACATTCAAATGAGAAAGGAAGAAGTAAAACTGCCACTACTTATAGATGACATGAAACTAGATTTATAAAATCCTAAAGAGTTCACCAAAAAGCTCTTAGAACTATTAAATGAATTCAATAATGTTGATGAATACAAAATTTATATATAAAAATTGGTTATGTTTTGATATACTGATAACAAACTATCAGAAAGAGAAATTAAGAAAACCATTTTATTTATAACTACAAAAATAAAATACCTAGGAATAAATTTAACCAAAGAGGTGAAAGTCCTATGCTCTGAAATCTATACGACAACAATGAAAGAATTTGAAGACAACACAAATAAATGAAAATATATACAATGCTTATGACTGGAAGAATTAATATTGTTAAAATACCATACATACTACCCAAAGCAATCTATAGATTCAATGCAATCCCTATCAAAATACTATTGACATTTTCACAGAACTAGAACAAATAGTATTAAAATTTGAATAGTCAAACCAATCTTGAAAAAGAAGAACAAAAATTTGGAAGCATCACACTCCCTGATTTCAAATTATACTACTAAATCTGTATTACTCAAAACAGTGTAGTACTGACACAAATAAATGACACATAGATAAATGAAAAAGAGAGCTCAGATATAAACCCATTCATTTATGGTCTATTAATCTATAACAGGAGGCAAGATATACAATGGGGAAAAGACCATTCTCTTCAATAAGTGGTGTTGGGAAAACTGTACAGCTATGTGCAAAAAAAAAAAAAAAAAAAAAATGAAACCGGAGCACTTTCTTATACCATAAACAAAAATACACTCAAAATGTATTAAATACTTATTTCTAAGACTGGACACCATGAAATTCTTAGAAGAAAACATAGGCAGTAAACTTTTTGACATTGGCCTAAAAAATTTTTTTTTGGGTATGTCTCCTTAGACAAGTACACCAAAAGTGAAAATAAAGAAATCGGATTACATTAAACTAAAAGCTTTTGCACAGTGAAAGAAACCATTAACAAACAAAATTACAACCTACTGTATGGGATCTACCATTTGTAAATGATAGATCCAATAGAGGTTAGTATCCAAAATAGATAAAGAACTGATACAATTCAACATCAAATAAACAACAACAACAACAACAAATAAACAATTCAATTTAACAAATGGGCAGAGGACCTAAATAGATATTTTTCCAAAGAAGACACAGGTATCTAACAGCCACATGAAAAAATGCTCAACACCACTAATCAGCAGGGAAATGTAAATCAAAACCACAATGTGATACTACTTCACACTTGTCAGATTGGTTTTGATCAAAAAGACAAGAAATAACAAGTATTAGAGAGAAAGTGGAGAAAAGGGAATCCTTATGCACTGTTAATGGAATTGCGAATTGGTACAGCCACTGTGGAAAATAATAGAGGTTCCTCAAAAAACTAAAACTAGAACTATCACATGACCCAGCAATTGCACTTCTAGGTAACTATCTGAAAAAAAAAACAAAACTTTATTTCAAAAAGACATATGCACCCCTATGTTCATTGTGGCATTATTCACAATAGCCAAGATATGGAAGCAACAAGTGTCCATCAGTGGATGAATGGATAAAGAAGATCTGGTATATTTACACAATGAAATATATCTCAGTCATTAAAAAAAATACAATCTTGTCATTTGCAACAACATGAATGTACCTAGAGGGTATTATGCTAAACAAAATAAGTCAGACAGAAAAGGAGAAATAATGTATGATTTCACTCATATGTGGAAACTAAAAACACAAAACACAAATAAACAAAACAAGACAGAAAAATACTTATAGACACAAACTGATGGTTGCCAGAGGAAAGGGGATAGGGGTAGGAGAGAAAAAGGTGAAGGGGGTTAGGCATTATAAACTTCCACTTGTAAAATAAATAGTTCATGAGGCTGTAATGTGCAGCATAGGGAATACAGTCAATAGAAGTGTAATAATTTTGTATAGCAACAGGTGGTTACTAGATTTATCACAGGGATCACTTTGTAAGGTATCTAATATTGTATATAAACTGTTCTTTAAAAAAAAGAAATATATGTACCAAATGTCAAAAAGTTTTAAATGTTTGACAGTAAGATGAGATTTTTCTACATACATTTAATATTTTATGTCATAGTATTTATATTTATCACTTGTATTAAAATGAAAACAACAAATCATCTGGCCCTCCATGTAATAATGTTTTAGCTTTTAGTCTGAACTTTATATTTGACCCATGTTCAGAGAATACAAGAACTTAGCTGCTATTGCAAGTTTAAACTAAATATGCTTCATGAGTTTTTCTTTTTCATAAAATTTCCAGCTATCAAAATGTCCAGCAGTATTTTCTTAATTTAATTTTTACAAGTGAACATCACTATTTGGCACATACTTCTGGCAATGAGGAGTTTTCAGTCAGTGTAAAGAAAGCCACAAACCATATGAAGGAACTCTAATGCCTTCTAAGATTCCCAAAGGAACATAAAAGTGAAAATTTTCATCCTACAAAACTAAGCATCCTTCACTGAATATTTGTCCATGTTCTGTAAATACTGGCAAATAAGAAAACCAAAGTAATTCAGTTTTCTTCTTTCTCTCAAAATAATATGTGCATTTTTTTTTGTTGGAGAAAATACAGTTGACTGTTGAACAACACAGATTTGAACTGCATAAGTCCATTTATATGTGGATTTTTTTCTATGTATACCTATAGATTTTTCAGTCCATGGTTGGAAGTCTGCAGATGTGGAGGGCTGAATGTATGCATTCTATGCCATTTTACATATGAGATTTGAACATTTGCAGTGGGTCTTGCAACCAGTTTCGCTTGAATACTCAGGGACAACTTAAGTTTTGGGGGAGTCAAAAGTTAAATGTGGATTTTCAACTACACAGGGGTCAACACCCCTAACTCCTGAGTTGTTCAAGAGTCAGTTGTACAGTTGGTTTTTAAGACACCTTGCTGATCAGCTTTGCATTTCATCATTTCAGCACTGCTTTTCTGTTGCAGTGTACACCTGGGACTGGCAGCCTAGGAACTCTACTCTTTTGGCTTCTGCAGAAATGACAGGGTCCTTTACATACAATTCATTTTCACATGTGTATTTTTAAGGGACAACCTCATAAACACCAATCTGAATACTTTTATAAGTTTAGTAAGCTTTTTATGAGGGCCTTAAGTTTAAATGAATGAAATTGTTTATGTGTTTAACTTAAATATACATTCTATACCTTTCCCATAAGATAATTTTAGGAGAGTTTTGGCAAACACATACTAAAAAAAAAAAAAAAAAAAAAAAAAAAAAAAAAAAAAAAGTGTGTCGTACAACATGGATTAACTGAAACAAACCACCAAACATAACAATGTGCCAAATTAAAAAAGGGAAATGATACTAAAGCCTATTTCTCTACATTTTTATTCATGCCTTTGTTGAGTGTGTGTGTGTGTGTGTGTGTGTGTGTGTGTGTGTGTGTGTGTTTTGGGACAAGGCATGGAGAAGGGAAATTGGGCTGTGGTTATTCTACACATTTCTCAGGCTCATGAATATTGCCTACATTGCAGCTTTGTTCATTTAAAACGTTGTGAACCTTATGTTAATAGCAGCTATCAGTTATCTATCATGCACTTTGTGCCAGACACTGCACAGATGCTCTGAATACATGTCCTCATTATAATTGAATGGAGGCACTGTAAATCCTAATTTTAGAGATGCCTTAACTTTGCAGACCTAAAGTGAGGGTCCCAATGTCATAGTTGACCATGTCAAGTAGTAGAATAGGGATTCAAGGTCAAAGTTATTTTGCTGCAAGAGCTTAGTTATTGCTTTCTGCCTTGCTGAAATTTCAGATACTTTATTTTTGCTTTTGATAGAAAAACTAACACCCTGAAGTAGAGGGAAATTAGCATCATTGATTTCATCTACTTAGATATATGAAATAGCAAGCTAGTTTAAGAAAGGATAAAAACTGTGTAACAGTGACCCTGAAATGTAAAATTTTATATAAAATGTATATTTTATATTTGTAAATTTTATATTTTATACTTATAAGATAAAATGTAAAAATTTTATTTGAAAAACAAGTACACATGAATTAATATTGACCTACGAAGCTATTGTAACACATAAGGATCAACACAGCCAGTCCTCTGATGCCTTGATTAGGGAGATTCTCTAACTTGGTCTCCTGCTAAAGCTTAGGTTTTTCTTCTGATGGACTGTTCATAAATTTTCAGAACATTGTGTTCCACCTCTATTCTCAAAGCTAAACACCACCAGAGGTTGTTCACAGACTATGATTAACAGCACTTTTTAGTGATTTTTCTTATTAAGTGATCTTCTTATAGATCTTTATCTCATTAAATTTTTATCTCAAATCCTATCATGAAGTTCATATAAGAATGAGTAGGGTGAAATCTTATGCAAGCATCTTAGAATTTCAAGTAAACTAAAGACTAATGAATTATAGAAGTATAGTATTTTAAAAGTCTGAAGTCAAGTTTAAGCAGTTTTGTGAGCATATTACTAAATACTTATGAGACTATGCAGGAAATTTTCATTTACTTGGCTTTGAAACAATTCAAATTATAGTTACTGGAAATGCCTTTTATACTCGACGTTTGAGAGGAAGAGACAGAAAATAAATTAACAAATGGATATCAGAGGTTTGTTTTTTAAAGTAGATTTCAGCCTGAATCAGAGGCAGCCCAGCATTCCACACTTCTACAATAAAGATTTATTCTTCATAATGTGGAACAGGGCAGTATCATTTACTATCTTCTACATTGTCTAAAACAGATGGCTTTATTTGTATACTTCTGGGGTTCTTTATAATTTCTTCAAAAGTGTAATCTACATATAGATTGCATAGTAACTTAATTTATCCAAATAGGCAACCAATCAAGATGCTTTTTTCATGACCCCATTACTTACATTCCTCATGTTCCTGCCCTCTTTGAAGAGTGCTACATAGACTGCCTGTACTCCCTGCCAATCTCCTGCTGCAAATATGATCCTATGCATTATCCCTTGCCTGTTTCCTCTGGTCTCAGGATCCTCTGCCTGCTCAGTCTTCTCCTCTCTTAGTGACTAGGGAATCTTACAATAGCCTTCCTCTCTGTGTCTTCAAATTCTGTTCACCCCCAGCTTCCTTCTCTTTAGTTTATTAAGACTACCATAATCTTAACCTAAAGGATCCACACCATCCTTTGGCCTGAACTTTTCTTCCAGTTCTCGCTCTCAACTCCCACTTCTCTTCTCATTTGTCCCCATCTCAATATGTTCTGGCTTGTAAAAAGATAAGTCTTCCCTCACTATCCCCACTTCCTGACTTTCAAGCCCTATAACTTTTCACTGATGAGGACTCTGTGTCCCAAAAGACATTGGGGTATGGAGTTTGGTTCCCTTCTCTTCTTCCATCACTCTACACACACACACACACACACACACACACACACACACACGCATATACAGACACAAAAACAGATAAACAAAAAAATATACACATATACATAGGCAAATATAAATAGACACACATCAACATGCATACACAAAAACAAATACACAACACAAATATACACATGGATAGGCAAACATAAATACACACACACACACACACATATACACAAACTTTTATTGTCAATTGTTTCTGAGATTTGGACTGGATGTGGAAAGGTATTGAAGGCAAGGCTGTCAAAGGAAGGTAGGGTGATAACGGTGATAATAATGGGAATGAAAGTCCAGCTTCTTTAGAAAGAAGCATCTATGCAGAAAAGGCACAAATGGCCACTTTCTGTTTTGTATGGATCATGTGTTTCTGGACTAGGGGGAATACAGTGGGAAAAAAAGTGAAAAATACTTTTATTTGATTTAAGGCTGGCTGGTTTGTTTAGTTTCCATGGGAGACATATGCTTAGAACAATACAAGTTGAGTTTTATAGTTCAGTTCAATTGATTTACTTCTGAAAGTTCCTCTGAGATTCTTGAAAAGATTCTGTGTGTGTATGTGTTTTTCTCCTCCAGTGTGTCCATAGCTAGTTGAGTGTGAAGTCAGTAGAAAAAAGAATAACAGACTGCCTATCAGACAGAATCTTAAACCAGAAATTTTGTAGTTGATAATTATCTTTAAAAATCCATTAGTTCATAAGGAAATTAATGTTCAGGATTCACATTTTATTTTAGAGTAATTTTAAAGTAATTTTAAAAAAGAAAACCTTTTAAGATGTTGTAGCATCCTCCATTTGTAGAAAAGAGTTTTGCATATTGTGTATAGGCTTTTCTTAGTCTCTACGAAGAGTGAGTAGTGGTAATTTTTTTCAGATTGACCCTAGTCAACTGAGATGATATTATAAAACAAGCATTATGCTCATTCAAGACTTCTTGGAGTTGAGATATTTGGATATTAAAGAATGTATGAGGATCAAAAAAAATAAATGTCATATTTGTTTCCACCTATTGGCACAGCAAACATGCAATTCATAAAATGAAAAGCTAAAATGTTAGAAGTGCTCAACGTATTGTATGTATAATAGCAAAAGTGTAGCTATTATTTAAATATTAATTAATGACTTTCATTTTGTTAAATTGTGGAACACTATATGGGCATTAAAATGTTACATTCTTATATTTACTGACATGGGAAGAGTTACATTATACAGTTAAAAAATAGAGTGATTAAGTAGGTATCAAAATAGGGTGACCCCTATTTTACAGGTGCAAGTGTGGTTACGAGAGTCTTAGCGTGTTTGGGAGTTATGCAAAAATAAAAAGTTCTAGATATTTTAATGCTTTGTAATGACCTATATTATTTTACAGATAAGGAAAAATAAAGTGATTGCCCTTAGATGATGGAAAGTTAAGACATATGAAAAGAACTGACTAAGAATAAGTGGAATGAGAACCAATGTATGTAACTTAAGGAGTATCATCTCCAATCATCTAGATATTAATAATGATCAGAGCAGGAGATAATAGACATTACAAAGCAAGAGTATTATGTAGACATGAAAATGACATTTTAAAAAATATATAGGTCATTTAATTTGAAAATTATTAATTAAAGGATGGTAAAGAGTTTTCTTTCTTACCTCTATCTTTTACAGTTACTTTTAACCCATTAGTAACAAAACTCATGTGGGAATTAGGACTCAGAAAAATTTGCAGACCTCATCATTTAACCCAAAATGCTGAAATTGCTCATTAGCTAGGGAAATTTCATCACTTGGGTACATATCATCTATTAGAGCAGCCATTTATGGGCTTTAAAATATTTCAACTATAACTCAATATAAGAGCATCTTAATATTTGCAAAGTAAAACTGGTCAATTTTTCTTTTAGAATTTACATTATGCTCAATATTCAATACATGGTACAATTGTGACTTTTTGATTAGATATGAAAATCTTTTTCTTTCAAGAGTTAAAAGCAATTTAGATGAAGCTTTCACCAAAAAGCTTATAACTGGTATAATTCCTGATACTTGAATATTTCATCAATCTCTGTGCCAGGTCGCATTTTCAACTGCTTGGCAGCCCCTACAATATATGAAAACACTTTCCTTTTTATAGGAATATGCTGGCAAAAATCTACCACTTCCTACCACTTCCATGAATTATTAGTTCTTTTCTGCTAATTATTTTGAAAAAAAAAAAAAAAGCAGAGGTGCAGATCCAAGTTCAAGTGGCTCTCAACATCTGAGACATACTCAATGTTACTTTCTTTTTATGTATTAGAAATTGAGCAACAAGTTGATTGAAAGAATGATTGATAAAAGTAGCCAATGAGGAAACATGATTATAAAGTGAGCAACCAATTTACAACATAAAGATAGAAAATTTGGTGTTTTCAATAACATTTATGAAAATATAAAGTTACAAACTGAAAGGGACCTTTCAAAAACCCCTTAATATTACATTAAAGAAAGAGAAAGACCCAAAAGGGACTTGCTGAAGGAAGTACAGATGACCAAAGGCAGAGCTGTTAGAACTCAGATGTCTGGTTTCAAGTAACAGGCAAAGCTCTATGGTTTTAAACCACTACTACAGAAAAGTTAGAGGAAATAAAAAATAACCAGCCCTGTTTCATCATCTGCAGGTTACATATTAGTGCATGGCCTTCTGTCTACTTCTATCTGTACATATTGAACTCCTGCTGGACATACTGAGTGTGAAACAAAACTAACATAGGAAAACTCATAGGTCCTAGGTGAAAAGTGATGTGTGACAAGGGGTTTGATGACAGATAACGTCTACTATAGGCACTCTCATGCTTCTAAAACTCATAATCAGACACACAAAACTTTGTGGGATTAAAAAAATATTTTTGAATTCCATAATTTAGGAAGATTAAGGCAAAATTGAGAAACAAATTATAGGAAGGAGAATAAGAAAAGGAAAATGAAGAAGGAAGGAAATATAAGAATGCAACATCCAACGTATGACAAAGCAATGAATGAAGAAGTTATGAACATTAGTTCTGAAGTCCTAAATCTCTCTATCCCTCAATTTTCTCACCTGAAAAGGGGAATGATAATAGTACTGACTTTATGGAGTATTTGGGAGAATTAAATTAGGATATACATACATGTTAAAATAATATGAAGTGTAAGCTGTTCATATTACTATATTAATTTTGGGGAGAATATTCACTCTCTTGATTTAAAATTTGGTTAAAATATCTACAATTTATTTAAATTGTTTATATTCCCAACTAAAATATGGATGCTCAAGGCATTGTTAAAACCTCATTTTTAGACAGTCAGTCATACAAAAAGTCTACATCAGTGACTCAAGAAAAACAACAACAAAAACCTCTATTTATTTGTTTGTTTGTTTGTTTATTTATTTCAATTCACAGCACTTCCGAAGAAAAACCTTATTTTTATTGTTCATATTCAGTGTTCTTTGAGATACAAATGTCAAGCTTAAAACTAGATGTAATACTAGAGTGAATTTAGACTTAATACTAGAGTGAACAGCGCAGAGTGTTTTCCCTCTCATATAACTGCGGTGGCAGGAAAGGAGAGGACATCAAGAGCTCTGGGTCAGACAAGGATGCCATAGGAGACCCCTCTCCTCTCTCTCTGCTCATGGATTCCTATCCTTCCTCTTACATAGGCTTTCTCCATGTGGCGGGAACATGGCCACATTGTGAACATCATTAGGCCTGCCCTCACATGATCCTGGTTCTTTGATAGGTGAACAGAGAGGTTTCTACCTGTTAGGTAAAATCAGCCAGCAAAGGTTCCATTTTGGCTTGACCTAGCCCATCATGTGCCCATGCTAATCACCTGTGGCCGGGGAAGTAGGGTGCTATGAGGACTGCCTAGACCTCCCTGACCCTGTGACCAGGGGAGGAGAGGTAAAATGACTGAGTGTCCCCACAGAAGCAACTCATGGGCATGGAGAAAGTAGTTCTCAAAGAAAGGAATTTTCCATAACCTCTTTCTGTGTTGGAAAGAAGAGAACATGGAACTGACAGAAGCTAATAGGTAGATGGGGTACAAGTGGGAGGGAGAGGGAGAGTGAGAACAGAGAAATGGAGGTTTGTTCATTTTGTAAAGAAGTGAATGTGGATGACCTGAGGAAGGAGTCCCTACACTTCAGTGTGGTGGTTTCCCTTGGAATCATGGGAGTGTCAGTGCCAAAGGGTATGACAGGGTAGTTTGTCACCTCGGATGCACAGGGATTATATACTAGACCTTGCTCTTCAGACTGATGACATTTAGTCCAGGGTTTGTTTCCAGCCTCCACAAAGATTTCTATTCTTTTGGAATATCCATGCTGTAAAGGGCAATTTTAAAAATGAAGAATCATAATCATTATTTCTAATTATTTCATTTGAGTGCAAAGGAAAAATCTCTCTTATGCATTGTATCCATCTCTCTATGCTATATATTTTCCTTTTTGTTGTTGCTATTGTTTGCTTTTTCATGAAGAATGCAACACGTATTAGACTTCTCCATACTATAAATCTCATTTAAAAAGTGTCAAATAAAGGAAGTCTGCCAGCTCCTTTTGTTTTTTCTACTTTTCTCTCCGTGTTGGACTGCTCTGGCAAAGGAGAATAATATTACCTTACCATGTAAAACATGGTTAATAGCTTTAAAATAATTCCTAGCAGCTGAATAATGGGCTGCCAAAAATATTCTTGGTGCCAAAGGATCTGGATATGTCTGTTCCATTTATTGTGTGTTTCTCCTTTCATCATAGCTAAGTGCTCACAAAAGACATGAAAACCCAAACCTCTGGGGTATGCGGTGTTTGAGGGCAGAAACCATATTTTAAGATATTCAATCCTATACCTAACATATTGCAATGGTTAGTGGAATATCAACAGCAAACAATGATGGACCCCTCTGGTACTTAAGATGCTCAAATTATTAATTAAATTGATTTCTAGTGACTAGGAGGAAGAGATTGTTTCATCATCTATGTTGTGCTCATTTGAGTGGCTTAATAATGTTTATTCTAAGGAGTTTCTGGGAGTCTTGCACCAAACACTTTTAACATGTTCTGCCTGTTTGAGTAAGTTTATTTTTCTTAGAAATAAGAATATGGAATCTATTTCTTAATTAAAGCTCCACGTTCTAAAAGCTTGATACTGCAGTATAGCAGAGTCATTTATTTTTGTATTACCTTGATAATAAATTGAGTCTATTAAAAAGAGATTTTCTTTAAAATTTGTGGAAAAATGAATTTAGGAATATACTGAAAATTTTGGGGAAAATGCACATGTAAAAAAATTTAAAAGGTGCTTTGTTTCTCATTGGAATCAAAGGAAATCAAGAAAAGTAGCATCTAAACCTACTCCCCACCCATCTCCACCCCCATCCCACCTTTTTCTGGACCCTTCCCACTTGGTCTGTGCTTAGACTGTCTGGTTCTTGCTTGGCAGGAGATTCCTAATCTCTCCTGCTTCTTAGTTTGGGCTAGGCAGTTGCCAGCTGTCCTGGAATACAATGCTGTTTCTGACTCCAGTTATGTATTCTTTGCCAATGTCTTAATTGCTAGAATCTTAGAAGCACCATAATTGTCTTCAAAGAATTCCTGAGATAGAGATTTTTAATTCTTTTGCATGTGACTCACAGGACAGATGACATTCATATGGGCCAGGGGCCATGAGAAATTCCTGGGCTGGTTAACTATAATTCCATATTTTTCACTCCTGTTCAGCAAAGCATGTTGGAATTCAGTTGAATAAGTGTGACTTTACACAAGGAGATAAGCCTGAATCCGTTTTAAATTTGTGTGTATATATAATTCACATCTGGAGTTTAGTCTTTTATTATATACAAAAAATATTTAACATGCTTTATTATAGCCAAGGAATATGAACTCTAACCCCATGGTGAAACACCATGTTTGTGCTCTTTTGGGACTGGTTTAGTCCTCACAGAGGAAACTACTCCTGTATAATCTTCCATCTTTCTGGAAAGCTTGTCTGATGTTTAGGAGACACAGAGTAGCCACCTGAAGATAAAGCATGTAAGGCAGAGTTCTCAAGAAAGAAACATAAGCACCCTCCTAGTTTATTGTGACTTTAGGGAAAAAAGCAGGGTAGCTTTTTAACTGTCTCTGGAGACCATTGCTGAATCTACCACTTCCTGTTTGCATAACTAAATTGTACAGAAAGGCAGTGATTATCTGCTGTTATTATCAAACAACTAGTACAAAACAAAACTTATAAATTTAGAGATATGTGGATGTTTACTTGAAATAGTTCTAAAATCAAAATATCTTTGCCACTGACTGAATGTCATGAAAATGCAAAACTATGGCTTAAGCACAAACACTTAACTTTTGTAAATGCAGAATTTTTATTAAAATAGTCTTTGATAAAAATTTGTACTTTTCTTTCTATCAATTCTGAGAAAATTATTATTCCTATAATGTAGGGAAGAATTGTTTTTTAGAAAAAATATAGAAAACCTTTTTTATACCTAACTGAATTTTGTGGAGTTGGATATATTACTCTTCAAATCATGTTGCTCGAAACAGCATTTTTGTGTTCAGGAGACTTCTGATTAAAATATTTAGCTTAAAAAATAAAATGTTTATTTCATGCTTCAACCTTAGTGAGATAAAAGCATGGTGTATAATGAGTTGGAAATTCAGAGTGTTGTTGGGAAGGAAAAAATTTAGCTCTACCTTTCTTGGTCTCTCTGGCTAGTCTAATGATTAAATTAACATAAGACAAATTAACAGGAGAAAAACAAATTTAATTTTATACATATGGGAATCCCAAAGATATGAGGATCCCAGATAATCATGCAATTGAGATTTATATATTACCCTGGGCGAAGTAGAAGCGGGTATGGGTTTGAGACTTCAAAGGAAAGGAAAACAATTTGTGTGGTGATGAGAAGAGCCACTGTTTGGTAAACAAATGTTTGCCACACCATGCAGAGAAGTCTTTCTAATGTAAAAAGAAGTTGTCTTTGGTAATAGCTCTCTTCCTGGTACAAGCACCAATATTTAAATCCCTTTAGACAGTTAAGGAGAAGTAACAAAAAAAAAAAAAAAAGAAAGAAAGAAAGAAACCATCCAGAGTCCCCTGTTTTTTAAAAATAATCAGCCTAAAATGATCCTCATGATAAAGAGACATATTTTGGGATGGCAAATATTACTCTCTTACAGTGTTATCTAGCTTTACATATGCTACACACAAGTAAAGGTTGAATTTTAGAGAGTACAACTTACAATAGGCAGTTTCATTATTTTTGACATGAGAATTTTGCTCATATCACTCTGAACCAGACACATGTAGATGTTTAGAGAATGAATTTAGTGGTTTACTGCCTTACCACAAGAAAGTAGTATAGAGATTTATCCCATTTCAAAGGTATGTGCTTAACTCCTAATGTGGAATGCTCTCTAAAAGGCCATTTGGGAACTGGAGGTGAGGAGTGATACATTTGAGAGAAAACAAAGTCTTCCACTTAAATATAAAACTGAATACCTAGCAGGGTGTACAAAAACAGGACAAAACTATTTGGATACGTGATGTGCACTAATTATGTTCCTTCCTTCTACTACAGGTTCAACATGGGAAAAGACATTTCGGCAGATTGGCTTTGAAAGGTAAGTGGATTTAGCATGTTTCTACTTCTAGCTACTAATGTACTATTTAATGCTAAGTGATTTATTGATTGTAAATCAGTGGTATTGCTACCACTGCTTCCGTAAGTGTGTGCCCCTGGGTAAGTCATTATTTTGCCCCTTGAGACTCAGTTTCTTTATAATGTAGAGCTTTACTTTATAAAATCCTTGCCTGCATACAGAGTGGACATGAAGATTAAATAGAGCAATTTATTTGAAATGCTTCTTAAGCTGTGAAACCTGCAAAACTTAAAAGCTAAGTTGTATATTTAGAGATTTACAGGAATTAGATGTACTTTTTTTCTAGCTGATTGACCTAATATGAAATATTCAGTTTTACAGTTTTAATACAGAGAAATTTATATTAATACCTTTTCAATTATTAAAATTATTAGATCTTATTAGCTCTAAGGGAAAGACTGAGATCATGTCACTCATAAGTATTTCTATGCCAGCATGTCCTCAAAAGAAAAAAAATGACTCATTATAACATCAGAAAGTGTAGAAGTAGGGTCAATAAAGTTACTAGATCACCTGTCTTTGGAACTGAATGGTAGCATATTAGACAGATCTCTCCCAGTGGTATTTAGCATCTTATATTGAACGCAATGTTGATATAGCTATTGAAAGAAAGCAATTTTAACTTTTTTACCCCAACTGTAGGTTTTGACTAGTTCTTTTCATCATATTGAAAGTGTTTTCATGTGTCTTGATCTGACAGAATGCTTAGAGCCTATGAATAAATAATAAAATACTTTAAAGTGCATTATTTCTCCAACAGTAAGAGAGACTAGATCATCACCAGACCAACTGTGATAGTATTTTTGTACCATTTTTAAATTGATTCAAATATTTATTTCTCTACATACACTTCCACTCAATCAACACCATCCTGTTGGGTCTCACAGTAAGTTCTCATAGTTAGTTTTTAAAGTTATTGGGGAGAGGTTGGCTTGGATGGACAGATCCCAGAGGCTAACTTAAAACAAAGAATAGAAAATCATATGCAGCTTTATTTCATATGAAATATTTTCCCAAAACATTTTTCTCTTGATTCTCCTTTCATATTATGAGAAACGTTAAACATACACAAAAGGAGAGAGAAAAGCAAATCAAACATGAGATATGTATTTCCCAGCTTCAGTAAGATTTTGTCATACTTGCTGTCCTTATTTTTTTTTAGCTGAAATATTTTAAAAAAAAAAAATTCAGACATCATGTCATTTTATCACTACATAAGTCAGTATACATCGCTGAAAAAAATGGGTGTTTTCTTTCAAAATCATAATGCCACTATTATAACCAAATATAAATAATGTGTCCTTACCATCCTTTATTACCGAATCAATTTTTAAATTTTCTGATAATCTAAAAAATTTCATTTTACAGATATTGATTAGAATCAGCATGCTACTAAAGCTCACACATTCCATTTTGATCTCTCAAGCCTCTTTATTTAGATGGTTTCCCCCAGTTCTCTCCCAACTTCTTTTGTTTTTCTTCATGTCATTGAAACCAGGTCAGTTGTCTTGTAGAATGTCTCACATTCTGGATTTGTCCATTTGTGATATTGTTTTACTTGTTAGTCTATCCTCCTATTTCATGTGAACTCAGATTGTTCCCTTTTGTTATTGGGAACAACTTCGTGTTGACTTCTTGTCCTTTCAACATAGACCTACTGGTCTTTTATAGTTTCCATGTTTCTAATACAACTAGATGAACTGAGCCCATCCAGTTTTGTAGACCTGGAGTCAGCCATTCTTCAAGGAGCCCCTCCTTCTTTGTGGAGAATGATATTTGGAAACTATAATCTAAATACTAGGAATTCTCATCAATTCTGGAATGATGTTTCTGGGCTTTTTAAAAAGATGAAGTTAGGAAGGACCTTTTTTAAGAAAAATAAATCTTGAAGTCATACAATATTTTTAATGAAGTATAATCTTACAGAATTTTAAACTTTTCTATAAAATGTATATCTCTTTTTCATTAAAAATCTTAGTTCTTAACAAAACTTGTTTCATTTTAATGTATTATAATATTAATACTAATATTACCACTAACAATAAGACAACTGAATGAAGTTTTAAAAATCTGTACTCTCCTAATTTTATATTTTATTAAGGATGGACAATCAAAAAGACTGAAAACTAAAGTTGCTTGAATTTTTTTTTTCTCTATGTGGTCATGTTATAAATTTTACATATAATTTATTAATTTGTTTCAGAATGTTTTTAATTCCAATAGATTTTTTTAAATTTGATTTGACTTTTAAATATATAACGTATGTCTGCAAGTACAAATTATATGACAAAGTTTTTTCATGAGAAATATCACATCCATCCCTTTCTCTTGTGCCCTATTCCTTCTTTGTTGTATAGTTACCATGTTTATGAACTTTTAGTTTAATCTTCCAATGTTTATTTTTGCATGCACAAGCCAATAGTTATATATATCTTCATCCTTGACCTGTCCTTGCATGAAGAGATACATTATCTACATTCTTCTGCACTTCAATTTTTTTACTGAGAATATATACTGGAGATTATTCCATATTAGTAGATATAGGTAGTCTTTATTTCATTAATCCGAAAATAGCATTCCTTTGTGTAGATGAGCTAACACAAAGAATGAGATTGATCAAATTAGGGATCTTATACAGTATCAAGCTTTACTAATAATTTCAAGGTTACTGGTTATCAAGGGATACTTCGTACTGCAGGGAGAAATTCAGGATATCCCATTTGGCTCCCCAAGTCCTTCTTTGTCACTCAGATCCATGCTTTCTGGCCCAAAGTAATAAATGAGGTTTTTAATGAGGTTTGTAGTTCCCTCATATAGCAAGGAAAATTTAATTTGGCAACATCCCCCATTTTAGACCAAGAAATTTGAATAGCTTATGTGATATTCTCCAGAGATTCATGCCTAATAAATCTATGGATTGAAGATTTGTTTACTATAACATTCTAAACCAGGAATTTCTTGGTCAAAGCATTCCATCGATGAGAACTCTCTCCTGAGCACAAAACTGCATTAATCTGTTTGCCTAGTGATCTAGTTAATATCTTTACAAGGAGCCTAAACCAGCTCAATTAACTTCTTCCCCTATCCCAGTGTCTCTTTGGTATTAAGGAGGAAAATGGATCACAGGCAATTTGCTTTAACTCCGTCTTCAGCGCCCTATGAATAGATATTTAGGCAGTTTCCAATCTTTTTCTCAACAACAACAACAAAAATGTTGTAATGGATAATCTTGTGCACACTTGTATTTTTGCCAGATATCTTAGAGAGAGATTCCCAGGTCCAATCAAGCAGTAAATTCATAAAGAATTTTGTTAAATATTGCCAAGTTTTCTCCTTAGAGTTTCAACAATTTTCACTCCCACCATCAATGCATGAATATAACTGTTTTCCCAGATCCTTGTCAACAATGTATACTGTCATACTTGAGATTCTCTGATAGGTGAGAAATAGTATTTCAATGTCCTTTTAATTTGCATTTATCCTGGGTCATTTTTTCATAGAGGAAAAAACATGTTGAGATTCTTTGCTGTCCCCTAAATGAAGCACTTTGGGCAAGAGCTTTTTCTAAAATAGTTAAAGATTCATTAATCAAAAGGATGTGACAATAGAAACATTTCTTTCCAGCTTATGTGACCTTAATCTTGTGCTTCCTTGAATGATGATTTAATGAAAACAGATACCCTGCGCTAAGCACTGTTAAATCATTTCTGGTCCATACAACTACCACAGAGATCAAGAATTGACAAACTTTTACTGTAAAGGACAGATAGTAAACACTTCAGGCCTCATAGACCATACAATTTCTGTTGCAACCTCACTTTGCTGTTGTAGCAGAAAACAACCATATAATGGGTATGGCTGTGTTCCAATAAAATTTTATTTACAAAAGCAGGCAGCAGGAGTTGGCTGTTGGCCGTCATTGACTGCTACTGTAGACCATGGTTGCTATCTCTCAGGCAAGGAAACTCAAAGAAAATCAAGTAGTCTACTCATAAACTCAGAGCCACTCATACTGATCTGTATTCAAGTAAATGTTTGCCTGGTTTCAAACAATAAGAATTTACAAGAATGTACACCAAGTTCTTGACTTACAGGTCTCTTCAGTTTCGTATTGTTTCATTTTTCCTATTTCTGTAGCTCTGAGGGCATAATGTCAAATCACAAGTCTTACTGGCTGTTCTCATTTTGTGAATATTTTTAATAAAGCCAAACAGTATAAATTCCATATTATAATACCCCCCTAAAATTGATATGATTCCAAATAGATGTACAAATAAAAAATGTTATTAAGGAATATATCAAGCAACACACTTTATTTTTGAACTGTCGTCTCAGTTTAGTGATCACCCTGATTTTCACATGTTATCTTAAAATGTCATCCTGTGTTTTCCCATGTCATTCCATGTTTTCTCATTTAAGGGCAGAGAGTATTCTCTGAAATGCATTAAGTATATTAAAATATACAACAGATATCGATTGTTGTGCATTTATTGTTGCAAAAACTGTTAAGCAGTGCTGTTAAACGTGGCTTTGCTTTTTTTTTCTTTTCAAGTTTAACCATTTATTTCTCTCAAAGGGAATTTCAGTTATACCTTAAATGAATCTCTCTGGTTCTTTAGAGCAGTTGTAAAAGATATTGATCCTTTTTCACTATATCCTTTGAAGTTTGTTTATCAATCTCTTTGCTAGCATATTATTTTAAAATGGTCACATCTAAAAGAAAAGAAGCGACTGAGTCAGCTAAAGCTTCAAAGCTTTCTCCAAGGATAAGAAAGCAACGATGTCCTCTGTTGTACATTTTGTAATTGAAAGGAAGACCTAAGGATCTGCACTGCCTTCCCTCCTTGCAGTAACATTTGCCATGAGATAATGTTCACCATTCACTTTCTGGAAACTTTGTGATTATATGCATTGTCTCAGAATAAATGCACATTGTCAGAGCTTATATGGCTGAATCCATGGTCATATGTTCACCTCACAAACAATCACATTGCCTCTCTGGAGGATGTCAGTTAATTAACAGAGGAAGTATATAAGTTGGTATATCTTTGATGCCACCTTGAATACTTCCTTCCCAATCCTGGTGTTACCATACTGTTATCTACATAACAAAAGAAGACTCAGTTTTGTTGTGTTCTTTGTTTTTGTGTTTTATTATAAAGAAAAATATCTGTGCCTAACATATTTGGATTTCAATCAGAAAGCTTAACTTTCTGTGCAGATTTTCTAAGCTTATGATTACACACACTGGGAAATCTTAGTTCACTAATCTAGGTTAAGGTGATGCAGATGGGCATGGCTTTGTTGATTCATTGATACTCTGCATGTTCTAAACAAGTGTATCAGCTAGGGAAAGGCCCACATTCTCAGTGCAAATTCTGATGAGGAGGACAGACAGCTGTACAGGGCAGCCTCTATATGGTATGTCACCATTTGACCTCAATCTGTGGCACTTCTGTCTCAACGTGATGTTTCTGTGTTCACTTAAGCATGGATGGAGAGATTGGAGAATTGCATACTGTATCTTAAGCGTTTCCACCTGGAAGTGGCATTTGTCACTGCAGCTCACAGTTTATAGCCCAAAGGGGGTCACCTTGCTAATTTATGGGGAAGAAGTATCACTCTGCCATGTACTCAGGAAGGAGACAAGAAGTAGAAATATCAGAAAGCTCTAGTAGTATCTATCACAATATGCTTTTAGCAACGACTGAACATGGTTTTCTTTTTCCAAAGCTATATTTTTGTCTGAGACAAAATAGTTCAGCAAGTAAATAGGCTAATGTGTAGTAACCTGCCAACAGAAATAAAAGTTCCTGCTTTCTGGGAAATCTTTATTGCTGCCTATTTAAAAATAACAAATTTTTTATTGACCTCTCATCCATTTTTAGTTAAAAAGCAATTAAGTTATTCTTAATAAATCTATATAATCAGAATAATACCTCAGATTACATCATTATTAATACTACTGTACATGATTTTATTTGATGTTCTACTTGGATTGTGGAATAAAATATCTTGCTTTTTCAAAGGATATTTTAAAATTTGCCCCCAAAACAGCCTGCTATGATGAAACACAAATATTTCTCAGATTTTTCCCCTTGTGCAGACATAATTCAAAAAGCATGGCTATGTCTTTTGGGGGTTAAGCAACCTTCCACAGCCTATCCATTGTCAGGCTCGTCTCCCTGCATCTGTTCTGTGGGGAGCTGCAACCCACTTTTCAAGTTTTAGACATTTATTGCTTTTGTGAAACCTTACTCTCAGGACTCCCACAATTCTTGTAACACTTTTTGCATTCTTTTATGTAGTACTGGACATATTGTATTGAAACTCTTCTCCTTTGGGATGGGAAGGATCATGCTGCCTTGATACCCTGGTACCCCAGGTACTGCCTGGTGTGTGCTAGCTAATCAGACATTTGGTGGGTACTTGACTGAGTCCTTGATGGGGAAGCATACATGGATTTAGTTGGAGAGTGCTTGTGAAGCAGTGGGCTTCTGAGAAAAGAAAGAGACCAGGGCCCCAACGTCTCATCATTACATTGTAGCAATTGGCAGGAAGATAGGGCAGCCTGAAGCTGGAGCTGGCTCACCCCTGACAGTATAGGGAGGAAGAAGTGGCTTTATTCTGTGTGTCAGTGGAACAATTACTTAATATGTTGACATTCATATTGACAATAGAATACTTCTGAGTCTCTCTTCTCAAAACTACTGAGTCTAATGTTCTGAGTGCAGCGCTGGCTGCTCCCCATGATAGGAATCCCTGTAATAAGCTCAAGAGCTCCACGAAGACAGGGCCTGTATCTGTCTTGTTCACTGAGGCACCTTGCACCTAACCCACTTAGGTAACCAAATTGAAATAATTAGATAAAGGAAGACATAAATGAGGACCTGATTCTGTGGAAACGGAATCAAGTCAGGGCTTAGCAAATGTTTCTGTGTTGTGTTTCATTGGCTTTCCCTGATTCCTGCCTATAAGTCCCTTCAGGACACTGCAGTTGTTCATGCCTAATTCTCATCTCCTCCCAGAGCATTCCCCAGGCCCCACTGACCACCACCCTCAGGGTTCCTCTTCTGTCTTCCCATTACCTTCTGTCTTCTTTTACAGTAAGCTACCAAATGTGATCATAATCTTGAATGTACTTGTCAGTGTCTTATATTAGACCTAAGCATCTGAGGGCAGGACATATGTCTTGCCATCTTACAACTTCTAGTATTAGCCCAGGAATAGGCAAATAATAGACATTTACTAAATGTTTGATAAATAAATGGCCTTTTAAATAAACATTAGTGAGTCATTTCTCTGTTGGCCTAGCCCCCTACTTTCATGGAATATGCCCTTCTTTATAAATTTTAGTTTCTAGTGGCCTTTTCTTTGGAGAATGAATAAATTCCTTCAAAAATTTAAGGCCAAGTTTTAAATAATTTTATACCTCCAGCTTTATGTATAACTCACGAGCTGTGGAATTGAAATTTATGCTGTTTCTTTATGTAATGTTGTGAAAAAATGTTGAGAAATAATGAAAAGCAATGATGGTTTTATGATATGCTTTTCTATATGAAAACTTATATCCAAGAAATGAGATGGTTAAGTGAAATCAATTGTGATAGAAACAAAGGTATTAATTTCTATAGTTACTGCTATGTTTTCCTAAAGTTTTTTAAAGTAAAGCTTATAAGTCTTAGGATAAAATGGATCATTTGAATACCTATTCATTTAGATCAAGACAAGTATTTCTTTATATTGCCTCTATGAGAAGCATATAGAAGGAAAAAGTATTTGAATTTAAATCATACCATTGCAATAATCTTGTGGTCTATGGAGTTAAATAAAGGAAATCTTGGGATTTGTTAATGTGTTGTCAGACTTGTAGCTTATAAGACCACAGTATTTTTGCACATAGTATACAACACAGATTTCTTAAATGATTTACTCTGTTGTGTTGGCTTTTGGAAAGCTGAGCTTCTAAATGCTTTAATTCTTTCAGACTGTATATAAATATTTCTGGAAATGTTAGCAAGCTATTTTGAAATTATGATATAAAATCTTGTCAAAGTAATTTATATTCAGGAAACAACTAGAGGAAAAGGATGTTTCTATATTTTGGTGTTTAAAATTAAGCCCAACTCATTTGTTTTTTCATTTATTTGAATTTTTTCAAAATTCACCCTGTACCCACTCCTGGGCTAGATTTGGGTTTTCAAATGAACATGAGAGGGGAAAGGATTTTAGATTTGTGAAAAACCTATCATATGCTGGCCTCTCTTTTAAACACTTAGTTAATCTGGTTAATTTAATTCTCACAACATTTTAGAGTCTGATTCTTATGCTAAGCTAACTAACAACCTCATACCTCAGCGACTTATAAGACTAAAGGTTTATTTGTTACTCATGTTAAATGGAAACTGCAGAGGCTATGGATTAACTGAGGCTCTTCTCTGGGTGTTTTCTTGATTCTGGGACCTAGGCTGAAATAGAAACTTTACCTGGTATAAGTCTTTCTAGTGGCTGGGAAAAATTGCTATGCCCAAGGCAAGCAATGGCTTTTAATACATTTGCTCAGATGGAACATAAGCTACTTCTGCTTACTTTCAGTTGCCTAAGCAGGTTATGTGGACAACTTCAAGATCTATGGAGTTGAGAAGCATGATTCTCAAATGGGTGCACTGTAAATCACACAGGAATGGCCAAGCATGTATACTATTGTTACAGAAAAGGAAAGTGTCTAGTTGGAAGAAATGACATAGCCTACCACAGTATACTATTCCATTTTACAAAGGAGCAAAGTAAAATCAGAGTGGTAATGTATTTTACTCAATATCACATAGCTAGTAAGTGTCAAAGGCAAGATGTGAACTCAGTTTTCTGTGACTCTACCTTTCATTTATTAACAGTTCACCATGCCAACATTGACGATGCTTCAATGTCAATAGCATTTGTTTAACACACATGATTACAATTATGCTGGGGGCTGGGAGTATGGGGGTGAGGAGATGTGGTCTTGGTCTTATGGAAGATACCAATATGTAAACATAAAATATAACACAGTAAATTACATGCTACCATTTAGTGCAATCATTTTAAAATGTTATTTGAGCAGCTGCAATGTTCCACAAACTCGTACCACTACAATAATATATACAATACACAATGGGGGAAAGAAAGGATGAGGTCAATGTGCCTGTGTATGTGGGGGGAGGTGAGATGAGGTCTGGCTGCCTAGCTGAGAGAAGGAGGGAGTTGTCTGGGAAAGCTTGACTTCAGGAGCTGCCTAGGCAGGGTTTTAAAGGATAATTACATTGGAGTCTATCTATCAGATGAGGGCACAAATGAAACAGAAATGATACAGACAACAGGATGTACCTTATAGGCAATGCCAAGAAGTTTTGATCTTATCTGAAAGTACTAGGGAGCCGCTGAAGGAGATAAAACTTGGAGAAGATAGTGTTAGATGTGAATCTATAAATGTCAACGGGCAGTAATATAGACCAGAGGATGGCTTAGATGAGCAAGGAGATCAGCTAGAAAGCATTGTTATAGTTCAGGAGAGTCATTACAAATGTCTGAATCAAGGTAGTGACAATTAAATATGATAGAAAGGATGTATCTCAGATGTGTTTTAGGAAGTAAAATTTGAAGTTACAACTCAGTGAATGATTGGATTATGGATGTGTAAGACAAACAGAAAGATTGGGGGATAGCAGCAGCTATAGTGTAGAATCTACAGATTGGGTGTAACCCATTCCATACTCTTTGGTCATAGTGACAAGTGGCTAAAATAACTCTATCGTCCTTTAAATTCCCCCTGCTGTGTGTGTGTGTGTGTGTGTGTGTGTGTGTGTGTGCACGCGTGCGTGTGCATGTGTGCACATGTGTATAGTAAATATAGTATAGTAGATAATTCACATTCCCTGCTTCACACCCTTCTGAAGCTTGAATATGGTCCAGAATCCTTGCTTATCATGGTATGAGGCTAAATAGCCCTGATGCTCAAAGAAGTGACCCTCCTGGGGGAAATATTTGCAGCAATTCTATTGTCATACCCCTCTTATAAAGTAAGACACATACTTAGGCTTCTTTTGCCTTGATACAATGAAGCAGCTTGGAAATATACCAGAGAGTTAGATGGAATTGATTCTTCTGGTATTGCACCATTATTCTTTGGCATTTATTGAACTTATATTAAAGTAAAAAAATTCAGTTCTCTCAAATATGTGTAGTGTGCATATGTAAAATATTCTTTGGCACTAATGGACTTTGTTTTATTATTTTTTTAATGAATCTTTTCTTCCTCTCCCTTTCTTCTTTTCTTTTAAAAATTAGAATCAACCACAATACTAAATAATAATATTGTTTTCCATAAGCACATATCTAGGGAACTCATATTATTGCTAGCAGCTGACTGGAGTACTCAGTTAAAATGATTTTAGACAAAAATGAATGCTATGGTCAGGTAGGAGAGATGTCTTCTCTGGGTATGGAGGTGGGAGTAGAAGCACATCTATCCCCATATTCCATTCCCAATGAGACTTTGAACTTTGCCTGGGTTATCATCCTCATACTCCCAGTCTAGTGTAGGGGTATGTCAACATTTGAGATCAAAATGTATACACTAAAGATTTGCAAGGACATGGTGGCTAGCAGTCTCCTTACACACCATTAGAAAAAAAGGCTATCTTATGATTAAGGCCAAATGAATGGTTTTATCTTTATTCTGAATAAAGTAAACTTATAACCAAAATTCTGACTTGGATTTTATTTAAACCCATTATCATGAGATAGTCAAATTTTATCATAAGATGGTAAGTAGAAGTCTCATTTATTCTTGCTATAAGCAGTTATTAAGGCTGTCTTAGTCCATTCAGACTGCAGTAACAAAATACCACAAACTAGGTGACTTAAACAACAAACATTTATTCCTCACAGTTCTAGAGTCTGTGAAGTCCAAGATCAAGGCAGTGGCAGATTCAGTGTCTAGTGAGGAATTGCTTCTTGGTTCATAGATGGCCATCTTTTCACTGTGCCCTCAAATGGCAGGAGAGCTCTCTGGGGTCTCTTTTATAAGGTCACTAATTCCATCATGAGGGTTCCACCCTCACGACCTATTCACCTTCCAAAGTCCCCACCCTTTAATACCATTATATTAGGGATTAGGATTTCAACACGATTTTGAGGAGACAAAAATATGTGTCTATCACAAATATAGAGGACAATCTAATGATGGCCAGAAGGGAGGGGTGTTGGGAGGCTGAGAGAAAGGGGTGAAGGGTTAGAGAAGTACAGATTAGTAGTTGATAGATGGTCATGGGGATGGGGGTGGGGAGTGGCATAGGGAATGCAGTTAGCATTAATGTAATGGCTAGGTGGAGAGCCAGAGGAGAGAAAGAGCAATCAGGGGCTTAAATTATATAAATGTGTAACCATGTACTGTATACTTAAAACTAATAATAAAATAAAATTTTTATAAAAGAACATGCAATATGACAGTACAAATTGAATTTTAGTAATAAACTCTGGTTGTCATAAAAAAATACATACATATACATAAAAAACAATAATGCACATCTTATAAGAGCACAACATATATACCCTGAAGGTACACGTTAAACATATTCAAATAACTATTCTACCAGATGGAGGTTGGAAAATGGAAACTTAAGGGAATTAAATAAAAAAAGAGAGGGGTCAGGGAGAAGAGAAATTTTTTAAAAACTCAGTCTATAACAAGTGCTTATAACTTCCACACAATCAGAAAAAAATTAGATCTTATATCTGAGGCTTTTACACCTATGTGATATTATAGAGACTTTATATATTATATAAACTTATCTCACACAATTGATTAAATGTGTTGTTTTCTTTGATCTGCCAAAATATCTTTTTTATACCTGAAACACAGATTAAAAGCTAGAGATTAATATATGTAGGTGATTTACATTTCTTAAGCTGTTAAGAGCTTTATCCAGGACTTTGGCTTATAACATGAAAGTAATTAGTTTAACCTTTTTTTTTTTTATTCAAGCATAGTTGACACCATTTAATAAGTACTTAGTAACAGGTCTATTTTTCTTCGAAAACAAAAGATGATCTTTCATTAAACTTCTCTTTCTTTCAAAACATAGCTGGAAGAAAAAGTGTTCTGATTTGTAATCTCCATCTTTGCTAAATTGGGTCATTATGACTAATATAAACAGTGTTTGAGTTAATGAATGATAAAGATCAGGTCCTACAGAGAATGGTACATTTTTAACTTAAAACCTGAATCTCCAGGTGGTTATTTTGGCAACTTGCTCTATACAAAATTAGAGGTAAAGCAGGAATGTTTTAAATTTCATTAGTGATATGACCAAATGAACTGTATAATATATCATTTAATGATTTCAAGTCCTGGTATAGACAACATAATGAATAATAGGAAACTCATGCTGTTTGATATGGAGGTAATATTTGGATGTTGAGTCTATAAAATGATATGTTTTGGAGAATTATGCTAATGGTCAAAAATAAGTATAGAGTTGAGATTGCTTAGTCTTTCTGCATCTTACCTACAAATCTGAAATTAGCTCTCTCATCGCTCTATTTCTTTTCCATAACTTAGCCAATTAAACACCTTAGCTAGGGACCAAAACATTGCTTGGATAAAGTGACAGTTTCTATTAGGCATATTTCACAGATACTGTTTGAGTTTTCCATCAGGATCTTTGGAAATGCATCATCCTAGATTAACAAAGTGAAAATAATTCTTTTTGGCTCTTTTTTTCCCGATGTATCTCTTCACACAAACACAGACATATAAATCTGTCTAAATTTACACAGAATATTTGAAGTAACAATTACAGTATTGCACCATTTTCTATAGCATAGTAGTTTCACTCACATAGATAACATGTAAATGAAGATGCAAAGAGGTTAAGTAACTTCTTTACACATGAGCATGTGGCAGTGAGGTCTTTCTGATTTAAGGCCCATGTTCCTTCTCTTTGCTAACCTCTGCAGACATCTTGAAAGCCTGCTTATACACCAGGTGCAGTCCTGTTGCCAGAGTGGTGATTCTGCAAAAATATCATTGGCTGTGTTCTCTGCCTCCCTGCCTTTCTTGGTCTCAGTTTCCTGTACCCTTTGTTGTTAGGGGGACCCAGGGAAACTCTATCAGGCAGGACTCCCAAGCTTCATATGCCTGTGTAAACCTTTTCTTCTGGCCCTCCTCTTGGCTCACTCCTGTACTGCACTGATTTACACATATAAGAGAAATTTTTCTTTCTCTGAAAGGCTCTTATGTCTACTCCCTCCTTGCAACACACTTCCTATGATCATTACTTAAGAATAGATCTACCTTACTCTTCTTTGGGAATGTGAAATGGCCTTCTGCCTTATATTACTGTCCTTTTCCAATTTTTCCATATTTCCTTCCTTCTAGACAGGGAAACTAAATTATATTTACTAAAACACAATTATAATGAAATCTTTTATTTGTTTACTTAATTAATTTCTAAGTTCTCAACCTAATATTAAAAATTGTTCCAAATTCATTCCCCACCCATATTTCCAGTCAATTTTCTCTTACTAATTTTTTCTGCACACATTTTAAGTTTGTTGATAATTCTAGTCTGAATTCATCCCCACTGTTTCTAGCCTCTATTTCTATCTAGAATATTCATTGTGTCATGCCTTATGGTCAAAATCTTGCCATTTATAGGCATCTCTGTTGTATTACTTAACCCTCTTCTGATGCCTCTCTGTCCTGATTTTACATATGTGTATGTGTATGTGGTTTCTCTTAGGTAAAACTTTTACCTTTCAGATTGTATTCATGCCAGAATGGAGTACTTACTGTATTCATGACTAAGGACTTAGCATGATGCCTTATGTAAAACAGACACAAAATAACATTTGTTGCACTGAATTTCATGAACAGTTGTAAGCTAGAACTTTATTTGAAATAATGTTTCACCTGCATAAGTAAGAAAGACTTGCAGAGTTTGCACCAACCTATCTGAATATCATTCTGTAGCAAGGAAAGCTTTAAAAACAGAATATTCTGTGAAACTGAGATTACTCTCTTTCTATGGAAAAGTGGGAGAGTACTTTAGACATACCTTAAACCATTTTATTACATAAAAGAGTTGTTGCTCTCAGTTCAGAAGGCCACATAAAGTAATTACAATTTGTTGGTAACACAGATTGTATTTTTCTTTGACAATAAGAGTACCTTCAGAAGTCATCCATTTAAATACAATGAAATGTGTTTAAAGTCATTGGCAATGGAGAAAATACATGAATATTATTCTGGTGGCAAACACATATCAACAATCATGGCTGTTAGAGTAAGCAGCGATACTAAGCAGTTTTAGTTTTTCACACGAGGATCTTAGGACTTGGGAATCAATATTGTATTATTCTATTCCTGCAGGGAATTAAGGGTGGCCTGTCTTATCCTGAGAGGTTTATAAGATTTTTTTTCTGCAGAAATAGTGCAGAAGACCACACCAGAAAACCAAATAACTCTCTGGAACTTGGTCCTCCATAACTCTTTGTGGCACAGTAGGTGGTGAGCAGAAACAAACGATATGAATGGTCTCTTTAAGCATGAGGTAGAGGCATTAATACAGCAGAGCAGTTAACTAGCATCATATATTTCTGTCCTCATCTCTTGAGCAATAAAACACCTGAGAGGGTGTCATTCACAAAGGAAATGGAAAATGCTGATCAATTAATGAGTCAATAGCACAGGGAAGTATGCACATTAAATGAGAGAAGTTAGAGAAGCCTCAGAGAACACTTCAAATGGCTTCCACCGGATGCTATTCATTGACCCACTTGCCGTAAACAGAGAGGAAATTGTTTTCACTTGGTCATCATGACAAATGTTTGGGTTTGAAGTCTTCTCTACACTCTGCTCTGACTGGTGAAATATATGTACTTAAAATCTACAAAGATGATTGAATTCCATGCTGGAATGAATGTAATTTCAGTATATTTGTTAGTGTTTTGTATCAGAATAATGCATGTAGACTGCCTTCTGGGGAGGATAAGAAAGCCCTTAGCTATCTGGAGCAGAATTCTCAGGCTTTGCTCTCAATGTTGGGTGGTCATCAGCACTTTCCAGAAAACAGGTGTTTAACTTCTTGAAAAAAAATGGTGGTAAGCTATGAATGTTGTTCTGTTTGACTCATTTATTACTAGGAGACATAGGCTAGATGGTTAATGTTTCTCTCTAGTACCACCTCTCCTTACCCTCAGGAATACTGGTACGTTTTACAAACCATTCACACGTTACCATGAATTACTTTTAGGGAAGAACCTCCCCCACAAAAAATAAATAAATAAATAAACCAAATAAACTCATCTGCTGCTGAGAGGCATCTGGTGAGACAAACATATGGGTCAAAGGGAGCATACTCATTCTAGTAGGTAATGCTAAGGTCTTTTTCTTACTCTAACCATCTGAGTTAGGCACCCCACAATTTCCAGTCCCATTCAGATCCTGGCTCTGCACATGTATTTGACCAACAGCACCATCTGTCCCTGGTACCCTGTCCTGTTGGTAGCTCTGGAGTGGAAGCTGAGCAGCCTCAGAGGGTCATTGGTTTTCTCTACTAAAGAAGCCAGGAGTATCCCTGAACAGGTGGCTTGTAAGTATCTGAAGGACGCAAGTCCTCTCTGGGCAAATAACATCTTACTGAGGCTTCATGGGGAGGAGAAAATAGGTAGAAGCATGGGCCAAACTTTTTTCTCTATTAGAGAATTTCCTCTCAGTGAAGAGGGACTGTGGAATTTATACACATATGACATTAAAATATCTGTGTACCAGGAGGCAACTCTAAGGCCAGCACAGTGCCTAGCACTTAGTAGGCACTCAAAAAATATCTAATTGAAGAGTTTGTCAAACTGTGTAGCAAGGGGGTAGTTCCATAGGGTAGTGGTTAGCATGCTTTACATGCAGAAGGTCCTGGGTTCACGCCCCAGGTGGAGCCACGAACCATACCCTGGGTGTAGCAGGCCCTGGGTGCACCAGGCCCCGGGTCTGCACTGGGAGTATGTGGGAGGAGATGCCCCACCTTCAGAGATCCAGTCATTAAGGGGAAACGGCAGCATCCATAGGTCAGGGGTGGAAGAGTTGGTGTGGGGGGAGGAGAATAAAAGAGGGGAAAAAAGAAAAAATATTGTGTGGCAAAATGAGAACTTCATTACAGCATAAATAGCTGTTATTGGACATTCGGTTCCATTCAATTTATCAAGTATAAAAAAAAACGATTTCTAGTACCATTCAATGATGAGATACTTAGTAAATAAATACCTCATACCCAGCATTGAAGTAGGCATAAAGAGGGTGGGAAAGAAGCATAAGAAATGATCTCATCCTAAATTGCTCACCTGTTCTCAGGTAGACACTCAAAGCTCAATATCAACATGGATAGTATTTGTGTTAGTTACCAAAGAACCCAAGAGACTATAGGTATGGACAGGAAGGGAGAGACTAATATGGAAAGCTGGTTTCATCTTGGTGAATCAAAAGGGTTTGGTATTTGCACAGAAGGAGGGGAGAATTTGTGAGAGACAGTGACAGGAGCAAGGACTGAGGTGGGCATGACCGCCAAAAACATCACTGAGAAACCTGGCTCGGCTACAGGAGAAAAGGCTTGTATCCTGAAAGTAGAAGAGAAAGACACACTGTTCAAATTTCTAGGCATGCAAATCTCAGCTCACTTTATGGGTATTTACTTTATTTGTTTGTTTATATTTTAAAAAGTGAATCTTTGTTTAGAAGAAAGTTCTTTAATACCTTAGCCATTATCTCATAAATCAGTAATTTTGTAATAGGTCTTGAACTATTAAAACATAATTTCCCAGAATTTCCAGCAAAGGGATTCACAAAAGAAACTGTTTCTCTGCATCTAGCATTGTTATTTTTATCCTTGTCATAAATTTTTCTGCTAGGGAAATTCCCTGAGAGAAGAAGCCCAGGAGGCAGCTTCTGTGGAAATATTGTAATGAAATGCTCGAGGACCTTTGGGACCATCTTTCTTTCTGAATGTTGAGATGTCACAGACCTATGTCTATCATTTAGTGCATTTTTTGGTGTTACTTTCAACAGTTACATATTTACAGAGGCAGCTTGTTTAACACATGATACTTGTGTCGTTTCTTCATTTACACTGCTTGAGATTTGGGTTCTCGTCTCTAGCCTTCTCCATCAGTCCAGACTGCCTTTGTCATTTCTTACTGCATTACTCCAGGGCTCCCTCAATCTCAATTTTTCTTTCTTTCTTTCTTTCTTTCTTTCTTTCTTTCTTTCTTTCTTTCTTTCTTTCTTTCTTTCTTTCTTTCTTTCTTTCTTTCTTTCTTTCTGTCTCTCTCTGTCTCTCTCTGTCTCTCTCTCTCTCTCTCTCTCTCTCTCTCTCTCAATCAACCTCTCTTTCATCAACTTCATTGAGGTATAATTTACATTCAGTGAAATTCTTCCCATTTTAGGGTGTAATTTTGTGAGTTTGACAAACATATGTAGTCATATAACCACCACCACATTCCAGATATATATAGTCACCATTCCAAAAAGTCTCTGCCCTTTTGTAGTCAATCCCTTCTTTACTCTCCCAGCCTCAGGCAACCACTGATCTGATTTTTGTCTCTATGATATTATCTCTTCCAAGTTGTCATGTGAATGAACTCATAGAGTATGTAGCCTTTTGTATCTGGCTTCTTTCACTTAGCATGATCCTTTTTTAGGTTCATTCATAGAGTAGATAGTATCCCTACTTATTCCCTTTTTTAATTAATTATAATATTTTTATTTTCAGTGATAATTGGCATACAATACTGTATTAGTTTCAGGTATACAACATAGTGATTAGACACTTAATATAACTCACAAAGTGATCACCCCAATAAATCTAGTGCCACTCTGACATCATACATAGTTATTACAATATTATTGGCTATATTTCTTATGCTATACTTTCTTTCTCCATGACTATTTTGTAACTACTACTATTTTGTAACTACTTCTTAATTCTTTTCGCTTTTTTCACTAAACCCCTAATCCCCCTCCAATCTGGTAACCCTCAAAATGTTCTCTGTATCTATGAGTTTGTTTCTGCTTTTTGTTTGTTTGTTTATTTTGTTCTTAGATTCCACATATACATGCAATCATATGGCATTTGTCTTCCTCTATCTGAATTACTCCACTCAGCATACTACCCTCTAGGTCCATCATGAAATATTTTTTTCCGTTCCATTACTTTTAGTCTGTGTGTGTCTTTTAATCTGAAGCGAGTCTTTTGTAGGCAATATATGTAAGGGTCGTGTTTTCTTATCCATTAAGCCATCCTATGTTTTGATGGGAATATTTAATTCTTTTTTTATTTGAAGTACTCGTTGATAGATATGTAGTTATTGCCACTCTTTATTAGACTTTTGATACATATTTTTTCTTCTTCTTAAAGAAGTCCCTCCAAAATTTCCTGTAATACCGGCTTGGTGATGATGACTTCCTTTAGCTTTTTCTTGTCTGGGAAACTCTTTCTCTGTCCTTCGAGTCTAAATGATAATTTTGCTGGGTAAAGTAATCATGGTTGTAGGTGTTGGGTTTTCATCACTTTAAATATTTTATGCCAAGACTTTCCGGCCTGTAAAGTTACTGCTGAGAAATAGTCTGACAGTCTTATGGGCATTCCCTTGTATATAACTAATTCCTTTTCTCTTAATGTTTTTAAGATTCTCTCTTTGAATTTAACCTGTGGTATTTTAATTATGATGTGTCTTGGTATGGGCCTGTTTGGGATTCTCTGATTTTCCTGGAGTTGTATGTCTATTTCCTTCACCAGGTTAGGGAAGTTTTCATCATTTTTTCTTCAAGCAAGTTTTCGATTCCTTGCTCTCTCTTTTCTTCTGATACCCCTATGATGCAAATATTGTTATACTTGATGTTGTCCCAGAGGCTTCTTAAACTATCTTAATGTTTTTGGATTCTTTTTTCTAGTTGCTATTCTAATTGGGTGCCCACTGCTACCCTATCCTCTATGTCGCTGATTTGATCCTCTATTTCATCCACTCTGTTGAATCCCTCTAATGTACTCTTCATCTCAGATATTGTATTCTTAATTTCTGACTGGCTCCCTATAAGTTATATTTTTAATCTCCATTTTTATGTTTTTTATCTCTTTGTTAAAGTTGTTACTGAATTCATCTACTCTTCCCGTAAGTTCCATGAGCATCCTTATAATCAGTGTTTTGAACAATGCATCTGATATATTGCTTGTCTCCTTTTGGCAAATTCTTTTCTTGGAGCTTTGTTCTGTTCTTTCATGTGGGACATGCTTTTTTGCCCATTTTGGCTGCCTCTCTGTGTCTGTTCCAATGTATTAGGTAGGGCTCCTAAGTCTCCCGGTCTTAGTGGAGTGGCTTTAAATAGTAGGTGTGCTGTGAGGCTCCTTGGCACAGACCTAGGAGAGGTCCAGCAGCAGGCCAAGGTCAGCTGCAACCTGGGCACCTCTGGGGCCACCTGGTAAGAGTCGCCAAGCCATCTACATATGGCTGCCACCCATGCTGGGCTTATAGGTGCCTTGAGGTGCCAGATCAGAAACTGAGGCTGGCTGCCACTGGTGCGGGGCTTGGGGCTGCTCAGCAAGAGGTGCAGGGCATGCTGAGGCCAGATGCTGCTTCTCTGGGTTTTGTGAGCCTTTGAGAGATTTTTTGAAAGTTCACAGCAGGAGTCAAGGCAGCCAACTGTAAGGAGTAAATCACTGGAGGTGATTTGGCTGGGTTCACAAGTTGCGAGAGGCGGAGTCTCAGGGAATCCCCTGGACAGAGTGACCAGTGTTATCCAGGTTGATGGCACCTGTGTCTACAGACTAGGAGTGGGGAGGGCTCAACAAAGGAACAACGGCTTCTGCCTGCACCTATGTCTGGAAGCAAGCCGCCCTCCCAGCCCTTACCCTGAAGCACAACTCAGCACCTCCCTATGTGTCACTGGCGCCCCTGGAACAGCTGCCCTAGTGCTGGAGCTCAGAGCAAGCTAGTTTGTCTGAGTAAGGCCGAGTGTGGGCCCTTTAAGAGGAAGGTCTCCACTTCCCAAAGCCCTCTGTCTCACTCAGCTGCAATGCCCACTGTTTTTCACAGCCAGAGGTTATAGGGATTTCTCTGCCCAGCACTGGAAACCTGATCTAGGGAGCCCAGAACGTGACTGGGACCCCTCACTCCTCAGGTGGGGAAGGTGGCTCTGCAGCCAATATAGACCTCCCCATTCTTGATTGCCTCACATAGTTGTGGGACTGGACTATTTCACATTTCTGTCCCCTCTACTGTTTTGAAGTGACCTGTTATTCGAGGTGACCTAGTTGTAGGGCTTCTGTTCAGCCAGACTTCAGATGAATCTGCATACTGGTTGCTCTGTAGTTTTGATGTAATTTTGGTGTGGTTGCTAGAGGGGGCATGCACAGCCTCTACCTTCCACGCCATCTTGAATCCTCTTCTACTTATTCTCTTTTATTGCTAATGGTATTTCATTGTATAAATGGCCACAATTATCCATATTGGAGTTGTTTTCGGTGTTTAGTGATTATCAATGATTATTGATAAAGCTGCTGTAAACATTTGTGTATGGGTCTTTGTGTGGATGTATATTTTTGTTTTTTTTTTTTTTTTTGCTTTTTTTTTTTTACTCCAGGAGTCTCTTATTGAGTATTCTGCCTTCAGTCTGCCTGCCAATTAATAATCCTGCATTACTCAAAATGCTTACTGAGCAAACTTTTGAAAACTAAATCACATTTTAACTGCATGGAAAGTATATTTGGCAATTCTATTTGCAGTGTAGGCCATCACACTATAATTTGTAAATTTACAAATTTACCTTTTCATCTTTTGGATTTACCTGACCTGAACTCACCTGGTAGCTGAAGGGAGACCATCGCAATTAATGTGAATTGTCCGAGGTGTGTGTATTTGGATGAGACCACTTTCCTAGTGCTTGCTGCTAATATTACATCGTATACTAAGAGACACCTTTCTGAAATCTAAAAAAGTATGAATTTCAAAATACATTTGGTTTTAAGAGATTTAGAGAAAGGATTTGTTTTCTCTTTATCTCTACTAAACAAAACTACCCTACCTGTTTGATAGAATAAAGTTGTGCTAAGAATGATTTTCAATCATTTTTTGTACTATGACTGTACAAGGATACTTTATGTCATGATCCAGTACAACACAAATATATACAGTTTAAAACAACAATAGCTACTCTTACTGCCTGCAATGCATTACTATATTTTTGTTCAATTTTATCCTATGTTTCATGAAAAAGAAAATGCTGGTGGATGGCCACTAAATTTATTTTATAATGAACTAATTAGTCATGACCTGCAGTTGGGAAAACATTGAGCTGCAGGGTAGTGCTCAGCATGAAGCATAAGTAAGCAAGGAAGCAGATTCCAAATTTATCACTGTTTTAGCTGCTTACTGTGAGTCATTCCCCGCAATGATGACAAATGTTATCTTTCATGACTGTCATGTCACATTGACAAATGAGAGCTACTGTGCCTCAGAAATGTATGTGTGGATTAAATTCATAGTCCTCACACTTCAGACCAAGCAAATGGAGACCCCAAGACTGTGTTTCTTCCAATAACATGGAGTAAATCACCAGCCTCCAGAGTGTGAGCCATAGTTCAGACAGAGTGGATTTTACTGGCTTCCCATTTTGCAATAATTCACAAGAGCTTTGCAAGCCAATTAGAGAATTACAATTGGAATGTGTTATTCAGGGTTTTATAGGGGAGCAGAGTTACTCTGTTATGAGATTAAAGCATTTATTTCAGATGTGGAATCCACAGAACAAAATAAATGGAAAAACAAAACAGAAATAGACTCGTAGATATACAGAACAAACTGATGGTTGCCAGGTGGGATGAGGCTTGGGGACTAGATGAAAAAGACGAAGGGATTAGGAGGTACAAATTGGTAGTTACAAAATAGTCATGGGATGTAAAGTATAGCACAAGGAATATGGTCAATAATATTGTAATAACTATGTGTGGTTTTAGATGGATACTAGACTAATAGGGGGGTCACTTTGTAAATTATATAAATTATGTCTAACCACTATGCTGTACATCTGAAACTAATATAAAATATTAATGTCAACTGTAATTGAAAAATAAAAATTAAGAAATATTAAGAATTTATTTCAGGAACTAGACTGTACACAAGTGAAGGCAGTGATGGGGACGTGCTGGACTGGCAGCAAATCAGCCCATCCAGGAACTCAGCCTCATCCAGGATTTGAAGTGGGACCCTGATGGTAGGGCTGGTGGAAAGACCCCAGGGAAGCTCTGTTTCAGTCTGTGCAGCTACCATTCCTCTGAGTCTGTAGCCAAAGATCAGGTTCTGCGCCTGTGGCCCAGGGACCAGCTCTCAGGAAGAAGGGCCGAGCATAGCATGGAAGAAAACCAGAATAAGTATAAAGTGCCCAGCATCTCTTCCTTACTTCATAACTACATCCAACTATGAAAATACCTTCAGAAACAATGGTCCTGCTGCATTTGTGCCTTCTAAGTCATGCACAGATGTCTCTTTGGGCATTTGTAATTCAGAACCCTTGCAACCACTTTAATCAAGTTGATATAACACAACCCAGCACATAGATAGTTACTCTAAAGTGCTGATTATTATTCTTTATATTCTTAAACTTTGTCTTCAGAAACTTTTTGTAAATGCTAATGATTAATCTCTTGAATCTGCAAAGATATTATAGTCAAATTTTATAGTTCAGAGGGGTGAAACACTTAGTCCAAAGCCTAAAGATAATTCATTGTCAAAACAAAAGAAATTTCTGAGTCTAATCTCATCAAACTATTATGACTTCCTTTAAATAGTCTTTGGTTCAGATTAATTTGTCAGCTATTTTCCTTAACCATTTGCTCAGTGGTACTTTATTCAATAGATAGGTCACAGATTGGGGGAGGGGAGAATGAGAATACTTGGGAGGAATGCAAAGTTGAATTTGGAACCTAGAACATTGCAGGTGACAGAAGTACCTGTGCACATATGGGCTTACCGGAGTGTATTCTCATATCTCCTCCCTGTCACCTCTTTTTAAATGTCCTTATTATCAAGAATTAGTGAGATTCTTTCCCATCTTTCCTTGATCTTCCATTTTTCTTTCCTTCCCTTTCCCTTCAAGCATTTACATCTGCTGTCCACAAAGTGCTCAAGCTAGGAGTTGAAATGCCACCTTTGAGTGCTGGCTGCAGCAGCGTGCTAGGGAAGGATCACATGGAGCCATTGGTGGGAGTGTCCCAGTGTGAGAAAGTGACCATGTATTGAGGATTTCAGAAGTGATGGGTGTATGAGACAGCTGGCATGGTTTGAGAATTAGTTACATTAAACAAAAAATTGATTAGACATGTAACTAAGTATATTAAGGATATGGGTGTCAAGTTTCTTACTATCTGAGCAAAGATTTATGAACATGGAAATCAAAGATTAAAAATTATCAGAGTTGTTTAATTGAGATGGAAAGTATCAGAATGAACTCACAGGTTTTTAAAATATATATGTAATTATAAATGTACCTTTTGTGTGTGGTAAAATTAATACAGATATCTCTTTCCTACCTCTGTCAAGTGAGAGGGCCCAGAAGCAATGATATCCCAGAAACAATGAGACCTCTTAGCATCCAGTTCTAAATACTATGCTCCACTTAAAACAAAACAAAACAAAACAAAAACAAACAAACAAACAAACAAAACAAGGTTCTTTGGAGAAATGGTCCCAAAGAGGGGAAGGGCTGGAAGCAGAGGAAATAGGGGACAGGCCTGAAAACCTTACTGTATTAGAAAATAGGAAAATGCTTAATGAATGATAAGGAAATGTCACAGAGGCCAACTTCAAGAGGCTGGCTCTCCCAACTCAGGGGAAATCTGAACGTCAAAATAAGTCATAGTAGTTTCAAAATGCTACCCATCTAGTAAAATAGAATTTATAGATCCACACAGGTATTAGTTAGCTAAGTAAGTAATTAATTAGAGCTAAGGGGAAGTGCTTGCTTGCAGAAGAACACCAATTAAAAATGATAGAAAATAGTTAATCACCATTGGCAGTCATTATAATGGTAATTGATCCAGGCAGGAGTTACTGATGATGATGATGATGGCTAAGATTGGTGGAGGAGGTTTGACAAGGAATTGTAATTCGACAAGAAATTGTTTGTTATTTTGTAATATCTCCCCCACAAAATATGAATATAATACAAAGAGGGAAATGGTGATGCAGTGGGGAAATCTGGCACACACCAATGGGACCAAGTGATAAAGGTGGGACATGTTCGAATCATGTGCCCCCAACTAGTACACTAAGAAAAACACAATATTGTTTCTGTGGTACTTTTTGCTAACCATGAGGCAGGTTGAGGGTCATCCTACATAATGAAAACTGTCCTCGTTCATACTATCTAGGGTATGAAAGACTAAAAAGATGAGTTGTCCTAGATGGAAGAAGGAGGAGACGTGACAACCAAGGTCCTGGCCCAAAAGGATGATGGGGCATCATAGGCACATTTGGTGATACAAGAATGATGTCTGTGCATCCGATGACAATGTTATGTCAACTTTGGTTTCCTGATTGGAAAAAATGCATGTTGGTAATGCAGGAGAGGGTTCTTATTTGGGGGAAGTATAGACTGGTATGGAAGGAGGTGGTGAAACAAAATGGAAATACTTTGTCTTGCCTCATCGTACATAAATGCACAAAACACCATCAGCACACACCTTTTTACCTAGACCAAGCTTGTACTTGCTTGATTTTACACATTTGTTGTGTGTGTGTGTGTGTATGTATATGATCATTTTATCAGTCTCCCAGACTACTTGTTCTATTTATACATTCTCTCTTACTTAGGGTTTTCTTCAGACCTAGATTTATTCTCCACTGGATCCCTTGGACTTGACATTTTTTTTTTCACCCTATCTCTAAACCCACATATTTGAATAGGAACAAACACTGGTTCTTTTTTCATCCCAACCCACCATCCTCCCCACTCCTACGTCCAGTTTCTGCCACTCACCCGAATTCTCCTAGTGGGTCATGGAGCACAGTAAACATCTCAGTTTATCATCACACCTTCATAAGGGACATAACATTTTCTTCTTTTTATAATTTAGGAAACTGAGAAGTCAAATAACTTGCCATAGGTTCACATCAAAGCAAGCAGCCTATAAATATTGACCTTCAAATGCCTTGACACTGACATTTGAATATCCAAATGACATTCAGGGTCCTCCCCTTCTGGCTCCTTTCAAACCTACTTCCTATCATTTATTCTCTTATATATCACAACAAAGTTAATTTCCTTATGATTCCCTCAGCAAGTCATGCTGTTTGTGACATCCTTCAAAACCCATCACAGTCTTTGCCAACTGAGGGAACTGGCCCTATCACTCCTTGACAAATAGAGTTAATAGTTCCCTGTTTTTGCTGAGCCTCCCATACATACATAACTTTGCCTTCACCTGTCTGCAGTAATTTATTTGCCTCATAGCAGCCTCTCCTATCATACAAGGACAGCATTGTAAATAGGCATAGTGTCTTTCTCAGCACTGCCTGCCTAGGACCTGGCAATATGCCTCAGACCTGATTAATATTCATACATATTTATTGAATTAAATTAGCAGGACTGGGGTTCAATTTGAGGTCTTCAAGTACAAAGTTCATGCTGTTTTCTTTATTCCGTGCTATCTTCCAGTGGTGCACACAAAGCCTCTTGCTTTTTTCTGATTCAGTGTTTATGAAGAAGATAAACGTGCTACTCTGTTGCAGCCATCCATTGTGTATCTTATTTTCTTTTTAACAAAATTAGTTTAGTTCATTTTTCCAAGCTATTCAATGCAGTCATTCAAGCAGGAGGGAACATCTGATGTGACCTGTTGTGATGTGTTTATTCCCAATGTGGTTTGAGGATGGAGATTTCTGGTTGTTTTTTCATGTTGTCCTCATAACCCTACCTCCAGCAGAACCTGGTAGTTCACCAGCTAGATAGTATGACCAATGTTTTGTCTTTAACTTGGAAGGCAGAGTACTTTGGGATGTGCTTCAGGTGCTGCAGCTCTGTTTTTATGTATGTTATAACAGAGTTTTCTTTTTTCTTATGAATAAAAGATTTGGAGACTCCAAACAATGATCTATAGGAATTAGTGTTGTGAGGAAGTATGGAATGTTCTTTGCAAACTCAGAGAAAATGTGTAAGAAAAAGACAAGTGCAAAAGGCAGGGCATGTGCCTAGCATGAAGTAGAGAGAAATATAGAGCATCCTTGATTATCACTATTTCTGACAACGATAAGCAAATATTTCTGAGGGGCTTTCACTGGGGCCTTTCTTTGGTGATAGCCTCATTGTGGTTACAAAATCAATAAAGATGAAGCACATATCTCAGATGCCTGGAGAATTTTACAAGAGGTGAGGCCAATGGATGGAACACCTAAACATTGAACGCCAGGTAGAGGAATTTGGATTTGATGTTATCAGTTTCACGGTATTTTTAAGAATCTTTCCAGAAACAGTCACAAAGCAAAAGGAGTGAGTTTTATTTTTACTGTTTGGAGGTTTTGTTTATTTTATTCTTTGTTTGTTTTAGAATTTTGATAGAAGCACTGGGATACTGGTAAATGTTGAACAACCATCTCTGGGGTAAAAGTACCCAGTTTGCATCATCGGTCAACTTCCATGATGTAAATGCACCCACTGTGGTCAATTTCAAGCTAGTTATATACTGTAACTGACCATAGAGCTGGAACCACCCAGTTCCAACACAATCTTGAACAGCCTTGTGCACAAGGACAAATACATGATAGTCCCTTAATCCTTTTCTTCCCTTTTCCTTCTTCACCTCTGTGAATACCTTCCATCAAAGGAAGGACCTTAGAACCCTCTTAAATGACCTTTAGCCTCATAAATAACAAAGTGAAAAGCCAGCAGTACACTGATATGAGAATGAAGTATGTGTGCTCCAGACGGAAACTAATAACTTCTCACAATGAGATAAGTGGATTAAAATATTCAAGCAGAGTTTGAACTTTAAAGTACACAAATCCAGCCACTAATGTAAAAAAAGTATCCTGAAAGTACAGCACCAACTCATATCTTTAGGTAATTAGAAATTCACATTTAATTGCCATTTTAGTGGTAGAAATTTATAGAAATGAGCTAATTATTTGGATTCTCTAATGCAACAACTATGGATTTCCTTGATTTGAATATTGAAAGTGATTCTCAATAAAGTTACATTTCTTTCCAGAATTTCTAAACTTTTCTCCATTCGCATCTAATATTAGTCCTGCTATATGTGACTTACTTTATGATGTCAGATATTAAATAAAAAATAGCTTCCATGCATATTGTTAAGACATATGTGAAAAACAATTGAAATCAGAGTCCTACCTCTTTTGTTTTTTTTCTGTTAGATATACATTCACTTTATTTGTCTGTTCTTAAAGTGATTTATTAAATCTGAGTGACTGATGGACCTGAATCAGACAGAGTCATGCTTAAGCTTAAAAGAAAAACGAAAGTAGAACTGACTCTCATGACTCTATGCATGAATTTCGGAGGCCACCAGAGAACTAGGTACAACTATTTTAATAGTTTTTATTCATTTAAATAATGCTCATTTGATATTTTAATCATTTTGTTGGTATTCAATTGAAGTTGACCTTCCTACCAATTCTAAACTGAAAAAATACTTGCTCCCCAAAAGAGTGGCGTAAATGGAAGTGTTCTTTTTGAACCTCTGAAGATAGCTGTGATGGTGTTTATGCCTGGATGTTCATCATCTGCATTCCTGGAACTGCAACATTTTTCTTCTTCCCAGTCCCATCTCAATTGCACTACCTCTTTATTGTGGGCTTTCCTAGTCATAATGAAACTTTATAGTTGGGAAAGCCCTGAGAAGTCATTTTGTCAGTGAGAAACTGAAACTTTGAAAAATAGAGTGGCTTTCTTGTGAGTATACACACTGGTCTCACTTCTTCTCTGGACTTTGGAAGGTGGACGGTAATTGAATTTGATTAATGACTCAGTCAAACCAAATATAATCATGACCATTAAGGCACCACTTGGTCATTATCTTCCCCAGGCAAGGCAATTGGCTCAATGTTTTTCATATATGTTCTACCCAAGGAATTCTACAGTATGACTGTTCTGAATTTTTAAAATATGAAATATGAAAAGTATACTTTTGTACCCTCAACCAGCTTTCAACCAGCTTATGAACTTGAACATTATGAATGTAGTTGGTGTACCCTTCTCCCCTGCCCAGAAACAGGCGTTTGTCATCTTAAATAGTTCTTTATGCACAAATCCCTAAGTGTAGCATGCTATACTTTTTTTGCTCAACATTATGTTTATGATATACATCCATATATGTAGATGTAGATCAAGGTCATACATACATGTACACTAATATACTGATTTATAGTATTTATTTTATGACTGTATCCTAATTTAATCTGCTCATTCTTCTCTTGATAGATATGTAGGTTATTCCCAATTTCCAGCTTCATCAACTCCCTTTCAAGAAGTATAATCACTCTGAACAGATAAGATCGATGTGACTATAATAAGAAAACGTTTGCCTATTTAAGAGAACATGATGCCTTAAGAAGTTTAGTATATGCTTTTTTATATTAAAAATGTAATTGTCATATACCTGGGAAGCAGCACTATCTAGGATAACATTTTATTGAAAAATGTATACAACGATTTCACTAACTTATTAAAACAGGGTTTCTATGTAAAACCTGGTTAGCCTGATTCCAAATGCAAAATTTACTCAAAATAAAACTTTTTTAAAAATAAATTTATTTATTTAAATTAGTTTCAAGTATATAGTACATTGGTTAAATCTATAATGTTCATAAAACGATTCCCCCAAATGCTCCCTCCCTCCCCTGGCCCTCCACTTAGCCAGCATATTAATGCTAACTGCATTCCTTGCGCTGTGCTCCCCATCCTCGTGCCCAACTATCGACTACTAATTTGTACTTCTTTAATCCTTCACCCCATTCTCCCAGCCCCCTAACCTCCCTCCCCTCTGTCTGTCACCAAATTGTCCACTATATGGGCACAGTGGTGCATGCCTGTGGTGCCAGCTACTTGGGAGGCTGAGGCAGGAGTATCAATTGAGCCCAGGAGTTCTGGGCTATAGTGTGCTATGCCGATCGGGTGTCCACACTAAGTCTGGCATCAACATGGTGACCTCCCAGGAGCAGGGGACAACCAGGTTGCCTAAGGAGGGGTGAACCAGCCCAGGTAAGAAACAGAGCAGGTTAAAACTCCCATGCTGATCAAAATAAAACTTAATTAATAGTCAAGTGCCCTGTAATGTATATTTATAATTAGTTTAGAGGGCCTTACACATATATTACTCTGTGCTATTCACTGTCTCTGGATAATTTAATTTACTCTATTCAGTTAGTTAACATATATAAGAAGAAAACTCTTATCTGTTCCTTCAGCCATGACTCCTTTACTAGTCACAGGTTCCATGTGGCTACCAGCATGAACTATCACCTCTGCATATATCCAAAATATGCAGATATGAATGTTCTAACCACCCCTCACACTTACATGAAAACACGACCTCCACACTTCACTTTATAAAACCAAATCTCCATCTCTCCTATGGTCTCAGTTTCTTGATGATAATCCTCCTCCTTTGCTCCAAATCCTTCAGTAGTTCTGGTTATGTAAATTTTTTTGCCAAAAGCCCAAGCCTAGTAGGGACTGACTGTAACTCTTTTTCTGACTTTATCTCCCTTATATACCTTCATAACCAACACTCAATGCCCAGGCACAATGCCTGGCACATTGTAGATGCTTTGTAAATATTTTTTTGAATTAATGAATTAAAAATATGCAGAATCAAATCCGTTAATGTTCATTAGATACTTGTCATATTTCCTGTTCTTAAAATACTTTCTCTAATGTATGTATTTAATAAAACCGAATGCGTATATTTTTAATGATTTATGACAATTAAATTTTTGTGTCCAAATAAATGAGACATTACTCACGAACTCCCCTGATCTTCATGTCACTCTCCAGACAACAGTTATGTATTCTATCCTTTGTGTTTGTATTTTATTTTTCCTAAACTAAATTACAGGGCTCTTTGTGGCAGATATCTTATCTAATTCTTCAAGAGTACATTGTACAAACTATGGTCATAGGAAATAAAGATTTAAAAGTATATATTTGGAGAGCATTTGTTCCACTAACCTTTCCTCAGAGTGCATATTGTAGTGTGTATATACACACAAACATAGTGTACATATACACATACACATATAGTCCTCATGGGTACAGATAGGAAATAGACACAAGGCTCTGTCGGGCAGATTGGTAAATAAGTGAGTAACATAAAATGTTAAACATTTTATGATCAAGTCTGTGTAAGGTATGGCAGACATCTAAAGGAGGAAGTGGTCAATTCTATCACAGGAAGGGTGGTGGAAGAGCTTCTCAGTGTGAATGAGGGAGGTTAGTCTTGAAATATGAGAAGATAAAGGCGTTATGAAAGAAGGGCATTGTTGGTCAAGGGGAAAGATTGCTTACTAGCACAGAGGGTGAAAATTTGCATATTTTGGATATATGCATTCAGGATGGCTGGGATTTGAAGTGCAAGGAAATCGTAGCAAGATATAAGGCAAACAGATCCTGGAACACAGAGGGACTCATATGCCATGCTCAGGAATATGGACCTTTCCTGTAGGCTGTGTGGTTAAAATGCTTAACCTTATACCTCTAAAATTAAACTCTGGTAGCAATGGGGAGACTTGATTGACACAGGAGACAACCTGAGACAAAATAATAAGGATGCTTTTGCAGTAATCCAGAAGCCAGATCTGAGCTGGGGCAGGGGAGTTTAAAGAGAAGGGTAAGTAAGAGAAATATTATGGAGACAGAGTCTCCAGTTTTTCAGTGAGAGAATGAAAGGGTACAGACTCTGTCTTGGTTGCTACATTGATGACAGCACCATTTTTTGAGGTTAGAAGTATAGGAGGAAGAGAAGATTTTGGAATGAAGATAACATTTACCTTTGAAAAGCTATGGGCTACTGAAGTGGAGACATCTAGTAGGAAATGGATATCTGCTACTGTGTCTCAGGGAATACCCTTGGACTGGGTATGTAGATTGTAAGTCATGTAGATGATAATTGGAGCCTTGGGGATGGAGCTATCATTCAAGTTTACCATGTAGAGTTAGCGAAAAAGTAAGGGAAGAGCAGAACCTTGCAGACTCATCAGCATTTAAGGAGGTAGAGAGGAAGAGTGTGGTGGGCACAACCCAGCCCAGCATTTCCCAGAAAAGTGAGTTTTCTAAGATATTCAGAGGCAGGTAAAGAACTAGATAAGAAAGGTGAGAAAACCAAGGAGAGTATATTTAAGAACTAAAGGGGTAGATCTTGTTTGTCAAGTGCAGCACAGAGGTGGTGTATGATAGTTGGAATGGGCCATTTGGGCTTTGCAGTTGGGAGATTGCTTGTGACCCCTAACAGGGCATTTCCTGAGCAGTTTGAGAGAGGAAGTCTGGTGCAGTAAGTATTAGATGTGCAAGGTAAGGGCAGGTGCAGTGAGTGTTGGCTGAGCTCAGAAAACAGCTCTGAACAGAAAGTGCTCTGCCCCTAACTGTGCAGTTGATCCAGCCATTTAACCTTTGTCCTTGTCGGTTTACACAAAGATGAGAAAATAGACTAGACTATTTCTGGTTTTCTTTCACTTTCATAATTGCGATGACTTACCGAATAAATGGGTAGATATTTGGTTGATTGAGTGTAGGATAGAATGAGATGTCACTAACTTCTAAAATTATTAGAGACCTATTGAAAACCAATATTAGAGGGTTGTTACATGCTAATTTCCAAATTATCCATTCATTTCAATCAGGAGTCTAGACCAATGAGCAGGCTCTCACCTAGCATTTCTTAAACCCTGTGCCATGAACACTAGCTCTACAGAATGCAATAGGTATTAGATAAAATTTTGAAGAAATGGTTGTGGTCAAATAAATTTGGGAAACAGAGCCTTAAATAAATTCAATCCATTGTTTTGCTACAGAACTTCTCATCCTTTACTATGCATTGTGATTTTTCTAACACTCATTGGCCCAAACACTGTTTTTTTTTTTTTTTTGTCTTGTTTTGTTTTAATTCACAGCATTTCTGAGGACTAGCATTCTGATCAATGTATTTTAGTAGACACTGGTGTAAAAATGAAGAAGGAAACTTTATTCATAAGATGGTTCCCAAATGACATATCAATTAGACAATGACCTTTCATTGTACACACTCTTCACTATTTTCTTCAAAAGTCTCATTGTTTCTGCAGTGGCACTGCTTTGTTAACTCAGCAAGCCAAGAGTGATAGTTTATGGGTTAGCACCTCTGTGGCTGAATGATTCCATTCTAAATTGGGATCTCAGCCCAACCGTGGATCCAGTAGCTGAATTCTATCACAGATTGCTTTTGCAAACTGCATTAATTTACTCCCTTAATATATGTATGCTATGAAATGTCTCTTGGGACCAAGAAGTACAAAGTTAAGACTGTTGCCTCAAAGGGACTGTTTGCAAATTGAGAACTTAATGCCGTCCACAGGTGGGAAAGGCATAAGGCTCTGCTCTGTCTTCCTAAGTCTCTGTTGTGGTGCAAGAAGCAGCTGAGGTCACAGGTGGAACTCTTGTTACTTTTTCTTTAAAAACCCTTTTCCCCTCAACTTGCTTAGTTGGTGCTTTCCATAAAATGCCATGGTCAATTTGTTTTTCATGAAAGAGCTATGATACTCTATTCCTCAAAATCCATCTGCTGGGACCAGCGAACTCTCCTGACTTTAGCTCCACGTAGGAAACACTAACCCAAGCCTGGCTTTAGTTTTCTGGGCTCTCTCCTTGATCCCCTTTCTGTTTTATTCTAATGATATTGATTCTCATTTGTGCTTTTTGATCACATTAGGCATACATAAGAAGTGTACGACTGACCTCTACATTTTTCTATGATAAAATCAACCATCAGATTTCTGTATTTTAAATTTAGTTTGGATGAAGTTTTCTTGATTGAACTCTCTTACTCTTGCCCCAAAGGAAGGGAATGTGCCATTAAAAAAAACAACTCTGATACAACCATGTTTGCTTTATTTATAGAAGGTCTCTTATTGCTTTCATGTTTGTCTGTTCAAAAATATATAGAGCCATTTGTAAAAAAGAAGCTTATGCAGCACATGCCCTCTTCTAGACATTTTTTAAGCAAATAAGACTGGTCTGAGGATTTTTCCCTAAAAGATCCTACATTAGAATACTCTTTAGTTAATTAAGATTTACTTTTATATATATTATAGTAACAAATAAATGGAAACATGTACATTAGTAGTGGATTAGTTAAATAAATACTACTACTCTCGTCATAAGCCTGGTGGCATTTAAAAATCATCAATGAATTGAGAAAACAATCATAATATATTAAATGAACAAATTAGCTTCTAGACCATAGTGAAATGAACTTAGTTTTGCTCAATATACATGTGAATACATGTGTGAAAACACAGTGGTTGAGCATAAAATTTGGACTTAAAGGGAACTTAAGTATAATTCTATTCTCTGTTTCTATGACATCAGTGAAGTTAGTGTGCCTTTTGAAGCTTCAGTATTTTCCTATCTAAAAAGGAGGTTAAATAATGTCTGTATGGTGGTTAGTTGGATCAAATAATATGTGCCAAGCTCTTAGCATAAAGCAATGACTCAGTATTGGTAGATATTATTACTAATTTTTTATTTTACCAAAATGTTAACAATGATTGTATCTAAATGAGGGGAGGTCTTTCTATTTATTATATTTTTATGATTTTACCAAAATATATAATATATACAATGCAAATGAATATGTGTTTGATATAGTATGTATATAATTACATTGTGTATATGAAGAAACATATATCTTCACATGGTATATATTCCTATCTTTTGCTTCCTTTCTCTAAACAAGTTTTCTCTCTGATAAACATTGATTCACTTTTATTTTACTCAAATGAGATAAAGAATGCAAATAGAATTATCTCTTTGGCACAAAGGAAGAACACATGACTCTGAGAAGTCCTCCAATGGAATGAGCTAGTCAGTGTCATAGTGACAATTGCACCCAAATCTTCTAAGTTCATTCTTAATTCTCCAAGACTAAAAGCAGAAATGTACTAGATCTACCTCTCTTGGAACAGTAGAACAGTTTGTTTTCTATGGAAAACAAAATCAACTAAGTATTACAAATAATGAAGAGGTTCCTGGATTCAGAGATTACTTTAACATATTCTCTATTTTACCCTTCTAGCTTTGATTTATATCTAAGGAAAAATATCTCCTAGCTGCAAGTATATATCTAGTTTTTAAGTGCTTCAGCTAGATTGCAAACACCCATATATGTACTAGACACGTGGTTTATTGAATAACAGTATAGTTTATTAGCATGTTTTAAGAGTGAGAATTGATTTAAATTTCTTCATATTTCTGAAACTCTAGTAAAACCCTGGACACTTCTTAAATCTTAGTAGAATACTTAAGACTCTGAGGTTAATGAAAAGGTTTTGCATACCTTTTAGGCAGAAACTGAGTATCATTTAATTTAAATCATTAAGAAAATTCAAACATACTTTAAGATAGTTTAACCATAGAAATATAAAACAATTAAATGTCCTCCCTTTTTTTTCTCTCTATAGCTTAAAGGGAGCTGATGCTGGCAATGGGATCAGAGTGTTTGTGCCTGACATTGGGATGTTCATTGCTAGTCTGACCATCTGGCTCATCTGTAGAAACATTGTTCAGAAACCAGTGACAGAAGAAGCAGCACAATATAACCTGGAGTTTGAAAATGAAGAATTGGTAAATCTGACTGCATATATCTTCCTTTCATTTCTGAGGGCTTTGACCCTTAATAGGTATAGAAGTGTCATGGTAATAGCTAAGTATGTATAATACTTTATGCTTTACTGTGCTTGGCTTAAATTCATGTAGTCCTGGTGAGCAGACATTCTCATCCACACCTTGGCCACGAGGAAACAAGTTCAGGGAACATGAGTGCTGCCCTTCATGAGGAATTCATACTGTATGGCCAGGACTTGACCCAAACTATCATCTAATGTTATCTCAGATGGTTAACTTTTAAATTTATAGCATTATGGTCTATTAATCTAAACATCTCAGTCATTGCAAAATATTTAGAGAAGTAGTAACACCTGATGGTTTTAGGAGAAAAAAGATCACTTTAAAGAGAAGCTTTCTGGTCTGTATACCTTACCCTTCAGAGTGAAGTTGTGTTAATTCAGCTTGCTTTGATCAAGTTATTTTAAAGTGCCCCAGAGAAAAAAATATATACATTTGGAAAAGTCTAAAGTTGAAAAAAGGTAAAAATACTGACTAAAATGTTTGTTGATTTTAGCTGTGTTTTTTTATGAAGAGGGGTTTCAGGAGTAGCTGTTGGATCAGGGAACATGTCATATTTCACCTTTTGGTGAATGGAAGCTTATCAGACAACTTGTCACACTGCCCTGTAACCTGTTTCAGAACACTGTTCTAATAACTGTGAGCTTAGGTGACATTGATTTAAAAAGTAATCAATTTAGTAATTAAAAGATGAAATTTACTGAGAAAAAAGTTACTAAAAAGACAATTTAGTCATTTGACACAAGACACTTATAGCTACCAAATGTTTTCATTCATAAGCTTTGATAAGAAACTAAACTTGTAAAACTGAAGTTTTAAAACTTGTGTTCGAATGGTAACCACATTCTCAGTTATGACAAATGATTTACATGCTTTACAAATAAGCAGCAGATTGACTTGTATACTTATTTAAAACAAAACAATAAAGAAAGAGGATATATTTCAATAAACCTATGCAAACTAAAAAGATATTATTGCCTAAAATCCTTATGGGTAAAAACTATGCAATCATATTGCATATTAATATTCTGCTAAATTTTTAAGATAAATTTTAAAAAGGTACTTGATGTAAAAAAATAATTTTAGCAAGGTAGCAATTAACCACATCCTGTATTCAAGTCTACAAACTATACACTTGTCAATAGCCTAAAAACAGATAAAACTATGAAAGTGCTTTTTCTTCTTGTTTACAATTTTAAGCAGAAAATTAAAAAATTTTAATACCTATATTTACATTTGAATTTTTCTTTATAGTATTTACAAATTTGAAAATCATCTGGCTTAAATAATCATTCCCCAAAATTCTCAGTTCAGTGAAAGTAAACCCATTAACTCAAGCTCTCCAGATTTAGTATCTTTTATCATTATTTAAAAATGCAAGCTTGTTTTTCTATTATCCTCACATTATATGTGAAAGGTAGAGGATCTTTATTGGAAATTGAGTGGACTTGAAGCTACCTAATGGTGCCTGTGTAATATTGAGAAAATTGTTTATTCTCTTTTATCTTCCGCAAAACAGAAATAATAACTAGGTTGCGTAGATGTGAGTACTGAATGAAATGTCAAATGAAAACACCAAGCACAGTGCCTGCTCATTGGGGTTGTTTAATAAAATGCTACTTGCTCCTCATTCTGCTCTTCTTCAGTTTGAGAGGCAGCAGAGCAGTTTTCAAATCTTCAAATTCAGGGTTCTCTTAGGGTAACAGAAAATTAAGTTGAATGGTATGTTTGAAGCCATCCCACTCAGGAAAAAAGCCCTTTCTGTGCCATTCATAACAGACAACCATGAATGAACTCCAAAACTTCTTATGAAAAAGAACTTCTGTCTCACAGGGCAAATGCTCTTTTGCTCTAAGACTAGGGAAATCTGCACTGACCACAGAAGGGTGGATGTTAGGTTATAGTTAAGGTCACAGATCTGGTGAAGAAGGACACAAAGCTATTGCATGGACTAATTCTAAAATCATCTTTCCTTCCTGATTTCACTCAATTCTCAAAGATAGACTTATGGTACCTCTCTCCCACTTGAAATTTGTTTAAATATCTGTGCCCCATCTATTATTAATCACATTATTTAATGATAAATATAAGAGGGATGAATACTCTAAATATTATTTGCTGGGGGCTTTGAAATTCTAAATATCATTACTATGAGGTTAATTCTCCTCTCAGTTATTAATTCTCCTCTTAGATATTACTTTATATTCTCTTAGCATATTCCAGCCTACCAGGTAGCCCAAGCAGAGCTGGTATGATTCTGAGGTGAATCCACAAGAAAATATTTCTTACATGTTAACAATCTGGTTTGAGTCTGAAAAGAATAGAAGTACAGGCCAAAATAGGCAGGGGAATTTATTTTATTTTGAAGGCTCCAACATATTTCCTGCTGCTTATAAATCTTGGTGTTTGCACTCTACATTGTTTGGTTTTGGAGGATCTTCTCAAAGAATAGTGTTTACTGGCATTGTTTCTTCTTTCATTTATCTCAATGGAGAAAGGGCAAGATTAATCTACTGGTGCCTAAGAGAATTCCTTTTTAAATACAGCATTGTTTTAAAGTAGCAAATAATCCCTGGAGAAGATTCTTGAATCTCCCATAATCTTCATGCACTGGATGATGAGGCTCAAGCTTGTTGTTTTAAAAAGGCATCACATATCCAAGGATACTCCCAAGACCCCTGAGTGAGGTGGAGACTAGCAGCAGGTAGAAGGCTTCCTTACTCTGCATTTTATAGAGAGCAGACCTCAGGAAGGGAACCAACTCCTCAAGTGCCATAAAAGATTCTTTTTCAATTGACATATCTATGGTCTTGTTGGTTTGTTCATTTTAATTCAGAAGCAGATATACAAATCATAACAGGGAGAAATATTCCTATTCTTAAATCTTTAAAAAATGAGTAGGACTATGAAAATTAAATTGTGTTTAAATGCCATGTATTTTCACTAAACTGATATTATCTTGTATATTTCTAAACTTCTCTTTCTAGCTATTTAATGAGATTTCAGGCCTTGTTTTTGAGACAAATGGTATTTTAATGTATTGTTAAACCAAATTTATGATAAATCAAACATTTATTTAAACAGAAATTTTAGGCATGACTTGGTCTGCTTGAAGAGGCATCTTCTAAACAGTCTGACAAATCAAATGTAAAGGATAGAAGAATATTCCAGTATAAGTATCCACCAGCTGCTGAAAATTCAGGGATGCAACAGTTAGGTCCTGTTAATATTATTTGGAAATTTGTTCTGAACCTAAAAAATTGCACCATCTTTTCCAGTACATAAAGTCCATTAGGCTATAGTGGCATCTTCATTCTGGCACGTACTAACTGGGCTGTGCTTCAAGTTTCAGCTTTGAAGTTCAAGTTACTATTTTTTAAAAAGAAACAAAGATTGGAAGAAATCAACCTTTTTACTGTCACCTCCTAACTATGCATTCATCATTTGCTCAGTTCTCACCTAAGATTTAGTCCAAAGTCATCTGCTTTAAATTTTCTGGATCTTGTTTTTTTTTTTTTTCAAGCACACAGACATAATCATTTAAAACCATTCAGAATGATAAGAAGCTGAACAGCTGCCCAGTTGCCCTGTAAGCCTTGTACTCTGTTACTTTTGCTGTGTCTCAAGGTCACTCTCAGAAACTGGGTAAGAATTTAACTGCTATATGTTTCTCAAAATGTAGCACACTTGGTCTACCTCCTCTGGCTTAAACCCGTGCACAATTTGGGTGCAACTTTTAATTCTAGTGATTTTAGATGCCATTAATTTAAATAAAGGAAAAATTTTAATTGGAGAAAATCATTGCTGCTTCAAGAAAGCTTCAGGAAAGCTTCAGTATTATAGTATGAGCATCACTGAGTGTTTATCACAGAGACCAGTTAGCTTTGGGTCCATGACTAACTTTATCCCCCCAGCACCCCAGTGTCTTCCAGCTACATCTCACTGGACACAAGATGAGAGATTGGGTTCCCACTTATAATTTCCTCTGAGAACACACACCTGGGGAGCATACCCATGTGACAGTCAGTCAGAGGCATCATTGTCACATAAAAAGGCATTATTGACAGTATATTATTTGAGTGAACTTTGCCTAGACTGGACTTGAATATGTGACTGATAGTAAAAATAACTTAAAGAATTAGAAATTAAGAAGGCAGCTCAAATATCTTTAAACTATTAAAATAAAACATAAATTAAATGTATTCATTTTGTTTCAGCCATTTTTTAAAGTAATTTAACAACATGTAACAGTGCGTACCTATTCTCTACTCCTTTAAAGGAATCAAAGTTCTAAAGTAGCTTATACCTTTAACGATATGTCTATATCAAAGTTTTTAGAAATTCTCAGAATATTTTGTTCTGTCCTTGGAATATTTGACAAATGATTTTGTGCATTTAAATAGCAAATAACAAAAAAAACACCAACATAGGAAACTTGTTTAGGGAAATTACAGAGTCCCATGTCCCTTCTGTGGGGGTAGAATAGTCAGATAAATACTGAAATGAGAGGAACTAGTGTGCTCCACCCTCTGCCACCTGCTCCAACTTCAGAGAGTCTGCATCCTCCACAGAAGCTCAGGTCACTCCTTTGAGGGTGGCCATGCCTTCCATCTTTCTTTAAACTGTAAATACCCCTGAGATAGAATTGTTGGGAACTTAATGTCAGTTAGCTCCCGCCCCGGTTTCCTCCTGGCTTTCCTGGTGACCCCTTCTCCAGGTTAACAGAAGCATGGCCACCCAGTTGCTGGAGACAGATACTCTGGTATAATGCTTGGTTCCTTGGGCCCCTTGTCCATACCATCAACAAGTCCTATGGGTGCTATGTTCAAATTTTGTCTGAAATTGGTTTACTTTTCTCCATCTCCACTGCCATAGCCCTTATCCTGGCAAACAAATAACCTTCTAATGGGTCTCCCAACTTCTAGTGTCTGTTTCTCCAGATCCCACTGATACCACATGTGTCATCTGAATTATTCTTGTAAAATTATTTTAAACATTATGACACATCTCTACATAAAACACTTCATTAGATTCCTATTAAACAAGAATAAAATTCAGGTTCCTAACTCTGACCGCCATGGTTCTGCATGGTCTGCTCACTTACTGCCTTTGCATCCACGCCTTCACTCCTTCCCACTCTGTCTGTGGTGTGGCCATTGTGGCCACACTGCTCTCCTCTCTGTGCCCAGAACAGACAAGCTTTTTTCCTTTTGCCATGCAATTCACTCCCTGCTCATTGTGTGACTGGTTCCTCCTCCATCCTTGGGCCGCCTCCTTTCCCAAAGCCTTTGCTGTCCATCCTCCCAAAGGAAGCCTCCCAGACTATTCCTTCTCACTGTACCTACATTGTTATATTTGTAACACTTATCACAGTCTGTAATTATTCTACATAGTGCTTTGTTTTGTTGTTTACTATTTGTTTCCCTCAACAGATTATAAACTCATGATGGAAAGGAGCACATCTGTCTTGTTCTCCATTGTAGCAGATCTTAAATTGCAAAGTGTGCAATCTATGATTACACATAGTAATACTCATATACTTATCAAGTTAATTGCTTGAGGATCAATTGATTAACGTGGAGGCTTGCACAAAACAATTCAAAGTGTACAAGTAAAGCAACAAAGCACAGAGTCAGCCTTGGGCCAGGATTGCCTACAAAGAGTTGCTTCTCCCCAAACTCTCAGAGAATTTAGCAAGGTCAGGGCCCACTCATACTGTCTTGATTTATCTCTCCTTGCTATGACTGCAGAGAAGGAGGTGAATTTATCTATGGGCATACTTATTTATTCAATACCTACTATGAACCAGGATTGTTAAAACTATTTCCAACAAGGACTATTTTTATTTGCTTGTTTTCCTTTCCAAACCTTTTTTTTTTTTATCACATTGTTTTCAGAAATAACTGGAATATGGCATTCTAAACCCCTGTAGTCAGATGCAATTCCTTTTTCCTCTCAATGGTCACAGGATCTTATATTCTCACTTTAGAAACAGTTATATATACCTGGTTTATTTCCTCTGAGTGACTACAGCACCTCTGGGGGCCCATGGCAGATCCACATTTATATCTTACCTTGGAACTGGCACAGTGCTTGGAGCAGAGCTCAGTCTCCAAAAGAAGTCCTGACTGGTGGAAGGACCAGGAGCAGATGGATGGGGAGGGAATGCTGTGGATTCCAGAGCAGCTACAGCACTGCTCAGCCTTTCTACATTTTAATAACGAAGATGTATGTGTTTTCGCATCTTAGTCAATCATAGGTAATAATATGGTCCTGAATCTTTTGGGAAACTTTTGAGCCACAGGAATAGTTTGTGTGCTCTCAAAATGCTGCTTCTGTCATCACTCTGAATTCTTTATTTCTAGAGGGAAGGTCAGAGTGTGTCATTTGGAAGAGCTAAACTTAGCTGGTTTTTACAAGAGGAAAGGATCAGTAGTAATTTCTGTAACCAAAGACAAAATTGAGTAGATGATTTAGGGGTGTGTGTGTGTGTGTGTGTGTGTGTGTGTGTGTGTGTGTATGCTGACTTGGTTTTATGGCGTTCCATTAAGTGATTTTTAAAAAATAAATCTTAAATAAAAAAGCTTTAAGATAAATGATCAATCCAGTTTGTCTAATCTCCATTGTTGTTCATTTCCATTTCAAATGACATTCAAATGATTCTTAAAGACTTGCAATCTCTAACTTGGTGATTTGATCTGGGAAATTTTTAAAGATTTTGATGCAGGGCCCATCCCAAATATAATATATCAGAATCTCTGGGAGACAGAAGAATGCATGTGGTGGTACTAAGACTATTTTTTTAAAGCTTCACAGACTCTGCAGTCCTGGCTAAACTAACTAGTCACTGTCTGAAAATTCAAGTTGTCTTTACCAGACTTTATTAAACTTTCATTACTTTGTGGGTGAGAGCATACATCTCCATACTCACTTTTCCAAATGAAACAGGGTACTATTTAAACTACTCTTAAAATTTTTAAAAAATAATCTTCCCCAAACAAGTGTAGCAACAGAATAAAATATTTACTTTATCTGTACAATGTTATTACATTAGGCTTACATAACATACATGACACCATAGAAACAAGTCTCTCTTCCTCTCCCTAACTGCTTGCTCCCACGGGGACACTGTGGATGGCATTTATCTTCTGCAGTGAGTCACCTCACTTGCCTTTCCCTGCCTTGGGCTCTTCTGTTGAGATGAACCCATTCTGTTAAGATAAATGGTTAACTTTTAATAATAAACAATGAATAAACAATTCATGAAAAATTCACTTTAGAAAAATGCTCCTTTTGCCTCCCAGATCTTTTGACTCACTATTTGTGACTTTGATACACTCCCATTGAAATGTTTTTAGTAGATTGATTTTAACCATGAAGAAGAGGAAAATGGACTCAGCTACATGAAAAGCTCTGGTCTAAAATCTGAAGGTTGACTGAAACCTAAAGGAGGCTCCACACATAAATCACTACGATATATTTTTCAGTTAAGGGAATCTGCATAGGATATGAGTAAATAAAAATATTTCAAATTTTGCCTCATCAGCTGAATGTAGAATCAATGGCTCAGTGGTGGCTGATGTCAGCCAGGCATGGGTCCTAGGCTGGCTGCTTCACAGTCACTTGCAGCAGCTCTTTACTCATGCAGATCCTGGATTCACTCCTGGAATTTCTGATTTAGAAAATTTTGGATGGAGCTTGATAATCTCCTAAAGATTCCCAGGCAATCCTTAGTATTTATTCCAACCCAGGTTGAATCTTTTAGTGCTTGGAGGTAAGGAAGTATGGATGTTTGTGTTCTACCAAAAGTAATTTATTTTATCATCGCTATCCAAATTTGAGTGGAAATGATTACTAATGCTGTGACTGATGGGGTTGGGGCTGTTGGGAGAGGCAGATGTGGGATGAGATGCAGATGCTCTGTGTTTAGGCCCTGAGCCAGTTCAGAGACTAGTCTGACCTGCACGCAGCTGAGCCCGTACCACTTAAAGCTTCCTCTTGTGAAATGAGAGATGCTGCCATAACAGATGTGGTGCATTTGGAAGTCAGGAACTTGCAAAGCAGGCAAGTTAAAAGACTTAAACTTATTCAAATAAGTTTTAAATTTTGACATGGACAATAATGATCTGTAATATTTTATGCGGCTTTCTAAACAGTGAAGGATTCTCTTTAATTTCTAAGATAGCTAAGGGACCAGCCATCTGTATTCACAGCTACTCCTTCTTAGTTTCAAGGCCAGAATCAAGTTGTGTTCCAATGCAGGGACAGATTACAACTCTGACCAGTAAGGCAGCTTCTTAATAAATATGCTGGAGTGAGTGGACGCGCTTCTAGAGCGTCAGTGTTTACACTTCATTGGACGAATCATTTAGGGGAGAAAACTCGCCTGTTAATAAGCCGGCCTGATGTGACTAATGGCAGTTCTGGTCCCAGCCTAGACGGTAGGGGCTCACAGAGTCAAACCCATCTCACTGTTGGCTCTTTTTCACCTTGACAGGTTTAGAAAGGATTGCCAAGTGAGGGCCTCAGAGATTTTGGTACAAAAATGCTGAAAAACCTCAAGTACCATGGTATGTTTATAAAAATCACAGGGGTCTCAGTCCTGTCTAAGAGAAGTCAGGGAAATGCATTTGTTTAACCTCACAAAAGTTCTTGACCAGAGATTTCTACTTGGTTTAATCTACATCCTTAGCAACTCTATAATTGAATAATAAATCATTGTGAAACTTCCAAGCATGTTTCTGACTAACCCAGGTGGCTCTAGCTGTGTTCTCTCTCTCTGTCTCTTTTATCAAGTGCGAGGGTTTTGACCAAATTTTCTTCTTCAGTATTCTTCAAGGAGGATTTTTAATGTCTTGCTCACCTGTCATAAGGGGATATTGAGCAGAAGATGCTCCATGAGCAGATTTTTTCATGAATGCTGGTATGGGCGCCATAGCAACAGTATCACTAGATTGATCTCCCCCTACTAATACTGCTGGGGGGAGATGGAGCAGGCAGAAGGAAGAGCTGACATATGTGTCGGACCCTTAGTATCTGGGAAGGGAACAGCATGTTCCAAGGCAAAGAGAACCTGTGGATTCTGGGTTCCCCGTGTGGTTTCCTGTATATGATGCTTCTAGGCAGAGATGAGGATTAGGATGGAGAGATAGACTGGTCCCAGGGTGTGGCAGCACCTGAGAGATGGTAACTTCTTCATACTCTCCAGGTAATCGCATCAGACTCCTGACTTTAAAAAATTATCTATATTCCAGTGAACCTCAAATGCAGCTCTTCAGTTCCTACCTCTCTATAGCACTTCACCTTCCCATACTAGCTGCTCTCCATCCGGAATGCCTGAAAGGTGTCTCAGAATTGAATTTCTCCAACTCACTGCACTCATGACTGTCCCCATCTCATCAACAAGGACAAAAATATAGGAACTATATTTGATTCTCCTCTCTCTCTCCTCCCTCCACATCAGTTTACAAGTTAGTCCTGTTGACTCGACCTCCAGGACATACTGGAAAGGTGGGAACCTCTCTTTAGCTCCTCTACTCACCTCTCCTCAACCACAGCAGTGACCTCCTAGCTGCAGTCTCTCTTAGGATTACCTTGTGAAACTAATCATTGTACCCCTCACTAAGTGGAGAGGTTGGCAAATTCTTGTTATAGTGGGTTCCAGAGAAATTAAGTGTGAAAGAAGTGTCACCATGCACCTAGCCACATTTAGAGTTTTACTTTTCAAGGCAAATGTGGGTTGGAAGGGGTATGTTTTTCCAGGTGAGATGGCAAAGCACGTTTGTTCATGAGGTGATGCAGGGAGAGGGGAGGATAACTGAGGCTGTCCTTTTCTCTGGTACCTCACCATGTGCAGCTAATACATAGCCAGGTGAGGGGTGGGGGTCTCAAGTGCCTGTTCCATAGGTGGGCTTTAGATAGTTAGGCTGTTATACCAGCCAGAGGTGGAAGAAGTAGGTCTGGAGACATATGCCTTCTTCCTGAATCCACCATGGAATTTCGACTAGCTCTTCTCTCTACCGGGAGTGCTCTTGCCTAGGATGTTCACATGGCTGGTGACTTTGTGACATTCAGATCTTAGCTTAAATGTCACCTCCTCAGAGAGGCTCTCTCTGACCTCAGAATCTCAAATAGCTACCCTGTCACTCACAATCACGTAACCCCATTTTAATTCTCTGAATAGCATTTATCACTGCGAGATAGCTTGTTCATTTTTTATTTGTTTACATGTTTATTGCTATATCTCTTTCTAGAGATACTAGCACACGTTAAGCCTTGAACACATAGAAAAATCTTAATGAATAAGTGTGACACACTCCTTTATCTTCAGGAAAAAATACAGATGTGTTGTGATCAGCATATAAACTTGATGCCCAGGATTAAGTGCATATGTGTGCGTGCGTGTGTGCGTGTGTGTGTGTGTGTGTGTAAGGGGATAAAGGTGCATCCTGTAGCCTTGGCTTTATCAATAGCCAACTTAAGTCACCAGTGGTCCTAGACCAACAGTAGATCTGAGTCTTCAAGGCCATTCTGCACTTACCTGAACTTTGTAGCAGCCTTCCTATGTCTGCCTTCCTCCAGTGAACTTGTGCATTGTTAGAGGTTCAGATACCATCAGCGAATGTTATATAAATATCGGAACAAGGTGTATCAAAAAAAGAACATTTAAAATGGGAAAATGGAGAGGCCAGGCTCTACACTTTAAGCCTTAAAATGGCAAATGCAAACAAAGTTTCATGCATCTGAAATAGCAGTGTCTTAAGGCGATAGTTTATATTTATAGTTCCTCTAAAAAAAAATCCTAGCTCTTCTAGGAAAAGATTCTAATTAGCCTACAAAAAGAAATCCTATGTAGTCTTTAAAAACAAAACAAACAAAAACACCCTAGTATACCCAGTTTAAAATAATATATGAAAATATGTGTATGTTCTGTACATGTTTCTTTCATAAATCTCTAATAATTATACTGAGATGCTGAACTGTCCAGCAATAAAACAGTATATTATTTTCTAAAAGGATAAGAGAGGAAGGATAAGCATATTTAGCCAAGTAACCAAGTAGCTCATCTTTTGGTCAGGAAATACTAAAATAGTGAACAAAGATAAACTTCAGGAAGAAGGATTTCCTAAGCACTGATTTGCTTACTCTCTCAGTTAAAGCTGTGGATACTTAATCAGAACTCCCATTATTTTGCTGACAAACTCTGCAAATTTGAAGAACCAAACCCAGAATGATGAAAACTAAGGTTATTAATAGATGTTTCACACAGTTTCTTGTTCTATCTATTAAAAAAAATGAGCTCATGTAGGTAAGATGACATGCTTTTAGGGATCCTATGATTAGTGATGTTTTCTTTTTACCTCTTCCAGAAAGATCAGAGTTCCTTGGGTTTATACAGGGACTATCAGAGACCTGGGGAGACTTAAGTGGTTGCATTTTTTTTCCTGATTTGTGAAATCATCTCATTTCCTGACCCACAGGTTACAAACCATAAGATCTGCTGGGTGGATGGGCAGAGTTGTGGACTGCTTTGTTTTCTGCTTTATTGTTTACTTAGGCTGGAGGAGAAAAAATAGATCCAGAAGAGGCACTGATCTATGAAGAGGATTTAGATGAAGGAGGTGGTGTTGAAGGCGAAATGGAAGAAAGCACAAAACTGAAAATATTCCGCAAGCTTGCCTTTGTGGCTTCCAAGCTTAAGGAGTTTATTGGCAATATGATAACCACAGCTGGAAAAGTTGTTGTGACGATTTTACTTGGTTCATCAGGTGAGTTTCCAATACTAGGTGAAACACAAGTGGCACTTATAATGAAAGAAATGGTCAAAGAGAAAATTAAAAAGGAAACAATTCTATTCCATGACACCAAAATAATAACTGTAGCTTTTGTAAATGTGGCCACACATACAAACCACACACATAAAAATAATTTTTCCAGTACAATTCTAGTTTTTATGTCTTTAGATGGTTCTTGTTAACCTCTGTAAAGCAATTTTTTTCCATATCTGTTAAGTGACGTCATTTTCTATGTGTAGATCAGAAAAACTATTCTTCTACCTTAGAGCCTATGAATGGTGACCTGTTACAATGAACGATTTTAGTGTACCCATCCAGAGCTGCACATGTATATCCTGAAAGCCTGTTTACACTGATTCGTTAGTAATCATGATTTAACTCTCCAAGATTTACTATTTTTATTCCTAAGTTAGATTGTAATCTTCCAGCACAGACACTCACTTCCTTTAAATTTTGGCTACAGACTGCTTATTCCATAATACTGTTATCTCAGTATTTTCTCTCCTTCCATTTCCCTATTCATCACTGCTCCAGAGCTACTATGAAGTTTATTGCATATTGCTTAGTTGAAATTTCACAAGATGCCATGACTTACCTGTTTTTAATAAGAAAATAAAAAAGTGGAAAAGAGAATATAATTTCTCAAGAAATATAACCCCATATTTTAATTAGTCATTTCAAAATGCTCCCCAAAAAAGTTTTTATAAGCCTCTAAATGAATTATTTAATTTTACATTTCCTATTTTGGTGATAGTGCAAATCAAATTTCGTTATATAGGGCAAAGTTTCAGTGAGACCTTAACTGCCTCAGAATGCAATATTATTATGACTCCTAGTTAACCAAAAAAAGTCATTATTTTAAAAAGAGTATTAGGGAAAGTTGGAATGAACATATAAGTAGTCATGAAAAATTTTAGAGAGACATAGAAAATGGAAACATGCAAGTAATTATACCAGGTCTACTGCTATGAAATGTAGATATTTACTCGGCTTACACACCAAAGATACAATTTCTTCATCATCTGGTATTTTCCCATATTTACAAATATCACTTTATGTGTGACTTTTACTCACAACAAAATAGCATTAATTTTAATTTTATAAATGAAATATGATAAATATTTTTAAAACCTCATCAATACCTAAAAGCACATAAAGAAAATGTACTTTATTTCTAGTACTTGCAATTACTGAGCAGTAAATGATTTTTTAGTTCTATGCAATTTTTCATGATTGCATTTCTTCTTCCTTAGGTATGATGTTGCCATCTTTGACTTCATCTGTCTACTTCTTTGTATTTTTGGGTCTGTGCACCTGGTGGTCCTGGTGCCGGACATTTGATCCATTGCTGTTCAGCTGTCTTTGTGTTCTGCTGGCTATTTTCACTGCGGGACACTTGATTGGACTTTATTTATACCAGTTCCAGTTCTTTCAAGAAGCAGTTCCACCCAATGACTACTATGCAAGGTAAGAGAAACCTTTTAGATATGTCAAAGGGAATTGACCCCCTTTATGATCTTGTTTGAATTTGCAGGGGTTCTTCTTGATGCCAATTGATGTGTTAAGCAAAGAGTTGGTGGGGGTGGGAGAAGCAGTCGAGCACTTTAAACTTACTGAGTAGCACAATCTAAAAGGAAGTAGAAGGTTTCTTCAGATGGAGATGCTGCTGTTTGTAGCAAGTGGAACAGACGCATGGTGTGACCTGTGGAAAGAGTTCTAAGAAGAACATTTTGTATTAAAGTGTAATAATGACCTATTGAAGCAACCAGCTCGAAGGAGCTCTCATGGGCCAAATAAAGGACAGATTGAGCATCAAAAATAATAATAGTAAATAACCAGTTGATTCTAAAAATTAGAAAAATAAAAATACATGAATCCATGATGAGACAGAGAAATCTAATTTGCTTCAAATGGAGATGATTATTATATTAACTCTTTACTGTGAAATGGGAATTAAAGATAAAGAATATAGCATTTACTTTGATTTTTCAGAAGGAACTCTAGGCTATTTTTCAGTTAATGAGAAAAAACTCTTTACAGAATAACACCAGCTAATGAAAGGGAAAGGAATAATAGAATTAGAAAATTGTCATTTATCAATTCTTAATGAAGTACTTGTTTCTAGCCGCAAACTAAAATCATTACTTAAAAAGATTGTCGAAGTGAAGATGTTTGCAATAATGACAAAGTATAACTTCACTGATTATTTGCTAATTGCAAAAGAAAAATCAAACCTTTGCAATTGTAGTCAATACCTTAACCGACTGATTGAAACTGACATTACCAAAAGTGGGATAACTCAACATTTCACACTTCCAGATGCGATGCAATATGAGGTGTATATCATCATATTGTTAAGCTTTCAGACCTAATTTCCAATTTACAGGAAATAAAAAGGATAGAAAAGTAATTTAAGTCATTCCACAAGAAAATGGCCAGAAAAATACAGAATGTGGATTTTACAAGGCAAATGATCTGGTCTTCTCTAAAACCAGCGCAAATGTGGCTCTAGATTATACCCTGATTTGGGGACAAATCTCTAATTCTGTCATTTGTAATAACATGAATGGACCTCGAAGGCATTATGCTAAGTGAAATAAGTCAAAGAAACTAAACATTGTATGGTATCACATATATGGAACCTAAATAAAAAAAGTCAAACTCATAGGCACAGAGAGTAGAATGGTGATTGTCAGGGCATTGGGGTGGGAGAAATAGGAAGAGGTTGATAACAGGTACAGAATTATAAGTTGAATAAGTTCTTAAGGTGTAATGTACAGCAGGGTTATTATAGTTAATAATACTTGAGATTTGCATAAGGATAGATCTTAAATATTCTCACAAACAGAGCTATGTGAGGTGGTGATTGATTGAAGTAATTATTTCACAATGTATATACTTACATCAAACCATCAAGTTGTAGACTTTAAATAAATTATTTCATGTGTCAACTGTACTTCAATAGAGAACCCTCTTTAATGGTGCAGATTTATGTAATACTTATTTTAGGCAGTAGTGAATAAAAGCTAAATTTTAGTATAGACATTACTTTTAGACTAAATAAATCTTTTGATTTCTTTTAGATTAATGTTTGGTTTATTAATAGAATACATATAGAAGTAAATATTTTATACTAATGAAAGGGCTGGCTTTTAGGGGATGATTTAATTAGAAATGCAAATATCTTCTCCAGGGCAGTAATGCCCCTCACCCTCACCCCCAGTTTGAGAATCTTTTCTACCATCTAGAGACTTTTGATAGGAAATACAAAGAATATTTAGAACCACCTTGACAACCCATTTTCTGTAGAGAATCAGTTGGTACATAGTTTAAGACTTTTCAGGCCTATGGTCTCTGTCGCAATTCTTCCAAGAAGCCATCATAGTGCAAAAGCAGCCATAGGCAAGATTTACAAGAATGAGTGTGGCCATTTTTTAGTAGAACTTTGTTTGAGGACAGCAAAATTTTGATTTCTTATTATTTTCACATTTCATGAGATATTATTTTTCTTTTGATTTTTTCCAACAGCTTAAAAATGTAAAAATCATTACAAGCTCAAGCTGTACCCAAACATGTGGTGAACCTGGCTTGCCAATTTAGGGTATAGATTATTTCAGTCCTAATAGTGTAATATCTTATGTTCATATTTGTTTTTCACTTAAATAGTCACAAATTTAAAATTATAGTGTTACTTGTTATAAACATTTTGTAGATAATCCCTTAAACAATTCAAAAGGTCTATTACTATAATCTCATAGAGTAAGTCATTAGACGTTAGCTTGCTTATCAGGGTATAAATAGTTTGGGCTACACAATGCAATATACAAGTATATATAAACAGCCTTGTCGTAGATTCTACCCATTAACTTGGTGCTAATAGAATATTGCATTTTAGCCCCAGAAAGCTTGGAAACTTATATATTTAAAATAATGGCTTTTTCATAAGGCATAAGTTCAATGCATTATTATTAACTCCAAATTCTGAGTTGGAAGAAAAAATGCAAACTAGCAAAAAAAAAAATCATCGTAGGCATTTGTCACAAATTTTGTAATCATAGATACTGTGTCTGAAAGAAGGATTATTCTTCCTAAATGTGAAATGCAGTAGTATACTATAACCATGGGAAAAAAAAATTAGTGACCACTTTTATGAATTTGACCCAGCAAAACAAAACTTCAAAACAAATCCACATATGTAAATGTAAGACCAATACTATACTATTTAACATAGTTTGTTTAATAGAATAGAGCCTTATTTCAACTATTCTGGCAGGTATCCCTAAGAAAAATGGTGAATTAAACAACATTTGGCTTAGCTAAGTTAAAGTGTAGTTCTTTCCAATGGTTTTATATTTTCATAGGGAATTTCTGTAGACAGCAAACACCTTAAATTAAAGGTGGTGGCTAATATTCAGATTCCTCCAATTATACACGTGCATATCCTCACATGAAGGTAGCCATGCTTATGAAGTAAATCTTAGACAACTTGTGTCCTATGGGCTTTCTGCATTACATGTGCAGAGGACACACTGAGTAGAAGACAAAGACAAGTGAACCTGATTTGTTCTGAATTATCATGAATGTGAGACACTTTGAAAAACTTTAAAATGAGTTTGAATGCTATAAACTTCTTAGTGACGTGAATTGAAAGCCAATTTTAATAGTTTGGCAGCACACCACTTCAGCACTGACTGTTTCTTTATGAAAATAATACCAAAAGTAATTCTGAGGTAAACTCATTTAAAAACAATCCAAAAAGTTGGTTCTTTGTTTTTTAATCTCGAGTTACATAGATTGAAAGTTCTGACATAGGCCAGGGTGAAGGGTATGGCAGGAGACTGAAATGCCTATTGTTTTTTTTGTTATTGTTTTGTTTTTGTTTTTGTTTTTGTTTTTTTTTTTTTTTAGGTAAGGCAACCTTGGTTGACCTCACAGATTGCAAGCACCTTGTCAGTTTACAATCCCTTATTTTCTTATATTTTATGCCAAAGCACCTGGTCTTCCTAGGTGGTCTCCCATCCAAGTACTAACCAGGCTCGACCTTGCTTAGCTTCCAAGGTCAGACGGTTTTGGGCTTATTCAGGGTAGCATGGCTGTAGACTGCCTATTGTTTTCTTAATCATGATGTTGACACTTGGAACTCATAAATTTATTTTTCAACCCTATTAATGAACATTTCATGTACATTAAGCTTTGAGATGAGTATGTGACTGAATAATTCTTTAAAATGTCTCTTCTAATCTTTGACTGACTTGCATTCAAACTCTTAAACCTCTTTAGAATACTCACAGGAGTCACTGCCAGGATTAGACTTGTTTGCTCAAACTCACTTTGTTGTTTTGCTGCCTTTCTCACCTTAAATTGTAAAGTTAGAAAATGCAAGGGTAGGAAGGAATGGGAGAAATTCTCAGGCCATTCTCTAGGAAAGTGAGGTTCTCTATTCAATGAATGTTACCCTTTTTATGTCTATTTCAATGAATCCTGATGATTAGAAAATGCATTATGTTTAGTGAAGGAAAAGCTTATATTTATTTCAGTGATAAAACAATGTAAAAAGCAAAAGCAAAGCCTGGAACTCCAGTATCATGATTTAACCTACGACAAGTAAGAAAAAAGTTAAAATCAAATATTAAAGTATAGTATCATTTATTATATTTATACTATTTTTATACTAGTCACAAAACTGTCAATAATATGTAAAGGGTAATAAAGACCTCCAATGCTGTATGTCTTTTTCTAGTTTGGAGGAGCCATTAGGTTCTTTAGAAAATGAAACAAGGCCATCAGTCTCATAAGTCTGCTACAATTTGCTTTGCAAATGGTTATATAAACCAGATTGTTTGAATGTATGCACTTCTGCAGCCTAGCCCAGGATTGCAATGATGTGCCTTGTCTTGTGTTAGAGTGAACTGAGGCTTAGTAACAGAAACAGTACAGAAAGACTAAATTATTTTTGATGGAGACAAGTTGATAAGAACTTCATCTGAAAGCAGTGCAGTGTATGGGGAAAAATAAATGTAAAGCAGGTTATTTTAATGTTAAGGTATGTAAATTAATCCAACCAAGTTAACACTTCCCCTTTGCCATTTTTTTTTAAAAAGATAGCACTGGCAATTAATCTATATTGTTGTTTAATTTGTAGTAGGTAAATGATGTACTGATAATCAAACTTGGTTTCATTTTGAAAAGATCCTTAATGATTAAGTAAATTATTCTACATGTCTCAGGCAGAGTTCATTGTGCTCATCTGAAAGACAAAAAAAAAAAAAAAAGCCAAAAGAGAAATTAACTGACTTTCCACAGATAACTGGAAAGTCAATAGAACATAAATATTTGAACCCGAGTCCGTTTAGGCAATTTGCTACAACTTTATGGTCACTTGGGACCATTGGTGGGTGTATTGTGGACCTAGGGGTGTCCTACCCAATCATGACATCGGGCACTGTACAAAAGCAGCTACTACTTCCTGTCCGGCAAACAAGTCTTTGCCCAGGTATTAAACCCAGAGACCTAAACTTCCCAACTAGCCTTCCAGAACTTCAGCCATGATTAAATATTGTAGTCCAGATTTCTCACCTTTTGCCTGTTGAGAGTGTCTCCCAGAAAGAATCTTCCTTTCAATTTTCACGGAGAATCTGCCCTTATCTCTGTGGGGACCTAGAATACCCCTAGTTGACCTGACAGTGCAGACACACTCTAAAGGGTTTATATTTACAAGAGCAGCTCACCTGCACACATGTCACAACAGGTCAGGACCTTACTGCCCAAGTGCCGTCTCTGCTATCAAAGATAAAGTGGGGTCCACTCACTCATTAGGTGATACTGAGGGGATTATACTATGCTTGCAAGTGCATTCTCTGGAGTTTGACAACTCAGGATTGAATCTCGGCCTCGCTGCTGTCTAGACAGAGCACCTGGGCACAACTTTACCTAACACTCTGTGCTTGTGTTTCCTCATCTACAAAATAGCAATGAAAATAGTGCCTGTCTCAGAGCAGAGTGTGATATTAATTAGAAGAATGTATATCCAGTGCTTGGCAATGTGGGGTGCTTATTAAAGCGAATTGATTTTATTGTTGTAGTCATCATATTAACACAAAAATATTTTTCTTATTTAAACTCACTTCCCCATGTCTAAAAATTGTAGCCTGTAGGTCCTTGTGCTCATTAAGCTACTCTACCCCTTATACTGTTTCCTTCACTGGAAATGTCCTTCCTCTGCTTTCCTATCTCGCTCACTCCTATTCTACCCTCAAAACCTAACATGAGTTCCTCCCTCTGGAACCTCCCATGTTTCCTTCTGTGAGGGACAAGAATTATCTTCTGGGCAATTGCCCTATGCAGACTTGCCTACTAGTCCTTGTTTGCAGTGGACCATAATAATCTGTTCATACATGTGCCTCCTGACTAGGATCTGGTTGGGGCCTCAGCATTCTCACACAGTGAGCTTTCAGGAAATACCTGTCCGAGCTGGTTTTTTGTTTCTATCTCCTGAAACTCTTGTATTTCATCACCTTGTGTATCGAAATAGTATATACAACTTGTTTTGTTTTTTTCTGAACTCTCAGCCCCAGAGGTGGCCATGGGCTATAAAATGTACATGAAAATTATTTCTCAGGAAGGTCACTGTCAATTTTAATGCAGTCCCACTGCCACGCTCTGTGGTACATGTTCTCCAGTATTTAAATATCACAAAAGAGGCTATGATATATGTGTTTCCTTAAATATGGTGTTGGCAAATATTTAGTTTTGCTTGAGAAAAATGATAGTTTTAAATTCATTTATTTATAAAACTCAAAAAATAGTTTTATCCCTGATGGTTAAAATAAACATGGTTAAACTAGTAAGTAGCTTCCACTTTGAAGAAATTTGAGATTTTAGTTTATATTCAATATGTTCCTCAGGGAACAGCTTTATCTCTTATTGTTGAGTCTTTGGGTAACATTACTTAATTTGGAGGAGGCCTGGTCTTAAAAGTGGGGCTACTATACCTGCTCTGGAGTGTTGTGGTGAATATTGATGAGGTCTGCCCATGCCTGGTAATCAAAAGGCAATTTAAAAAATGTTACATCTACTGCAACTTTTGTGTATGTCTGTAAAAAGCATACACAGTGTGATTTTTAAAACTAAATAAACTGTTACATGTGAGGGTTGATAAGTGATAATATTTTCCATGTCTGATTTCCAGTTTATATGACATCTAGTAGTTTAGTAAAATCCATTCTAATAAAATAACTCTTCTTTCATCTATCCTTAAAAGTCACCACTATACTGTATTACTGATACAGAAAATCAGTCCCAGCTCTGGGAAAATTTAGTACTATTTAATTCTGTTTCTTAGTATTCTCCCCATAATGTGTGTGTGTGTGTGTGTGTGTGTGTGTGTGTGTGTGTGTGTGTGTGTGTATTTTTTTTAAGCAAACCTACGTTGAAATTGTATGTATATAAAATGGAGATAATTATAGTAATAATATCTTCACCATAGATTTGTCTCTCTTAGAAGTCCACAAATTCTATAATTTGAGCCCATGTGAGAGACATCTGTAGCCATAGCGACATGAAGCAGCTGATTGGTGTGGACCTGATGATGATGGCCTGAGGTAGTCATTTTGAATACATAGCATTTGGATCCAGGCAAAGAGCAGTGTTAGAGGATTCACCTAGCAATCAAAGGCAGGAACCACATCTAATTTACCTTTGTGTTCCCTCAGTATCTGAAGCAGTGTCTAGCATGTCCCAGGCTGCAGTGAATACTTCCTAGGTGAATTTTCCTAAATTTGCTACAAATGATTGGTATTAATGAATATACTGCAAACTACGCTTGAATGGTACATTTAGGTTCCTTCAACTTTAAAAATTAATAAGAAATTAACGATGGTAGATTTTCTTGTGGTAGAAAGATGGACTGTTCCTTCAAGCTAAGATAACAGCTTATGAAAAATTAAATCTAAAGTGATCTTTTGAAAAGGGGTATTTTGGAAGAAAATAATTATTTAGTTATCACTCATTTTATTGGAAAGTGTGACCATCTTGTTTATTAGAGTTAAAATTCTCATCCATGGTCTGGCTTTTAAATGATTGCAGCAACACCTCATTAATTTTTCAGTTTGGTTGTAATTAAGCTGATTTGGCTGACTTGTAAAGTATTTTGTGAATAAATCTAGTGAACACTATTGCCTCAAAACTGCTTGGCTTATTGCAGTTCAGAATGTTGCTTATGCAGTAACTTGCTATCGTATCTCCTTTTTAATTCTAAGCAACTCAGACTCAAGAATGAGAGATTAGCTCTGAAAATGAGAAACAAAAATGCTTTGATTTTTCTCTTTTAGGGTTTCTCTAGAAAAGCTTTTTGCTTAGAAAATTTAACATTTTCATAAACTTGTTACTCATTGGTGTAAATATCGTAATTGTTTTTCTTAATAGCTTTCCTGAGGTATAATTGATATTGCAATAAAGTGCATATACTTAAAGTAGCAATTCAACAAGTTGTGACATAAACATACCCATGAAACTATCACCACAGTCAAGATAATGAATAAACCCGTCAAACCCAGAAGTTCCCTCAAACCCTTTGTTATCTTATTCTCTCCTGCCCTTCATTGTCTTCTCATTCCATCTCCAGATAACCACTGATGTGCAATCTGTAACTAGATTAGTTTACATTTTTCTAGAATTTTATATAAATGTTCTCATACAATATTGTCTTCTTCTCCTCCTCCATATCTTTTTAAATTTTAGGAATTCTAATAAGTGTGTACTGGCAATTCATTGTGGTTTTGTTTTAATTTGCATTTCCCTAATGACTAATGAGGTTGAGAATCTTTTCATGAGCTGATTTTATATTTACATATCTTTTTGATGAAGTTTCTGTTTAAATATTTTACCCATTTTTTTTAAAAAAAAAGCATCAGCACTGTTTGTTTTCTTGGTATTAGGTTCTGAAAGTTGTTTAGAAAATCTGGATTCAAGTCATTTATCAGATATATGTTTTCGAAAATAATTTTCCAGTCTGCAAATTATCATTCTATTAATAGTGTCATCGCAAGAGCAGAGTTTTAAATTTTGATAGAGTCCAATTTATATTTGTTCTTTTATGAATCATGCTTTTCATGTGGTAGTTAAGAAACATTTACTTAATCCAAATTCACAAAGATTTCTTCTGTATTTTCTTCTAGAAGTTTTATAGGGTTGTTTTTTGTTGTTGTTGTTGTTGTTGGTTTGTTTTTTGTTTTTTGCCTAAGATAACAAATAGTTCCAGAATCATTTATTAAAATGACTATCCTTTCTTCACCGAATTACCTTTATACCTTTGTTAAAAATCAAGTGTCCACATTCATAGTAGATAATGGCCAGTAGTATTCTTTTATTGGGTTGTTTTTGGTTTTTATATAGAGTAATGCTAGCCTCATAGAATGCCTTGGGAAGTATTTCCTGTTTTGATCAGGAAAAGCTGATTTAGTTTTCTTATTATTTCTTCTTAAAGCATTTGCTAGAAATCACCAGTGAAACTATATTGCCTTGAAGTTTTTTTTTTTATGGGGAGGTTTTTAACCACAAATTCAGTGTCTTTAATAGATGTCTTTACTACTCAGGTTATTTCTTCTTAAATAAGTTTTGGTAGTTTGTGTCTTTCAAGGAATTTACCTTTGCATGCAAGATGTCAACTTTATTGTTATAAGTTGTTAGTAATATTTACTTTTTTTCTTTTGAATCTGTAATAATGTTATTTAATTATTCCAGAGATTAGTAATTTGTGCCTTCCTTCTATTCTTTTTTTTCTGTTCTGTCCAGCTAGAGTTTATCAATTTATCATCTATTCAGAGAACTAGTCTTTGTTTTTCTCTATTGATTTTTTAATTTCCTAGTCATTAATTTTACACAGATATTTTTAATTTTCTTTCTTCTACTTTCTTTGCATTTAATTGCCTTAATTATATTAAACTTTGGATTTAATTTACTCTTTTTAAAAAATTTCTCTCTTTTGCTGTTCTAAAGGTAGAAATTGAAGTCATTGATTTGAGAATTTTTTTTTCTAATAATGATGTGTAGCAATACTTTAATTAAAAAATCCAAATTTCCACCTAAATACTACATTGGTAGCATTCTATAAATCTTGATATGGTATGTTTTAGTCAGTTCAAAATATTTTTTAGTTAACATTTCCATTTTCTCTTTCATTTGTTGGCGATGTATGTACTTGGTTTCCAAATATTTGAGGATTTTTCAGAAATATTTCTCTTTTGATTTTAATTTAATTTTAATTTAATTGTCAGAGAATATAATTTGTTTTGTAGTCCAGAACATGGTCTCTTTTGGCAAATGTTCCACATAAACTTGAAAGAATTTTTTGATTTGTTTTTTAAATAATGTAGAAAATTTAAAGAGTGAAGTTATAAACCAAAATTACAATACTGCTAGCTTTTGTAATTGCCCATGTATTTACTTTTACTGGAGATCTTTATTTTTATGCTTTCAAGTTACTGTCTAGCATCCTTTTATTTTACCCTGCAGGACCACCTTTAGCATTTCTTGCAGGGCAGGTAGTAATAAACTCCTTCATTTTTTGTTTATCTGGGAGTATCTTAATTTCTCTCTCTTTTTTGAAGGGCAGTTTTTCCAGAACTCCTGATTTACAGTTGTTTTCTTTTAGCACTTTGCATATATCAACCTACTGCCTCTGGACTCCAAAGTTTCTGATAGAAATTAGCTGATAATCTTACTTAAGATTGTATGTATGTGAAAAGTCACTTTTCTCTTGCTGATTTTAAGATTCTCTCTTTGACTCTAGACAGTTTGATTACAATTTTTCTCAGCTGGTCATTTTGAAAAAACATGTTTTTCATCATATTTATTTCCAGCTTTTATGCTTCAAATTTTCTCTCTGCTCCTTTCTCTTTCTCTTCTTCTTCTGGGACTCCCACAATGCATTTGTTGGTCCACTTGATGGTGTCCCACAGGTCCCTTAGGCTCTGTTCGCTTCATTTTTTTTGTTGCTGTTTCTCAGACTTGATCATTTTGATTATCATATCCATAAGTTCACTGATTTTTTTCTTCTGCCTACTCTAATCTACCTTTGAACTCCTCAGTGTATTTTTTACTTCAATTATTGTATTTTTTAACACCAGATTTTTTTTTAGGAGAGGGGAGTCTTTTTTTATAATTTCTATCTCTTTATTGATATTCTCAATTTCTTACCTTTGTCCATGGCTTGGTTTAGCTTTTTGAGCATTTTTAAGGTAGATTTTTAAGTCTTTGCCTAGTAAGTCCAATGTCTACATGGCTTCCAGTATGGTTTCTGTCAGTTTATTTTGTGCCTTTGAATAGGTCATATTTTCTTGTTTCTTCATATGCCTTGTAATATTTTGTTCAAGACTGGAGATTTAATTATTATAATGTGTTAACTCTGGAAATAAGACCCATAGCATGCTTGTTTTTTTTGTTTTATGTTTGTTTGTTTGTTTGTTTGTTTGTTTTGTTTTGTGAAGTGTCTTGGCTGGGGATCAGCCTGAAGTGAAAACTTAAGTTCTTCCCTGGTCTCTTCTGACTCTGCCTCTTTCCTTAAGCATGTATAGTACCTTTGTAAATTTCTCTGTATACACAGTTGTTCTTGAATGTAAAAAAAAAAAAAAAAAAATGCCAAATAAGATGTGGCTCCTTTAAATCCACTGGAAGCTATTTCAGTCAGTGAAGGTTGAAACAATAGTGGCCAGCCTCTGTAATTGCTCTTCAGTGACCATAAGCAGCAATCTGCATTCAAATACTATCTCCGATACTTGGGGGAGAAGGTCCTTATTGCCCACCCTGGCTCTAGCAAGCCACACAAGGAATGCAGATTGCCATGCATGCTGCTACCTCACACTGGCCTGGAGCAAGGAGGATGGACAGCTGCTCACCCACTGAAGGCTGAATTTGACCAATATTAACTCTAATTTTTTAGCCCAACTTTCCTCTGGAAGCTTCAAGCCTTCAAGTAAACTCCAGAGTCCCAAATAGTTAAGACAGATGCCTTACTTTCTACTGCAGCATCCTCCCTGATGTCCACTCTCTGCCTCTTAATTGTACATACTTAGACTGTTAACAAATAATATGACTATTAATAATTTTAAGTTGAGATTTAGCATGTCTCCATTTTTTTTAATTTTTCAAATTATTCTCTCCTTTTTTTCTATGTAAATTATTTTTTTTATCTCTCTCACTGAATTATAACAAACTATTTTGTTAGATTTATGGTTGCTTTAGGGCATCACTAATTCAAATTTAAGTGATACAGTACCATTCATGTAGTATAGGAACTTATCAATGGTAAACTATAATTTTTCCTTTCCCAACATTTGTGCTATTGTCATACACTTTATTTTACTTGTATATATGTTACAAATCCTATACTATACCATTGTTATATTTGTTTAAAATGAGTCATATTTTGAAGATTTTTAATTAATAAAAAGCAAATTTACTAATTTCTCATGTTCTTTATTACTTTATATATGTCCACATTTTCATCTCTTATTTTTCTTCTGCATAAAAGAATTTTACATATTTTATAGCATGAGTATGTTGGTGATATTTTTGCTGGGTATAGATTTCTGGGATGACAGCTTTTATTTCACTACTTTAAAGATGTTGCCCCACCTTCTTCTCACTTGCATTGTCTCTGACAAGAAATCTGCAATTCTGTTATTGTTCCTTTGTATGTAACTCTTTTTTCTTCTGCTTGCTTTTAAGATTTTCACACTATCAGTAGACTTGAGTGTGGTATAATTTTCTTTATTTTTCTTGTTGAGGTTTATTGTTTCTTGGAACTGTATGTATTTTTTATCAAATTTGGGATATTTTGGCCATATTTATTCAAATATACATCCTTTTTTGAGTACCCAATAACATATATGTTAGGCCAATTGAAATTGTCCCTCAGCTCACTGATGTTCTGTTAACTTTTTGTTATTCTTTTTTTCTCTTTTTGCTATATTTTGTATACTTTCTACTCCTATGTCTTCAAGTTTACTAATGTTTTTCCTGTAACATCTAATCTGTCATTAACATCATCCACTGTATTTTTCTTCTCATACATTACTGTTTTTATCATAGAAGTTAGTTTGAGTATTTTTATATCTTTCATGTCTTTACTTACTTTTTGTATACATGAAATATAACTGTCTAACTTTGGTTACTGATTTAGCATCTCTATCAAAATTGGGTCAGTTTCAATATTTATTTTTCTCTTTCAATTGCTTGTATTTTTGTATATCTGGTAATGTTTACTCAGTTGCCAGCCATTGTTATTTTTTCCTTATTGGGTACTGAATATTTTGTATTCTGTGTGTTCTACCCAATGCTCTATGATCATAACGGTTTTTACTTTGGCTTGTGGAACACACACTCTTCCCTGCCCTGTATGAACACCAAGTTTTGTTACCTCTAATCCCTTCTGGTGGTTCTTTTGCCAGTCTAGTTTTCTCACATACATGTAATTCTTTTGCCAGTCTAGTGTAGTTTCCTCACATACATGCACTGGAATATTCTCTGCAGTGTGTTTAATGATGACTCTCTTTTGGTCTCTGTCCTTCTCTGTATATATAGTTCCTTACTCTTATATACTCTGTCCTCTAAAATTTAGCTAGCACAGCATCCCTAAACTCTCCTCAACTGTAAGCTACATGTCTTCAACTCAGAGAACTTGACAGACTTTTCCTGGGTTTCCTCTCTCAGCATTAGGGGAGGAAATTTCAAAGCTGGAAACTCTCAGTGCATTAAGCTTGAGCAGTTTTAGAGATTATCTTCTTTTCTCTCATTCTTCAGAGATTACTATTCTTCATTACCTGATGTGCAGTATCTACCAAATCATTGTTTCATATATTTTTGATTGATCTAGTCAGAAGATTAATCCATTCCCCATTATTCATCTTGACAAGAAACAAATTTCTGTGTAATTATTGGTGCTGATGACAGAAGTTCAAAATGTTGTTTATTTCTTCCTATACAATCATCTCAGACCTTTATGTTGACAAACACACAAAGGAGCTTTTTCTATATCAGTCACATTTAGGCTCTCCTCATACCCCATATTTAACTAGTGTATCTGTGACATCACTGATGCAAAGGAGTTGTATAATAATCTGAAAATTTTAATGAAAATTTATTGAGCAGAGAAATGTATGTTTTATCATGTTCTGGAAGATCCAGTTTCTAGTCTCCAAATGTAGTTGTCAGGAAGAAACTGGCAACTATAACAGTTATATGCCTAGTCCAGATGTCAGATTTAATCTGTTTATGTAGAATATCTTTTCAAGTAACTTAATGGATTCAATTCCAGTGTTTTTTCTTTTATGAGAAATGGACCTTTTATTGTCAAAAGCAGGTAATTAGGTGTTGCTTACTTTTTGAGCTAGGTTTTTACTATTTGTTATTGAAAGAACTGGTTTCACTTAAAAGTATGGAAGAAATCATACCTAAAGTTAATATTGATGAAAAATGGTTATTGTCACCTTCTTGACCACTACTACTCTGAATGATAAAGAAACAGCTCTAACATCCATTGCCATGATTTGTTGGATTTGGAACTCGTTAATGTGACCACGAAGTCAGTACTTTACTCCTCGAAATCTTTTAATCACATCTGACACTAACATGCATGACATGAAAAAGCAAATCACATTTTTATTTTATTTTTATGATACCATAAAACATAAAAATATTTTAGGGAAAATCAATAATTTACTTATTAGACATTTATTGATGGAAGAGGATTTCTTCATAAAGATAACTTTGTCCTTCTTTAAAATTACTTTGAGCTATATTTTCATGATACATGTTATATATTAAAATATGTTTATGAATTCTTAAGAAAGAAAATTCCCAAGAATAATCCGTTCATCTTACACTTTTTGTTGGATCATATTACAAGAATATTTCATGGAAAGTTATGACCATTTCCTACAAAATAAACCTTAGAAAGTTAGGACTTTAGCCCAGAAAATGTAGTAACATTTTACCTGGACTTGAAGTGAGAAGATCTGAGTTTTAGTTAGACTTCTGCTGATTATTTCCTATTCTAAATATGTTTGTTTCTTCCTTGAGTAGATTTAGTTTAGCTTCAACTTTTCTTACAGATTTATTACTTTCCTCTGTGAGAGCATGACTCCATAAATGGATTATTTGGTCTTTTCCCTTAAATTTCTCTGACCTTTCTGGCACTAAATGAATCTCCTTGGTCACTAATTTTTAGAGTTCTCTTTAGTGTCCTTCCTATAAATTAAAATGCAAAAACAGACAAGCAATTACTCTCTTAGGGAGTGAGATCCCCTCCTGTGGGGTCAGTGAGAAGCTCTTGTGCACTTCAGAGTTAACTCCTGCTGCCTTACTGCTCAGAAAGCGGTGGGGCAAGCCATCATCTCTCATCACCCACCATTCAAGAAAAGCAGTTCTATGGTAGGAAAATCTTGACAGCCATCCTCCTATGGGCTGAACAAGTCAGAGCCAATTTTCTAAAAGCATTTCACCATATTTGAGTAATTTACCCTCTAGAGTGCAGTACTCTTGGATAAAAAGGAATAGTATCTTATTTACCTAGGCATTCCTAGCACTAACTATAGTGCCCAACACAGAGTCAGAACTCAGCAAATAAAGGGATGAATTAATACACGGGTCCTGTAATGCAGCTTCCATATGAATACTGCCCTATTTTTTAGGGTTCCCTGATACTCTTAGGATTTTCTCATATCACCACTTATTGCATCTGAGAAATAGGGTGGCATGATTTGAAACCAGTAGACCTGGATTCATAAGCCTCATCACTTATTACTTTTTCAGTCATTTGTGCCTAAAATTTCTATGTATAATGGAAACAATAGCAGACACCCAGCAGAGATGGTATAAGACATATAACATAGTACCTGATTTGTCGGAGGAACTGTTTAGTTGATACTGATCTCCATCTCTCCCACTTTGTAACTTTATCAGTTATTAACTATGTAGGACTTTAAAATGAAGTATTTAAATTCATGTTTACATTGTAGCTACTTAAGGAAAGTTATATTTATGTGTAGTAGAAATGCCTGCATTAATACTTCTTATTTTGTGCTTTCCAATATGGAAGATTGCATGGCGTATATGTCGAGCTTGGTCTTGTTGTCATAAGAAGCAGTACAGGAAGAAGCCTGGACAAGTAACTGGTCCTGGAAGTCTTAGTCCTGACTCATTTTTTACATTTCTCTCAGAGGTGAAAATGTATGCAGGCAAAGGAAATAGGCTATATATTTAAAATGCTCATAGAATATAAATGTCCTCTTATGAATCCTAGATGTGACATCAGAAGAGGTTAGAGTGTCTTCCATAGTTAAATGGAAAGGAACATCCAAATGGCTGCAGCTTGTCCATCAACAATCACAGTTGTGAAGACAGCATACCTTCTACATACCTTCTACCTGGTACAAAATTGTCCTTTGGACAGAACACTTTTAAATAAGGCAGTATTCTGCACTTGTAGTATAAAGCCAATTACAGAAAATTGGCAAGTAGTTAAGGCATATATGTGCCAAAAAAGACTTCAAAGCCATGATGTAGAGCCCAAGGGACTGAATGCAAAGTTTTTCTAAGCTTGTAAAAACAATGTAGTGTAAAACCTGTCAGATTTCAATTTTCCCACACACAAAAAATGTGTCTAAGGGTTTGGCATGGAAATGTGTTTAAAGCATAAGTAAGAAACTAATGAAAAAGGATGGTTAAACATTGACTGTGTTTTTCATATGATGCAATGCAAGGGGAAAAACTGAATTGGAAGCCAAAGTAGCAAAAACTCATGTGTAAAAAGCAGTATTATGCTCATATGGATGGGATACCATAAGAAAAAAGAGAATCATGCTGGAAAGATCCCTTAAAGATAGACCCAATCTTGTTCCAGCAAAGATAACCATTTAAATTCAGGAAACCTTGCTTTCTGTGAGCATCTGATTTCCCTTGCCTTTTTGACAGTGTATCCTTGCTTTTGATTATACATAACTAATTCTCTGTGTGTATGCATACACACACACACACACACACAGTTAGATTTGAGGACTTCAATAGTACTGACTGCAGCATATTATTTTGGATTTGGAAGAGATTCTGACACTGCCTACTGGTGATCCTCAAGCTTCCTTGCTGGCCCCACCATTCTCCCGCAGTACCCACTACATCACCTCATCCTAGGAGTTCGGGGGCACTGGAGCATTCTGCAGGTAAATGTGTCAGAAAGATGGGGGTGGAGGATGAGAGCAGACAAGGTCATGTAGTTTGAAAAGATGACCCTCTTTCCAAAGATCCTGTGTTGCCCCCTTAGAAGGAACTTCTTTTTCTCCTTGAGGATTACTGCATTAATTCCTGTCTTGTTAGTGTCCTAAACAAGAGTACACATCACCCTTGCCTCAGTATTTCTTTGTTTAATACAAGAAACTAACATGGATTATGAGTGTGTAACAGTACACATATGCACAACAGAAGAATGTATGTTTTGTAGAAACCAATCTATAATTGTGCATATCCTCAGTGGTCCTCTTCTTTCTTTGATCACATTACCAGATGAAAAATAGTTTTTTCTTGGTGAATAACCTAATATTAATAACATAATTGGAAATTTTACACACACTTCCTACTACCTCACCCAAACTCTCCCAATCTGTGCCAAATATCACCACTCTTAAAGAGACCCAGTTTATCTTTAGAAGGTTGTGGTTCTATTCCATCTTAAAAGGGACATTTATATATTCTTGTTTGCCAGCAACATCAGTGTGGTATTATAAAAAGAGCCGTGACCTTGCCTAAACCAAGTTCATGCTGTACTTAATAGTAATAATAATGGTAGTAGTCGCCATTTCTTGAGCAGCTATTATGTGCCACGTTCTGTGGTGTTGCTTTATATGCATCATATCATATAGCTCATTATCTCAATCTAGTCATTATCAAAGTAGTGGAATTACCCATGGATTGACAGCAGTTTTCAAGAGTTTTTCTTTCTATATCTAGCTCATTTTTTTAGTGTAGTAAGTGACTTCAAGCAAGTCAAATTGAGCCAGAAAAAAAGGGGTGAGGGCATTAGGTGGAAATATGAATGGAGGTATAGAAATGAGTATTTGCTAAGATATTTTTCAGCTCAAAAATATTTGTGATTCGAAATATATCTCTGAGCCCTAAAATAAGTGAGTCATTAAGCTTCAGATTGGTTGCTGACATGGTAGCAGCCTTATTACTCACTATTAAGATTTAGCATTATAAATTCTAGTTACAATCAGTCAAAAGGGAAAATGTTAGTATAACTCAGAACTTTAAAATTTTTTATATAATGAGGGGAGTGATTCCAGAGAGTAATTAAGTCTGGATGAGAGTCATTTTATTCCATTTCGTAGGAATTTGTTAATGTAATCCAGTAACTGGGAGAATCTTACAAAGTGTTTGTGAAACCATAAGTTTTATTTTATAGTCAAATGGGAAGAAAATTGAAGCAAAAGTGATATTAGCTTATTATGACTCATTTATATCAGTTTCCAACAGTGGCATTCATTATGGTATCAGAGTAAGCAAATGTTTTTTCATAAAGGAAATTAATATAAAAGCTTTGATTGAACCTTTGTAATGGAGCATTTAAGACACTGCTCATCAGAAATGGGATTTAGTGAGAATTACTAAGAATATAAATGATCAATGTAGGAACTTGATTAGGAGTTTTGCTGTGTAGTTTTGTCACAGGCATATTGTCAAAATAATATTATATACAATTTTAAATGAAATGATGATGTAAAGAAAGCCAGAAAAATATAGAACAGGTATCTGGAAAGTTTCTCTGTCTTTATAGAAAGATCTGTTATATTGGACAATAAACACTCTTCAGTGGCTTCTTGCTCAATATTCTAAACTTGGAACATCTATTTCTCATCTTGTGTCTTCCATCTCCTTATTAAAGAGACCAAGGTCATTTGTGAAGCCTTCATCCTAGAAGAGTCAATAATAATGTGCTTGTAAAATTGAAAAAAAAATAGAGGAAGGAATGAAAAGAGGGAACTGGGTGCTTCTTGCTCAGGTGAGAAGGAAAAGTCTTTCTCATGCAACTATTCCAGGCACTCTGCCTTTTATCAGCAGCTTGGCTTAATGAGATGGAAGGATTTTGGAATTTAAACAGGCCTAGTTCCCATTTGACTTGGCTCACTCACTGTGAGACTGTCAGTATTTAAGTTCTTGGAGTTTTGGGTTCTTCATCCTGTAACTGGTTGAATGCCTGCCTCATGGAATCAATGAGGTGCTAAAACAATCTGTGGGTGTAAAGTACTGGGCATCTGATAGGACTTAGTCACTGTTGCATTCTCTCAAGAAGCTCCCATGACCCTGTGAAAAAGTATGAAAGGCACCTAGTTTATATAGTGGGGCTGGGTTAATCATTATAATAGTTAAGGTTCACAGAACACTTACTAGTATCAGGTTCTAATTAATTTATTGAATATTCCCAGCAACTTTATAAGGTAGGTTCTAGTATACTCATTTTAAAGAAAGCTGAGGTGTAGATAAGTTAAGTGATTTACATTAAGTCACATAATAGGAGTGGCAAAGCCAGAGTTTGAATTCAAATCTAACTCTGAAGTACATACTCTGCATCACGCCCCTGTACCACTTTCCTACTGTACAGAAAGGTAATGAGCTCTGTGAAAAAGCAACAAAAACAAGGATTAGAGAGGGATATTAGCCAGGGCTGAGGATATGTTTACAAGAGGATCTTTGGTTTAGGGAAAGAGTAAACTAATGAGTTCTCCAAATAAAAGACTTGCAGATACGTTTTTGTAAACAGTCTTGAGGTTCCAAATGGAGGCGAGAAAACATATTTAGCCTGAGCTGAGGAGAAAAGAGGAGGGATCTCTCCAGAGATCTGAGAATCCTGATGAGCCTGGTCTGAGTCTGAGGGTAGAAATGGACTGAAACAGTAAGACTGACTCTTGAAGCCTCTATGAGGTGATGTCTTTACAACTTGCTTCATTTGTGTACAATTCGTAATATGGAGTTGCTCATTCTTGTAGAAAACATAGTCATGGAAAAGTTATTCTCAACTCTGATTGTCCATAAGAACCCACAGGGGCACTTTATAAATAAATGTCCTGACATCTTTTGTCCTGCCCAAAGAGATTTCAGATAGTGTCAGGTAGGGCTAGGTAATAGTGCTTTAAAGGATCCTCAGGTGACTCCAACCAGAGAAAAAAGAGGCTACAGTTGCCACAGTGGGTTCAAAAGACCAAAGATGAAGAAGCACATGAAAAAGGGGTTCCCAGAAGCTTAGGACCCTATTTTATTCTTGTACTACTCCTTATGCATCCTGGATAGTGTTCACCGAGCTCTCAGCCATTTACCAAGTGCCAGTTTTATGATTACTGCCACATCCTCATGCCACTGTACCCCTCAAGTGTTGCCACATCCCAGACAAGCAGAGTCACAGTTTCCCATTCTGGGCTGAAATTTCTCCTACAGACAAGTCTGTCAACAGCTGTAAGCGAGCCAGTTCTTAAGAAAATGCCTCCCTCATCCCTCCAACTCTCCAGCGTTATAAAGTTGGCCCATTAGAGCAGACAGTGTGCTGAAATCTCTCTCTCTCTCTCTCTCTCTCTCTCTCTCTCTCTCTCTCTCTCTCTCTCTCTCTCACACACACACACACACACACACACACACACACACACACACCTGGGGAGGTGGGAGACAGATATCCCAGGAAGAAATGTCAAGTCCTCTAGCCAGGGAAGCTGCCCATCAAGATCTTTCAAATTTTGGTATACATAGGGATTACCTGAGGTATTGATCTAAAAATATGTTCATCCTTGGGTCCCACCTGACTTGAGAGTCCAGAATTTTCAGAGTGTAGCCCTTGGAACTGGCATTTTAGCAAGTTCTCCAGGTGTACAAGAAATCACAAATGGAAGCACTTCACATCACATTATCATGGGCAGGTGAGCCCACCATTTATTCTGTGTAAAGGGAATTGATAGAATCACAGCTTTAAATTCTTTGGTCCTTCCTTCCTGTTTTTTGCTCATCATTCAACAAATATTATTACAATTGGCCCTCTGTAGTCTCAGGTTCTGAGGTTGGTTGAATCTGTGGATGCAGAACCCATTTAGATACAGAGAGCTGATTAAGAGACTTGAGCATCCAAGAATTTTGATATCTGGAACCAATGCCCCAGAGATACTGAGGCATGACTATATTAAGCATCTACTATCTCTGTCCTTATTGAAGGAAGCAAAATACCTCTGCCCTCTTCATAGGGTCAGTTTGATCTATAGTCAAATGTTTTATTAGCCACTTACTAGGAGCTATGTGTATTAGGTAAATTATCCTCCTTATTAATGAGTATCCTTCTCTCTAAAATCAGTACAATGATGGTGCCCACTCCATGAGTCACAGACAGTAGCTCTATGAGAGCCTCAGTAAAAACAAACACCTGCATTGCTACTCTTAGTACCTTGTCTGCATGTAAGAGTCCTTGTATTCTTCCTTCCTTTCAACTCTAATGTGAAATTGGAAATTAGAAATGTTCTAAGTCGACTGGTAATGTTTCCAACTCCACTTAATTGTATCTGTTCAGCATTGTTTTAGACTAGCATTGAGCTGTCAAACTATAGTGGCATAAGAATTACTAGGGTCGGGGACTGGAGGACAAGTTTTAAAAGTGCTCACCCCTGGGCTTCTCTCAGACAAAGGAACACAGAGTACCTGGATCTAGGCTCTGGGATCTGGAACCTGGCATTTCAGCAGCTTCTCCAGATCAAAACATCTCACTCTGTGTGATGCAAAAAAAGCATACATTTTAAATTCTGTTCTTAAGTTCAGGGATCACCGATGTGATGTCCTATACACATGCAAGTATGAAACTAATATCCATCAAATAAGGCATGTGAAGTAATTTAGGCTGAAGATCACAAATGACCTTAAAAATGCAAGAAAGCGTTCAACCCTTGAGGTAAGTGAGGGGTGAAAAACAGAGAAGAGACCAATGTGGACACTAAGTGCTGTGGAACATCTTTGTGGAAACTGCGAGCAGTTTGAACCAGGAGTAAGAATTGTTAGGGAGAGGGGAGGAAATTTTAAGTGAGAGAGAAAGGTGTAAGCAACAGTGGGAATATGGCTCTGAGCTAAAATTTGGGGGCAGTGACAGTGCTTCAGACCAGAACATGGGTTCATTTGGGGAAGCAAAGAGGAGGTGGTTGGACTGAACCATGGAAAGCCAGATCAAAAATGAATGCTCATTAGTGATCCTGAAAAACAAATTTGCCTGTGCACTCTGGCCTCTGTCATTTATTTCAGCACCCATTGAACTCGTGAAAGCACCAAGGAGCATCCACCAGAACACAGGGGACACAGCGCCTTGGCAGTCATAGGGATGAGAGAGCTTTCAGCCTTAGGTATTAAGGGAAGGAAATGTGTTGTAAGGCTTTGATAGTTTTATGGATGCTCAGACTGCTGATGATAGAATTTCTCTGAACACATGACCCAGTATTGTCATCTGAATGGTCATAATACTGGTATGCATTTGCTAGTAAGAAGAATTACAGTTTACCACATCTAGGATCCTCTTTGGGCATCAACATCTCACAGTCTGAAGTAATTCCATGATCCACCTAGAACTTTCTCTATGAGTATTTTACATTCAGTTCACAGTATTTTTGACATCATTTAGGAAACAGTGGAAAGAAAACTTGATTCACTTAATTGAAGAGAGTAGTCACAATGCACCAAAACCAATTATTTTGTTTAAATAAGAATTTCTATAGGACAGCAGCTTAATTTCTCATTTTGATGAATGTATTGTCCAATACCCAATTTAATTAGATGGTATCCAAATTCTAACAACTTCAAATTGTAAAGCTTGGTAAAATTTTCCATTATTAGCAAACTTTTATGAAGGTGGGAAAATTTATATTAAGTAATACTTCGACATCCTGTCTCAAACCATTGAAATTTGAAGTTTAGTGACATATGACTACAAGATTGATTTTACTTTAATTAAAAGTCATCATGCTATTTAGAGTTTTCTCAAGTTTATTCATTGCAAAGCTTGCCTTGGGGTACATATTTTATGAACTTTTTGTGCCTTTTGCTTATAAATCTCTTTACAAAATAACCTGCCCATGAGATTTAATTGTTTTTGTTGTTGTTGTTCTTTTGTTTTTTGTATAGGATTTTTTTACCATAAATTATTTTTTCTATCATTAAATTTAAAAAATAGTTTAAAATACTCAAATGTAAGTTAAATGCTTTATTCAATTCAATGTATAAAGAAGCCCCTCAAAATTTTAGCTCCCTAAGTGGAAGTGGGTTTAGAGTTTTTATGGAGCAGAGAGAAGAGAGCGGTACATCACTGTAGTCTTGTTCAAGGTTGCAATTGTCTTTATCTATAACATTACAAAATTTGTAGTTGAAATTGTTGGAAGATGATGTCAGTTTTTCATTTTCTTATCTCAAAATGGTTGATGCAATCACATTTTGGCAATTCTCCAAGTATTTCTTTTGAAAATATCCTTGTAAGCTTTGTATGGGAGAGGGTAACACAGAGAAAAATAAATAAATAAGAGAGAAAAGAAAAAGGAAGGAGGCAAATGTTGGTCTAAGTAAGGAAAATGGGTCAGTTTTAAATTTTTTAAACATCAAAACATAGGCAAAATGCATAAAAGGAAGTGCTAGGTCTGTTTTGTATATAGTGTAAAAGCTTTTAATCAAAAATATTTGTATCAATTATAGAAGTAAAAAATTAAGAAATATACAAGGGCATGAACAAAGAAGGAAAACAAATGTGACAGAGAATAGAATATATTTTAATATTCTTTAAAATTATAGTGGTAATGTATACTCATTGGATAAAGTCTAAATCCTCTAACTTTTTCCTATTTGTAATTCAGTTCTTTTCTAACAGAGATAACTGAGGCCAATAATAAATATTCTTCCAAAGATTTTCCCTATATATTTACACATACATAAAATATATGCATAAGTCAGAGTAAGGTTGGGAGAATGAATCTTAAGTGCATATTTCTAAGTAAAAAAGGCAGACTGAAAAAGTTACATACTATATGATTCTACTTATGTGACATTTGAAATAGCCAAAACTATAGAGATGGTAAATATATCATTGGTTTCCAGACATTTTGCTGGAAGGATGGTAAAAGGTTGAATAGGTGAAGTATGGGAAAATTTTTAAGGTGATGAAATTACTCTTTGTGATATGTAGTAGTGGGTACATGGCACTATACATTTGTTAAAATCAATTGAACTTTATAGCATAAAGAGTGAGTCTTAAGGTATTCAATTTAAAAATAATAATTTAAGAGGTTGGAAGATCACATCACAGAATTCAGATGTGACAAAAGAATCTAACTATATTACAAATGTGTGATACAACCTCACTGAAGGAGCTAGGGAAAAAAGTACTGACTTCTGTAACTTTGGAAATGAGTAGAGGTTGTAAGACTAAGGACAGAGAATTGTACATAAGCACTATGCTCTAGTCAATAAAGTTATTTCCCTTGGAGGTACATGTTAACAATTCTGAGATCACTATGTACTGGGATTAAATAAATAACTAAATAGACAGCAGATGGGGGAGCCAGTTTTCTCACTGTCTTAGCGGAAGGTTACAGATAAGCAAGGGATGAAGCTTAGAACCATTTGATAACAAATTAGAGTTGGAGACAAAAGAATGAACTCACATGTACCTGAATATAGTACAGATGGTTATGTATAGAAATATGTATAGATATGTGCATATGCATGGGTAAGTTTGCGCACATATAATTCCTTACTCTGTCAGCTGAGAGGCCATAGAAATAGTGACACCATAGTGTCCGAATCTTGATTTCTAATATCATTCTCCAGGAACCAGTACTCCTTGGAGAAATGGCTGACTCTAAGCTTCGGTTAGAGAATATACAAAATGAGCTTGGAGCATCTTTTAGTGCCAGAAAATAATAAAAAATGTTGGGACTTGTCATAGGAACACAAGAGCAAACCAAAAGAGCTCCCAGTGGTCAAAGCTGGGACTATTTGAGCAACAAGGTATAAAATACATATTCATGAGTCCATATCCATATAGATATAATTAAATGATTTAACAAATAGATGGGGAGAAGAGACAATTCTTTTATATGGAAGAATTCCAAATAAGTTATGTTCATTTTGACCCCTTGAGGATGTGGGGCATAACTTCCCACCCCTTGAGCATAGGCTATGCATAGTAACTTTCTCTCAAAATGTAAAGTATGGAAGGGAAAAGAAGAGTAATTTTACAGACAAACCTAAAAAAACTACTTCAGCCAGGTGATCAAAGTTAACATCATTAGTAATAAGTAATGTTGATAGCATGTATCCTTGATATAATGTGATGAGAATGGCACTTCACCTCTGTGATTTTCCTCCCAAAATTCCATAACTCCTGTTAATCAAGAGTAAACAAACAAACACATCAAAATTAAGGGATATGCTATGGAAGACCTGATCAGTACTCAAAACTGTCAAAATCATCAAAAACAAGAAAAGTCTGAGAAGTTATCTTAGTCTAGAGGAGCTTAAGGAGACATGATGGCTAACTGTGATGCTACACTCTGGATGAGATTCCAACACAGAAAAAGGACATTAAGTAAAACTAAGGAAATCTTAATAAAATGTGGATGGACTTTGGTTAAAAGTAATGTATCGATATTGGTTCATTAATGGTTACAAATGTACTATACTAATGTAAGAAGTTAACAATAGAAGAAACTGGGTATGGGGAATTCCCTTTACAACCTTTGCAACTTTTCTGTAAATCTAAAATTATTCTAAAATTTGACATATATTTAAAAATATAGGTTGGAATGTTTTCTATGACAAGTATGTATTATATTATATTAATTATATATTATATTATATTATATTATATTATATTATATTATATTATATTAGTGGCTGCTTGGTAGTCCATAATACATATGAATATTCCATAACTTATTTAGACATTCCTCATCATGGTCATTTAGAATTTTAGCAGCTTTGTACTATTGCTCTCCATGCTGAATAAACATCCTTAAATATATGTGTATAAAGCTGGGGTTACAATACTTATATCAAACAAAATAGATTTTAAAACAAAGGGCATAATAAGAGACAAGGAAGTACATTTCATAATGATGGAGGGATTAATCCAACAAAAGGACATAACCCTTGTAATCATTTATGCATCCAACATAGGATCACCTAAATATATAAAACAAATATTGATGGATGTAAAGGGAGAGAGCGACATTAACACAGTCATAGTAGGGGATGTTAATAACCCATTGACACCAGTGGACAGATCTTCAAGACAGAAAATCAATAAGGAAACAGCAGCCTTAAATGACACGTTGGACCAGATAAATTTAATTGATATTTTTAAAACATTTCACTCAAAGCAGCAAAATAAACATTCTTTTCAAGTGCACATGGGACATTTTTCAAGATAGACTGCATGTTAGGCCACAAAACAAGTTTCAGTAAATTTAAGAAGATTGAAATTATAGTCTCCAACTCGAATTTATTATCAAGCATCTTCTTCAACCACAATTATATGAAACTAGAAATTAATTACAAGAAAACAAAAACTAAAAAACACACAAACACATCGAGGCTAAATAACATGCTACTAAACAATGAATGGATTAACAATGAGATCAAGGAAGAAATCAAAAGATACCTTAAGACAAATGAAAATGAAAACAAAATGTTCCAAAATCTATGAGACACAGCAAAAGCAGTCCTAAGAGAGAAATTTATAGCAATACAGGTCTACCTCAAGAAACAAGAAAAATCTCAAGGACATAGAGTCTTTTAGGACAGTTCACAAACCACTGCAGAAATTACTACTAACTTTCTAATGGGGCAAAACAGGTGTGTTTAAAACTAAGGATTTACGAGGATATTTCTAACGTATATGCCAGAAATGGGGTGAGAAGAGTGAGGACTCGATAGCTGAAACATACTGCTTATATTAATCCAGAGACTATCCAGCTCATCTAATTCTAAATCTAAAAGCATCTGTATACTTTACACAAAATTTTACATTTTAATCTAGGACTATAAAACAATTTTCAAAATGTGTCACCATTCTAAGTGGTACATAATTCTTTTGTTATGAGGAATTTTTTCTTTCTAACGCTCATTATAAAAAATCTACCTGGATATAGAAGAAAAGACCTATATAATAAGAGCAAGTTCTAGTATAATTTTTTGATAAAATTAAAGTTTAATTTCTGTTTAGCTTACTTTAAAATTTGTGTTTAAAACTTCACCAATACTGTACTTGTCTTATGATAGAAAACAGTAATAGCCCTGAGAAATTTTACAGGTGAGGGACATATAGTCTTGCAAGGTCTTACAACTGAATTAAGAATGTTAACATAAAAATTAAAGGAAGTTAACATGTAGAAGATGCAAAAGGTAGATAGATATGAGACTCTCTTGACATGTAAAAGTTTTAATCATTTATTAGAGTCTTTTCTTAGGAAAAAATTCATATAGAATGAATTTCTAAATGAATCAAATCTTACATAATCTCTCATTATATAATTAGATACATTCTGATTATATAGTAGAAGTCAACATAAAAATTCAGACTCTAAGAAGCCTCATAAAATTATATTTCAAAGTAAATAATCAATTATAAACTTTAAAAAAATGAAGTGCTCATAAATAAAAATCAACAGAAGTATAGCTAACAGAAACTCTGGTATACAATATCTAGCTTTTATGGCTGAATCATAGAACTGTGTCCAATTTCAAATATTCCCAATAGTATCAAAACTAACTGAATAGCTAATGCTCAGTCCTACCAAAGACAAAATATGTGCTCATTTAGCTAGATTTAGTATCATGTAACTACTTACCTGACATTTTAATAAAATATGGTTTTAATAGGGCTGATCGACAATTAAAACATACATTTTTAATAGGTGTGCAAGGATTTAGTATTAGCTAGATTTTTGAACCAATGTAAAGATTATCTGGCTAATGTCATCAATTTTATATGCTAATACACATATATATGATTTAAGGATATATATATTATATTTTATATGTACATATATTATTTACAGAAGAGTCATGAAATATCTAGAATAGAATGGTTTAACCTAGGACTAGCTCATAAATGTATTAAAAACAAGATTTTTTTTCTGTGTTAGGGACACAGATCTTTATTACATCTTTTTAATGTTTTTATTTGTTTTTAAACAGGTTGTTTGGTATAAAATCAGTAATTCAAACAGACTGTTCCAGCACATGGAAGATCATAGCAAACCCAGACTTGTCATGGTACCACCACGCCAACCCCATCCTCCTGCTGGTGATGTACTACACCCTGGCAACTCTGATCCGCATCTGGCTGCAAGAGCCCCTTGTAAGGATAAAAAGGTTTTTATGATCTTGTCTGCAAAGCTCCAGGTGAAATTGTTTATTCTTATTAACTGTTGACTAAGCAACACTGTATCCCAAAATAACTGTAGTTTTCTGCTTATAGTGTTTTGATTCTATAAAGAGTACTAAGTAAATACAAATACTATCAGAACAAAGACTAGCTTCCCTTTGGTAATATCAACATGTGCTGCTAAAAATGGTAAGTGGTGAGGAGAATGAAAGACTCATTTTTGTTGAGCACTTACTAAGGGCCAGGCCGTATGCTTGGCTGTTTACATTTATTATCTCATTCAATCCACTGCCTTGTCTGAAGAAAAGGCTTAGAGATGTAAAGTGGCCTTAAATCTTAGAGATGAGGAAAATGAGGTTAGAGATGGCAAGGGGTCTGAAATCACACACATACTGAACTATAGAAATCAGATTCAAACTAATGTTTGAAAACAAAGCTAGGGTCTCAGTGACTACATACCCTGTTATTGCAGTGGTTGGAGTTTTTGAAATCTTCTCAGACCTCTAACTTCTGAAGGCATGACAGGACCTAAATGACTGTAAGAAGTTCAGTCATAAGCAGCTTACGTGAGTGTAAACAGGGTTGTCACACCTTTCATTCACCACTTGCCAGGGAAGTTCAAAGGTCAACAGCAGATTCTGTTGAGCATAGCTGGATGGAAGTCTGTAATCAGTCACAACTCCTCTTGAACCACTTCTAGGTTGGGGCCTTGATGCAGTTGCTTACTTTTCCCTTTCCTGTCTTCACACCCACAGTCTAATCCATTCAGTTAGTCAACAAATATTTATTGAAAGCCAATTGTCTTAGATACTAACCTGGGATCTTGAAATAGAGCATTGAGTTATAGGCAAGGATCCTACTTGGAGGAACTGTACATTCTACAAGAGAAAAAGAATCCAAAAGAGCAAACAGGCTCTCAGTCAGATAGTACAATGAAACTCAGTGAGATGCATGTGTCTGCCCATCCCCTACCAAAGTGCCACCTGCAGAAATGGGGCTCTGACTGTCCTGTGTGAAACCACTTCCCCATTGTGCAGACAGGCCTGGGGGATGAAGGCTGCAGAAGCCATCCTTACTCACAAGGTTCTCTCTCCCATATCGCCTTTCTTTGGGGCTCACTGATGGCAGTTGCATAGTAACAGAACGTTTCATGGGTCATAAGGACTCCAAATCACCAGCTACATGCTCCTCCAATTCTCTTCTGAAATTTGAGTGTGCCAGTAAAATTCTTTCAAGTGTTTGTTGTGTATGCTTCCTCCACGAAAACACCTATGGCTATGGAAACTATTTCTGAACGATGTTTTGCAAATGATGGAAATTACTTTAAGGCATTCAAGTTTATAAGAGGTCCTGGTGCCCTTAGCTTTCTCTGTGATATCTCAGACAGTCTCACAGAATGGCAGGAGCTTGTGTACCATCACTGCCATGCTGTCATAAGGGGTAAGGCTGCTATAGCTCCTTAGGCCTATGAAATATTTGACTTCCTTAGCTGTGGGTTGTCTGGGGATGAAGGAAGGCAGACAGCTAGGAAGATAATCTAAGTTCAGCCCTCACAGTTAACAGCAGTATTACAAATTGCAGTGTCTGGAGGGTGTGGAGAGCAGAATGTAATGAGTAATAGTGTTGACATTTCAGATGGTCTGTGTTTTAAATGGGTTAGGACACAGGACTTTCTCATTGAGGCAATGATGGAAGGCAAGTGGCTGATTATATCATGGTTCCAGACGACCTGGTACATTTCATGAAAAATGCCAGCCTACAAATGTGAGTTCTGAGGTAAAAGTCTACAATACATGTTTGAAAAAGAAAAAGTAGCAGGTGTCCGGAGTGAAATGTTATAATATATGGGCTCCCACCTGGCAAGTGTGAGTTCCCACCAGGGCATCTGAGTGTTCCCATGGGTGCTGTATGCTGGCACAACGGAATCCAGAAATTGGCCAGTAAGACTATGTCCCCTCCCTTTGCTCCAGTATCAGTGGTGTGTTAGCATCCTTTTTATTGGGCCATCTTTTTTGGAAAACCAAACTAAATCACCTAACTGCATTCTGTTTCTTATACCCTCTCTTAAACATCTCTCCCAGACCAACTGTCTAATTTTGGTCAATGTCTCATTAGGCAAGGCCACATTTCTGTGCTTTAGATATGCTCTTGCTTAATATTGTGTGTAATCTCTAGATGATTCTACCTTTAATAAATTTATTCTTCATTAAAGATTGCCCATGGCTGGGTTACACAGTTAATGGTGCACTTTTTTGAAAACTCTTCCTGTGAGAACCATTTACATAGCTGCTTTCTAGTGCAGTTTAGAATACATATTGAGAGGGTGTGGATATTTAACCTTAGCGCATATTCCTGTAATTTATGGGGCTTAGTAGCACTCATGAGCTTAGCATTTAAAGGACAGCATTTTTGTCATTTTTTTAAAGTGTCTTGATAAAGTCTCATATATTTTATACATTAACTTTAAAAATAATCATATTGAGGCAAAGATGAAAAGTTTAACTGGTCATTCAGGCTTGAGGGAACTGCTCTGGAAAGCTGAGCTGGTCCTGAAGGCTATTCTGTGTCTCTAGGTGCAGGATGAGAAGGCCAAGGAGGAGGACGAAGCCCTGGCTTGTGGCCCCATCCGATTAATGGCTAAGAGGAGGCGGAGTCTGTGGTACGCATCCTATTACCCAACCGACGAGAGAAAAGTAAGGCACGAAGAAAGGAATTTTCATTTCCTGCTTTATTTTGCTGTTTTCATATTATATTGCTGAATATGAGTCATGTCATATCATATGCAAACCGAGATTGCTTATAGTTTATAGAAATAGTTTAATGTTGATGTCTCAGTACCAGAGAGCACTGTTCAAGAGGGGCATTGAGTGCTTCCAAAGGAAATATCACGGCTCTAGCATACTCTACAAGACATCATTTTGTATTTCAGGGCTATGTATATTACATATTCCAGTGCTTGCTACTGAAGTTTTTTATTCCTAAAGGGGAAGAATGTTCTTAGTTTTTAAAAAATAATTTTGTATTTAAAACAAAAAATAATTAAGCCATCTGTTATCACTGGGCAGTGAAAGTCTCAGTGTTGAAATACTGAAAATAACTTCAGTGTTGAAATACTGAAAATAACTTCACTCTGTAGGGTAGACAGCCTTAGTAATAACTCAAGAAACCACTGAGAAGATCAAAACAATCTATATGAATACAATTAAGTGTCTTCTACTACTTTGAGGCAACAATATGGATTGACAAGGAAAAGTGAGTCACAGTTGGGTAATCCATATAACATTTTGATCATTTATTGACCATTTTGAACTCAATTCAATTAATGCAATACCGACGTCTTAAAATGGCCCATTTGCAACGCTGTAAAGACAAATACTGTTTTGTTTCTTGGATGGGGTCAGCATTTTACTTCCTAGCATGTTAAAGAACTGAAGAGTAGATTGTCTGATTTATTTGTTGGTGGGTGAGTTTCTCTGACACATGATTTTATTCTAAGCCTGATGGTCCTGTACTGAGAAAGGGTAGAACAATGAATGAACTGTGTTAGAGAGCTAACAGCAATGTGGAGCAAATGCTATACCCTAAGATGTCTGAGAATTTCCAAGGGCTTTTCTCTCTCTCATCACATTATGTTTCAAGTGATACTGCACATATTATAAATGATGACATCTACAGAGTATAACACAGCAGTTTTCAAAGTGAGGTACATCTGGGGATTCCTGAGACCCTTGACAGCAATCCACAAGCTCAAAATGAATTTTTTAATAATAGATAAAATATTTGCCTTTTCACTATGCTAACATTTGCTCTGATGTTACAAAAGCACAAACTCAAGGCAGTGGCACAAACCCCCACAGCTGTGGTCAACTCTTCATGGAAACACACTTGCAGAAAACAAAGCAGAAAACAATTCCACTTAGGAATATCCTTGATAAACCAAAAATACTTATTAATTTTCTTAAATCTCAACCTTAGAGCACACATCTCTTTAACATTCTGTGTGACAAAATAAGAAATCAACACAAAGTGCCACATACTAAAGTATGACAACTCTGTCGATGAAAAGCACTTGACCGATTATTGGAAGTATGAGCTGAACTAGCCATTTTCCACCAAACAGCAGATTTACTTGAAAGAACAGATAATAAGTAGATTGTGGTTACTCAAATGTAGATATTTGTCAGACAATTTCCAGAAAGTAAATGAAGCGAGCCCTTCCACTGACAACATTTGTTGCCAGTGATAAAATCTAAACTTCTGAGTGAAAATTAAAATATTGGAAAACTTGTATATACTACTGAGAACTTGAAAACTTCTCAGTACTTGAGTACTTTTCTGATGAGATTAGTGGTGATATTAACAAATGTGCTTTTTAAATATTGTGTAATGAAATGTGTCAATATTTGGTATAGTTGTATACCTCACTGAAGCAAATCACCAACACATGATATCATGATGTGTGGGTAAAAAAATCAATTCAAGGCACAGAATACAGGCATACCTTGGTTGCACTTCGCTCTGTTGCTCTTCACAGATGTGTTTTTTATGAATTGAAGGTAAGACCCTTCACCAGCAAAAAGATTATCACTTGTTTTGTGCCAATACTCTCTTTATTGCTGTAGTCTGGAACCAAACCCATGGTATCTCCAAGATATGCCTGTGTATCAGTGGATTTTAATGGAAGAGACTGTGAAAACTTCATTGCTTTGGTCTCAGATTCCACAGCACAACTAACCTTCTGAGTTTGGTGTAGTATCGAAGAAACTATGCACAGTTATCTGGATAGACTGTTGAAATACTCCTTCCTTTTCCAACCACATAGCTCAATAAAGCCAAATTTTCTTCACATACTTCAATCAAAACAACATATCACAGCAGATTGAATGCAAAAACAGATATGAGAATCCAGCTGCCCTCCTTAAGCAAGATCTTTTAAAAAAAATATACAAAAGCGTAAAACAATGCTATTTTCCACTATTTGGGGGTTTTTTTGGAAAATAAAATTATGTTAACATGTAATGGCTTTTTAATTTTGATGAACTAATAGCTGATTTTTTTAAATACCTTAATTTTAATTTCTAGTAAGGTAGATGTTGATAGGGCCCACATAAATAAATACACTTTGAGACCTTCAGTGATTTTTAAGAATGTAAATGAGTCCTAACCAAAAATGCTGGGCAACCATTGGCACAGCAAATGGTTATTATTTAGGGGGAACCCAAACCACCTGACACTAATACAGATAAAAAGTATAGGCATATAATAGTTATTTTGTTTTAGACAGCATGAAAATCTTAAAATAATCACAAACCACACAACAAATCAATTTTTCTTCATCTAGTTCTTTAAAACTAAACTCTTTCAGAACACATTCTGCAGAGGTCTCAAAGGGTTCTAGGAGCATAAAATCAAGCTGCTTAGTCTATTAGAACAAAAACACTTGAAAAACAATCAACTTTTGTAGTCATGTGGTTTATGACTGCTTATTTGCTATTATAATTAAAAAGTCATTTAAAAAAATCAATTTGAGATCTTCAATTTACGTTTGAAAGGGCTGTTTCATACAATTAATCTGCCTAAAAACCCATGTATGGTCCAGATGTTTATGAGTTCTCTTTCCTGCCTTTTTTAAATAATCATTTGCTCCTCCTCTCCACCATCGACATTTTTTTAAAGCATACCTTTTTTACTCATCCAGAATCTTTCTACACTGCATTGTAAAATGTGAGACGTAAAACCTTAAAAAAAAAAAAAAAGTTAACATCAGAAGCTAGAAAATGGTTATAATAAACAGCAACATCTTGTTCAACTATTTCTCTGTTAATATATTGCATGGCAGTTTTAACATACTAGCATTGAGCTAGTTTAAGAGAATAGAAATGTGCATACTAAAACTTTATAGATATATATAAACATTACAGTGCTTTTCGCTTACATATTAACATGCTGTCCTGCATTGTTTTTTGCAGCTTTTATCTATGACCCAAGATGACTACAAACCATCTGATGTTAGTATATCCTTAGAATTACTATTTATGCACGTGTAAGTGATGTAAAAGTGACATAAATCAGATTAGCGCCTTTGAGTATACTTTAATTATCTATAAATTTTCTATAAGTTTTGTAATAATTGTTTTGCATAAATTATATCTGGTTTATTGCTGTTAAAACACCAACTCATATGAGCTCGAGTATAATCATACATAATGTAAACTTTTAAAAAACAATGTTGGAGGATTTTTAAAAAGCATTTTGCTTTGCAGATATGCCTATTACAATCTTTGAATAGGAAGTCTTGCATGTCCATGGACACACAGACAAATATGTATATGTATGTGTATGCTTATATATATACCTAAAAAACTGTAAAGCCAAAGAGACAAAGGGGGGAAAAAAGAAAGTGCTTAGTGTATGATGTGTTGCAATAGGGAATTGCAAGCTGGCTGCGTCAGGCAGAGACCCCTAGAAGGGATGCCATCCAAGCTGAGACCTGCTGCATTAGTCCTATGCAGAGTCCGGAGGGCTGTGGGGCAGGACAAGGAGGGGCCAGGGCAGCAAGGCTCCCGACCAGGACCCAGGGAAAGTCTGGAGTTCTTCACAGCTGGCAGGATGGTTGGGAGGAGGACAGCCATGAGAGCAAAGGCTCAAGAGGAGGTCAGACCTCAGCCAGCCCTCTCCAGAGTTTACACTTTATACTGAGAATGGGGTACATTGTATGGTGTTTAGCAGAGGTGGGACAAGATTAGATTTACATTTTACTGCGATGACTCCATGGAGAATCGGTTTGAAGAAGATATAGACAGGATTTATCTTGCTAAAGGGAACGTTGACTAAATTGTTCAACTTTCAATCCATTCTTCACTGTTGAGTTATACCTTGGTGTAAGGTAAGAGGTGGTATGTTTATACTGAAAACAGTAGCTGCTGTCACAGGTCTGCCTTTGTCCCTCACTCCCTTGGCAGGGCCTGTTGGTGACCGTGAATGGCAATCCTGTGGATTACCACACCATCCACCCCAGTCTTCCCATAGAGAATGGCCCTGCCAAAGCTGAGCTGTACTCTACCCCGCAGTACCGGTGGGAGCCCTCCTCAGAGGACTCAGCAGGTAAGGAGCCAGCTCTGTAGGGCATGTCACACCCAGAATTTTAGTTTTAGGCATAAACTCAGCTTGGCGTCTGTCTTTTGTTTATTGTTTATTGGATCTGGCTCATTTTCCCCCTTTTTTTTCCCTAAATTATACTTCCACAGTCAGTATAATTAAGCTCATTTCCTTAAATTCTGGCTATATTCTGCCCCAACATAGTGCTATGTGTGTTCTACCCTTGTCTACAAACTAAGAGGCATAATCAGGGCAAATTTGGAAAAATAAAAGGTAAAAAATTATTTTAAACATGTCAAATTATTTATAGTGTTAAATTATAATTTGATAATGTGATCATGGTCAATAGTTTTGCAGGTGAATGGATGAATGTTTTCAAAAACTACTTTTTATCTGTTAAAAAAAAAGTGAGGGTCAAAACTTATACACAGCTGTTTTTCCCCCCTTTTTTCTGAGTTTGTTATATTGAAGGAAGGCAAGACTGTTACCAGAGCTGACAAATTGGTAGCCTGGGGTAGAGATTTTATCCTCACACCTGGTTTTTTTTGGCCTATACAGTATTTTCTTTAAAAAAATTAAATAGTAACCAACATTTTAAAAGCTGCAGCTCTGACCTAGAAAAGTAAATTTCTGGAATCCCTTTAAGAATATGAATATCTGGCAGCTCTAGTCCCTCGTTTCTGCAAAGCAGAGGTTGACTCAACTGCTGGTGTCACTACCCATCTGAGACTATGTCAATTACCAATTCATAAAGACTGAATTAGCTAAGTTTACTATTGAGGGAAAAAAAAAAAACAGAATACATGCAGGTAACAGCAAAGTGACTACAAAACTATAGTGTATTTTTTTCTATATTTATACTGAATTAAAGTTAGAGTGGCTAGATATTATCCTACACTTAATAAATGGCCAGCAAGTATCCAATCTGCATTATTGGTACATTGAGCTTACTCTCATGTTCTTTTTTTTTTCTTTTTAACATTCTTTATCAGACTTATTCTAAAGCACTGTTCTTAATTGTTTTTTTTATCAATATAGTCCAGCAATTGCCTCTGACAATGCATTTACTTAGCAGTACAAAAGGTTAGTCACATTATCAATATATTCCTCAGAAAGGTCAAATCAAGTTCACTTCCCCTGCCATACCCTGATCCTCTTCACATACACCCAGCCCCAAAAGTCACCCGCAATCTCTGTAGAACACCACACTCAACTGCTTAGTAGCTTCTTACTGCTTCCTACATGCATATGTTTTAGTTTGCATCTTGGGCTTAAACGAAGATTTTTACTTATTGAATGGCTCTGAAGATCACACTTTGGAAAGAGTGATCTTCAGAGCTTTGGCATCAGAATCACAAAGGGCGGGCCCAAGAACCAGCACCTGTGACTTCTAAAGTTTGAGATGTTCAGGACACAGCCAAATATCCTTCTGTTTACACATTACTTAACGTGAAGAGAAATGAACAGAATTTTGACTGCTGACAAGGCAAACACACACATACTGAAATCAAAAATTAAATGTTCAAAATTAAAACAAAAACTGGAAAGTTTTTTTTTTAATTTGAATCTATGGATGCAAAAAATGTTACTACCAGAGAAGTAGCATGCCAGTAATTGTAAAATCCATCAGATTTACTTTTCTCATCACTGTCTCTGATCCGTGAACTTCCCCAGGTAAAACCCAGATGCATCCTACTCCAGCGTTGAAAAGATGGGAGGCAGTGGGCTTCTGCAGGGGGAAATACCTCAGTCTCCTTACAAGCTCACTTCCGAGCCTACATGGTGACTGTATTTTTTAGTGATTTATGCTTCTTCTCATGGTGTTAAGCAACTCCCTAAATGGGATGTAACCCATTTTCATGTAGCCTATTTAATATAAGAAAAACAGAAAAGACATTTTACTTAGTGTGTCACTTGTTACTTCACCTGTAAAAATAGCTTTCCTGACAACTGTAGGAGAATCTCAAAGAGAAATCCTTCACACTCGTGCCAGTGCTTTGCTATTGCTGGTCTCCTCTTCAGTGCTACCCTCCACACTTTCTCTCTCTTACCTTATCTTTCCATCCTTAGCATGACTTTTCTGCCTCAGCATGACCTAAAAGGAAACTAGGCCACCCAGCTCACTCTGGTCAAGTGGTTGGTTGGTTGGTTGGTTGGTTTTCTGCACTGCTTCTGTACACTCTTTGTATTAGTTATCTATTACTGAGTAAAAACCTTAATGGTTTAAAACAACATTTAGTGTCACACAGTTTCTGCAGGTCAGGAATCGGGTGTGACTAGGCTGGTAGTCTCAGGCTCAGGGTTTCTCATGAGGCTACAGTCCAGCTGCGGCTGAGACTGAGGTCCTATCTGAGGGTTTGCCTGGGGACAATCTGCTTCCATACTCATTCACATGACTATTGGCCAGCCTTAAGCTCTTGCTTCCTGCTGGCCAGAGACATCAGTTCCTTTCCACCTGGGTCTTTCCATAGGGCAGTTTACAACATGTAAGCTGGCTTCTCTCAGAACAAGTAAGAGAATGAGAGAAAGTACTCAAGGTGAAAGCCAGTCTTTTTAAATTCAGTCTTGGAAGTAGAGTTCTATCCCTTCTCATATTCTATTTGTTAGAAGTCCACCAAAGGTCCCACCCACATTCAAAGAGCCGGCGTAATACAGGAGCATGAATAGCAGTAGGTGAGGATCATTGGGAACCATCTCAGAAGCTTCACTCCACGCTCTCTCAAATCAAAATTTTCTTTGCCTGATTTGTGAGGCCCTATTATACTTACCAAGCAGAACTTAATGATTCTGTTTGAATTCTAAGACCTTTGCTAATTAGAAATAATTTCTGAAGTCTTAAATAAAAGAATATACTAAAACCATACATTAGCTGCACCATTTGGGACATTTATACAAAATTCATATATTTGCATAAATAGTTATATAAAATATGTGTTCATCTAGAAAAGAAAGAGGAAGAGGAGGATGAGAAAGAAGAATATGAAGAGGAAAGGAGCCATGAGGAAAAAAGAAGTGTGAAAGTCCATGCCATGGTCTCCGTGTTCCAGTTTATTATGAAACAAAGTTACATCTGTGCCCTAATTGCAATGATGGTAGGTATGAGAGACCATGGCGAGTGTGTGCTGGAGGAATGGGACACACAGACCTGCTGGCTGGAAGCTCCATCATCCATCTCATGGCCAGCACAACTATCTTAATCTTCCCAATGTTTGGCAGAGAATGTTTGGTTGTATTAATTTTTCATAGGATTTTTATATTATAGATTTCAAAATCATGTCTTCTTCTACTCAGCCTCCTTTTAAATATTAATACAGTTTTACCAAATTAGCCTATCAAGTCAGACTGTCCCCTATTTTGGCAATATAAATGGACATATCAGATAGTTTTTCTAAGTGATATTCAAGGTGTTCAAGATTATCATAAGTTGCTTTTATTTCAGATAGTGAGAGTTATATATTCACATCTTAACTTAGATTTGAGTGAGACTTTATTGCATCTTAGCTGCAATAATTTTTGACCAATGTGAGAATCAAGCAACCAGAGTTCCCAGGAGCTTTTCTGATTGTGAGCGCTCGGTTTACGTGTTTCAAACTACTCACATCTGGGCACATCCTCTGTCTCTAGCATCACAGCTACAAAAACAGTCCTTTGGCTTATGTGTAAGAAAATAAAAGAAAGTCTAATTTCTATCCTTCCTAAAAACCAACTTTCATGGGAAATCTGATTTATTTTTGAGAAACTCAATACTCGTTTAATATAAAACTCTTCCAAATTATGTGATCAGTGGTGAGTTCCCATGGACATCTTTGATAATAAAAAGTGAATATATTGTATAACTTTAGGGAAAAAATACCTAAGCATACTTTCTCCAAGTGCTCAGTCAAGGTGTATCCCAAACAAACCTGTGTGTAGCTCAACTTCAGCTTCTGGTAAGGACCACTGAAATATCTGAGGGAGAGTTGGGAAACAGCTCCTCAGAATTAAAGATGGCTCTTTTGACAATTGCAAACTCTATCTTCTAAATAATATTAATTCTGTGCTCTTTAGTTATTTTTGATATTTTTATATGTCAACTTCTAATTTATACTACAGCAAAATTCTGATTTTAAAATATCAAACATGATAAATGCAATTTATAATTCTGATTCAGAACTCAAAAGGGTATATCCTTTTTCACCCCTTTCTTTCTAAAAATAAGCCAGTTAAGTTTGGTCTCTTTTTGTGAAAAAGTAGAGTTTTAAATTTTTTTGAATACACATCCCGTTACTTATTAGAAAAAAAATCTATTGTAAAAACAACATAAGAGAGCAGATTCTTCATTAAAGACATGTCTTTATCTGGTGCTATTTCTATTGTTTTAGTGGAGCCACAATATTAATGTTTTAAAAGTGCCTGCCTTCCATGGAAGCTTCCCACTGCAGCAAACTTAATCACAGACAGAAAAAGAATTCCCAAGGAGCCAAGTCTGTTAGAACAATATATATATTTATTTAAAAATACAAAATATGGATATACTTAACTCTCAGGAAATCCAGACCCTGAACATATGTGAACACAAGAAGCAACATAATGCAGAGTATATTTCTCAGCTACCACAGCCAAAAGGCAGAGGCAGCTTAGGCACTAAAGACAAAAGACATTTAAAAAATACTCATAATTCGTTTTTCTCCCTATTCTACTCTCACCTTCTCAGACAAGAATAGTGTGTGGGGTGTGGGGGGAATCTGCTGGAATTATGATATCTGTAAAGCTTATTTTCTTGGGTCACAGGTTGGCATCTCTCTCCATGATTTCACCACAACCCTCTCCTCTCTAGTTTAAATATTATTGATTTTTTTTTAGACAACTTTTAACTTACAAGCAGGGGGCTATATGTTGTATTGACCATTGTTTTTTCTCTCTCTCCTTTTAGGCTTGGAGCATCACCTATCACAGCTGGTTGACTTTTGTGCTGTTGATTTGGTCGTGCACTCTTTGGATGATTCGCAACAGAAGAAAATATGCCATGATTAGCTCACCTTTCATGGTCGTCTATGCAAATCTATTGCTGATATTACAGTATATATGGAGTTTTGAACTTCCGGAAATTAAAAAGGTCCCAGGATTTTTAGAAAAGAAAGAGCCAGGAGAACTTGCCTCAAAAGTAAGTGAATAGGAAAACAAGAAAACAAGCCATTGAAACAAAACCACAAGAATCAGTAATCATATTCAAGCAAAAATGTACAAAAATAGATTCCAAATATTCACTGCTTTGCAAAAATAAATAGAAGTGAAACTATAGGAAATAATTTATATTGCTTAGAGGTCTCTATAAGTTAAACATGAACAAAAACTTCACCATGCTTTCAGGTTTTATTTAATAATGAAAATATTTTCCACTTAAAGAAAAAATATAGTCTAAGCTATTTTTAGTATACAGTATAGTAGAAGTTAGATGGGAAATAGGAAAATAAAATGTGAAATATATCAAGGGATTAAAGGACTTTTTTAGTTATCAATTGGAGAACAGGCTGAACACATTGCTGTTACAGATAATCCCTGATTATTCATTAAAACATTTTCTTCAATTATGCCCTAAAAAAGATTTTTAGCAATAAAAATTAACATGATACTTGCTTTTATTTTTTTGACTTCTACTGATTATATATGTCTCCATCTATAGCTAGAAAGTTCATAATCTTTTACTGTCCATTTATTTTCATGGTTCATTTTAACAGTTTTTACTTAAGAAGATTATAGGTGCCCCAACTGTCTGTTTTCTATCTGTTTTGTGAGCAGAGTGGCAGACTCAAAACACCTGTTTCCTTTGTGTAGATGACTGTGTTGAGACAGTAAAAGCAGTCACGTATAATTGCTGAATGAGCCTTGAAAATCTTGCTCCTTTAGGCAGACAATTAATCTCTAAAAGAGTCATTCATTTATGTTACATGACATCCACCTATGGGTTACCAGATACTGCATAATCAAGGCAATCAGGCATAAGTAGGGTCCTGAGTAGACTACACTGAGGATTTGTTCATAATAGATTTTATTCTTGTGAAGGCTATTGGGGTAAAGGGAAAAAAAAATCCTAACAGCTGAATGCTAATGACAGGAATTAGATCGTAATCACCTATGTTTATGAACCGTGGCAACTTCATTCATTCACATGAAACTCCCATGCCTACCCTATCCCTATTTTCTCCTCAAACCTGATTCCATGCCTAAAGTCCCACTGGTAAGTCACCATTATCTGACACTCCTTTCTTTTATTCTCTTCCTCCCCATGTTGCCACTTAAGCACACGTACACAAACACACACACACAAAGTGGTAAATTAGTCTATTTTTATAAGAGAAATTCAAAACCTTATCCTTTGACTGTTAACTCCATTACAACCTGGCTCAAAATACTTGTAAGACATCTAAAAATGCATACCAGCTAACTAGTTGAATTACCTCCTGTCTAATCTAAAATTAACTGTTTTGGGGGGGAAGGGATATTTTGGGGGAAATAAATTTATTACTTGTAAAAAAATGTTTTTCTGACAAAACTAAAGTCTGCACTTATATTTTAATGTACTCAGGAGCTCCAAAAAAAAAGGAAAAAGCACAATTAAACACACACTGTTAGCAGAGTACCAGATGGGCTACTATGATATAAAATAAGAGAAAGAAAGAAGAAAGAATATGGCCTTGCTCCTCAAAGATCTGCATACCTCTGGTGGAGCCAGACTTAGCTACTTTTTGGCATTCTTTAGCTCCTAGAGCATCTCATTCCTGGATCCATCAAACCACATCAACTGCCACCTTCAAAATTTGGCTTTTAATTCACCTTTTCTAGCAAATATGTCCCACCTGCTTCCAATTATTCCTAGGCTCACTACATGTGCATTAGAGAAACAGATTGCTTTCCCAACTTGCAGCTATGGTTTAATTTGTTGTGACTTCCAGAGGTTTAATGCCATGTTTTCAGAAGTATAGGCATGCTGGTTCTTAATTTCACTACATCCTAAGCATGTTTACCAGGACTTATTGGCACTGGTTTATGTTGAAGGTAAATGATGAGTGGATATTTATAGATAGTTAAGTAGAAAGTTATTCACAGTGAAAATGACTCATTCACTTTGCTATTAATTTTTTCATTTCTTTGGCAAATATTTTTTATTTTACTTATTTTTTTAGTTCTAAAATGTTTCAGACTTTATTTTTTATTTAATTTATTAATTTTTTATTAAAAGTATATTAATTTTAAATGTACAATTCAATAATACATTATCTGTATATTGCTTTGTGTGTTCATCATCCAAAGTCAAATCTTCCATTACCATGTATTTGATCCCCTTTACCCTTATCTACTTCCCTCCTCCCCACTTTCCCTCTGGTAACCACTAAACTATTGGCTATATCTATGAGTGTTTGTCTTGTTTGTTTCTTTCGGTTTTATATCCCACATATGAATGTGGGCAAATATTTATTAAATCCTACTATGAACCACAGTGATACACCACTTTACACCCACTAGGATGACTAGAATTAACAAAAAACAGACAATAACAAGTGTTAGTGAGGAAGTAGAGAAATTGAAACTCTCATACACTGCTGGTAGAAATGTTAAATAGTGTAGCCGGTTTGGAAAACAGTCTGGCAGTTCCTCAAAATGTTAAACATAGAGTTACTGTAAGACCCAGCAATTCTACTGTGCACACTAAATCCGTACATGAAACCTCATAGCAATGTTATTCACAATAGCCACAAAAAATAGTAACAACTAAAATCTTCATCGACTGATGATAATCGAATATTATTTGGTAATAAAAAAGAATGAAATATCAGTACACACTATAACACGGATAAACCTTGAAAATATTATGAATAAGAAAAGCCACTTATAAAAGAACACATATTATGTAATTCCATCTGTATAAAATGTCCAGATCAGGTAATCTATAGAAGACAGAATGTAAACTAATGGTAGGCTAGGGCTGAGGTGGAGAGAAAAAGGGGTGACTGCTATGAAGCTTCTTTTGGGGTGATAAAAATATTCTAAAATTGATGGCAATGACAGTTGCACAACTCTGTGAACATACGAAAAGTCACTGAATTGTACACTTTATTTAAATGAGTGAACTGTATGGCATGTGAATTATATCTCAATAAAACCAGCACACACAAAAAAAACTATTATGTGCTCTCTGTTCCCTGAAGAATGGAGCTCCCTAAACTCATAATTTCCCCCCAGCCCTCAAGAAAACATTAATATACAAATATTAATATAAAAAGCACTTAGAACAATTCTTCCTTCAGCTTTCAGAGATGATTGGGAATATTAAGGATATTTCCTAGGATGAAATGTTGTTTTTTTTTTTAATCTGTAGAATTCTTCAAAATTAGGAACATTGCAGAATTAATCAGTGTTCTAGAAGAAGCATGTCTTCCTGTTACAATTGTGCTGTTGTCACAGAACAGGAAATCAAGGACTAGCACCTGGAGGGCGACCAATTGCCAAAGCTGATTTCCAGCTCAGATGAAAGTAATTTGGACTGTTCTGTGCATCTTCCCCAGGGCCTTGCACAGTGCTGAATGTACTCCTGGAACTCAACAAATATGTAGCATACTCAGGAAAGGGGATTTAAAAGCCAGTGACTTCCGTTGAAACCAAGTGGGTGCTTGACTCTGTCTCAAACAGAAAGGTTTATTTATCATGCTCTGTGTGGAGAAAATGTTGTATTTGTTGAAATGTATTTATACTTGAAATGCTGGCTTAATTCTTGTTTTGCTAATTCTCTATTTTCAGATACTTTTCACCATTACTTTTTGGCTATTGCTGAGGCAGCATCTCACAGAGCAAAAAGCTCTTCGAGAAAAGGAAGCTCTTTTATCTGAGGTCAAAATTGAAACTCATGAAATTGAAGAAAAAGGTAAATAAATACATACACTGTGTGATAGGAGATTTTTGTGCTTTGCAAAATTACAGAGAAAGAGCCCCAAAGTAAATCAGAAAAGCCATTATGCTTCAGATTAGATGAAAGCCGAACATTAACTGGAGTGATAAATATAGTATTTAGAATGGAAGATTTCGCATACATGTGAATGTTGGCAAGGAGCTTTTGAAAATGTGTCATTTGATCCTCGCAAAAGTGATTCCCACTTAAGGAAAGAAGAAACTGAGACTCAGAGAAGTTAAATAATTTCTTTAAGATAATACTGTAAGAGCCATAAAAAAATCAGAATTTAAAATTAAAATAATAGTTTTGATTTGTATTATTGTTGCCTATTTATTTTTCTAGATCCTGCAGTACTTAAAGCTATCATGGATATTGGAAATAAAATAGGTTTTATAAATGGATTGGCATAAAATATTATCAAATTTATTTCTTTTAAACTATATCTCAGGAAAGTTGTAAAATTGACTTTAATAAGTTATAAATGCTGCCTTGTTTACTAGAAAAGTCAAAAATCATTCAAATCACATAATAACACATAAAATACATGCTTCTATGTCCTGCATATGACACCTGGTGTTAGTATGGTTCTGATCAAGGAACCAGGTGAGTGTAACAACTGGATCTTCTATTTCATAGATGACGAACAAGATATACAAATGGAAGGAGAGGCTGAAGAGAAGGAGAAAGAAGAGGAACCAGAGGAAGAGAAGCAAGAGAGTAAGAATGAAGAGGAGGAAGAAGGGGAAGAAGATGACGACCAGGATATCATGAAAGTGCTGGGCAATTTGGTGGTGGCCATGTTCATTAAGTACTGGATCTACGTCTGCGGGGGAATGTTCTTCTTTGTGAGCTTCGAGGGTAAAATTGTGATGTACAAAATCATCTACATGGTGCTGTTTCTGTTCTGTGTGGCCTTGTATCAGGTAGGTAAACAATTATCCTCTATTTTTTAATCCTCACACCTGTCCCAGAAATATATGCAAGCTTCCTTTGACAAGACTCGTTGAATTACTATAATCCCATGAACATATTGTATAGCAATATGCGATTCAAATATGACATATTAAGAATTTTAAAATGAGGAGTGACTCTCTTCAGCTTGTTCATTATTTTAAAATTTTAGGTCCTAGAAATGTCAAAAAAAGTTCATGAGTTTTTCTAAATTCTTTATTAAAAAAAATAAGCCTGTATAATTAGATAAAATTTTTAATAGTAATTTAAGAATAGTGGCTAGATAATACTGTATGACACTCAGTTCACTTATGTTTCAGGCTTTGGAATCAGAGAACTCTGTGTGTGTGTGTGTGTGTGTGTGTGTGTGTGTGTGTGTGTGTGTGTGTGTAATGCATCAACTGTTTTAGTATTTCATTAATTAGAATTTACAAATAATTATATCAAAATTAACTGGCCTCCCCACAAATTTAATTTTAACTGATGACAGAAGTTTTAACTCAATGATAGAAACAAGTGCAATAGTAAAATAATTTTACAGGCAACTAACAAAACACACAAAACAACTACAATAAACAAGAGTATATTACAGGTGGAGATTAAACTATCTCAACTGAAGTCAATAAAATTTTAAAATACTTTTAAAAATTCAGGGTAGATGTTCACTAATGAATATCCATAGGCTTATGGTAAAAAGAGATGTCTTCTCTCTGTGGTGGTTTCACATTTTTAATCATATAGTACCACTTTGAATTTTAAAACTGAGACAGTTTTCTCCCACTATAAGCACAATGATGGTGGAATCTACCATACCATTCCTTAAATGACTTCTATAGACCAACAATCATGCTGAGAGCCTTATAAATGTTATTTCATCCTCTTAACAACTCTCACAGTAGATGCTATGGAGGAGGAAACAGAAGCTCAGTGTGGTCCAGTGACTTGCCCAAAGGCACAGTTAACTTTTGGTAGCACTGAGATTCCAATCCAGATCCATGTAATTCTATGAGGAACAAAACTTCAAAAATTAAAAATGAAATAGATTTATTTTCAAGTATTTTTAAGTGTCATCACATGTCTTGGTTGAATAAACCAGATATTTTTGTGAGTTTTCTTAAAACCATTTTTTTCTTGTTTGTTTTTCAATGTCTGATTCAGGTGCACTATGAATGGTGGAGAAGAATTCTAAAATATTTTTGGATGTCTGTGGTTATTTACACTATGCTGGTGCTTATCTTTATATACACATATCAGTTTGAAAACTTCCCAGGCCTGTGGCAAAATATGACTGGATTGAAAAAAGAAAAGTAAGCAATTTTTGTGTATAATGGGGTGTGAAAGTGACAAACAGGATGAAGACTTGATTGCATATTGTTCGAAACATTTTTATGAAAGATTTTAGTAAAACATGTTATCAATGGCTATAAGTTCCTTGAGAACAGGATCCGTGTCTTAGTCATTGTATGTTCTCAGTCGTGTCCTGATCTTGGCACAGAATAGGAATTCCATGAGTATTGACTGAAAAGCGAGTTGAACTAAAAGTGAATTTTTAGCCCCATTTTATTGAAATAGCATTTTCTAATTTCAGTTTCATGTGAAACACACGTTTAGTACTTAACCAGTCATGCTTCCTGCTTTCCAAATTGGCCTAGTTCTTTGGTTCATCAGTGGGTTCATGGACTCAATATAAAGCAATAGCCTCTTCTTATTTATGTAGCTTGTGCTAAGATTTTAAAGAGTAGTTGATGCCATAGAAAAATAAATTTTAAGTACTTATAGACTAGAAATGATGAAAATATTTTTCTGTGCATATAATAGATAGTACCTTCTCCTTTCTAATTTACTTCTCTAAATTTCTGAAATTAGTTTAGAAATTCAACCAGAATTGGATAAAGAGCTAAATATAGTTTGGTGGCTAAGAGAAAAGCTTAAAAGGAAAGAATCACCAAGTAGTTAAACTAACACATATTTAACATTTATTTAGGAAATATTTATTGAGTGCCCTCCATGTACCAGATATTGTTCTGTGCCTGGAACACAATAGGAAACAAGACAGACAGAATCTCAATCTTTTGGAGTTTATATTCTAGTAGAGGAGACAAATCAAAACAACAACAACAAAAAAACTTGATGTAAAAATAAATTATAAGTTGTGACAAGTCTAGGAAGGAAACAGAATAAGCTGAGGTAGTGAACAATGAGGGAGGGACACTAAACAAATGGAGTGGTCAGGGTAGGCTTCACTTAGGAGATATCATTTAAACCCCACCTGAAGGATAAGAAAGAGCTTGCTGTTAGGAAAAAATGTGTAAGTTGGGAACTGAGATGTGTAAGAATATCCCAGGCAAAGAGATTGGCAAATGCAAAGACCCTTAGGACAGTTCAGCACAGTGTGGGGGGAGAGCAGAAGAAGAAGAGATAGGAAGGTTCAGCCAGGCCTCTGGGGCATGCATAGTTTATTGGCAGTAGTGGTTAGTATTTCATTCTTGGTGAAATTTTCAAAAGTCTTTAAAGCTTCTTGACTGGCTGAGAAAAAATGATGTGTTAGGAGGCAAGGGTTGAAATAATAGACCTGTTAGCAATAGCAATGGTCCTGTGAGAAATGCTGGTGGTTTCACCTGGAACAGGAGGCAGTAGAGACAGATAACAGAGGTGCAGAGATTCAAGAGATATTTAGGCAGCGAAGGAAATGTGGATGAATGAGATGTGAAGGCAAAAAAAGAATGAAGGAAGACTTTCTGATTTTGGAATTTGGCACGGGGTAGATGGTTGTATCAGGGGAGGGGAGATGGAGCACAACCTAGCTGAGGAAAACAGGGAAATCAAGAATACTGTTTTGAAAAACTAAATATGAAATAACTATGAAACAACCAATTTCAAGTAGACATATGAGTATGAGAGTTCACAGGAGAAGCCTGAGTTGTAAATGCACATTTGAGTCATTGGTATAATAAGAGTATATATTAATCCCCAGGCCGAGGTGAAATTACCTAGGGGAAAAATAAGCTAGAGGACTCAACACTGAGCCCTGGGGGTATTTCAGCATCTGGAGATCCAATAGAAAAGGAAGAGATAGCGACAGAAGAGGAAGGTGTGTTTGCATGAAAATTATGATTTGTTCAAGAAGGACTAGAGGCAAAATTAAACAGATAGAGGAGCAGGCATCCTGAGGTTGTTATTTGACCACTGTAAAAGCAGGTAAGTTGGATTGGTGGAAACAAAAGCCAAACTGGAATGTATGGAAGAGAGGGATGCAATAGTGTACCTGGAGAAGGTGAAAGACTCTTGTAATTTACAGTGAAAAGAAGGTGTTTTCATTGCCCAAGAAAGATTCTTGACAATTCATTTTTTTTTGTTGTTGTTTTAAGGCTAGAAGATCTTGGCTTAAAACAGTTCACCGTGGCCGAACTATTCACTCGTATATTCATCCCAACCTCCTTCCTGCTGGTGTGCATTTTACACCTTCACTATTTCCATGATCGGTTCCTGGAACTAACAGACCTAAATTCCATTCCCAGCAAAGAAGACAGCACCATCTACAGGTGAGCGTGTGTAAGAGGCTCATGCCTCTGCTGTCAGGAAGGCAGCCTTAACTCCCCACCTTCCCTTGGCTGCTTGCTGGAAGCCAATAATCTAACTTAGAGTTTCAACCTTGAACTTTCCATGAGTATCAACCTATGAGCAGAAAAAAAAAAAAAAAGATTTTTAAAAGTGCAGGATGTTCAGCAATCAAGAAAAATCTTTTAGTCAGCAAGTAGATTTGAATATTTGTGAAGGGAATATAATTATTACTAATTGCTAACAGTACCTTTAATTCTTTTTCTTCTAAATGGGCATCTTTATTTTCTTCTCATTGAAAGTTTCTCTAGTATGTAAGAAATTTTTCTCACAATTATTCTTATTATCATGTGTCTGAGACTTCTTTCACATAATCAAATAGAGTTATAAGTCATAATTTTTCCAGAAAAATAGAGATTTTCAGGAACATAGTTTTGTAGGAGACTATTAGCTCATCAAAGATTTTACCGGCCTAAGAAATCACAATATTTGAAATGGAGGGAATGTGAAAACTGAATTTTTTACACAGAGTTCCCTTTAAATATATAGAACATCATTTAATTATATAAGTTCTGAAGAAGGGCTACAGCCTCACGTCAGGATATATTTCCCCTATTTCCTCAGCTGCTACATTCATAGCCTTTACTCTCCACACCATAGCAAGAGATGAAAGATCTAAATGATCTGTAGCAGTCTGAGGTCCCTGCTTGCCTTCCTTACAGCCATGGCTTATCCCTCAGTACTCCCTTAACAGTTAATTTTCCAATAAAATTTAAAAGATGAGGAGAGAGTATACAATTTAAGTACATGGGCTTTCATTTTTAGTTCTGTGAAAAAAAAAGAGAAGAGTCATCTGGAACCTTAAGGAATTTGAAGGACTCATTCCAGTTTGGTATTTTGGGATTTCATGCAAAAGTTTAATATAAAAGTCCCAAAATTTTAACTTCGATCATATTATATATATGCATCTTTTTAGCAACCTTTCCCAATTGTAGTATTTTTCTTACTAATAGTGTTCACCTCACAGTACCTTTTGTTTTTGGAGTCCTAATTATAGACTACATTAAAGTCAAAATGAAGAAAATGAAGAATTTACGAAGTTGAGATTAACTGTCATGCTTTGCTTTCTCTCTCCCACCTCCTTAGTAGATGCTTTAGGGAAAAAAAGGGACCACAAAGTAAGAATAATCCATTTATTTTATTCTGTAAGTTGATGCCAGCACTATTGTTCTCATAAATATCCAACTGTTGTTTTTCTGTTTTGTCCATTGTTTACAAATGCTGTGTGCAATCTACACATATGTATGTGGGGAAAGGTCACTTGTGCCTGGAGAAGAATTTTTTGTGTTTAGGCTTACAGAATTAGTAAAGTTAACATTTTGTAAAAGTTTTATGATCTACATAAGAAGAAACTATTATTTCTAAGTTGGCATTCTCAGGTATATCATTTCACTTTATATTGATAAATATATATTATATTGTAATTAGAATTCTAATGTAATATATACTTAATAAGACTGCACTAAATATCCATTACTTATTTAAATATCCATCACTGTAATTTGTCCATAATTTGTTTTATAAAGTATTGTGATGCATATAGAGATAAAATGACTTTTTTTTTTTTAATTTTGCTTTTAGAAAACATAGAGAACAATATGTTGAATATGGTTATTTAGTAGTACTTTATTTTTTTAATTCTTGGAAAGGAGCAAGAATTAATGTTTTAGTTTATATTTTATATGCTGAATGTAATCTTAAAATTTAAACATTACAAATTTTTAATAAATCATGTAAGACAAAAAGGGATGAGAAGAATAGAGACTTATTATCATTAAGCATTTTTCCTGAATATGTCTAATTTCGTGTTGCTACTGAATTTTGCTGCCTAGACTATTCTTCAGTGCATGAAATGTGTGTTGATGACACACCTGATGATGTAAAGCTTACAAGACACAATCTGCTTCATTCGTCTCTGCCTAACAATCTTCTCTTTCTCTCTCCATCCTGTCTCCCCATTGCCTCCGCATGCAACCTTGTGCTTTCATCTTTCACCTTGTAGCCATGCCAAAGTCAATGGGCGCGTATATCTGATAATAAATAGGTGGGTACTTTAGTGTTTTCTCTCTTGTTTTTAAAAACAGTCTCTTGGTGTGTTAAACATTTTACTGTTTTGAAAATGAAAAATTACATCATCAGATGGTGGGTGATGGTCTTCAGGTATGCTCATGGGTGCATTTTGCAAACCAACCTGTTTAGTGTTTATACTGAATGGTACCACCAAGTGGATTTGGAGGTTGCCAACGGTCTTCAGCTGGTGCTCAGCCTTTGGCCTTGGTTCAAACATACCCAATTAATTTTATTCTTTGGTAGAAATAGTTCAAGGCTTGCCTGAGAGCTTATTCCCCTCTGGAACACAGAATTAAGAGCTCAGCTCAAGACCCACCTCCTTCACAAACCTGCCCAAAGTGCCAACTTCCCTGCTAAAAGAAACTGCCCTTCCTCTGAATTCCCATAGCTCTTTCTCACTGCTGCCTCCTGATACTCACCTCCCAGCCCTCTATCTGTCTGCTTGTCTTATCTCCCTGGCCAGAGGTATCAGGCCTAGAGACCCTGCATATGTCACTAAGATGTCCACATATCATCTACATCAGGGCCTTACCCATTAGTTTTCCTCAATAGGCATTTCCTAAATGAAGTAAAAATAGTCACAACAATATATGGTGAAAAGAAAATTAAAACCTGAATTTCTTCAAATATATCTCTACTTAAAAGATCAACATATTGAAGAATGATATTTTACATCACTAGATTTCACAGTATATTTGTGTACCACAAAAGGCGCAAAGATGAGCATGGCCCTATACCTTAGATGCATGTCACCTAGCTGGGGAGATAAAACATGCAAATGACCACACATAACAAAAAGTAAGCTTTGATAATGTTGTGTATAGATTTGTCCTCAAGTGCCCCAAGAGTACAGAGAAAAGTACTTTCAGAATTTGATTTACTAAAACTATTCTCTCTTTATTAATTAAATAGATTAAAATATCTACTCCCATGTCATTAGTAATAAAGCCAGTAATTGAGGTAATAGAAACATGTAGTTTGCAATAAATGCAATTAAAAAAAAAACTCTTTGAAAAATTTGTTGGTTTTCTATTCCATTCACTTTTCTCTTAGGTAAAATCTTAAGGCTGACAACCAAATAGCAAACCCTAGGAGGCAGAACTTCTAAAAGGAAGCGTGAAAAATTAGTGCATCATTGTGCAGATTGCTGAAGGAGGAATGAGGAGTGGCTGGTTCTTTGGGGGAGCCAGGTTGTTGACAGCCTGAGAGAATCCCAGGTTTTTAGTTGATAATCACAGAAGTAAAATATAGACTTTAGCTAAAAATCTCAAGCAACTATTTTAATCTTATTCCTCCAAACATACAAAACCATTCTCTCTTTCTCTCTTTGTGCTTCTCATAAAGTATTTACCATTTGCTTTATGAGAAGATAGATGGCTAGGACACCAAAGACAGTAGGGAGTTGGTTTGATGGGCTCTGTCGGCAGAGCCTGATTCGAGTTTTGGTCCTGATTGTCCCAGATTTATCTCTTGAGAGAAAACCTATGCCTGTTAGCCCAAGTTACAAGACCAGTGAATTCACTTAAGAGTTCTAGAATGATCAAGATTCCAAGTCTCCCAAAATAATTAAAAACTTGAAGCATTCCAACATTGGCACTATCCTCTTTCTAGTGGGATCTTTCATTTTTGTCTAAATATTAACATGTTAAGAAAGGCCAGAGCTCTGTCCCAGAGAAACATTACCAAACAAGCCCAGTTCTCACCTGAAAATTTGTGCTTCTGAAAGGCAGTACGGAAGTGCTTTCCAGTTTTGAATAAGGCCTATTTTTGATTAGAATGATAGGGTGAATGCATTTATTAAGTAAAAAAGCTTTCATTTTCCCATAATTTATTTTTTTATGTTCACTGTTGTTTTACAAGAAAAATAATGTGCTTATAAATGTGAGTTCTGCATGAAAGAGGGTTCACTACATTCAACTTCTGGATTGATTAAAATGTAGACATTACCTTATAAGGTGTGAGGTAGGGCAATGTGTTGAGGAGTCAGTGACTGGTAAAATTTTAACAATATGAAAAATTGTAGGGAAGATCCAATTGAATTGATAAGCAGTATGCATTAGACTATTTTAGCAACAGTAATGGTTAATTCCCCCTTATATACAGAAACAGAAGCCATTGCACCCAATCCTGCCTAGTAGATTATTTTGGAGGAATTACTACAATACACTTTTACATTTTCTTTAATGGAAACTAGCTTTGTAAGTAGCTTTTCAAAGTCAATTCCTAGTAGTAAGATGTGATATTAAATTTACAAATCAATCGCTCATCTGTGAATACAGCCTTTTAAAGTGCTTATAAGTTCTAGAAAATAATCTTAAACACTATAAATATTCTACTTTAAATATTACTTGTAATTACTACAAATTTGCAAAACGTCTTTTCTTTCTAGTAGTCTAATGAATGGTGTGACGGCAATCTACATTACCACATATTCCAAATTAGAATAGTTATAAATAAATGGAATCTAGATGAAGGAGATTTTACAAAGGTAGGTTTTACATTTTCTTTAATGGAAACTAGCTTTGTAAGTGGCTTTTCGAAGTCAATTCCTAATATTAAACCTCTTCAAATCTTTATGTAACATAATTTGTTTCTTCTATTTCAAATAAGAATGCCTCTTCAGTGCATAGAATTTATTCAAACATTCAGCGAATACATAGTGTATACCACCAAGCACAATGCTACATTTTGCAAGGGAGATGAGTAGAGTAAGACTCAGTTTCTGCCCTCAAGGAGAGAGACTTCAGAATCACAATTAAAATAAAATGATGTAGATATAAATAGAGAAATGCACACACCGAGGGCTGTGCAAAGCTGCAGAAACATAAAGGAAAGAGTGGGTAAATAAACAGATAAATATCATCTGTCATGTTAGAATGCCAAAGGAGAAGTAGTGAGAGGATTTTATTTTATTTAGAAGATTAAAGGTCAGGGCCTGGGCCATAATAAAAGCAAGGCAATGAAGTTATAAGCATGGTTTAAAAAATTCAGAGAAGTAAATGAACTCCTTGTGGAGAAATCCATGAAAAATGGTGAGATTTAAGGAAATGAGAGAGGGGGCTTCTCTAATAATTCAATTCATTACCATGTCTATTTGGAGGCTTAAAGTAAAAATTCTTCTTATGATAATTAGATAATTCACACATGGTGATCAGTAAAAAATTACCAGTAATATAAGTTCCTTAGCTGAAGTTTCAGGGAATGATTTTACTAGCATGTGATTTTTTAATTTAGCTTTTGAAAAAGTCAAGATCCCTTCTAAAATTTGCTACAGGGAAAAGCCTAAATCAAGGTATACATGCTTTGGAGAACTGACACAGCTGTTGGTTATAACAGTCTGGCAGCTGGTTCTGCCTGTGAGCTCTGCACTACACAGATAGACCCCACCTCTGCAGCAGTCCACCCACCTCTCTTAGGGAACGCAGTGGCGGGAGGTGGGAGGTTGCAGGCAGACAGCAAGCAGAGTGCTCAGCATGTTGAGAAAACTGGAGACAGATTCCCGAAGAAGAAATATTTGCTCTTTTCTTATGAATGGCCATTTTAACACACAAGTTCTGTTAAAGAATGTCCTGAACACAGAATTACAGTCCAAGTTTAGCACCTTCCCCATTGCCTGGGGTTGTGCGGTCTCTTGTAAAGGCATGTTTCTAATTTTACCTCTTTATGAGCATGAATTGATGATACAAATTATCAGAACAGTATATGAAAATCTATCATTAACAGATGGTTTCTTTAAAAATATTCTTGTGTACTAAATACTGTATTAAGCACTTAACAGAAATTGCTTTAATTTTCACAACATCCTGTGAAATCGGCACTGTTACACCATTTTACAGATCAACAAACAGAGACTTAAAAGACAGGGTAGAAGTATATTAAGTCACCTAGCTAGTAAGTTATCTACTTGAGGCTTGAATCTAAGTTTTTCTGATTCCAAAGAGCATACCTTTAACAATATTCTGTATTGCCTCAAAAAAAATATTATGATAAAAATGAAAGATATATCCGAGAAGAAATTACTGTTAGTGATATCAGAGAGTTTACTACCTATGTTTTCTTCTGGAACTTTTATGGTTTCAGGTCTTACATTTAAGTCTTTAATCCATTTTGAGTCTATTCTTGTATACAGTGTAAGAAGGTGGTCCAGTTTCTTTTCTTTTTTTTCTTTTCTTTTTTTTTTTTTTTTTTGCATATATCTGTCCAATTCTCCCAGCACCATTTATTGAAGAGACTGTCTTTACTCCACTTTATATTCTTGCCTCCTTTGTCACATATTAAATGAGTGTATAGGTGTGAATTTATTTCTGGGCTCTCTATTCTGTCCCATTGATCAATGTATCTGTTTTTATGCCAGTACCGTGTTGTTTTGATCACTGTATCCTTATAGTATAGTTTGATATCAGGTAGTGTGATATGCCAGCTTTGTTCTTCTTTCTCAAGATTGCCATGGCTATTTGGGGTCTTTTATGGTTCCATATACATTTTAGGATTATTTGTTCTAGCTTTCTGAAAAAAAATGTCATTGCTATTTTGATAGGGATTGCATTAAATCTATAGATTGCTTTGGGTAGAATGGCCATTTTAATGATGTTGATTCTTCCTACCCATGAACACAGTATATGCTTCCATTTATTTGTATCTTCTTCAATTTCTTTTTTCAATGGCTTATAATTTTCTGAAAACAGGTCTTTTATCTCCTTGTTTAATTTGATTCCCAGGTATTTTGCTATTTTTGATATAATTATAAATGAGATTATTTCCTTAATTTCTCTTTCTGAAAGTTCATCATTGGTGTATAAAAATGCCACTGCCTTCTGAATATTAATTTTGTATCCTGCTACTTACTGAATTCATTGATCAGTTCTAATAGTTTTTTGGTGGAATCTTTAGGGTTCTCTCCATATAGTATCATATCATCAGCAAATAACAAGAGCTTTACTTCTTCCTTTCCAATTCAGATATCTTTCACTTCTCTTTCTTGTCTTATTGCTGCGGCTAAGATTTCCAATACAATGTTGAAGAGGAGTGGTGAAAGTGGGCATCCTTGTCCTGTTCCTAATCTTAAGGAAAATGCTTTCAGCCTTTCCCCATTGAGTATGATGTTAGCTGTAGGTTTGTCATATGTGGTGTTTATTATGTTGAGGTATGTTGCTTTATTCCCATTTTACTGAGAGTTCTAATCATAAATGGATGCTGGATTTTGTCAAATGCTTTTTCTGCATCTATTGATATAATCACATGGTTATCTTTTGATTTGTTAATGTGATGTTTCACATAAATTGATTTGTGAATATTGTACCAACCTTGCATCCCAGGAATAAATCCAACTTGATCATGGCATATGATATTTTTAATGTGTTCTTGAATTCAGTTTGCTAATATTTTGTTGAGGATTTTTATATCAATGCTCATAAGAGATATTGGCCTATAGTTTTTTTTTTGTACTGTCTTTGTCTGGTTTTGGAATCAAGATAATGGTGGCCTTATAAAAGGAGGTAGAGAGACTTCCCTCTTCTTTAATTTTTTTGAAATAGTTTGAGAAGAATAGATGTTAATTTTTCTTTGAATGTTTAGTAAAATTCTCCTATGAAGCCATCTGGTCCAGAATTTTTGTTTTTTGGGAGGTTTTTTTTTTTTTTTATTACTAATTCAATTTCTTTTTGGATATATCTCCTCGGACAAGGGAAACAAAATAAAAAATAAATAGATGGAACTACATCAAATTAAAGTTTTTGTACAGCAAAGGAAACCATCAACAAAACAAAGAGATAACCAACTGAATGGGAGAAGATATTCGCTTATGATAAATTCCAATTAAAAGATGGGTAGAATACCTGAACAGTTATTTCTCCAAAAAGGAAATACAGATGGCCAATAGATACATAAAAAGATGCTCAAGATCACTAATCATCAGAGAAATACAAATTAAACCACAATGAGATATCATCTCACACCTATCAGAATGGCTATCATCAATAAATCAAAGAACAGCAAGTGTTGGTAAGGATGTGGAGAAAAGGGAACTCTCATACACTGTTGGTGGGATTGCAAATTGGTACAACCACTATGGAAAACAGTCTGGAGGTTTCTCAAAAATTAAAAATGGATATACCTTTTGACCCAGCAATTGCATTTCTGTGTATTTATCCAAAGAACACCAAAACAATAATTCGTAAAGATCTATGCACCTCTATATTTATGACAGCTCAATTTATAATAGCCAAGATATGGAAGCAACCTAAATACCCATCAATAGGTGATTGGATAAAGAAGTTATGGTTCATATATACAATGAAATATTACTCAGCCATTAAAAAACAATGAAATCTTACCATTTGCAATGACATGGGTGGACCTAGAGGTTATTATGCTGAGTGAAATAAGTCATACAGAGAAAGATAAATACCATATGATTTCACTTGTATGCAGAATCTAAGGAACAAAAAGAACAAACTAATCAAAAACAGACTCAGAAATATAGAGGACAATCTGGTGACAGCCAGAGGGCAGGGGAGTTGGGGAGCTGGGAGAAAGGGGTGAAGGGTTAAAAAAGTATAAATCAGTAATTGATAGATGGTGATAGGAATGGGAAGCATGACATAGGGAATGCAGTTAGCATTAATGTAGTAGCTGGGTGGAAAGCCAGAGGAGAGACAGAGCAATAGGGGGATTATTTTTTAAACTATATAAATGTCTAACCAATGTACTATATACTTGAAACTAATACAATAATTTTTAAATGAAAGGAAGATGAAAGGATTCACATAGGTGTCTTTTTAAAATTGTAAACTCCAATCATGCATTGAAAATATTTTCATATATACACATTTTATGTGCACAGATTTTCTAAGTGAAATTTCTCTGATATTCAAACTCCTAGGCTAGTAAATGACAGTCTGATACATGTTTTCTCTTTTTTCTCTTTTTATCATTTATTTGAAGCTTGTGAGGCTAGACTGCTCCAGAGGGCACCTGAGTGTCACATGTCCTATTTCCTCATGAGAATTATGTCAGAGGAAAATGAGCAGCATTAGACACAGAAATTTGCTTCTCTTTCTCCCCAGCGTTATCTAGGCCCAGATCTCTTATAGACTATTACTAAGAGTTTCCAGAAGTAGATCTTTGGATGTACTTCCAAAAGGCTTGCTCTAGTGATTTTTTTTTTTATTCCTTCATTGAGTAATCTCTCCTCAATGTACTCTGTATAAAAGGGCACCTTGGGGCCTTGTTGCTTGAGGGTTTTTGTTATGTAGCTACAGTGGCAGGTGCAGAAAGGGGCTCATCTCTGTGTTTTGTTCCATAAGTACCACTAAGTATTGGAAAGTTATTTGTTGGTATCCAGTCATGGCAGTGCCAATGTAGACATTAGAAACGCACTCTGAGATGGTCATACTTCAACAATAAAAGCTACCAAATGCCTGTCATAATGAAGAAGTATCTTCTCACTTATAAAATGCAATCCCCTGGCAATGCTGAACACAATATGTAAATATTGACAATTGTGTAAGAGCTGACTGCTTTTACATTTGATATCATTGAATCCTTAGAGTCCTGACAAAGCAGGAACAAGAAACATGTATGCTGGGATGCAATGTGCATGCTGATGTATAAGATACAGTATTGTAGTGTTAAGAGTGGGGAACTTTCCCAAAGATGGGAGGAGGGTCGGTTGACTAGCTTTGGAAAATAAGTATGTCAGCATAATTCTACCAATGCTGAAACATCTTAGTATGTTCTTTTTTTATTCAGTTAATAATTTGTTTCTGGCATTCCATAATTACCTGCTTGACACCTGTTAATAAGAATTGCTTTTGAATGATAACCTCTCTAAATTCTAGGAACAAATAAATGCGTTACAATAGTTATGCAACATCATAGGTGTATTTTAAATATAAAACCAAAGAGTTATAAGTAAGCTTAGATTTTTATCTAGCCAAACTTCTTCATTTTATAAAAAATAAATTAAGTTCCAGAGAGATTAAATAATTTACTCAGAGCTCACAATAATACAAATAGAATAAGACTATTAATTGTTTACCCTATTACAATGTGGCTGATATTTACAGATTAATTATGACAAATGGAGAAGACTACTAGGATTCCCAATAGACCTTTCCCTAATATTTATTTTAGTACCCACGAATGTTCCCTCAAACATTTATTTGAATATGAATAAAAATATTTTTTAAAAATTCAGAAGAAAGATCATACTTGCAGTAATGTTCTGGTTGCTGTCCCAGCCCAGTGGAACTGGAGCTGTACCCCTCATTCTCACTCTGGTGCTCACATGCCTTCTTCTCATGATGGCAAATGCAGCAGGTTACAGCCGGGCCTATGAACGGGAACGTGATACAGACATCCTCCTACTGAAAGTATTTAGTGTCCACCATATGTTCTTCAAATAACAGCAGAGTAGGTTGTCTATGCAAAAGTTGACAGAAAGCACACTTTAGTTAAGATTTTTTTAAACCTATTTAAAATGTCAATGATATGATTCTCATAGGATGTTTTGCTGTGTCCTAAAAAAGCATGACATAATTTGCCTCAGTCTCTCCCTTACAACCTGCAATCCCGTCCACTCTCAAATCAGTTGCCAAGCATAGGAGTCCTAGTAAAAGCACGCTACTGAAGCCATTCTGGAATGTATTTGCATTAGGACTTACTGCAACCGGCATACAGGAATGCGATAGTGGATGATATGTAGCATGATGTGTGATCTCTGACATTCCTTATAATTCTTCTGTTCTCATCTCCTTTTTTTTCCTTTCTATTTCAATTACTTTGAGCAGCATCAAGAAAAAATTACCAATCCACCAAAATGAGTAAGTCCCTCTGTGAAGCCATGAAATGCTTGCTCTACATGATGCCATTTCATGCTTCTACATCCTAAACTCTGACCATTTTCTCCTCTGGGAAAAAATGTCAAGTTTAGGTGTTGATAGCTCTCATTACTGACTAATCACTAGAACCTGAATTGGAAGAGCTAACAAAACTTGAGTTTACAGTTTGTTTTTAGAAAGAGATTTAAAAAAAAAGTGACAAGACACTAACAATCCTACATTGCAAGGCCTCTATGCACATGCACTGTTGTTCATTTTTGTTCATCATCCTTTCCTTGCCCTTCACCCAAGTCTCTTCTGGCTCCCTTTCCCCTTCTGACTCAGCTGCTCTCTGCCAACAGACTGGCCCACCCTGAAGGAAGCCTTCCGGACCTCACTATGTTGTCTCTGACTGCCAGCCTGGAGAAGCCAGAGGTGAAGCATTTGGCTGCATTCAGTGAGGAGAAACCAGAGGAGTGCTCTGAAAAAGCTGAGAAGGGTGAGCTTGGGAAAGACAGCGAGGAGGATGAGGAGTATGAAGATGAAGAGGAGGAAGAGACATCAGGTAATCCACCCACTACTGGTCACTGCTCAGAAAATGGCAGCTGATGGACTGAATGACTGAGACACTGACTTACTCCAAACATATATATTTATATATTTGACCCATTCAGTGAAATAAAAATTGGTGTGTGTGTGTGTGTGTGTGTGTGTGTGTGTGTGTGTGTGTGTGAGAGAGAGAGAGAGAGAGAGAGAGAGAGAGAGTGGTTGCTATAGTTATAACATTCCTGTTATAATTTCTCCAATAATTTCTTTGTAATTCTGACTTAGAAGAAAGAGAGCAGATGACTGGTTATCAGCTCCTGATCCACAGCAATAATCCTGGCAAGAGACTAGAGGGGTGTAGCTCTTAGTCTTTACACAGACAGAAGTCTCAGACAAAGACATCACTTAAGAGAAGAAGAATCAGGCTACTATGTAGAATTTCTGAAAGTTCTAGACATGGCTATTTCAAATGTATCCTCAGAGAAATTATTTTGAGGTTTTTCCAGGAAACCTATCTTTGAGAATATACTTCTAATTCTATCCTAATATTTTAGGACATGGGAACCAGAGGAGAAATGAGCGATTGATTATTATTTCAAGCCAATTACTAGAGATGTTTTGGTTATTGCCATTTTAGGTTTTATTTTTTAGGCTCTTTCCTGTTTTTCTTCATAGACTTGAAATGTTTTACTAGTGCATGCTGAGAATGAGATGATCTCAGCCATCAGGACATGTTCTCTGACAGAGTGTACACAAGGTGGAGAGTTTAGTTTGTTCAGTAATTCCCAGATAGTAGCTTATTGCACTTTTCTTTGCTGTGCTATGTGCCTTACAAAAGTAGACAATAAAAAAGCACAAAGTAAAAAGATCCCTCCAAAAGGTAATCTCCCCTTCATCCATTCATTTCAGAAGATTCTAGGAGAGGCCCAGAAATGTTCTCTCCATATCTGATCAATGTGTGTTCCTCAGTATGAAGGGAGAACCAAGCTCTGTGGGACTAAAGAGTCAGGATGAAGATATGATTATGCTGCTTTAACATGGATTTGAGCTTTATTAACAAGGTCTCACCAAAAGTTGGGCTGTACCTTATTCTTTCACTCCTTCAGATACCTGTCAACTCCTCCTCTGAATTGTGCCCAGTTATGACCTAAATCTTTGTATGGACTATCGCCTGAGTCACTCTGTAAATAAGCACTTTTAACAATAACTAAAACATTACTTAAACTTTCAGATACAAGTACAGTGAGTGCTTCAACCTCCTTAGGTATGCAAAGAAGTTACTTAAAGAGACATTTAGTTTTTATCATCTGCCTGAGCATGTGAGCTTTTATCTATAAATGTGGTGTTGTGTTGATTCCACAAAACAGTACTGCCATGATGGTCATGCAGATTAACCACAACAATCCTCCCGAAAGAGACATTGACCAGTCTACAAATACTGCTCCCTAGCACAGGTAGAAGAAGAGAATGACTAATTTGATTAAAAATTATGATTAGAATGAGTCTGACCATATTTTGGGAACCAAAACTGGGTCATTCTGATCCAACGGTCCCCAACCTTTTTGGCACCAGGGACCAGTGCTCCTGTGAGAATCTAATGCCAGATGATCTGAGGTGGAGCTGAGGCAGTGATGCTAGTGCTGGGGAGGGCTGCAAATACAGATGAAGCTTTGCTGGCTCACCAGCCACTCACTTCCTGCTGTGTGGCTCAGTTTCTAAAAGTCTGTGGCCTGGGGGTTTGGGACCCTTGCTGTGATCCTCAGGGTCCATTTACAGTTGTGGGAGGAGCAGGCTCTTCCTGCCTCTGACAGCATGCTGCTTGGCTCACTCTTCTGGTAGACTGGTAAGCTTTATCCACTCCCTAGTTAAGCTCCTGGAAGGAGACTGACACTTATGGAAGCACAGTTTTGGCAAGAAAATGTCATTTAGATGGAGCTCATGTTACTTAATATTCCCAGGAAATTAGGGTATTAAAGTTTAGCTTTAAGAGTAAAGGTCAAAATTCGTTTTTACACTAAGTCAATTAAAAAGTGGATAAAAGTAACCTTGTCCCTTGGAGTCTCAGATTATGATGTCTAAGTCATCATCACAACATGGGATTCTTAGACCACCCATGCACCAAATTTTAGTAGTTTTAGAATTCATTCACTACTTACTATTATTTTGCATCTTCTCATTCCAATCTGAAAGTTACAAGAAATGCTTTAAGTAATAAGGGGGGGGCAGGGAAGCAACCATCTTTTTATGCTCTTGGGTGAATTACTGTTTTACAGATTTAAGAAACAAATGGCATCTGGTGATTGACCGCCTCACTGTGCTCTTCTTAAAATTCCTGGAGTATTTTCACAAGCTACAAGTGTTCATGTGGTGGATTTTGGAATTGCACATAATCAAAATTGTTTCATCGTACATTATTTGGGTTTCTGTGAAAGAGGCAAGTAAACATTTGTTGTATTGTCAGGTCAAACAGAACCACAGTGGGCCATTATTTTTCTTTTCCAACTGTCCATAATTTTTTTGAAATGTGATTCCCATTACATTAGAACATCAAGGCACTAAGATAGGCATATACACTTTGTCTTACAGAAAAACAAAGGACAATTGTCCTGAGAAGAGAGAAAGGTAACAGTGGGGAAAGAGGCTCCTGGCTTAGTTCCTAATTGGCTTGGTCATATCACAAAGGTTACTTATTTTCATCTAATCTTTAGTTGAAGTGTATGAGAGCAGGACAGTTTTTGGCGCTAGAAGTAAGAATTTATCTCCCTAAGTTCTGTTTGAGAAAAACAATAACATTCTAGTTTGTGTTACCAAAGAGTAAACTCAAGTTCCAAAATTTAATAAAATACTTAGTAGAACTCACCTTGTTTATTATTGGATTTTTTTTTGAGACAAGACACTGTCTTTCAACATTGCAGTTGCATTTCTGTTTTCTCATCTATAAAGAGGAGAGTCATCATTCAGGCAAAAATTATCTGATATTTAATGTGGAGAAATTAGCTTTTTAAAAATTTATTCAATCAATAATTTCACATACTTCCAAATTCCATGAACCATTTTTGAGTTGGTGACACTTCAAAAATTATCATTTTTGCTCTCTACAAATTATAATTTTTAAAAAGTTACATAATAACATAATATTATAACTATAATATTATAAACTTAATGTTTCAAAAATAGATAATTGAGGGACAGACTTTAATCTGAGCTCCTCAGTCTAAGCTAGAACTTCTCCCCATTTTATAAAAACTATTTGAAATGGATAAGTGATCATTTCTAGATGGGAACAAGAACAGAAACCACTCTCCTTGTGAGATTTGTGGGAGAAAATGATATACACTCCACTGTTAAGTAACCAAGTCTATATATTAATTAGAACCACAATCTATGTGTATTAATTGAGAACAGAAGAGTTTCACATTTTAACTATATAGGTGATTAACTAATTCAGACAGAATTCAAAGGTCAGACTATTAAAGAACAATGAGAAAGAAAAAGAGAAGACATTTGGTTAAAAATAAGCAAAGACCATTTGTGAATTAACCACATCTGGTATACAGAGACCTCTGATGGCATGAGAGGCTGTGCTGCAGAGCTGTGGAGGCACATAGGACAACTTAATGATGGGAGTGGGCATTAAAAGAGAGAGAAATTAGTGCAAGCAGAGCACAGAAAATCCACTGTCTGAAATCCACCCAAGAGAGTTTAGAAAGAAGGTAAAATGATACCACTTTCTTATAAATCTTAAATAAAATACAGGCATACACTTTTTAAATCATTTTTAATTGAGTTTAAAGAATGTCTTGTTAACAGGCTATCAAGTAAATAAAAGATCATGATCTATTCACCATTAACCCATTAGAAAAATGGCCTTTGATGGAATATGACCAATTCCTTCTCTATGATTCATGCATTCTGTGGACTTTAAGAATTTTCATTTCTAATTCATCTCTCTTACTTATTACTTTAAAACACATCAGAGACTCATGAATCAGAGAAATTCTGCTCCTACTGCATCTAGCATCACCAGAATCCCATTGATATAAAATAGTTTAATCCCTGAGTGTACCACTGAGTTTCTTTCACATGATGTCATCCTACCCTCATGAGGTGTTTCTGTACCTGAATGGTGAGTTGCTGTGTGATCATTGGGTGTCATCACCTCTGAGATCTCTCCCCTCGCTGCACTGACTTTGGTCTGTGGGCTCCAATCAGCGTGTTCATAGCTGATCCTTATTAATATCACTGAAGCACTGAGCAATCAAAATATGTGGGGGCATACTCATAAAACAACTAACTTTATTTTGGACCTCCACTGTCCCTTTAAAATGTATTCTGCAGAAATATTTTTCTTCATGCAAAAATACTTTCTGATTGTTTGTCAGCAATGCAAAGTCCTATGGTTATCTTAAAGAGAAGCAAAACCTCACTTTAGTAATTAAAATTTTTCAGCCACTGAAAAGAATCAAATTCTGATCTCTTACCCAAGGAGAAGTGTCTCTTCTTCCTAACCACTTCTTTCTCACACATACTTCCTGTCATTGCCTTCACCTCAATGAACTAACTTCTGTTATAAATCTCCTGGGCTGGACCATAGACTCTTGGGAGGATCAGTGGGAATTTATTCTGATTTGACTTGTATTATCATAGGATGGCCTCACGGTCTGGGCTGGATCAATTAAACCTACCCTTTCTCTCATGGAGGCTCCTCTGTGGGGCATCCAACAGCAGCTCCTCCAGGGCATACCTGCCACCCAGGCCCTGGTTCTCCAGCATCCTCTCTCTGGACCCTTTCTGTTGGAGACCTATCCCCCTTGCAGGCAATCCCCTTGGGTAGTACTCAGAACAGATCCTGCCTCTTTCTTCCTCCCACATCAGGCCCAAGGGCAACACACATAGTCTTTGCTCTGCTCAGGGTCATGGATCCCACTTAAGCAGCCCCTTGTGTCTGCCATGATCAAAGGGTCCATCAAAATATGGCTCCCAGCAGCATCTCCAGCCTCACTACTACTGCAGTTCACGACTTTCAACTCCGGAACTTCCAGTTGTTTGTGGTCACCTGTTGTTACCATGCTCCTTCATACCCTCCTGCCTTTGTTCATACACCCTTTATTTCGAATGCACATCTCATTTTTCTTGGTCTGGCTAACTTTATGCATCCTTCAAGGCTCAGCTCAGCATCTTCTCTTCCAGGAAATGCTTCCTGAAGCTCCAGATTGGGCCAAGGATCCCTTTTGGGCATTCTCACAGGAGCCTATTCTCATTTATAGTTAATTATTGCTACATTATATTGCTAGCATCTGGTTATATATCTGTCTGCTATACAAAACATATATCTTAGTATCTAGGACAATTCTTTTCATATTCTCAAAACTCAATCGAGCTCTGCTGAACTGAGCTGAACTGAATAAATCAAATTGCCATGTTTTGTGGATGTTATGCCATGTTATGTATTTTTGTCCCCATTTCTGATTTTATGTTTTCAGGTGTCTGTGTTCAACTATGTATTTTTGATTTCTTGGGCTTTTGCTCTGCCATACGCCAAGCTACGCCGTCTGGCTTCAAGTGTCTGCACTGTCTGGACGTGTGTGATCATCGTCTGCAAAATGTTGTACCAGCTGCAAACCATTAAGCCTGAGACTTTTTCTGTTAACTGTTCCTTGGTGAGCCTCAAAGACGGGGTAATCTTGACTGGCCATTAGGGAAGTGAGATGGATATTAGGGAACCTATATCCCCAGGCACATTCTGTCTGAGCTTTAAGTCACCTCAGCAGGTTGGGTATATTTTGGCCCAGTGTACTGGACCCGAGTCTCTTCTCCTGATGAGATTCCCCTTTTGAAATGGGTCTTTCCCTCCCCTTCATGTTCTTTTACTCAAAACTGAAGGAGAATGATATGAACTCTCCTAATTGATGCAGCCATTTTTCACTCTCTTTTGTCTTCTTTTCAGCCAAATGAAAATCAAACGGATATACCCCTCCACCAGTTGAACAAGTCTCTACTCTACAGTGCTCCCATCGACCCCACAGAGTGGGTTGGACTAAGGAAGTCTTCCCCTTTGCTCGTCTACCTAAGGGTAAAGGCTTCGCTGCACTGAGTTGGTGCCTCTGTGCAGTTACTGTCTGGAATCCTTTCCCTTGAGAACCCTGCTATCACATTTAACAGTAACCTCATCTTACGTGGCATTTAGGATCACCTTTGAAACAAATAACTAAATATTAAATTCACTATTGCATTGTGCTGAAAAGAAATTGATCAAGTAGTTTGTGTTTAATTGAATAAAGTATGACAAATATATTCACTGGAACATTATAGAAGCACTTTTTATTGAGGGAGATGGGTAATGCCAGACATTAAAAGATGTCCAAAATATATTAAGTTTTATAAAAAGCAAATTTCAAAATGTCATGCATAGTATAATTTTTTTTAGACATAAAGAAAAAATATTAAGTAAAATATCCCAAATGCTCAGCAGTGATTATTTCTGAGAAGTAGATATAGCATTGCAAGATTTTTTGTGATCTAAATTCCATTTCTACAATCTATAATAAAGGGCATATATTACATTTAGAGATAATCAAATAAAGAGCGTATCTTTGAAAAAGGAACTTTGCATCAGTTATAAGAAGCATAATGAAAGCAGTATATTTCAGATCTTTCACATTTTGCTTTAATGAATAATCTGAGTAATCTTAAAAATATGCTGACAAGGCGCTTAAAAATAAAACATTTATATTCAACACCTGGAATTTTTAAATGTACTAAGCATCCCATTTTTGTGTGTGTAGCTTTCTAGTTTCTTTTCTCATATGACAAATATCTAGTATGTGATATACCAATGATATCTACTATAAAGAGCTTTTAGAAGATATTTGAAGAGGGTGATTACAATAGTATCTGGCACATATAGTTCCATAAATACTAACTATTTTATTGTTATTATTATCATCATCATCATCAACATTATTATCATCACCATCAACGTCATCATGATTAGCTTGCTTCTCAATCTACTGCTTTCTCTAGCCAGATTTCAGAAGTGTTCAGAAATTTCCCCTCTAATTATTATCTCACTCCTCCAGCCCGGTTGGTTTCCCAGGACTTCCTTGTAGAACACTGTAGAAGTGTTTTATACTTCTAGTTGCCAGTAAGGTTGGACTGCCCCTCAAGTAACGCCATTGTTTTCTGGTAGAGGCAGGTACTTTTTAGGAACAGTAATGAGTATCACCAGGCTTTTGTCTAGAGATTCTAGATCTGGTTATCATGGAAATTAGCTTGATTTGCATAAGGGAAATAACTTCACCCTTTTTACCATAAAACAGGGAAAATGAACATTGAATTCAAGACTATATTTTATATAGGTGGGATTTTATAAAGCATCGTCCTTATAATTGTCCTTATATGCATCAAGAACGGAGTCAAATGATTTTTTATGAGGATTGCTTAAAATTACCAAGTCGTAGCATCTGGCTTCACACAGCTGTGTTTTCTTGCTTGTAGAATAATCTCCTGATGCTGGCCATTCTAGCCTTTGAGGTCACAGTTTACCGCCATCAGGAATACTATCGGGGTCGAAACAAACTCACACCTCCCGTTTCTAAAACCATCTTTCACGACATTACAAGACTCCATCTGGATGACGGACTTATTAATTGTGCCAAATATTTCATAAATTACTTCTTCTACAAATTTGGTCTGGAGGTGAGTTTCCTTGCTGATGAGTTTTCTTTCTCTATTCTGTGAAAATCCCAATAGCTGCTTTCGGCCAGTTCGCCACTGGAGCTTTGTTGCATGTCTCCAGGCCATGATTACTAATCCTCAGGGACCACAGAAAGAGATTCTGCTGAAGAGTTAACCTGGCATGGTTGAAAGTTTTCAAGATCAAATGCTTTCTTATTAAAAGTAAAATATTATTTCTGTGCACTCTGAAATGTTTTGTGCATTCATCTTAGCCAAAATGAATTGTTTTGACCTGAAATGATTGTAGTAGTGCCTGTTCCTTAGTAGAATGAATTTAGAACAGTGATTTTCATGAAGAGGTCATAGCTGTAGTTCTCTTCATGGTTTGAAGTGGTTCTTATTAATAGCGATGTAGTCAGTTTTTTCCTTGGAAATAACATGTATAGTATTTGTATCTTCATGCTAAAAGATACCTGAAAGGCAAGACCTGATAAACACGTGCAGGGCGACCTACCCTCAGGAATACAGGTCTCTGCTGCCTGCAGAGGGCTGATACCACTCCCCTTCCCAGTAAACCCAATTTTTTGCCTCTTTTCATCCTTACGCAGACGTGTTTCCTAATGTCAGTTAATGTGATCGGTCAGCGAATGGATTTCTATGCCATGATTCACGCCTGCTGGCTGATCGCCGTCTTGTATAGACGCAGAAGAAAAGCCATTGCGGAGATCTGGCCCAAGTACTGCTGCTTTCTGGCCTGCACTATCACATTCCAGTACTTCATCTGCATCGGCATCCCCCCTGCTCCCTGCAGAGGTGAGTGTGCAGTCTCGCAGCCAGCTGTTCTTACTGTGTGCCCTACATTGTGCACGATGAGCCAAGGACAGCAAAGGAGCATGTTGACTTTGTTCCTCACCATCTCCTTCTCTGCAGATTATCCATGGAGATTCAAGGGTGCCAGCTTTAACGACAATATCATAAAATGGCTGTACTTCCCAGATTTCATTGTGCGGCCCAACCCAGTGTTCCTTGTCTGTAAGTATTGCAGCTTTCGGTCACAGGGCACTGGTACTTGGTTTTATTTCTGCTAATCCATCTTCATGTGTTCTGCATTAGCACCTTCACGTCTTCCACTGAACTTTATAATCCTGTAAAGGCTTGTCTCAATGCATTAATATAACAGGTCGTTAATGGCTTCTACTTGCCCTATTACATTTGCAAAATTAATAAGCATTGAAATACTATGTTCATTTTCATAATTTCAACTCCCAACACACACACCTAACCCAACCCCAATACACATCCCTACATACCCACATTCTAGAGATAGATTGGAGATGGAGGCCTTACATTTTGTGAAGCAGTAGTTTCTGGCTGCCACCACAGCTGAACCAAATCTAAAGATAAGACTGTGGTTGCTAGCAAGATGCTACCCCAAGTGCCAATGCTCTTGAGCTGGGCTGCAGCCCCAAGCACTTCCATGGACAGGCTGATGATCCAGAGGTTGAAGGTTATTGTCTCCCATGTAAGACAATTGGGAGTGCAGGGAGTACTGGGTGCTATGGAAAACCAGAAAGCGAGTGCACTGCCTACATACATTCAGGTTTGATTTAAAGAACAATGAAGCAACTTGGGCAGGAGACTGCCAGCCTGACTAGTGTGAGGGCCTGTTCTGGGACGTAGGCCACGAGGACGTCTTCTTCAGACTTAATCCTCCACTCTCACAAATCGGCCTATAATTGTCAGCCACTCTCACCAAGCTTCATTGGGGTGTGTGCTCTGGGAAGAGTCTTTGAATAGAAATGCAAATGGAGAAGGAGAGGATAAAGAAAAACAGAAATGTCTGTTTCTACCACAAGTAAAAAGAAAGATGGCAAAAGTGCTCAAAGGGCCTCCTCAAAATTTCGGTAATGATGAATGCAGATGAAGAGTGTCAGGAAGACTAGTAATTAGCACCCAATACTTTCACACACTAACATGCATGCAAGATCCAAGGACTCTCCTTGAATGTCTATGGTCCCTCTTGCAACCACCATGGTGTGGAAGGTGGGACTTGGCCCCAACATTGGAAACCAGGAAGAACTATACCATGAACTCTGGGAACACAACTCACTTAGGAGTTCAAGAGCAGCTCATGCTGTATGGGGACTGTTTCCTACTCAGGTTTAATTATCTCTGTTTTGCCAGATGACTTCATGCTGCTTCTGTGTGCCTCCTTACAACGACAGATTTTTGAGGATGAAAACAAGGCTGCGGTGCGAATCATGGCAGGGGACAATGTTGAGATTTGCATGAACCTTGATGCAGCTTCCTTTAGCCAACATAACCCTGTACCAGATTTCATTCACTGCAGGTAAGGACAGCTGCACAGGTTTCAAAGCCACTTTGGTGCATGCCTTTCACTTGGAGTATATACCTCTGCTTCCAGTTCTGTCTCTGCCATTCTTGTGACACTGACGGGTGATTGTACACATGAAGCTAATAAATGTGAGACAGGGTGGTTCCCTGTCTAGAGGATGAGCCTTTGAATAGTTCTACTTCTGTTTCTGTCAGCATTAAACATACTTTTTGTTGCCCTGGGTTTTTTCCTCTTATTCATACACAAAGTGACAAGGGCCAATAAATACTGCTTCCTGGCTTTTTAGCAGAGATCTTTCCTCCTCATCACTGGTTTCGTCCTCATTCTCATCCCTCCTCATCATCCCCTCTCCTTTCTCATCATCTCTGTCCATCCTCTTTGTCCCCTGAACCTCTTCCTCACAACTCTGTCTCTCCTTCTCTCCCCTCACCCTTGTATTCACTTGGCACCAAAGACTAGAGGTCACCACAGCTGCCCTTTGCTGACACTATCCTTGAGCACTGTCTCCTCTGTGGCTGTGCATGGGCTCCCTTTGTATATTTTTGCCCTCGTCTGATGACAGCTGATCTTGGCAACCTAATCATCTGCTCCATAGAGTTTGTTTAAACCAAACTAAATTTCTCACCATGTATTCCTTCTGCATTCACTGTGTTGCAGACTTCTCCTAGGTTTTGTCACCTGGTGCCCAACCAGTGAAGACCACTCCAATCTGCCTTCCCAACAGATTTCTTCAGCCTTTAAGACTCAACTCAACCAGCAGTGTAGGAGTCCAACAAATTGGTGTGATGTTTTATGCCACCTTGACACACACACATGAGAAGCCCTTATGTGTATTCCGATATTAGGTCTTCCATTAGTCACTAACTCCGTATGAAATGATCCTGGGATACTGAGAAATATTGACATTATATCTGCTCTCCTTTGGGTATGAAGTCAAGGAAGGGTATAATATATTTTAGAAAAAAAATTTATGAAAACATTTAAGTGTTAAGTATTGTACTCTAAAAAACGTTCAGTTCAAAAGTTCATTAATCTGACAATGTACCTTTAAGGCATAACTCATTCTCTAAAATGCTGGGGAGGTCAAATGCAGTGCACATTTCATCAAGAGATTACTTTTTGACCCCTACAAAATAACAACTCATTAATCAAAGTAGTGACCCAGGATCGGCTCTTCTGTGCTTCTCTCCAAACCTGGGAAGAAAACCAACCAAAGCAAAACCTCTAAAACAGAGAAGCTCTAATAACACAAACTCAGATGGGATATGGCCTGGAGGGGTAACTCCTGTCAGGTGTCCATTACTGTGCTGTGGAAACTTCCAGCAACTACTGTGTGCTGCAAGATGACTGAGACCTGAATGTTGCCTCACCTTCCATCAGGAAGGCCAGGGAGGGAGGAATGCTTCCCTATAAAGGAATCTTGACTCTACCCAGGGATGGGCAAAGACAGCGAGAGTATTGGACAGAATATACAAGCCCCACTGAGACTGTGTCTGCTTTGTTAGAATTAATTCTGCAAGGAGAGACTTTTATCTCTAGTAAAACCTTTGTATGTAACATGGAATAGCCTAAATCTATTCATTTCTTGTTCATCAAAAGAAACCCATTCTTAACTGTTCTCTCACTCCAGGAGGCATCTGTATCTTAGAATTTCCTTTGCCATACAATTATTTATGCGTCTTAAAGAAAGACAGGACTTTTGAGTACTCAAGTGATAGACAGGAAATATTGCTGTTTGTGGGAAATTTGACCCAAATCAAATAACGATAAACATTCACACAGTGTTTTCACAACTTCCTATTCATCCATTACGAATTAGGTAAAGATTTCCTGTAGAAGGGGCAGTGTCAGATGAAAAATGAGTACAGAGCTCACAGTCTAATTTGAAAAGTGCTTTCAGGTAGAGTCAAATGGATAGTATGATTTTTTCCCTTGTTAAAGTAGAATCTCTTGACTTAATTTTTTGTTAGTGTTGTCATCCTTTGATGGTTCGGTTTTGTTTTCCAGATCGTACTTAGACATGTCCAAAGTGATCATCTTCAGCTACCTCTTCTGGTTTGTCCTCACAATCATCTTCATCACCGGGACAACCAGGATCAGCATCTTTTGCATGGGTTACTTGGTGGCCTGCTTCTATTTCCTGCTTTTTGGGGGTGATTTGCTATTGAAACCCATCAAAAGTATCTTGCGCTATTGGGACTGGCTGATTGCATACAACGTTTTTGTGATTACGATGAAAAACATACTGTCAGTAAGTGGCTCCCACTGTGTAACACATTTGTGGTTTCAGTGTAAGGGTAAACAATCTATTCAGTGGTTATTAAAAGCCCATTGCCTGTCACACTGCTCTCTTAAAAGCCCAAAGAAGATGCTGCAAAATCAGAATTTAAATGACCATTTATGACTCTTTGTTTTGCCATATTAAGCAGAATCCATTTTGCTCATTTCTACCATCTCAAGGTCATATGACAAGAGGATATGTATTCATAGGAATAAATTCTAAAATATATTTTATTAATTAAAATGTCATCTCTTCTGAGGAATGATTTATTATCACTCCTATTGTACAAAATGGCCCATTTATGAATTAAACCAGTCCTCGAATCTCTTCGAAAGTCATATCATGTTGGCTAAAAGCAACTCTCTTATCTAGAAAGAGTTGTGGAAGTAGTAAATAAAATGAGCATAGCTCTCTATTACACTGTGTAGGGTGGGACATGAGATGGGAAAGGCTACTGTAAGCATGAATGTTTTATGTACCCGTGAGATGCAGTTGGACACTGAGGAAATCACAGCTTCATGATTGCCTCTGAGCACAGGCATCCTGAGCAGGGCCCAGTTAAGACAACAGAGGGTTGCAGCAAACCCCACCTCTTTCCTCTACAAAGTTTGGCTACTCTGCTCTTAAATTTCGATGTTCCAGAGTACAGCTTTTCTCCTAACCTGATAGATAATTCAAACTGGCTGTAATCCCAGAGTCACATAAAATCTTTTGGACCACAGGATACCAGTTAAGTTATTTATTATTCCAGAATATTGAATAACAATCTTTCATGAGCTGAAGGAGTTAATACATCTCTAATTGACCCTGACTTAAAGTTAATCATTGTGCCTGCTACTCCCAGGCTATACCTGATAGTGCATTAGAAGAACAGTGATATAATGACTTTCTGCTTTTCCCCTTCCTAGCTACTTAAAGATGAGCTCACCAGGCAGTCAATTCAGCTGTGAAAGAATGTGATTTTTTTTTTTGCCACATCCACTGCTGTGTGTAGGTCTTAGAAAGTTGAGTTTATATAACTATGAATATGTATTTGATAATTCATTTTCTCTACAGCCCATTGAAATGTTAATTTTCTAGTTGATAGTAAAAATGATTTTTTTAATCAATTTTACCCACTAGTATTTATTTACACTTGGGGGTAGTATTGAGAGTTACAGGAGACAATATGAGATAGGACAACAGAATGCCATTTCATTCTAAAGCCAGTCTGATGGTGAAGGATCCATTGTCAGAAGCTGATCCCTATAACCATTCTTAGAAAATGTATGGCTACAAAGTCTATTCATTCATTCATTCTGTAAACCAATATTCACTGTTATTTGCTAGGCACTGTTGAGAGCTCTTGAAGAGCTAGAGATAAATAGTACTCAGGCTTTACCTTCAAGGAATTCACATTCTAAAAGCAAAGATCAACCTACCTATAATTTAAATATGATCAATGAGTTGATGCTAATTATCACAACAATTCAGGAAAACAAAACTAAACTAAAAAGGAGTACCTACTTTCTTGCCTAAGTAATCTGGGAATGGGCTTTTTAGAGGCGATTTGAAGCCATCAGAAACTTGGAAGATAGATTAAGGGGTATCCAGGGAGACAAAGTGGGGAGGATATTCCCACCTTAGGGAACCTGAACAAAAGCATGGCTGTGTAGGAATGAAATATGAATTCAGAAAGCATGTTCCAATGGGTAATAGTGCTGAGTACCTGCTGATTTGAGAGCAAATCCTAATTATATTCTCCTACCTCACCTGTTCCCAGGAAATATACATAAGTCAGCTGTCACCTTAATGTGTTGGCTTGCAATAATTAATGTTTGTTTAAACATTTTCCCCCTCAAGACTTGAACTTAACATAACTATGACAAGAAATCATTGGTATGAGACAACCACATCCAAATCAACAAAAAAGATTTCTTTACTTAGAGAATTGTTTATGATGATATCACGGCAAATAGCATAGGTTTACTATGTCTGACTTGTGAGGAAATAACTGTACTAAAATCAAAGTCCTGGGGTTCAGTGCCTATCCATTTGCTAAAATAGAGCTCTGCTTGTTCCTACCATGGTTCAAGATTTCCTTTTTGAAAAGAGAGGTGCTTCCAAGTACAGAAAACCTCACACTAAAGATTCTTCTTTTACTCACTGGATTTAATTTTCCCCAGGAAATGATGGTACTACTGAAGCATCAATTGCACTACTCCATGGTGACTGTAATTTTAAATACTGTCAACACCTCCTGCAATCATTGGCACTTAGACTTTGTGAATTCTTGCACATGTTGAGATTACAAAACAAAAAGCTATTTTTCTGGGCGCATAGTTTCAGAATGTGCCATTCTCATTTGTATTTCAGATAGGAGCATGTGGATACATTGAAAAATTGGTTGAAAATAGTTGCTGGTTAATCCAAGCTTTCAGCCTGGCCTGCACAGTCAAAGGCTATAAAATGCGTAAGTATGAAAAGCAAATTTGGGAATTGATAAACAAAGAAGGAAGGAAAGTTATATTGTTCTAATTTAAAAATTAGGCCAAAGCATGTAAAGAAAAGAGGTAAAAGTAGAGTTCAATTTAATCTCTACACAAAGGCTATAAGATTATATGGCACTGTGAATCTATTGTCCATAACATGAAGCACCCTACTGCAGGAATTTTGGATTGTCTTCTACAAACTTCCCCAATCCTGGCAGGTCCGGGACAGGGAGTGGGCGGGGGGGGGGGGGGGAGATTGGGTGTGGCCTGTAATAATATTTTGAACCTTTTCGAGTTACGATTAGAAAGGGTTATGGAAGCCCACTTGAACCTATGGTCGAGTTAGAATCTTGGGTCATCAGTGTAATTCTGACTTCCAGGCCTTTCTCTCCTCAGGAAGCTCAGAAAACCTCAAACTCAGGAAACCAAATAGGAGGAGCCACAGAGTTTCTGGAATTAGACTACCACCATGATGGAGGCAGAAGTCCCATTTACATCCCTCTGCCTCTTGTACCAGAACCTAGGGCAACACCACACATGTTCCTCCATGGTGCTCAGAATCAGGGCAGCTTAAACATGACACTCCCCCATCATGGCTTCCAATCCATGCTATACTTTGCAGAGGATGAATGTCACTGGGAATTTGTTTTGGCTTAGGATCAGATGTGCTGTTGAGACTCCTTCTTCCAATAGACCCTTTTGCATTATCCCTTCTCTGCTGCCTAACTCTAGGTAGTGCCCATTCCCAGAAAGGATGTTTTCTTTTCTATAAGAGCATGGCCTCTGACACTGGGACATGCAGACATTATTTCTTTATAGCCCTTGTTGGGGTGTGTGTGGGGTGGGGAAGGTTCTCTTTCTCCCTGAGAGAGAGGAATGAATACTCAGGATTCCTCTCTGGCAAAGAGCCCTCCCTGTCCCTTATGTTGCCAAGAGTTCACTTTGTGGTTATCCTTATGAATCAATGTTCATATTGGATTTGAAGTGTGTTGCCTTGCTTGTAACTCATAAGTGAATTGATGGATCAGACTGTTGCTTTAATTAGCCTGTGTGAATAACCAAGCCTGATCATACCACAGGTTTTATGAAATAACAATGGAAATGGATGTTAATTTTAAACTTTTTTTCTACTTTCTGCCCCAGCTAATAATGATTCCACATGTAAATTACCCAGTGGTGAAGCAGGAATTATTTGGGACAGCATATGTTTTGCCTTCCTCCTGCTGCAGAGAAGAGTTTTCATGAGTTACTATTTCCTGCATGTTGTGGCGGATATAAAAGCTTCACAAATCCTGGCATCAAGGTAGGGCAGGCTTCTTTTTCTTAGGTCCCACCCACCACCACCTGATCTTGTAGGTGTAGAGGGAAAAACTGGGAAATGGTCTAGGTGTTAAAGGGAATACTATTGAGATAGGGAGGTGTCAAGGTCAGGTGCATGATCCCCTAGACTGATGTCCTTGTCTCAGAGACACTGGCCAATTGAACAGTGAAATCAGTGACCTTGACAGGTTGGGATCAGAGCCAAACACCATTGAACTGAGGTTGAAGGTAAAGGCTTGGAGATAGTGACTGCAATATATTTGACTGTGCAGGGACAGTGATGTAAGGGTGTGCATAGGAAAATGTGAGGTGTACAAAAGTTTTTCTAAGATTAATAAGGTTTAAGTATGTTTGTGTGCTCATAAGCATGTTTCAATGGCAGTGGAAAGGTTGAAAATGTGGGAATAGAGGAATAAAGAGAAGAATGGAGTCCCTCAGGCTGCAGGCTAGGAAGGGACCTGAGCACAAGGCAGGCCTTAGGCAAGAGAATATCACCTCTTTCTCTGTCACTGCAGGACAGGGTGTCCATAGGAGAGATAGCAGGAAGCTGAGTAAGTAATTGTTTCCTGACTTATGTTCTCTCTGGCAAGTAGAAAGCTATGTCAATTACTAGGAGTGAAAAGCCCTTGACAGAATTTTAGATTTGAGAAATGTGTAAGAAGTTTAAAATAGCCACTAGAAATAAGTAGAAGAATTTCTGAGGAGTGTGGCACAGCAGGTAGTCTGCCAGTGATGTGTTTTCTGCACCACCGATGACAGCCTATTCAAGAACAGGCCAGCACACCACTGAGATCCTATAGACTTGGGATTTGCCAAGTGAATGTGACTGATGACAAAGGGACAGAGTTGAGGATATTAAAAAAGGTTGCTGAGATCTGTGGGGACCCTTAAGTTGGCTTGAAACGTGAGAAAGAACAGAAGGCAGTGGAAAGATAGAATCAAAGAGGCAGGAGACTGAAAATCCCATTGATGGGGCTTACACTCCAACTTCACGTATTCCCTTAAGGAATCCTCAACTCACTCCATATTCTTTTCTGCTTATCGAGTAGAGAACTAATCTGAACTCAGTTCTTGCAAATGTTTCCTAGTGGGACAATTATAATAAGGTCAGGTGAGTAACTCTTTGCTAAGGTAAAATGTCCTTTGGGACAGGTTTGAAGATGTGCATGGCTTCTAATGTCTTAGAAAACACAAACCTTTTTATTTTTTATTTTTTACTGAACTTCCAGGGTTGTGAGCAGCCACTCCCTTCTGGGAAAGGCTGTACCTTATTTCTCCACTAGGAAGGGGCTTCTAAACAGGGCCTCATTACTCCCATTCCCAGCTTGGAAACTCCAGTCAACAGCACAAAAAGAAATTTTTCCTAACCCTTAGCAATCATTTCAGGGAAAGGTGATTAACAATGATATAAATACTGATTTGTCCTGTGTTTCCAATTTTCCTTTAGAGGGGCTGAACTTTTCCAAGCCACAATTGTAAAGGCTGTAAAAGCAAGAATTGAGGAAGAGAAAAAGTCAATGGATCAGCTGAAGAGGCAGTAAGGATGCTTTATTATTTCCTTCTCCTTGCCTTTTATTTTTGGTTTGCAGATCCCATTTAGCTGCCCTCAGCTCTCAAGACGAGTCAACCTCATGAACAATATATTTGTGTTAACTTTCGCAACTGCCCAGGTATTTACTCTTCTGTCAGGCAGTGGCTTATACCTGCTAGACCAAAAATGCAAGTCATTTAAAAGAAAGGTGGCTACAATATGGTGGAAGTGGAGACGGCTTAGGTAAAACCAGTGTGAAGTCTTAATTTAGCTGCTTTCTTTGGAACCAAGAACAAGTCGTTCACATTCTCTGAGTTTCAATTTCCTGTTTTAAATCAGGGCTCACAATTCTATCTGGGTTTTTGTAAAGATTAAACGAGTTAATAAATGAGATAGCGGTTTGCCCAGCACCAGGCACTTGGAGGAAATGATCCTTACATCTGTGGGTTGAGGGAATAAATGCAGAATCCTAGCTCTAAAAATATCTCTAGAGATAATGTAATCTAATCTCTTTGGGAAGAAACTGATGACTCCCAATATTAGATGACTTAAAATCTACAACTAGAGTCAGCACTAGAAAAACAACACATACTTCCCTATATTCAGTTCAAGACCTCTTCTACCACAACATTCTGCAGAAGTCAAGTAACAGACTGACTTCATCTAGGAGATCTGAAAATTCTGAATTCTGGTTTTGTTTTGTTTTGTTTTCAGTCCATTGTAAAAAAAAATTTCCTAAGAGTGGAATTTCTAGCAATGAAGATTGATAGCACTTCATGTGTTCGGGGGCCAGGTTTATGAGCTAATGGCCTATAATTCAGAACCTAGCAGCTTTCTCCAAGGAAATGAAGACACTGTCAGCTCAGCAGGAAAATTTCCCTAGTTTGCTAAGACTGCTTCATTTCTTTCTGACTTAATTTTTCCCCACGCAAAAATATTTGCTAGTATAAATTACACTATCCCATGTCATGGTCATTTCCACAAAGATACATATATATATAATTGAATACAGTATGGTATAGCTGTTGCTGTTATTGTTTCTAGCTACTTAAATCAAGTCTAGAAAAATAACAAATTTGGACCCACATTTAGAACGTGTTCTCATAAGTATGGACTGTTACTATGATTCCCTTCACTGATTTTTTTCATTTGCTTAAGTGACAGAAGATCAAAATAAAAAAGAATAAAGTTAATGATCATTGCAAAAGACAAACGGAAAATGTTGTTTAAGCTACACAAAACAGAAATGGTGCTTAAATCAGTTTAAAAACTTGAGCAACATATCTAGAATTTTAAGAAACTATATTTAGAAATGAAACATTTCAGGAGGGCAGATCTGGGGAACTGAGTTCAGCATTGCAGTTTCTAGATTTCTTGAATAAGCAGATAAAATAAAAGGCACTAAATCAATAATTAAATGTGCAATGATACATTTTTCCAGAACCAGTAAGATATTAGATTTGAAATAGAGAAGAGGCATAATGTCAAATAGAATACTTATGAACATTTGAGGAATGACTCGCTATTTACAAAATAGTTCCACACTCATATATCTTTTCATTTGATGTTCACAACTATGTGACATATTATTTTTAAAAAAGCAAAACCTGGGAGAATAAAGGACTTATATTTCATAATATTCTGTGTTCAGAATGGCTTTGGTACAAGGTGTAAATAGACATAAAGTATTGCACATCAAACTTTAGCATAATTATTATTTATCATGTTATTAAGACTAGCATCTATATAGTACAAATTAACATGGGTGTATTAAAAAAAACATGGAGATATTTGTTTCTAATAAGAAATCATTCACAAGTCCCAACTATTAACCACTTTGTTGATGATTTTAGCTATATACATAAAAGTGTAAACCCAAAGTACGACCATGTGATAACTGTGGATGTGTTCTTGGTATTGCTGCTGCTCTTGCATCTTACAGAATGGATCGCATTAAGGCCAGACAACAGAAATACAAAAAGGGTAAGGAGAGGATGCTGAGCTTGACCCAGGAATCAGGGGAAGGCCAAGACATCCAAAAACTCTCTGAAGAGGATGATGAAAGTATGTTGAGACATTTCCCTCTTATTTAAGTACCTTGACATTGAATAATAGCATGATATTAGGTAGAGCTTTAAAATAACATTAGTTTTTATTATGCTAATGTTATCAGTATTTTTTTTTCTTATCAAGTTTTACCTTCCCATTGTAAATGGGATATATTTGTCTCATAAAGTACATATTTAATGAATGCATGACTTTACAAGTATCTTTTCTTCAGCAAGACAATTTCAATCAACACGTAACGTAGCTTCTGTTTCATAGACATATGTTTCTAAAGAAAATGGGCATGAATTTGCTTAGTTTGTTTCTTTAGGGGAGATATTTCAGATACACAGTCTACTATAATCTTTGATTTTTAATAAATTTTGTATGAAAATTAAGTATGTATGCATATTTTGTGTGGTATCTGAATAATGGTAGTTAAAATATCATATAGTTATTATATGTTTCAATGAAACTTAAGATGAAGCATATACTTATTGTATCTAATTATAGATATGTAATGTCCAATGAAGTTTAAAAAGTCTTCTTATAGATGTTTGCATGCTTTTCTTTTTGAAAGATATGAAGAAATTATGCATATTTTTTAGCACATAGTATCTATTAATCACCATAACTTTATTTTTTCAACCATTCACTAAAATAATCACAAGAAATATTTCTGGTTTTGGATATACATGCATTTTAACAAAATATTTGCCACTAAATTGTTCTATAAATTTTGGGTGATGCTTCTTTTCTGTTAATTCAATAGAAAATTCAATGTGAGATGCATTTTTGACAGATAAGCCCTTCTTTTTTATATTTCTTTCTATGCCCTCAGTTACTAAAAAGAAAATGAAAATGTGGCATAATTTTAATAGAACACTTAATATTTACCTTGTGAAATTAACTGCTAATACATGTAAACTTTTCACATTCAGCATAATTCCTTTTCCTGACCTCTGATTACTTTTGCAACTTATCTAGATTTTGACAATTGAGTTGTTAAAACGTAGTTTTCAAAATTTGTTTTTTCATTTTATAAGAATTAATATTTGGACATATTTTATTTTAGGAGAAGCAGACAAACAGAAAGCCAAGGGCAAAAAAAAGCAGTGGTGGCGGCCTTGGGTTGATCATGCTTCCAGTAGGTTTTCTCGATCCTCTTACAATTTCATCGATTCTAACCCTTATATCCTTGACCAGAATTCAGGCGTCCCCATGACCTATGTGTTCCATGCATGGTTTGATCCTTGTGACTTGATAGGGGGTCAGTTTATAGGAAAATGGTGATGTAAGTGGGTTTCTGAATCCTGTAGGCAAAATCTTCCAGAGAAATTAGCTGATTACCCTACCAGCTGAAGAAAGCCAAATGTGTGGCTTACATACTCCTGGGCACCATTTATGGGCTCAGAAAGGGAAGAATAATTGACCTCTATGTTTTTCACTTCTGAGATCTAGAGCTCTGCTGATGTATATTTATTTTATGGCTGAAAACTTTTATTAAAATGAGTTTCAGCTCCTCCTGGGACTCTGATTTAAGGACAATCATTATGTTCAAAGTGTTTGTGGCCCTCTTTGTAAGGCACTAGACATGGATGCCAATGAGCCACCCCTCCTCTCATTCCCAGAGCTTTCATTTTATTTGCATGTAAAGATTTTTGCCACTTTATTAAATATAAAAATGAGGATAACTTAAAGTGTATTTACTTTCTCACTCTGCCTCCTCCCTAGTTTCAAAAGGCTCTGAACCTGCACTTCAAATCCAGGGTCCAGCATGTGGCCTCAGAGTCACCTGCACTCAGCCATGGCTAATTAAGAGCAAAGTCAGAAAACAGTTTTTGAAAAGCAGAACTTGATAGCCATGCAGAATTAGTGCTTTTCCCTCCTGATCATAAAAAATAATGAGGAATTATGGAACTCACTGGCTATATCTGTTCTGCTTAGCAGAGGTAATATCACCTACTATTGGCCAATGGTATTATAATGGAATGATTCATTTAAATCTAGCCCTTCTTAAATGTCATAGAATATTGGATAATTATTCATTATTTTGAAAGTTACTTGTCATGTCGTTAGTATTTTTTATCTAATAATGTGTTTCGGTAACTCTATCTAATGGAATATCGCCAAGGCCCATAATGTCACATAATGATGAGAGGGGCTCTACCAATGGGATATTCAGAATCACTAGAAAATCAAATTGATCAGAATCTTTTCTCATATGTAATTCTTAGTGTCACCTAGATCTGATATTGCCCTCTCTTACTCTAGAAATAATTTTCTGAAATCAGTAAACCAATTTAATGAAGCAATAGTCCAGATGTGCTCAGTATACATGGATGTAATCAAATTTAATTCCAAATATTGAATTTTAGCATTATAGCAGAACAAAAAATTCATGAATTATAATGAGTTTCATTTCATTTGCTGCCCAAGGCAAAGACAAAGAGTCAAGTTGAAACTTGTGTGACACTTTAATTTACTGTCAATTGGCATGTTAGTCATGCACACAATCTAATAAGGTATTACACTATATGCCTATCAAGTCACAAGTAAACTATGCCTATCTTCTTTTTTTAAGGGGCCCTTTGCCAGTTTAGAGAGACCTATCCATTTCAAAATTGTGTCATACTGAATATTTGTCCTTTTAGCTGGGGTAAATTCTCATTGCAATCATTGTGGTTATATTTCCTTTCTCATCCAAACATTACATTTTGGAAGGAATTGGATATGGTCTTTGATAATCATCTTACAAGTTGGGAATAACTTAAAGAATTTTCTATGAAGGTTACTGACATTAGATTTTCTGATTCATTTCACCTTCATTATACCAAGTTCTTGAAGACTGGTATTAAACTAAACATGCCTTGTTACAATACCTTATGGTGCAATAATGCAGGAATGTGTGTAATTCATAGTTTGGAATCAGATTCTGAGCGTGGTGTTAAATTTTTCTACAAAACGTATTTCCTTTTACAAGCTTGTGAGGAGAGAAAAGGAATGAATATGTGGTTTATTTTTTAGACTATGACAAGTTCCAAAATTTATCTTCAGATCTGGAAGCACTTTATTAAAAGCCCTTATTTCTTTAAAAGTCACTGGGCTTTAAAATAGATATTTCTTAGAGGTGACAAGAATAAAAGTAAGTGTAGTTGGAACACCCTTGTGTAAATCCATTGACAATATAATAACGCTGCTAAGTTGTTCATAATATTTATAAACATTCAAGACCTTAATGAAGTCTTCAGATGACAGATCTCCCACTTCCATACCTATGTACACACACGTGATTGCATTATTGCTGTTCAATGATACCTTCCATTCCAGTGTAGCATGCCTTCATGTCAATTAAATATAGCCTAAGTCAATGCCAAGCCTCACTTTATTGTGAAATATCTGAAGTAAAGGGCTTAGTTTTGGGGGGTGGGATTTTAAAAGTTATTTTCACATTCAGTTGTTCAGCAATAACATCAACATTCAAGATATGTATATGGACACAGGCTGGAGGCAGGATCTCTGTCTGAACTAACAAATGTAGACGTCAGAGCTTCTCTACTCCTTATTAGCAGATAGCACTAAAGATAATATTCTCTGTTGTTTTCTTAGTTTTAGTTCAATAACATTCTATAAAGGAATAGAAAAATTTTAACATTTTTCTGCTTTTTTTAATGTGTAAATTTCTACTTCTCACATACAAATTGATAATGTTTCTAAATGATAAAATCAATGTTATGACTGGTTCAGATGAAAAGTGTTTGGGCTAACACATGGGTAAAAGTTATAGAAGGTATGATTGAATACAATTTAAGCTACTGTTGATTTTAGAGCCTATAATGAGGGTAAAATGCTCAATCTTATAATATTCTGATTTTACCAAATGACTATGTGACATACAGTCCATGTAACTTTCCTGCAAATCTTTGAGCTTACATGAAGGCATTACTTTAATGGTCTTCTCACTGTCAAATGTAATGCTGTAACTTTAGTTTGTTCTTGCTTACTCTTACCTTACGTTATATTGCATTTATTTCCTCAGTCCTAGCCCAGTACTCTGGGCCTGGTTCTTTCTTCAAATAAAAATGACAAATCACAGTGCTTCTGTTCAAGGATATAAGGCCTAATTCATTCACTCTGCATCTTCATGGATAGAGGCCTCGAATACGTCTAAAATCATGGGCAAAATTATTTACTTTTTGACCATGTTTAGTGATATTCAAGCAACTAATTTTTCAAACAAGCCAAGGTTTTCCATTGCCTTACAATGTATAAATCCAAAAAATAAATGACTACATCATCCAAAAGACATCTTAAGCATTTGAAAACTTAAATATAACTTGAAAGTATTAATATGCTTTCCTGCAATGATGGTACCATTCTTGTAGCAACAAAAATGTATATGTTGGGTCTCTTTTCTTTGATAAACTTAAAATAATAATCAAACTGGTGAAAATTAGATTCTCAAATTTCTTTAAATCTCTAGATGTCAGCTTTCTCTGCTCCCAACTCTTAGCACAGAAATGTGCATTCTTGCAGGGGAAGTTTTAGGCAAGACAAGGCTGATCCATACTGGTTTTTGCTTTGTGTCTTATGGTCAGTTACAGGCCTCAAATTTCAGTAAGCGACTGGGGAGGTCCTGGGTGACAAGAAGCCTAATAACACTAAACTGTATGGATCATGTCCCTTGTGCATCAGTCTGTCCCATGTTATGTGTAGAAACGGCCAGAGTAGCAGTGGTGGCATTGTAGTTGTATTCTTTTTTTAAATGTTACCTGCCCATTTCTTCCTCATGACAATGTGTTATTTTTTTCTTAAACTCTTTCAAATGTCTTGCCATATTTGTTATGTCCCTTATGCCACTTGTGGAGAAGCCAGTTCTGCACAGTATAAAATGAAATAGATGGTTGATAACACTGATTCTTGGTCTTGAATCTTCCTGATTAACTTTTCTACAGTAGTTTGGACCCATTTAGACAACACCAGACCCTCCACTTCACTTTGGCCTTGTCTAAAAGAATAAAATTGCTAAATTTTGAAACAATAATAGTTTTCCTTATTTTAGCCAATCTTGTAGCAAAACAGGTTGCTGCAAAGTTGATCTGATAGCATCTATGTAAAATTTACAATGAAGAAGGAAGAAAATTCCAGATGAACCCACTAGTGGCCAATTCCCTTACATGGCATAGACAAGGCCTCGTGCTCTGCAGATCCTTTCAGTCATGTCAACACCACGTAGCATGGCCCAGAAGGAGTATTCTTCATTTCTTGTTTTTTCCTCCCTACCAACATCTCTTGCTGTGGTCCTTTTACAGACAATTTATGTGTATCTTTGGGGGCATTTCATTAATAAGCCCCTGATTATCTTATATCTCTTTCAAGAAATAAGTAAATATTTTGTTTTGCTTAGTGGTAAGGAGTGGAGATTATTATTTGTTTGAAACGGATAGCGAAGAGGAGGAAGAGGAAGAATTAAAAAAGGAAGATGAAGAACCTCCAAGAAGGTCAGCTTTCCAGGTAATTATGGGATTGGGAAAATCATGTCCTTTGCTAGTTGAAGAGTTTTTTCTTTTTGACAGACCGTGATTGCAGGCTTAGACTTCTTCTGCCATGTTTATGTATGTTATAGCTCCCAGAAACTTCTGATTTATATCTAAAATTGTTTATGTCACATTAAATTAATGCTGCTTGCTCTCAGCATTGCCGTAATCACATGCAAGAACACAGTACCAGTCACTTGCATCAAAAATGTTCTGATGCTATAAACAAAAAATAACATTTCCTTCGATGAACTTTATTTTTCTGTTGCAAGTAGGAGGTGAAGAAGGCTTATCTGGCATTGAATTGAATTGCTTAAATGGACTTATATTTCAATATGTGAAATAATTAATTATGAAAATGAAATACTTGCTTTGTTTTGTCATTTAAATGTTACTTTATTTTGAAAATCAGTTTCATTTATATTGCTATAGATTTGAGAATTTATTGAAATAATGAAAATATATAGCACAGTTCTTATTTTTTTCAGCTTAACTGCCTTTCTTTTTCAGAAACTGCTGTACCATTCTCAGTTATACTGGCCTAAGTATATTGTACCCAGTGAAAGTATAATCGATGCTACCTAAACCTGATGATTTGTCAGTTGAGTTATATATCAGTTGATAGCTTTATCCATCTTTATATACAGATAGATATAGATATTTTTAATGAAGGAGCCACATATTAGGAGTTATTTCCTATTTATTATACTACAAGGCACCTAGAATTATATCCATCAAGCCACATGAAGTGTCTATGAAGAGGTCATTGTCAGTTTGCTGGCTAGGTCTTCTCAAGCTGAAAGGTTACATTCACCTGTCTTCTCAATTACACTGAAGACCTAAATTATTCTCAGAGACACTTTGCTCTGATGCTTTCTCACTGGCACCATTACTAACTGTGTCTGTTTCGAGATGACTGTGTCTGTGTGTATGTGTGCAGCTGGTTTGCCAAATAGTAATGACTCCACTTGTTTATTTTTATTCTAATGACTTTTATTCTAACCATCACTCATCATGCAACAAAGCAGAGACCATGATCATCTTCACCATTTGTATGGATTATTTGCAATGATTGACTGTTTTCTTTATTTGTAACTTATAAGCAGAGCACATTTTACTCTAGCTTCAATGGTTGGCACATTTGAACCTAACTGATGTAATTGTAGAGACAAACTCATACTGACATCATATATTAAATTATTAGTTTTCTGTTTTCTTTCCTACTAATTATTCTTGCTTTGTCCTTCTTTGTAGAGAGCTATTGGGAAGTTTGCATCAGCCATTTTAGCCTTGCCAAAGTCTGTCATTAAACTTCCCAAAACTATTCTTCAGTATTTAATCAGAGCTGCAAAGGTATTTGATATTTCAGTGATGTGCAGTGTGTGACCCTTTGCTGTGTAGATCTTTAGACAAGCAGACCCCTGTTGCTACATCTGCATTTTTTCCTGTTCTATAGATCATAAAATGAAGAAATTATAAGAATTTAAAATATTGGTAGGCAAACTTTTCCAAAAGGAGAAGCCAAATTTTTTATTATTTGATTCTTGTTTTTTAGTTGACACCAGAGCTTATTGAAAAATAGAAAGAGAAAATGCAGATACCCATCTATTTTTTGTCCTTTTTGTAGTTTTGTCTGAGTCATGTGTCACTTTAAAAGGGTCACATCTGGTTGCATGCATCAGTTATGATGTGTAAAAAGTATGATAATTTTTCTCAGAAAGCTGGTAAAGCTATGAATAAGCTAATAAAAGACTCATTTGGCTCCATCTCCTTTCTGGCTTCCTGTTAAGTTTTCATCTTCCCAAACTGGACATCACCTTCCATTTCTCTTTCTGAAGTCATTACTTCTCCTCACTCGGCCATGCTGCCCTGTACAGTCTGTGTGGCTCCTCCTTCCCACAGCATCAGTTTGAATATGAACTGTTAGTTAATCTAATGCACAACAGAATTGTCCAGTTACCTATGCTGTAGTCATTACATTATTGAAAATCATAGATAATGAATTACTATTCTTATACTTTAAAGAAAGCTGTTTCTTCTGACTTAATCTGAACCAAGTACTTAAATGCTTAGGTCTTTATGCTGCTCGGTGTTAAGGAAATGGTTTGAATGGTGACCAAGACCAGTGTTTCTGACATTTTATTTGGGGATCTTGTTTAATTGCAAGTTCTTTAAATTCAGCAAGTCTGGTGGCACCTGGAATTCTGTATTTCTCTCAAGTTCTTGGGTGAAATGCAAGCATCTGGTCCACCTTCAGTAGCAGGATCCAGAACAGTTGGACTGAGGCCAAACTGACCCTATATCAAATGTTCCTGGAACTGTAAAATGTTTGTATTTCCAAACATCAACATTAAGATAATTTACCTAGTCATTTTTAAATGCTAGGATTCTAATTTTTAGTTTTATATTCACTGTTGTTACTCTCCAAGGATTCTTTTTCTTTTCCCTTTTATGACTACCAAATGAGGCTCTCCTTCCGTATAAAAGAATTTATAAAAAGACTACAATGTAATTATCTCATATCTTACTTTAAAAAAAACCTTATAGACAACATAAAGAAAGTCCTAGATCACAACTGAAATAAAGGACTGTTTATGAAACTTAGTCAATTTCAATTAACGATCTCCATGTCAATAAAGTTCTCTCCTATTTTAAATATTAAATGCTTCTTTACATAATAAGTTTTCAGTAAAATGTATCTTATTTTTTCTTAATATGTGTGATAGAATTTAAGGTAAAATTATGTAAAGGAAAATTTAAAATTAAGTTGAGAATACACACTAGTGACAGTGCAGTTTGGAGCATCTGAAGGTCATTTAATACATTTCCATGTATTTTCTACTTATGGTTAGTGATGCTTGTGTCTGATTCCCTAGAGAGACCCATCAAATGGCTGATAGTTACAGCTATGAAGTAAGAATTGAAAAACTTCAGTAAGAAACTTCTATTTCTTGACTACTCAGTAAGAATAGGGATGTTTCTTCCTCCACCTTCATTATGAACTTTTCCCTGAAACAATTGGAGTGAGGCCAAACTGACCCTCTATCAAATGTTCCTGGAACTATAAAATGCTTGTATTTCCAAACATCGACATTAAGATAATTTACCTACAAATAAAGACTTGTCATATGATTCTCTCTCCCTCTCTCATTTTCTCTTATTTACATTATTTAAATTCTCACCTCAGTGAGAAAACCGATAGACTTAATCCTTTAGATGTCATATGTAGAACCAGGAGTTCCCTTTGAATATAGTCAAATTTTAATGGCTCTCACCCTTTCTACAAGACTTCTTCAATTCAATCCTAAGCATCCTCTTCTCTCCTTCTCACTCTCCCTCCCAATGCTTTGATATTCTTCAGAGTAAAAGACTTCCTCCAGCTTATGCACCTATTACATTTACAAATTCTGAATTACATTTTTATTTGGGGGGGGGGGGGCAGGGGATTCTTGCATTATCTAAAAGCAATTGTCTAATAATTCTTTTTAAAGAAAAATTTTAAAGAAATATCAACATATTTTGCTCTTAAGCCTGAAAATTTATTTACATTTAGCAGAATAGATTTTTCAAAAGAATCAATATCTTGTGGAAGCAAGTTTACTTATTAATGTACCAAACCTCAAATATATTCTTGATAGGATTCCCAATTAAGGTGTTCAATAAACATTTACCATAAATTCCTTTCTGTGGTCCTTCTCCTTTAAATTCCAATTTATCTCACTTTTCAAATTGTTTTTGGCACAAAATAAGATATCTTTTGTCTCCTGCGCTTATTATTTAGAAATAATACAGTTGTTATATTTGTGTTAACTGCCCTTAAGATTGAAATTTCTACCAGAGTTAAGAAATGTTCTTTCTTAGTAACCTATGACCTTTACATTTCCTTATATGGAAGATTTAAATCCCTCTTTATTTTTACTGACATTATAATGCCCATGGTTTTCTTACACTGTGTTTTTCAAAGATTTCAGAAATCTGAACATTATGTAGAATAAAATGAAAATGTCTGGGTCTACAAGCTCCCCTACAAAACATTCCTCTAACTTTATTATGATAATAGAAAACCCAGCTTCCCTGAGACCCAGGTGTGTCTGTGGTGCATGAGGAGCATGCCTGCTTGGCTTTGTAATTCTGGATGGCTAGCTTTGTATACCAAGGTTTTCTTTTTGTTCCTTCTGCATGACTTGGGAGACTATTGGTGAATGGGCTGTTCAAAATTGCTCTATTGTGGTTATCAGTTATAATATATTAATACAACTATTTTCAGCTCTTGAATGAAAAAGACAAAAGTCAACCAAAAGCATCAGTTTTCCTTTAATATCATCCAGAATAACTCCTTAACCTTAATATCACATTATTTTTCTCTTCAAATACTAATCAGTTTGCAAAGCCCTTTCTCAAGTTGCTGGCAATAGCTGGTATTCCCAAGGGAAAGTATGGAATATACAAAACTATTTTCCCAAAATAAATGAGTGAAAGATATTGTTTTGTTTTTTATTCAAAGTTTATCTGTGATGGGAGAAAACTATTCTAATGATACCTAGTGAGGTTTCCAGTTTTATTTCCATGGTATATAATGCAAAAGATAAGTAACTAAGTATTTCAAATGGTGGTGGTACATGGGGACTCCGGTTTAACGGTGGTTTGTATATACTCAAAGTATCTCATGATCGTCTGTTGATACCAAATGAAATATATTTCTGCATATCTGTTTTCATATTTATTTCACAATAATGACAATAGCACAGGTCAGCTCATCATACAAAGGGATATGAGAGAGGGATATTTAGTTTGTGTTGGGAGAAAAAATATGTTTCCCAAAGTCAGAAATCTTGACCTTTATCCCTTTCCTTTTAATTCAAATTATTAAAAAATCAGAAAATAATTGAACCTTCTCCCTTCAGTTTGTTTATCAAGCCTGGATTACTGACCCTAAAACAGCACTCCGACAGAGATGCAAAGAGAAAAAGAGATCCACAAGAGAAGAACAGAAAAGAAGGAGAAAAGGATCTGGGGAGAGTGAGTGTCGTGTGGGTGCACAGGTTCTGGCCAGCACTCCCCGTTTCTGTGGCCCTTCAATGTAAAAGAACTGTAAATAAATTCTAAAGATTTTAGAATTCTGAATTCTAAAGATTGTAATGATTTTTACTTGTCCTTAATTGCTCATGTCTGACACTTGGAATAAATCAAAACATAAATTTAAGTTAAGATACATTTTATAAAATGAGGAGACAGGTGAAATAACCCAAAGAAAGTAGAAAGAAAAAATTAACTTGTTAGGCAGATTTTAAGTCATAGAAAAGAAATGCAAGGCAAGGCTTATTAGGAAGTGAAAAGCTGTTCTTGGAAAAAACTAATAAGAAAGACAAACCTTTGACAACTTAACCAAGAAAAAAAGGGAAATCACACTTAAACAGTACTCAGAAGCCAAAAATGGAACATACCTGTCAATGCCGTATTCAATGCCACACTGTAACATTTTAAAGCGTAGGATAGAAACATATTTCCAAGGGGGAAAACTTCCAAACTACAACAAAACACACCAAAAGCAAAGTTACAGTGCAGTGGGGCACTCAGTAAAAATATTTTGATTATGTATATTAGACTAAAGATGAGTATTTTGGTTAGAGTAAGAATTCCTAATCAGTAAATAAAAATTCAGTCCAATGGATGAATGAATATGAAAAGAATTCACAAATCAGAAAATGGAAGTGGCCTTTTAAAAGGGACTCAGCTTTCCTAGTAATTGAGAAACACAAACTATTTTGACATTTTGTTTTTTTCTCTATCGGATTGGTAAAATCAGAAACATTTGCATATTACTGTTTGGAGCTGGTGGGAAGCTAAGTGTTTGCATACGCTGTGTGGTCTTGTAAAGCTGGACAAGCAGCATGTCAATATCTAGGAAAACTTTAAATGTACACATTCCACTAGAGATCAGTCCCACTTCTGGGTGTGTGGCTTGACCGAAAGCAGGATTTGCACATGTGCACAAGGACACATGTCTAAGAATATTTATCAAAGCTTATTTGTTAATAACAAAATTTTGTAAACATCCTAAATGTCCACATAAAGAAAACTCAAATAAATTATGTTACCACTATATTATAGGATACTCTTTAGTAGTTTAAAAAGTGAGATGGATTACTTTGAACTGACTTGGAGAACAATTCCTGACATATCGTTCAATGAAAAAAGTTACGTTGCAAAATGCCATGCACATTATGAAACAAAGGAAATCTCAAGATAATATTTTGCATTTTTAATAGGTGCATATAACAGTATATAAATTCAAGAGAAAAATGAGGACGAAAACTTAGCAAATTAATAACAGTGGTTTCTTCTTGGTAGGAGTGGCGAGACTGAGATAAGTGGTATGAATAAAAGGAACTTTAGACTTATCTGTTACATTTTTGTTCTCTACAAAGAAAGTGTATATATAAATTCCTTGTGAAATTAAAAATATATTTAAAAATAAAAGATAAAGAAAAGCTAGTTTCTAATGAAGCTCTAACTGTAAAATCTCCTTTTTAACCATTGTGTCCCCTGCTACTTCCTGGTAACTTTCATTTTATTTTATTTTATTGGTTTAAAAAGACAAAATCAAGACAGAGCTGATGTAACAAGTTAAGCAGTAAAGAGGTAAATGCATAGCTGGCCTTGAAAATCTATCCACTAAGCTACCAAATCCTCATAATATGCTGTGTTCATTTTCACTCTTTTCTCATGGGCATAAGTACGTGTGTGCAGGCAGTTTCCTTTGCTTTTCAAAAATGAGTTCATGCAATAGAAACTGCTGTTATATGTTTATTAACAACATATCATGAATGTTTCTCCAATTATGTATTTATAAAACCATATCATCCTTTTTAATAGCTGCAAAATATTCTATAATGCGGATATGCTAATTTATTCAACTATTCCATCTCTAATGGACATAAAGTTTGCTTACAGATTTTTCTACAATGAACAATCCTATCATAGATATCTGTGCCCCAAAATTTGTATATAATCATACGTGTGTGCGCATGGGTGTGTGTATTTAAATGCATAGTAAAAGATCAGGAAGAACATTCACTTTCCACAGTATACATTATCAAAAGTGGAATTACTGGGTTAGAGGGTGTGTCTTTTTTTACTTTAATTGGTATTTTCCCAAAGTTTTACTAATTTACACTCCAATGTGTAAGATACGGGAGTGTCCATTTCCCTGTAGCCTTATCCTCCATTATTACTCTTTGTATTTTTTGTCTTTCTCAGAGATGAGAAATGGCTTTTATTTTCATTTGAATTTTCCTAACTAATAAGACTGAATATTTCTTATTTTCTTGGTAATTTCTACCTCCAAATCTAAGATTTAAACATTTTTATCATTTTTTGTAATATTATTCTATTGGGTTTTTAGTCTTTATTAGTTTAGAGAATATTTACATGTTAGAGACATTATCCATTTTTCACTTGTTAAAATATTTTTTCCAATTCAATGTTTATCTTTTGATTTAGTTAATGGTATACATTATCTAAACAATTTATTTTTTCTGATGTCAAGTACACCTAAAATTCTTTTTGCAGTTTCTAGCTTTTTATTTTGCTTAAGAAAACCTCTTGAAAATATTATGCTAATGTTTTCCTATATTTCCTCTGAATTTTACTTATATTTTGAAATTTTTATTATTCTATGAAGTAGGGATCTATTTTTTTTACTCTTAGATGAATAGACAAATATGCTATCCCTATTTGTTAAATTATTCTTCTTTTTTCTATTGAATTTAAATTAAAAATAAAGCAGGTCTGCCTAACTGGAAAGATGAGATATAAAACAGAATAGTAGAAAATAAGTTGGGGAAGATTAACTGGAGTCAGATCATTAATGGTCTTTGATAAGGTTACCAGATAAAATACAAGAAACACAGTTAAATTTATAATTTTTTGATAAACAACAAATAATATTTTTAGCTTAAGAGTAATTTAGATATATTGCATGGGACTTATGTAAAATGAAAAATTATGAAAAAATATTTGTTGTTTATTTTATATTAAAATGTAATTAATTATCCTGTATTTTCCCTTGCTAGACCTGACAATCTTAGTCTTAAATAAGAGGCTAGGAAATAAAGTAGAAACCCTATGATGTCATTTTAGGGGATGACATGCTAGAATTTGTAACATTACCCCAAGGTACTCAGAATTAAAATTTCATAGTATGTATCAGGGGTCAGAAAACTTTTTCCATAAAGGGCCAGATAGTAAATATTTTAAGCTTTGCAAGCCATAAGTCTCTGTTGCAACTCAACCCAGCCCTTGCATGATAAAAGTGGCCACAGACAACAGATAAATAAATGGGTGTGGCTGTGTTCCATTAATATTTGAATTTTATGTATTTTTCATGAGCATAGAATATTATTTTGTAGACTTTTTTCAACTATTAAAAATATAAAAACCATTCTAAACTCACAGGCTGTTTAACAACAGAAAACAGGAAAGATTAGCCAGAGGATTATAGTTTGCCCACCCCTGCTCTCCATGATTCTTGATCTGGAGTGAAAAGAATTTGAAAGCCATGAATGCTTACAACTTTTTCCCAGGAACTCTTTAAATAGGCAGAATATCCTAGATTTAATTTAAAATTTTCTTTTAATCCAGAAGAGTAGTGTTGGCATTTAGTATACCCTAAAAGTGTCTAACTCATATTTATTAAACACACTTGACAGGTCCCACGGAGTGCGAAGACCGAGAGGATGAACCAGTCAAAAAGAAATCGGATGGACCAGGTAACAAAATAGTGACAAATATGAGCTGGGGGAATTTGAAAATGTTGCTTGCACAGATGGTATGTGGTTGGAGGCTGCCTAAAAATAATTAATCAAATCCTGTTTTTGGACTATGACTAAATAAGCAGTCATTTGAAATCTCATCTCTAGTGAAACTGCAAAGTGACTCCTAAAAGTAAATCTGTCCCTTACACTGTTGGATTAAATGTTGGATTAGAGTCGGTTTATAAATTCTTTTATCCAAGTACCTATGAAAGGGGGTTTGAGGAAGCAAATTATAAATGTCCCATTGGAAGACATCAGAATATAGGCACAAAAAATATTGGCAATTAATTTTAAAGAACTGGGGAAATGAGAGGTGCTCTGGAAGCTTAGTCCGATCTTCTTATTTAATGAGGGGAAAACCAAATCCCAATGAGTTTGCTCAGGAATTCACAGCTACAGTCAGGGACAGATTCCAAGTCTTCTAACTCCTAGCCTAGTCACGGTGCCATTTGGGCTCCACATCATACGTGATTCGGAGGAAGATTTCTCCATGAAGGAAAAAAAGGCAAAACAAAATCTTCCAAAGGAAATTAACTCAAATGCCTCCATACTCCCATAAAAATGCTGTTTCCTCTGTTGCACGAAGTTGAAACTCCTGTTTATCGGCAGGAAAGATTTTCGCTCTTTTACTCTGAACACAAATACTTCCAAGGATGCCATTTGCTGGCACAGAATGAGACTTCCCAAAGGCAGTCTAACACCTCCTGCAGCACAATCCTTATACCTGGCCTCCATTTCCAGATAACTTAACTCACATGTATATGGAGCCAGATCTTCTGTTACTGCTGCAAAGTTTTGTGCAATAATAGTATCTAACCCTTTAGATTGCACGTCTTTTTTGCTAGGCAGTTTTTCAATACCTTTAGACATATTCACTTGTTTAACCCCTTCAAAAGCCCCACCCATTTAACAAATAAGAAACTGATGCAGAGAAAAATTAGCTAACTTTTCAAAGTCTGTGCAACCATTAAGGGGGAGAGTTGAGATTTGAATCCGAGGAGTCTGAACCCAAAGTTTGTGCTTTTAACAACTATGTCCTACTGTGTCTATGATTAAAAAAGAAGTAAAAATAAAAATCCTAATTTCACATGTTAGTTTGTGATCACCCAATAAAGTGCATTCCAAAATAGCAATTTTAGTTTTGCAATCAAAACCTCCATAAGCAAAACTGTGAAATAATTATGTTTACCTTCACCACCTCTAAGGAAATAATTGTGAATATGAGAAAAAAATGTTAAAAATGTAAGATGCTGCTAATGTTTATTAATAGTTGTGGTAAATTCAGCCTCTTGGGGTCACCTTGCCTTTGATATCTCTATAAAACAGCTAGAGATTCTATCCAAACTACCGCAGGAAATGCATGCCTTGCTCGAAATCAAAACAAAGACAGGAGTGTGGGTTGGAAAGAGAAACATGGGTGCTCCCGGCCTTCTCAGACTCAGAATTGCTCTCCTGTGGAATCTGTAGTACCTCACTTCATTCAGCTTCACAGAGCAACTGCTCCCTTCCTGAGCTTCTTGGCTCAATGAAGAATACTGTCTCATTTCCCTGCTCTCTAAAGTACACCTCATTTAAGGCTATTAGATGTGACACATTTTTACCAAGGTTTTGGGGGACCTTGGGAAACAGCGACAGCATAGGCAGGAAACTACATCAAAGGGAAAGTCAATGACCAGTGTTCCTGACTCAGCAGGTCTCCCTCCAGCTGGAAGCCTCTGGGGCCTGGCTTCACAGCCAGGGGGCTCAGGACCCCTTCCCACCAGGCCATTCTCAATCATTCCCCCCTCTCTTTTTCCAGATTTCAAGTTTTCTTCCCCAGGTACCAGCTGGCCACTCCAGGATTCTTGTTACTCCAGCAGGTAGAACTGTATAACTCTTCTTTGTCTCTCTTGTCTGGTGGCCATCTCATATACAGCTAAGCTTCCTCTGATGGTTTTCCTTTTGAAAAGAGCAAATATTTACCTGAGAGAAAGTCTGCCTTCCTACTAGACCACACAATTCACAAATAACTTTTTGTTTTAAAACATTACAAAGTTAAATTCTGATTCACATTATGGTATAAGAATTAAAGTAGAGAGAGGATTGGTGGAGAGCAGGGGTGAGTCACCCAGTGGTCATATCTGATTACACTAGATTAGAGGTCAGGAAACTATAAAACTCCTGAACCAAATCCCACCTTCCACCTGTTTTTACATGGGTTGTTAGCAAAGGATGATTTTTATATTTTTTAGTGGTTGAAAATTTTTTTAAAAAAAAAAAGAGTATTTCTTGACATATGAAAATTATGAAATTCAAATTTCAATGTCCATAAATAAAGTTTTATTAGAAACCCAGACATGCCCATTTATAGACAATTCATTCATTGTCAATGGCTAATTGTACACTGTAATTAGTTTCAATAGAGACAGTACGGCCTACAAAGCTGAAAATATTTACTATCAGGCCCTGTCCAGAAAAAAGTTTTTTGATTTCTGCGCATGATCATAAAGGCTTATACCCTTTTCTATATGCTATATTAATGATTTTAAACTGCAATTCCAAGCTATAATCATTAACCCTAAATTCATTGAGATTTTACTAGGACACTTGAATCTGATTTTCTTGTTTCGTTTTCTTTTTCTTTTCTTTTTTTTTTTTTTTGTGGAGAAAGGGTGAGAGATACAAGCTGTTTTCTTACTGATTTTTTTTTTTTTTAATAAACAGTAAGGAAATTCTTAATTCATTGTCATATTCACTAAGTATTTACTTTATTGCAGTCAATGTTTGACATAGTCAGTTAAACTAATTTTTTAAATGCCAAATGAAAATAAAATTACACATTGATCAAACTTTGGTGGTATGACTTGAATCGTTCCTCAAATACCAATTAAGGAACCATTGGCTTACATGAACAAAGAAGCAAGACAGGCAGTTAATGACATCTTCCTTCTTTTATTTTGATTCTGACCTAAAATAAGTTAGGTCACAGCTATGGAATCTCCTCAAACCTGATCGATGATCAGGGAGCTCATGCTGAACTCTGGGAGGGCACTGTGGAGACCTGTGCTGCACTGAGACAATGTTATGGACAAGGTGGCAGTCTGAGCTGAGCTATCACACTGGGCAGCTTTTCCTTTCCTGGGCTCCCAGAGTCATAGCCACAGATACGGAAGAGAACTCAAGGACATCAGGAATTTCATGCCTTCTGTTGATTTGGGGAGGACTGATCCTACGTGCAGTGTCTTGTAGATAACATGGGCTGGTAAAATTAAAAATAATAAAGATGAGTCAGTGGTATGGATATATACTTCACAGAATAACTTTAAGGTCATTTAACTGAAGTGCAACTACAGTAGGAAACATCAAATTCTTACTGAATCAACAGAATTGTTCCCAACAGTAATTATTACTTAAGAAGAAACTTACAGAAAAAGCATTAAAGGACCCAGTTACCTGTAGAGGTACAGACTGCTTCTATCCCTGTGTCAATAACAAAAATATCTTTGAATGCAGTTTTTACTTTTAATCAAACTTATTATATGTGTATGTATCTATTCTGACAGATTTCTTGACCAAAAGTTAACAATTCTATCCTAGTTTGGTTTTGATGCTGACACTGCATGTGTAGAAAGACCAGTGGTAGCCTCCTGTATGCAGTCTTCCTGCACTTCCCCATCAGGCTGAGTGGCAAGTGCCCCACTACATTAGGTACGGAAGGCAAACCAGGCCTGCCCTTGATAAAACGTCACTGTGCAGCACGCAGTAAAATGGGTGATGGCATTTTGTTCTTTTGAAATCTTGTTTCTTTTTCTTCCTCCTAGATAATATCATCAAGAGGATATTTAATATTTTGAAATTTACCTGGGTTCTTTTTCTGGCAACAGTAGATAGTTTCACAACTTGGCTTAACTCCATTTCAAGGGAGCATATTGATATATCTACAGTTCTGAGAATTGAAAGATGCATGCTGACAAGAGAAATTAAAAAGGTAATACTCTTGGTGTAATTCTTTTTGCCTCTTCACAAATTATAAAGATTGTAAAAGTTAATATTCAGAACTTCATACAGAAAAAAAAATCCTTTCTTTCCAGATGGTCTTTACATAACGCCTTCATTTTTCTGTATACTTAAATCTGTTCCATGCTCAGAATTAAAATAATCAGACACCATGTACACATGCACACACACACGCACACACACACACACAGTCCTGGGATAGTAGCCAATTTATTCATCCTATCCCCTCCACTCACCAGAGTTTGCAGGTGCACAGACTCTGCCATGTCTCATAAAGGATTATGTTGTTTAGTCTGGGAAGTTTGATCTGAAACTTCTTACAGATTATATTTTAAAATAATAGTTCATTCATGGAAAAGATCTATATACTTATACATATAAGAAGGGATTTCTTTTAAAAATTTTTATTGAAAAATAATTGACATATAACATTATATGAATATACAACATAATGATTTGATATGTATTATATATATGCATATATATAATGAAGTGATCGCCACAATGTTAAGTCCACTTAACATCCATCATTATACATAGTTACAATTTTTTTCTTGTTATGTAAACTTTTAAGGTCTGCCTCTTAGCAACTTTCAAATACAGTAGTCTCCCCCTATCCACAGTTTCAGTTACCCTCAGTCAGCCATGATCCAAAAATATTAAATACAAATTTCCAAAAATTAACAATTCATAAGTTTTAAACTGCCCACCATCTATGTAGTGTAATGAAATCTCATGCCATTCCTCTCCATCCTGCCTATGACATGAATCATCCCTTTGCCCAGCATCTATACACTATATATGCTCCCCGCCCATTAGTCACCCATAGCAGGCTTGGTCATCAGATTGACTGTCATGGTATCACAGAGCTTGTGTCTGAGTAACCCTTATTTTACTTAATAATGTCCCCAAAACGCGAGAGTAGTGATGCTGGCAATTCAAATATGCCAAATGGAAGGTGTAAAGTCCTTCCTTTAAGTAAAAAGGTAGAAATTCTTGATTTAATAAAGAAAGAAAAAAAAACCAATGCTGAGGCTGCTAAGATCTATGGTAGGAAGGAATCTTCTATTGGTGAAATTGTAAAGAAGGTAAAAGATATCTGTGCTTCTTTGCTGAGAGACACCACTTTCACATAACTTTTATTACAATATATTGTTATATAGTTGTTCTATTTTATTATTAGTTATTGTCGTTAATCTCTTAGTGTGCCTAATTTATAAAGGTATGTATATATAGGAAAAAAAATAGTATCTGTAGCGTTCAGTAGTATCCGCAGTAACAGGCATCCCCTAGATGTCTTGGAAGTTATCCCCTGTGGATAAGGAGAGACTCTTGTATACAGTACAGTATTATTAACTATAGACACCATGCTGTATATTACATCCCCAGACTTCTTTAGGTTATAACTGAAAGTTTGTACCTTTTGACCATCTTCATCCATAAACAAGAAAGGATTTCTTACTTAGCATTACCCAGCAATACTGGGTACCATTAATTCAGTGAGTTGACGTTAGTTTCAACTTAACTAGCTTTGTTTTAATCCACTCAAGGTGTGCATAAAAGCTGGGAGTTGTCAGTATTGAAAAATGCCGGGTGGCTCCACAGGCAAGTAAGAACTGTGACGATGTCTCCTTCACTACAGGGCAATGTTCCAACTCGGGAAAGCATCCACATGTACTATCAGAACCACATCATGAACCTTTCCAGAGAGTCTGGACTGGACACCATTGACGACCGTCCTGGTGCTGCTTCAGGTGCACAGCCAGCCCACAGGATGGATAGCTTAGATTCACATGACAGTGTCTCCAGGTATTTCATGTTCTAAACAATGGGTTTGCTTTTGACAGAGGTAAAAGAGGTGGACTTCGTCAACATGAGAAATGAATGCACGAGGTGAAAGTTAATCTAAACTTACATGGATTCCCCACCCTATTCAGGCTGTCTCCATATGTACAACAAAGCAAAAGGAATATTGTTCTCTTCTAGACTGAGCCAGATAAAATCAGGCACAGAACAGAGATTTCCAAGCTGGAGGCAAGTAAGAAGGAATCCTCCCAATGGCAAAATTACTATTTGTGTCAAGGGCTGCATCTTTTCCTTTTAAAAATGCTGCTCCCAAAAGTATCTTCTATACTAGAACCTGCTACCATCTGTTGCTATCTTTGGTATTTTCCTTTCACAACTGTTACTTTAGGATTCAAAATAAAAGTTCAAGAAGTGATTCACTCAGCTTCCTTCTTCCCTGAGTTGTATGATCAACTAATTCTTTGAACACAGGGACCCTGCACTGGTTTCTCATCACAGGCCAGCACCAAGCACTGTGCATGGATTACCTCACTTTATCCTTATGAGACACTACAAGATGCATACTATTGTCACCATTTTACAGAAGACAAAGTTCAGTTACAGAGAGATTAAGTAACTTACCCAAAGTCACACAGCTCAGAAGTATGTAAAAGCAGATCCAGGACCCAAAACAATCCAGTTCAGCTCAGAGCCCAAGTTCTCAGCCACCATGGTATGCTGTCTCACTTTGCCTCTTCTGTCCTCCAGATGGAATTGACCTAATCTTTCATACATCCTATCCCAGAAAAGTTTGTGAATTCTTCTTATCACGGTATTCTAGATAGCTGCTGTCAATTTCACAGATCTTGCTTTCCCATTAAAGAGGAAGTCCTACCTTAGGAGAAAAATGACATGCATAGGGTGATTAGCTAGACTGAATGAATTACACCTTGTCTTCATCTTCATAGACAAAGAGTTGTATCACTGGGGACATTCATGTGTTTATTGTTTTCATTAAACATTTTTAAAAGCACCTATTCCATGCTGTGTCCCGGGCTTGATTCTGGGATAGACACATAAAGATGAGTCATCTCTAAGTGGTTTGTGCCAAAGAAGAAAGACCCACCCACAGAATTACCTGTGGCATCCTAGGCTAGGATTTCTGCTGTGTAATGACATCAGAGATGGGCTGCATTCCCATGGCTACTTTAAAAGCCCCTGGATTACCCCCAGTCACATTTCATATGCTGAGCAAGGCACCAAGACCTGGTGGACTATTTATCCTTCACAAATACTGAATATGTTAAAAGATGAAACAGGAGAAGGAACTGAGACTATTTTATTGATACCAAGATACCAAACCCAAAATAGATAACTAGAAGTTGTAATTGCAACCTGAATGGGGAGAGGTGGGTAAACAAGAATTTACCTTCAAGTGCTATTTTTAACTGTTGCTGAATTGCTGTATTTGAGCTTCTCCGAGTGTGCCTGTTCTTTTGCTACCCAATAATTATCTATTTGGCACATATCTATATTTGCTGGTATGGAAGGATATTTGATATATATATATATATATATATATATATATATATATATATATATATATATGTATTTTAAAAACCTCAAGTTTTAAAATAGTATGCATACTAAAACTTCATTTTTAGTTTTTAAAAATATATGTATTCATGCATATATTAATTTAAATTTGATTTTTGTGCAGATAATATTCTGCATGGATAGAACCCCTCTAGTCTCCCTAAAATAAGTATCAATTCTTTTAAAGTCCTTTGAAGGATAATATGACATCATATTTTTTCCTTTAATTTGGAAATAATTTTTGGTTATTGTAAGTTCTAAAGTAATAGATGTATTTCAGCTATTATATATTTTTGTGAACATAAGAAACACTTAGTACAGAAACTCTTAACGTTTTCAAGGTCAAAACATTTATTTGCTAATTAAGATGCTGGTTAAGATACTTTGAATTCCTGGAATAAAATAATTGATTTTTAGAACAGTGTGCATGGTAATAAAATTTAATTTCTCATTCTGTTTCTACCCAAATATACATAAATTTCTCAATAATTAATTTCTGAAATCTTTGGTAATATCGAATTTACAAAGTGAAAATGTCGTATTACATCCTTGTACGGCAAGTGCCGACAGTGCCCCCTTGTGTATCTTTCTGAAAGCGTCCTGCAATCAACATTTTAGAAAGGGGAGACTCAGTCTCCTTTGACCCCACTGAAACAAAAAGTCATTGTTGTTTATATTTTATTTTTATTTTTTGCAAGCCATAAAAACTGTTCTATTTGGAGGCTTCCAACCTTCTTAAATTTGTTCTTTTTGCACCAATTCTCTCTGTATCTATAAATCAATTATTTAAACTGACTTATTTTCTCTTTAATTCATTTTCGTACTAAAATCGAAAGTCTATTTTTACCCCCCTTCCACTCACACTCCTAATATTCCAAGTTACTTCATGGTAGCTATTTCTTTCATAATGAAGGGAGACAGTGTGGGCATGTGTGCAGGAGTGGACTGGTGCATTGGCAGAGAAATCTGGGGAGGCAAGATTTATCTGAATGTAGTGAATATTCAAGATGCTGACTAATGCTGCTCCCCAGTTATGAGGGTGAATAAAGGTGAACTGGAGAATCTAAAAGTTTTCAAACCACCCACTTTATAACCTATTCATGACCAAACAACCATTTTTCAAAAAATGGGAAAATGGTTGGAGAAGAAAAATGCTGAGATACACTAGATGTACGTTTTCCAAAATATATTCCTTTTACAAATTTTTATTTATTTATTTTTGCTTACCATATGCAATGCCCCACTACAGTAAGCTTTGGATAGTACTGCTCTGCATTTATTGAATATGGGCAGGATCTAAGGCAAACTATGTTTCCCTTCAAAAATAAAAGGCTTCTGATAGCTCCAGTTAACTGAAAGTCATGTTCACATTCAGCTAGGAGTATTTCTCCCACAGAGTGAAGAATACAGTTATATACATGCATAGTATATAATTTGGTTATTGCATATTTGCATCTGTTCTTCAAAAAAATATGCTGCCCCATAATGTGATTTATAATATTTTAATGATATTTTTACCTCCCTTCTTGCCTTTTTTCATAATTCAGAGATTTTTATTGTTGTTGTTACCTGGATCCATAAGCTTGGCGAGTAAAAAGGGAAATGGAGGGAATAACCTTTCTTCATTAATTTGCAATGACACTAACAGTGGTTTGTAACATTTTTTGCATGAACCTCTTTTGAAATTTCATGAAGCTATGTACTGTTTCCCAAGGGGAAAAGTGCACAGAAGTACCGCTTTTTCTACAAAATTTCAAGAATTTCACAAGCCTCCTGCATATCATACAGGAATCTGGCTTGAGAATAGCTGCTCCAGAATGAAATTCTGAATCACACAAATCAAAGAGAGCTAAGAGTATATTAGAAAATATATTGAAAATAAATTGTCCATAAAATAAACACACATGACTCCTGTATTAGTAACTTTTAACTGCACAATTGATAATATGTCTGATTAAGAAATTACTAAAATTATAAGTCATAACTTAGAGAAAAATAGAAGAACCATTTACAATAAAATCAAGTAACTGCCCGTAAATCTGACCCAAAATTACAAATATAAGACTGTACGCATGATCAAAAGTTGTGAGGTAGAAGATGTTTAAATCCATTGATTGCCTTTTAACAGGCTTTTAAAATATCACCCAAATTTAAAAATGGTCAACCAATAAATAAATTTACTAGTAGAAAACCAGTACTTTCAAAATTATTATTATTTTTTTAAATTTTAAAACTAAAGAAAGGGGAGATACAACAGGATCCATTATGTCATTACATCTATGTCAGTAGTAAATAAGTTTATACATGTGCCCTTTTTTTAATGGCTCAGCCACCTTCCTAGTTTCTTTGCTTTAGGAAACTCAAATCTCCAAACAATCATTTGTCTACACTAGAGTCAATAGGCAGCCATGCTGATTGCTGCCTAGAAGAGGTTTAGAATACAGAAGCTCACTCTCAACACCCGTGTCATTGAGCAAGGTCTAGTGTCATCCCCAGTGGAGATTTACGTGCTCAGTGTGGTCCCACTCCCTTTGCAGAAGACCCAGCCGGGACAGGGCTGTCCTACCTGCCACAGCTTCTGCTCTGGCATCCATGTCACCATTCTTTTCCTTTAGACTTACAGGAGATAAAGTTGAGGTGGGAACTTATCAAATGAATTTGTATTTCTTTTGACTTATTGGAATAGTCATTATTCCTTTCAAATCCAGATGTTAAAAAGCACCTATTTTTTTAATGATTATTTTGTAAAATTAGAAATTATCCACCTTCCCAAAAAATAAATTAAATTCCTGATGTTCTAAGAACATTCCTATATATAAAAGGACTGATTATCATTGAGAAGTATCACCTAGATGTTGCTATGTGATCCTGCAAGGTGACAACAACCATCTACTAGGCTTGTGCTTTGAGCCTATTTTTATAAAGCTCCTCCCCTTCTCTTTCACTTTTAAAACAGTCCTGGGTTGGGTGACAAATTGGTCACATAACTAATGACCCAATTATGTGGTGTCTGAAGGTGGGCTGATGGGATAATAGAACTCAACATGAGAATTATCAAAGGTATAGAACTTTAGGATTAGAACAAAGTTCCAATGCAGAAAATCTGAGCAGTGCTACAGGAAAGGGTGCACAGTGTCGTCCTACCTGCAAACTCCTAAAAGGTCATGAAGTTGCACCTCTAAAAATATAAAATTAAATACAGAAACTCAAAGATCCAGTTTTGTCATCTCATAATGATGAAACTGGGACCCTAAAGAAGGGAATTGACTTATCTAATAGCCAACAGCCAGTTAATGTCCTCACAGAGACATTAATCCTCCCTGTGTTTATTCAATGTTTCTAGTTTATCTAATTGTCATCTCCTCATTTTGTTCAGGGCATGGTGACATCTAAAAGGATTAGAGCCTTCTTAAAAAGAATCAGCCTCTGTATCCTTATTAAGACCATCTGATTGTTTACATCCTCATCCTTCTCATTGTTCTATCCATCTTAGCCATGTAGCTATGAATGCACAGCAGGATGGCCCCACTGGAGCACTTGTGGGGTTGTGCAAAATCACCTGGAACCTGAAAACCACTTTAATTAGTTCTGTGAGTGTGTGACTCAGATTCTCTGCTCCCCAACCCCTAGAGGTTGTTACATCCTGAGTGGTTCCATTTCTGCCTCACAATCACTGGCTGAGGACACCCAACTGTGCAGATTGGACACACAGTAGGCCTCCTAGTGCTGTCACTTGTTGATAATGTTCAACTTAAGAGTGTCAGCTGGGGAATCAGCCACCCTATATCACAAAGGCCTGCTCCCCTGGGTCAGCCAAGTCATTACTGCTCAGGTTGGAAGATTTGTACTCCAGTAGCCACCCTCATTGGCTCATTACAGTTAAGCTATATGTCTGAACTGAAATCACGCCTATGCCATAACTAAATTTGCTTCTTCTCCTTCAGTAGCATCACCTATTAGCATCTCAGTCCTGAATCTCTATCATTTCCTCCCCAATTGTTGCTCCATTCGGAAACAGGAGCTGAGGATTTTAGCCAATGGTTCTCACCCTAATGACATCTATCAAGACCTAAAACATGATCCAGACAAAATGGGAAGTTAACAGACAAAATAACGCCGCCATTGCTAGATTTCCTTTGTTGTTTTCTTTGAATCTTTTTATTTCACTTTTTTGATGTTGGTTTATATTCAATTGCATATCAAACCAGCATCTCTTCTATGTGCAAGGCATCTAGTTTGGCTTCACCAAAACTAGAAATTGGGGTGGAAAATTGTTTGTTGTGGTCATTCCTGACCTTCCATCTCTCATTTCGGAGACTGTGTTTAAAAAATATATTGAAATCTTTTATATAAATTTTACATGCGCAGATATTTCTACTTAAGCAATTTGGTTGCAAAATGCTCTCAGTGACTCAGAGAGCTCTAAATAAAGCATAGTTTCCTTAATAAAATAACTCAGTTGCAAAGTTATAATGATACGAATTCTTCTCTGTGAGAGGAGAGCCGGGACTTATAATTATTCTATTTCTGTGTCCCACCCAGAGAATGACATTTCATAATTTATCTCTAGCCAATATATTTTGTTAAATCCAGTACTGTTGTGTTTTATTGTCCTGCCAAACAGGTTCTTTCCTGTCCTTGAGCCCTGCTGTGGTGGTCATCGTCAGTGATGTTGATGTTGTGTGTGGTTTGCTGCATGGCAGTGTGTTAGTCAATTGATCCATGTATAAACTGATATACCACTGGTGTTTTAACATTGTGTCTCTGTAACTGTTTGCGCTGCTAGCTGCTACACTGAAGCAACCATGCTGTTCTCAAGGCAGTCTACCCTTGATGATTTAGATGGACCAGAAAATGTACCTAAAACAAGTGAGCGTGCTCGACCTAGGCTCCGTAAAATGCTCAGCTTGGATATGTCCTCCTCATCAGCTGACAGTGGCAGTTTAGCATCAAGGTGCTTAACTTGTGCATGCTTTGTTCCATAATTTTATCATCTTTCCCCCCTTTGTGTCATTGCAAATATAAGTTCTTGTGATATATGTTTTCTTTTTATTTTTATTTTAAGAATTTGCATGAATAACCAAAGCAAAACCACTACCCTTCCTAGGACATCACTGGTCATTCCCAGGACAGCATCCTGTTAAACTAACCACTCTTTAGTTTTTGTCCATTAGGAGCTTCTTAAAAACCCTTATTATAAACATTGTCCTCCATTCTGTAAGTATTTTACACTTTTCACTATCAAATAAATAAGTATGTTTCTTCGTTGATGTAGGCAGTCCTCACAGAAGGAAATGTGTCAGGATGGTAGAAAAATTATTCTCATGATTTTATCAAAAGATACATGCAGTAGGAAAAAATCAGAAAATCTGCCAAAGTGATTTTTAGTTGACACAGAATAAATCTGCCCACATTGTATATGCATAACTGACATAAAAGTCAGTATATATTTTACCATTTTTAAAAAGAATATTGTTATGCTGTAGAATATATCATGTTTGTAGTCTGTAGCTTGTTTTGTTTGGAAAAGATTACTTTGGGCTTAAGTTGTCTTATTACATCCTACCATAAAATAATAATCATCTAGACATAAAATTATCTGCATAAAATCCAAAAGCTTTTTTGAGTTGCTTTTGAGTGGTCAGCAGGGGCACGGAAGAATCTGCTATGTTATGCTTATCCTGAAACCATAATAACCCAATCCAAAACTAATTTCAATTTTGGCAAACCAGAGGGTTGTTAACTTCTTTTTGCTGGCAGCTATATATCCTAATACAGTGCTGCAATATGCTGGAGCCTGGCAATGATGGGAATGCCTTGGCTGTTTAAGATGTCCTCTGGCAGACACATGCTATGCCATTCTACTTTGTTAATTCCTGAAGGTACCAAGATTTGCTGATCTCTTTGGGGCCAGACCAGATCCAATACCATAGAGAAATACCATTGGATATAGAGTAACTAGAATTTAGAACTGGTATGGTGTGGCTCCAATGGTCTGAAAATTCCCTGGGGCGATCAATTTCTTGGCCTTCCTAGGAGGCTATGTCTAACTGAGGTAAGTCTTAGCAAAAAGCTGTTTTGGCTTACCATTCCAAGAGCCTTCTATGAGATGTGCACATATAGGACCAAAGTCCAAGGGATATTAAATACCTGAGCAGGAACCAAGGACACATACAAATCTAGTTCTTCAATCCGGGGCTCAGCTAAGGCTCATCCACTCATTCATTTATTCATTGACATGTCTATACCGATGTCGATGACAAGAAAAATGGGTACAATCTGTGCATTTGAGAATCTCAGTGTTTATCGACTCTAGCTGTACACATATGCCATTCAGATAGCAATGCATATTTTCTAGTCTAACAAATTATGGTTCTATATCCACCTCTCTAAATTATTGTTGCCCCTCTCCCCTTTGGGGGCTGGATGTGACCGAGGTAGACAATATTAAAAGGCATGCCATAAATTTCACTGGTGTGACTGCTCTATTTTCATTTTCAACTTTTCTTGCATGGATGTGGCAGGGAAAGTTAGAAGATAAAACACTAAATGAAGAAGAGAGATGCAACAGAAAAGAACAGGGTGCCAAAAAGAGAAAGTGAAGATTAGAGTACAGAGCTCAAGGCAAGTGCATGCTGGAAGGGGAGCTAGAGGAAGAAAATCAGTTGAAGTAGTTGGGAGAAGAGAGAGCAAGAGTGAACCCTGAGGGTGAAACAAGCAGCCCCAAGGAGACATCACATGAGGGAGGAGAAATGGTGGGTATTTTCATGTGTAGACAAAGAGCTCAGTGGGAGATGGTTGGGAGCTGGAGAGATGGTAAAAGTTCAGTCAAATGTAATATACACCAATAAGAACAAAGCAAAGGATGGAAAAATAAGGAAAAGAAACATATATTAAAGAAGTGTGCCATTGTTTATGAAGCATGCAGTTTAGCCAATATTTTATCATTCCTATTCTCTTCTGGATGTAGGTGGGTTCCTTGTACAGGATTAAGAGTAGAGTTTATCTTGGTCAGCACCAACAGACCCAAACTGGCAAGTCTTCTCATTTCCATATGACCCTGCTTAAAAAGAAATGTGTGTGTGTGTGTGTGTGTGTGTGTGTGTGTGTGTGTGTGTGTATTCACATAGTTATATATAATATGTATATATTTGATATATACACATCTATTTGGCATATAATGGTAGGTATGCTATACTATTTTGATTTGGAGGTAAACATTGGAACCCATGATTGTGAATCTTAATATGATTTTAAAACCTATGTGCATAGGTGGGTTTAGCAACTTGTGAGCCTTGTGACTCGCTCTGATTTTCCCTCAGGCACTGCACTGTCAGCTCTTGCATTCAAGAGGTTGCTGTTTGCAGTCTCTGCAGACCAGACATGAATATCCTGCAGGAACAAAGAAGATGGAGGGCAGGGAGGAAAAATGGGGTGTTTAATTTTCTTACATGTCTTGCTGTTATTTGGGAATGCTGGGAAGGTGTCTTGAGAATCGGGGGATTCCGAGGAACTGGAGTCTAAAACAAGGTTCTGTGCCGGTTCCTTTCTCCTGACAGCGAGCCCACACAGTGTACCATGCTGTACTCGCGCCAGGGGACCACGGAAACCATAGAGGAGGTGGAGGCCGAGCAGGAAGAGGTAGAAGCCAAGCAGGACCTAGAGGCTGGGCAGGACGAGGAGGTGGGGGTCGGGGACACGGACGATGAGCACGGTGAGGTTGCGGTGGATGTGGGGCCCGAGGGGCCCAAGGAGGAGGAAGAGGAGGAGGCGGAGGAAGCCGAGGAGACAGAGGAGTCTGAGAAGGCTGGCCTCACCCCGGACACCGAGCTGCCGCAGTCCTCCACCGAGGAAGGTGACATGGAGGTCCCACCGTCTTACAGCAAGGCGGTCAGCTTTGAGCGCCTGTCCTTCAGCTCGCGGGATGACTCCGCAGGCCCGAGCCGTATGGCAGTCAGTCCGGATGACAGCCGCTCCGACCGCCTGGAGTCCAGCATCTTACCGCCTCTGACGCACGAGCTGACGGCCAGCGAACTGCTGCTGAACAAGTAAGCGCACTGTGGTACACAGAGAAACTCTTCTATAGATGCTTACAGCAAACAGACACAATTTTCATTACTTCTCATACTGCAAGTATGAAACAAACTTTAGTTCTATTACCGAAAGGTAGAACTAGCAAAAGCTGTCAATAGACACTATGCTCACATTTCTTTATTTAATGTAATATTAGGTTGTTTTCACAAGGAATCTGGAGACATAGGAAGGGGGAAAAAACAGAAAGGATCATGCAAAATGGGAATCAATAATTTTGGAGAAATTAAGACAAGTTTATTGTCACATTGTTTATGCTAACAGGATGTTCCATGATGATGAGCTTGAAGAGTCGGAAAAATTCTATGTTGGCCAACCTCGGTTTTTGCTGTTATTCTATGCCATGTATAACACGCTGGTGGCCCGCTCAGAAATGGTGTGCTATTTTGTAATCATCCTCAACCACATGGTCTCTGCATCCGTGATCACCCTCGTGCTTCCCATTCTGATCTTCCTTTGGGCCATGCTGTCTGTCCCCAGGCCCAGCAGACGGTTCTGGATGATGGCCATTGTCTACACAGAGGTAGGCCTTGGGTGGAACCTTAGGGCAAGTCACTTGGGCATTCAGTCTAGGCGAGCCTGCCCTGACTCCCAGATAGTTTTACAAAAACAATCAGTTAGATGGCTATTCTTAGACAAATGACTATAACTAACAATTATCTAGTGCTGGTAATTTTATCTTTCACATTTCACACCTCACACAAGAGAGCTGCTAATATCATCCCTATTTAACGGATAAGGATCCAGCTGTAGTGAGACTAAATAATTGACCCAAAGTCACCCAGCTGGTGAGTGTTGGGGCAGACTCCTGAAACCTGGTTGTCTGTCCTATGATGTTAATCACTGAGATGATAATAGTGCTATGCTGAATAAGGCATAGTGCCTGGAGCCTCTGGATATTCCGTGAATGGATACTGAAATAAACAATACAGTAAGCACTTTGAATATAGTTTGATGCAACATGCATATTTTCCATTTTTAAAGCTAAAAGCCAGTTTCCCTACATTAACACACAAAGTTATATAATAACCCTCTTAAAAATCTGAATAACTAAAAGGGTGAATTGCCAGCCATTTTCCATCACTTGTGAGGGTACAAGAGACACTCTGCCCAATTGTATAGACCTACTTTTCTAGACTATTAAATGTATAAAAGATTGCAAATTCCTATGACAACCATATAATCAAAAATAAAGGGGAGCTCTATAGACTTTGTGCTTTGGACTATCATAGTTCTTTGTGTTTAGGTTTGCGAAGAAGGCTAATTTTCTTACCTGGCTCATAAGAAAAGGTTTTCACCAACAATGGTACTGTAATTACTTCTTAAAGGATAGTACTCATGCTGGATGTACTGTTAGAGTCTGGAAATTTATAAGTAATTCAACAGTAAAATGAAAACACAGTTTATATAAAATCATCACAAAAGTATTCAGTTTAAAGTATTGATATCCTGTATCTTATTTCCATAATAAAAATAGAAGATTTAAAGCCAAATATATATCTTTTACTTTAATTAGCCTGTCCATCACAATCTTGCCAAAATAATTATTCTTGAATATTACTTCTATTGCATCACCTCATGATCTAGGACATAAATTACATCCTACTTGGGGAAAGAGTACTTTCTCTAACACCTCCATGGGAGGGTATTTCTCACTAGGAGTAAAGTAAGAGCAGGTACTGAGACTGTGGAAAATAGAACAAGAGCTATTTATACACCACTGTTATCTTAAAAATAAAATCTTACAGGTTAAGTTAAATTTGGGTTCTCCATTTTTTTTCTGGCACACTCAGGAGTGAATAAGGAGGAAATTAAGTTGATGTTAATTGACTCCATAATGTGAACTATGTGCCAAAATTCAAGAACTACACTTGGCATGACAATACAATAAGTTTGAAAGAAAAAAACAAAAAGCTGTTTCTGTTTTTCAGTGGCTCCCAAACTAGTGTGGCAGGCAGATATGATGTAAACAAAAAATTGCCCTATAATTGATTCAAACCTGCTTTAGAGACTGTATATGAGTTAGACAGATGCTGTGCCTCATAGACAGCCTGAGACACAGCATCCATGGGGTCGAGAGAGATTAGAAATCACAGCAACTTCTCAGTGGAAGAGAACTTAGAATGAAGGATTTGAACAGGAGCATGACTCAATTAGGTTTGAATTTTTGCAAGTTTTTATACAGAAAGTGGAGGCATAAAGACCAGCTAGGAAACTATTTTAACTGTCTTGGTGTAGTGGCAATGAGGTTGAAGATGAGTGGGTAAATAAGGGTTTAGCAATTGCCTAAAATTATTTGGGGTGTAAGGGAGAAGGGTTGGGACAAGAATAACCCCCAGGTTTCTGCTTTGGCATTTGGTATGTGGGGATGCTGTCCGCTAAGATAAGAAACACAAGACTGTTCTTTGCAGAAGTTTGACTAAGAAGACATGAGAGAGAGGAAAAGAGCTAAAGAGAGACTCTAGGTTAAAAGAGGACCTATAAAAGTATTTTTTATTGATGAATTGCAATGAACTATTGATGATATAGACATTGGAGGTATGCTTAAATGAAACTCATCAATTTTCTCATTTGGCTTTCTTCTACTTCTCTACAACATTTATACCCTGAATTAGTTACCAGCACAACTGGCCAGTTTGTTTCATTTACTTTTATTTTTTCTTGAGAAGAAATTCCAGTGAGCAGTAAAGTAGTGAGAAGGAAGAGATTGAAGTAAAGTGAAAATTGTGTATATCAAAACTGTGAACTGTGTGATATGCTATAGAAAGTCATCAGCATATGAGAGAAGAGAGCAAGAGAATAAGAAACAGAATAATTATAAAAAATATCAGAAAAAACCATATTCATAAAGATTACAAATTACAGCAATATATAAAATATAAAGATATAAACATTATTCTATTTGTTGGTCCTTGTTACTATATTTAAATAGCTGCATAATAATATAAATATCAATTAAATCAGTATAAATTAGCCAACTCTTCAAAAATGGAGGAAATCGCTTAAGCAGTGTCATGAGTAACCTGACTGGCCCTGATAGATCTATGCTCAGAGGCACTTGTAAGAGTAAGATTTAGCTCCTGTTCTAAAGTCAATGTTCTGTAAGAATGATAACATTATTCCACATAATTGTGTGTACAGCTATCATCAAAACTATGAAATGAATTTTTCTTAATTTTTTATATCACTGTTTCTCCTATATAACTATACTTAAAAGGAGTAATTTTTTTTCTGTCGTTTGTGTGTAGGTGACAATTGTGGTCAAGTATTTCTTCCAATTTGGGTTTTTTCCCTGGAATAAGCAAGTGGAATTGCACAAGGATAAACCTTACCACCCACCTAATATCATAGGCGTGGAAAAGAAAGAAGGTTACGTTCTTTATGATCTCATTCAGCTCCTGGCTCTTTTCTTCCATCGATCAATTTTGAAGGTACTACACATTAACAGTTAACCAGCACATGTTGATAATTGCAGTCCCTGTAATATACTGGAGAAGGTGAACATTAAGATTGGTAGTGAGACTCGAGACCAGTGGATAGCATCTACTTGTATGCTCTGTTTTTAAAAACAGTTATATTCATTTTCTCCAACATTCCATGCTCAATAATGGCACTTGTAATAAATTTGAGAGAAAATTACCTCATTTTTCCACCATGGTTTGAACATACAATAATTAATCCATGGGAATTGCTTGAATGGTGTCCAATATCTTAATGCGTGATATGCTAAATTCTACTCCTAGTTCAAGTCAGCAAGAAAGCTACAGTTTGGAGTGGATCATATTTCCTCTCATCTCCATCCCAATCTATGCCTACCCTCTTCTAGTAGCATTGCTTTTATTGGATAGTTTCTTGTCATGAAACCATAGCTTTGTGAGAGACTGTATATTAAATGGTCTGGTAAAGCCGGTGTTGTGCTTCCTGAGAACTTACTGTTGAGAAAGACATTGATCACGCTGTTCTGGGAAGACCTGCCTACAGAGGACCGTCTCAGGTTCAATAACTCTTGTCATCCTCCTGAGCAACTTTGTGAGATTTTTTCTTCTTGCATACTGTGAACTATTTGCTAAGCTTATAAATATGTAAAATATGCCACTTGGTGACAAAAGTTAGAAATTATTGCATAGCATATATTTTATGTGTTGATATGCCTATTGTCACAACCTTACTTTTCTTCTTTAACTTTAACTTGTCTCCTTTTAGAAAATATTTTAAATTTATTTTATCAAATGGTATCTTTATTAGTTCCTTTTTAGGACAGGCTTGACCTAGTTAATATATACATACATATATATACATGCACACAAACATATGTAACCATGTGTTTGACTTCTGTTCTACTCAGTGGGGTATTTCAAACTGGGTTCATCTTCATAAACCTTTGGCCAAGATCTCCACTCTATATTCTGTCACCTTGCAAAGTACCCAAGTCCCTAACCTTCCATTTTGGGGGACCTTACCTGGGTCATTAGGTCATGATAGGTTTGCGAAAGTATGTTATCCAAGCAAACCAGTTAGCAAAGTTGAATTTGTTCAAATTCCCCAGTTAATTACCTGAATTAATCTAATTTATTAGTTATTTGTATGAATATAGTAATAAAAATATTAACCTTATATTTTTAGTTCTGGAATTTAGTTTAAATTTTAGCATTTAAAACATGATGGTATAATTTTGGCCACTCTAGAATTCTCTTGCAACTTTTGTATCCTTTTGCATGTCATTAAAAAATTTTTTAGAAACCTCTAGGCATTTTTACTATTTTTTATCAATATTCAAATGGTTTAATAGATATAATATTGTATATAAAGTACATAATAAACAAAATTTTGGTGTTTCATACTAATACTCTGATTTCTTCTCAGAAAATTTCATTTATATGGTGAATGTATATGAGATTTGAGATGCTATTATGCTGAAATTTCAGCTAATGATATTAAAAATACTTTTTAGAATGATAAATCTTTTCATACGAAAACCAAACTACCCTATAGCTTTTGGAAAAAAACAAGCCTCTTATAGAATGCTGTGTGGAAACCAAATAATGAAAACTATGTGGAAATTTGAAAAGTGGTTAAAACTATCATATTCAATATTAATTGCTGAAATTTTATAAATAATTGAAAGTATTAACAAACTTAAATATACTACTAAGAAAGCAGGAGAAATCTAAATATGTTGAGGTATTTGCAAAAGACAAAATGACTTTTAAAATGATTTGAAAGAAATCAGTATAAATTTAAAAATCCCATTATGAACACCTAAAATGTTTGTTTATAAAAATACATTCATTTAATATGTTTTAAAAATAATACATCTATCAATAAACATTTAAGAATAATCTGTAAATTAGGTGACTTTGTCTTTTGATGAATCAATTATTCTTTAAGTTGGTTTTTGATCAACAAATTGGCCTGGAGCTCATATTCTCTAAATTAGAGCACATGTTGGAGGGAAGACTGGGCAAGATCTTAGGGAATAATTGCAGAGCTTGGCAGTCTGAGCACTCTGGAGGCAGTGACCTCATGGGGGAGCTTCGTCCAACAACAGAAAGGTCATCATAAGGGTGACTTACAGTCCAGGTCGCATCTTGGTCCAGCAAGGTCCCTAGTTTCTCAGCAAAGTCCTGGTTTCTCAGCCTCTTTTTCTACTATTATTTCTCCCTTATTTATCATCCTCCCTTACCCCATTTCCTTGAAGTAAACCCAGGCTCTGCATCAAAATCTCTGTCTCACATGTGGGCCAACACTGAATAAAATATTTGCAGCTCTGTTTTTGAGTCAGACATGGATAATTCAAGGGTTCACATCTTGTTGTATAGGTTAGGGGAGGGACAGCATTATTATTCAAGTACAGATACTTGGTGAACATGAGGCAGTGGAGCTAAACTCACCCACTTATACTTCAAGTTGATATTTCAAATGCTAGTTGTAAACATAGAGAGATGTGTCCTGGAAAGCACGTTCACTCAAGGAACAAGTTAAGTGATTATAATTTCATTTTACTCTATCTGCCAAACATCACCTGTCTCCACCTCAATTAATTAGCCAAACTCTGATCATCCACACTCATCCATATCCATTCTATAGAAACCATCATAAAATTGGAGATAATAATCTTTCTTAGAATTCTTTCCCCTTCCTTGGTTTTCTAATCATTTTTTAAATTTCAGCTTTATTTGGGTTGTAATCAACAAATAAAATTGTAAAATATTTAAAGTGTACATTAGATAAATGTATACGTTGTGAAAGGATTCTTCCTTCTAGTAATTAACATGTCCATCACTTCACATATGCATTTTTCTTTTTATGAGAACATTTAAGTTCCACTCTCTTGACAAATTTCAGTTATTCAATACAGTGTTATCAACTACTCTGTTTTTTTCTAATCTTGGGGGACAGTTTGTCAGGTGAGACATTGTAGGGCAGAATACCAGTTCCCTTACCTCAAACGGCAATCTGAATTATCCCTTCCCATGCCTTCTCAGTGCCACGGCTTATGGGATGAAGATGACATCACTGACAGTGGTACCAACAAGGAAGAATCAGATGATGAGTTGTCCCTCAGTCATGATAGAAGGGCCTCCTCTGAGTCTCTGAAATCCATCAACCTGGCTGCTTCCACAGAGTCAATACATGTGTCCTTCCCTGAGCAGCCAACAGCCGTCCGGAGGAAACGCTCTGGCAGCAGCTCCCAGATATCTCGCAGATCCAGCTTTTCTTCAAATAGATCCCAAAGAGGTATCCATCACATGATATCCTTGGGCTGGAATAACACCCTGAGGTGTCTTGTTTCCCTGGTGCTGGTGGGTCTGGGGCAGAGGAAGCACTTTGAAATTAAACAGACCCAAATTCAAATTCTGATTCTGGGACAGTCACATCATTGCTCCAAATGTCTGATTCCTTCCTGAGACAGGGATTTCAGATGATTGTGAAAAGTGACCAGCACATGCCTAGTACCTAGTAAGTGCTGGGCACATGATAGTTTTTAAAATCCTCTCTAAAGATTCTGCTGGGTGTGTTGAGTGTGCTGCAAATCACAATTTATTTCAAAATATATATTTCACAAAATATATTTAGGTATTAATGGGAAGTTTTTAGCCACATCATCTACTAATTTTCTCAACTAGTTACTAAACAGTACAATCAGAAGGCAGATAAACCTTTGGTGCTTCTATTTATAGCGCTCCTGTTTGAAGCTTACCAAACACTTGTACATGAGCTGCATAATGACTTTTCAGTCAATGAAAAACTGCATGTACGATGTTAGCGTACCATACAGTCTAGGTGTGTAGTAGGCTATTCCATCTAGGTTTGTATAAGTGTACTCTGTCATGTTCTCATAACCATAACCTACTGATGCATTTCTTAGAACATATTCCTATTGTTAATTGGCACATGACTGTATTTATCTTCAGAATATATTTTTCAGGGAGATGCTGGCAAGTCATCTTATGTTAATTTTACAGTTGAAGAAATTTGGACCTGAGAAAAGGGGTGGATCATGGACCCAATCTGGAAAACCTGCAATTTAGGACCCCAATTAGCACTATAAAAGCTGTTCTTCCCATATGTTTCTTCCTGGCACAAAGATCACATAACAGTCTTGGAAAGAGTCAACATTGGGTGTAAAAACTCACAGATGTGTTTTACTATACAAGCAGAGTTGAGATGGCAAATTTCAAATTCTCAGTCACTGTTCTTACAGGCACCTGTGTGTTCTTACCTAGAAACAATTTCAACCCATCCCCCTACCATGTGGGCTCCCGGGACTCCTGTGATATCTATGTCAACAAACCCATACTTCACAGTGCATCTTGGTTTTTTTTTTATTTCTAGGCAGCACAAGCACTCGAAACAGCAGTCAAAAAGGAAGCAGTGTTTTGAGCATCAAGCGAAAAAGCAAAAAAGAACTTTATATGGAGAAGCTTCAAGAACATTTAATCAAAGCAAAAGCGTTTACCATAAAGAAGTGGGTGCATGAAAACTCTTGGGTTGTGGGCTTTATTTTGGGGCTTAGAAACTTTGGGAAATAATTGATAACAATTATTTCACATAAACCATAAGTGAAGAGCAGAGAAGTGATTTCTCATATCACAGACATTGCCTTCTAAAGGAAGAATTAAAGGATTCATGATTGTATTGTTTTTAAAAATAAGTATGATTCATTTTTATATCTATAAACACAACTTTCTATTCGAACAGGATAAATGAGTAATTTCTGGAGCTCACAGTAGGTAATTCCAGGCATTATCATGGTAAAGTCCAATTGGACAGAGAGGAATTTGATGTTAAAACTGTCAGGGCCTTAGAAATATACTTTCATCTTAGGGGAAACTGAGACACATGATGGGGAAATGGTTTTTTTCATTGTCATATAGCCAGTCTTCAACAAAATGCACAGGTTCCTCCCCAGTATCAGGGATGCAGACAAGCAGCAGATGAGGTATGAGAATGGAGAACATGCAGCAGGGCTGTCCTTGAACGTGGGCTGAGACCAAGAGAGCCGTCCACAATTGAATATGGCCTTGAATTGAAGGCGAAACCCAGAGCACAATAAAGATAGGGCAGAAGATGAACAGACAAGCCAGTGCCAGGACGACATGGTAATAAAGGATATAGTGAGATGAGCTCAAAAGCCCAGGGCACTACCTGAGAACCAGGAGAGGTCTGGGACCCAAAAAGGAGAGGGACAGGACTGCCTGACGACGACCTGGTCTAAGAGCGTCAGGTCTAAGCGCCCTCGTGTGTTCCCATTTATCTCTCACTCCAGCTCTGTGTCTCAGGTCTCATTATTACCCACACTTTATAGAAGAGGAAACAAAAACATGGAGAATTAAGTAGTGGCTCAAAGTCTCACAAGAGGAAATTAGGTGACAAACCAGGCACCTAAATTCCGGGGCTTTCTACCACTCTATTGCATTTCAGGCAAGAGAAAAGTTTTGTGGTCCCATCAGCAAAAAGGACTGCAGTGCCTACCTTGGCAATAAACTCCTATATCCTCTGTTAGAGCAGGAGCTGCCCCCAGCAGGACTGTCCTGAGGCTGAGAGAGGGCAGTGTGTCCTGGTTGTAAAGAGGAACGTATAGGAACAGAACAATTGCAGTATCTGATCATTTCTCCCATCCTGCCCCTTCTGAAGCAAGTGGATGGGGGTTTCTGTCTTGCAGGACTCTGCAAATATATGTGCCCATCAGACAGTTCTTCTACAACCTCATCCACCCAGACTACAGCGCTGTGACCGACGTGTATGTGCTTATGTTCTTGGCTGACACTGTTGACTTCATCATCATCGTCTTTGGCTTTTGGGCTTTTGGGGTAGGTTGGGAGTAAAGGCCACCATACATCTACTGACTAATAATGATGCTGTCCTGTGAAATGCCACTTGGGCCTGAACCTGTTGTTTTCTTCCCAGAAACACTCAGCAGCAGCAGATATCACCTCTTCACTGTCTGAGGACCAGGTCCCCGGGCCTTTTCTGGTAATGGTCCTCATTCAGTTTGGAACCATGGTGGTGGATCGAGCACTGTACCTCAGGAAGACTGTACTGGGAAAGGTCATTTTCCAGGTTATTCTTGTGTTTGGAATTCACTTCTGGATGTTCTTCATCTTGCCTGGTGTGACTGAGAGGTAAGGTCTCTGGAACCTGGAGCCGCGGGCCACGTTAATGCAACGTAAGGTTATCACTCTATATGGGTCAGCACAGCTGAATCACCAGGTACAGGTAGCGATATAGCAGAGCAGCCTCTCGGGTGGGAAATGTTAGTTTTTAATCAATGTGGATCCAAAGTGTGAATTGATTCCTCGAAAATATTTTTATTGCATGTTTATTTGCATTTATAGAAATAAGGTTTTCAGAAGAGAGGCGACGACCTTAAGGATCAGAGCAAACCTAGGGTTCTTATTTTGTGATTGTCTTTACACCTTAGTAAATACAGAGATAAATTGGAACATAGTCTTGGGATGAAAAGACACGAGACTGTGCCATTTGAGAAGTGGATGAAAAAAATGGAGAATGTTTAACTGGTAGAATAAAGTCTAGAGGGACAGTGTGTGTGTTGGGGGGCAGATGATAACAGTGTCTGCCACATAGGGTAGTTGTAAGGGTTAAATGTAATGGCATTTAGAAAGCTCCTGGCACAGTCTCAGCACACAGGGAAGGAGGTGGGCAGACCCACAATGCCATGACACTGCCACTGTTGCTGCAACTATTACTGCTGGTTAGATAGGATGGAGATGGGGAATTTAAAAGGACCAACCTAAAATTTATAAGAAAAGGCCTGGTAAGATCCTAGGAGGTAGCTGGCTGCCATCTTTCCTTCTATTACCTTGAACCCTAATCGTCCTCTGTATTGATTCCTCGAAAATATCTTCAGTTCCCGAAAGGCACCATGTCCTCCCAAACCTCAAAGCCCTTCTGGCCCTCCCCTTCTCTCCCACCTCCAACCCACAGTGCTTTATTCTCCTTACTCTTTAGACCCCACACTTCCACCCATAACAGTACTTGGGACCATCCTGGTGCTTAATGCATGAACAAATAAATGTGTCAATCAGTAACAGAAAAACAAGGGCTATAGCTATAAACAGGAACTATCATCTCTGTTTGGTTATAAAAGTAAAGGGTCCACAGAAGGGGACTATGGAAGTGTCCATATACTGTAATAGAAATGATATTTTTAATAAGCATATTAAAAAGTCTTCGTATGTAACATTAATTTGATCTTTTTCTCATACCTCAAAGTCACTCATAGCCATGCCTTATGAATAACATGTCGATGAGGCTGGCTAATAGCATTTTTTGGAAATGTGAATGGAAAGTAATGAAAACGGATTTTGCCTATGTGGCTTATAAACCAACTGAAGTGTAGTTCCTAAGAGAAAATCCAAATCTGTTCTAATAAAACTGGAACTAATTGTCCATTCTCACTTGAATGTTTAGGCTTTGAACTTTGGATTTTAGTATAGGAATTATTGCTTTGTAATAATGAATGGTGACAATGCAAGATATTTTAAAAGGAAAAATGATTATTTCTTTTTAGTCTAAAGTAGAACTAACTAAATAAAGGATTGTTACCTGGTAATCTTCCAATAGCCCAGTAAGTCTCCTGTTCCACACTGTATGTTGGGGAATACACATATCTCAGATGATAAAAATAATTCAGATTAAGGCAAGCTGTTTGTAAAAATATTATAATTTGTTCATGAAAATGTTGTGTCATCTTTGTTAGTCTTTAAAATAGAATAAATATAATTTTCTCTATAAATATTTAATTATAGCTATTTCTCAATTCAGATAAATAAACCCAATTCAATACCCATGGTACTTGGATGATGAATGTTGATAATTTCTCTGACATTCTCTACCAGGCCTTGTAGAAACTCATGCTTCCAGAAATTTAGCAATGGAGAGACATTTTAGCAGGATCAAATCACCAAATAGTTTCCTTGCTCCTGCCTGTATTAGTTTGCTATTGCTGCCGGAACAAATCATCACACTCTTAGGGCTAAAAACAATGAAATTTATCATCTTACAGTTCTGGAGGTCAGGAGTTCAACACAGGTTTCACTGGACTAAAACCAAGCTGTCAGCAAGGCTACCTTTCTTTCTAAAGACTGGAAGAGAAGCCACTTCCCTGCCTTTTCCAATTTCTAGAGGTGCCCACATTCCTTGGCTCATGGCCCCTTTCTCCATCTTCAAAACAAGCAACAAAGGGTCCTTTTCTCATTGCATCTCTCTGACCCCCTTTAAGGACTCACTGATAATATAGGATGTGCTCCCCATCTCAAGGTCCTTAACCTTAATTACATCTGCAAAGTCCACTTTGCCACGTAAGGTAACATATTCATAGGTTCTGAGGATTAGGACATGCACATCTTTGTGTGTGTGTGTGGCGGGGGGGAGTGTCATTATTCTGTCTACCACACTGTCCTACCAGCCTTTTGAAGAGATTAACAACATAGCAACACCTTCCAAACCAAATATAGCCAAAATGTTTGTTTCGCCTAAATGAGTGAAAGCTTATCCTGTGGTGACTTATAGTCATGCATATGAAAATCAATTTTACATTTATCTGCTATATCCAGAGCAGTAAACCGGGTAAAAAGGAACATGACATCAACATGAATAAAGCATGGACCCATCCCCGAGTGGGAAGGCCCATACAATGGGCTGCCAAGGCTCAAGGCTGTGTGATAATCACAAAACTATGACCACAGAGATCATATCTCTGCTAGATGTCACCTTTGAGCTTCATCTGATAGCCATTCCTAGCAAAACAAATATATATTAGGATTGGTGAGCCTTCTGTCTTCATTGCCAGCATGTCAGTGATAATGTAATTCCTTGACATTTCAAATCATGCTGCCATTACTTAACATCCAAAATTAATTTTTCTCCTTCAAATATTGTTACTGAAAATTTAATTCATTATTATGCAAAGAAAAACATTTATTATAGTCATATTTTCTAAATCCTTTTCAAAATAAGAAAAGAATAAAGAAAAAAATAGATTAGGAGTCTTCTAAGCTACACAGATAAACGTTATGGCTACTAGTCATAGTATTAAGCATCAGGAAGCTCAAGTATCTTGAATAATTAATCTGATAAATGTCTTTTTCTATGGATGTGCACATTATTTAGTCCACAAACATTCAGGGGTTGCCTGCAATTTACAAAGCACTGTGTGGTGAGTGCTGAGGGAGATGTAAAGATGAGTAAGGCATGACTTCAGCCTCCAGCGATAAAACATGTAGAGACCACCAAATAAATCTTCCAGTGTAAGACAACATTAATGTTTCCAGTTAGGCTTAACTTGATTACTTCAGGAACTACAGATTAGCTATAACTTATTCCAAGTTGACACACTTATAGGTTGTAAGAGGAAAAAATAATTAATGGATAAAACATGGGCTGGTCCTTTCATAAGGCATAGAAGGCAATGCAGTTTTATGACATTGACTATAACTTTGATAGATATAGAAGAATTCTTCCTCATGCAGTTTTCATATTAATTACCTGTAAAATCTAAGGGTATATCTCTAGAGAACTAAAAGAACATTCTCTCTTAATGTTCTACCAGTGTAAACGGTTCCTAAAAAGAGTGAGGGAATGAATAACTGAATGAGCTCTCTGTAAAGTATTTGATATTTTTATTGATAACTTGTCAAGTGCTAGTTTATGGTCAAATATAGTTAAATTAATACATTAGGTCCTGAAATACCAAAGCTGGGTTTCTCTATAGGGGAGACATTGTTGAGTTCTTTAGTTGTTGAGATCTACGTAGAGGCTTCTAGTGCCCCCAGACATATAAGCCCATGCATTCCTGGCTTGTTCTTAGATCTTGTCAACTAAAGAATAGCTATTTTCAGTTAAAAATAATACATGTTTTCTTCTAATAATAAAATTCAAAGTTAAGACAAATCCAAAATATAATATGAAGAATACTACAATGCTCATGTTTTAAGAAATTCAAGTACTGCCCTTAAATTAAACACAGGGAAGATTATACCTGGGTATTGCAAAGTCAAAAGTTTTATTTTTTATTTTCTTTTTAAAATTTGTACTGACCATGTTTAAGACTTTTGAAGAATGTTGTACTTAGTCAAAGTAAAAAAAAAAAAAAAGGTCCTATTGCTCATCATTCTTTGAAAATGTGTTCTAGATTTTTTCTAGTGTGAAATTTAATTCCACTGTTTTTGCTCAAACTTATTCTAGCATTCATTAACCTCACAGTACTATGGTTGTACACTTTGTTTTTTCTTTGTTGAGCTTCACTTTAAACCAAGGTAGCAGCAGCATTCACATTGTGAGAAAATGTTACTAGTAAATTTACTTAACAGTAATTTATTTTAATTATGACCTAAACAACTGATACCTTAGAGGTACCATTTATAAGATTTTTTTTTTACTTATTAGATTTTATTACTCTAATTTTTACCTTTGATATGATCAACTATTATAGAGAATTTCTTATAATTGACTTAAATATCAGACGGGCAATTAGGGTTTTTATTTGTTTGCTTTTAATCCTAAACTGATATCCCTTTGTACCTAAAGAGTATTCCTTTCCCTTACTTTTCTGAATTTTTATATTTTAGGAAATTCAGCCAAAACCTAGTTGCTCAGCTTTGGTACTTTGTAAAATGTGTTTACTTTGGGTTATCTGCTTACCAAATCCGCTGTGGCTACCCAACACGAGTCCTGGGGAACTTCCTCACAAAGAGCTATAATTACGTCAACCTCTTCTTGTTTCAAGGGTAAGGATACTCTACGTTGTCACAGTCAGTGACACAGGGGAGGCTGGCAATTGAGAGGCATTCTGTTTTCTACGAAGGGAAAGGAACAAGAAGAGAATGAATGCTGATGTACAGCAATGTTAGATCGTTATGGAACCCTTAAAATGTTAAAAGAACAGATATGCCTCTTGGAATACCTTTCTATGTGTAGTTGCCACACACCTAGCCAGGATGTTGTTTTAGAATCATTCATGTGGGTTAATTATCTGTTTCTGTATCCTGCATAATTACTGTGATAATATTTTGGGATGAAAAATTGGGATACATGATCCTTAAGTATTAATATATTTCAGGGCACAATGGAAGAGAATATTTAGAGCTTGGACTTTTCCAAAATGCCTTTGGAATTTTGCATGTACAATAAGTCTATCCATTAAAAAGAGCCATTTATTCTCCCTAACATCAACCTGAATGCCACATAACTTGCTTATTCTTGGTAGTAAGTTAGCTGCTCAAAGGAGGTGTATAGCTCTTACGTGTGAGAATTTCATTGGTAGCATCTCCTCTCTATTTCTTCAGAAATTATACCATGGCATAAAGAGTCAGGCTGCTCCTGGCATAGCTGGCTTCTAGTTAACACCAGACCTAGGAACTGATGACTTAGTCACAAAAGAGGTGTCGAGCATGCTCAGATGTTATGAACCTCCCTGTGTGGAACAGTGTTTCACTTAGTGCAGTCTGGTAGTGGGTGGGTGGGTGGAGAGATGGCTTATAGTTATTCAAGAGGTTGAATTAATGCTCTCTTGACAAAGCTAGTTTGCCTAAGGGAGAATTCCAAGTGGTAACCCAAGCTGCTGTGAGGGCTCTGGGATGAACCCAGGCCCTCCAGCCTGAAGAAGCTCTATGTTAGAAAATAAACAAAGAACAGTCCCCAGACTTAAAAGGAACCCAAGTCAGCCCATTCCCAACTGAAATACAAGAGACTAAGTCAGAATCCCATTAGCCTTCATCATCTAGTAAGTCCACCAGCTGTGGGCCCTACTGTGTGCCCTCAATAACATGTCCTGTTCCCTCTGATGTCTCTCATTTGCCCTCATCTTTCACTTACCAAGTGTATTGCCTTCCCTAGCTCATTCAACAGCAAAGCCCCCACAAGTCAACAATCCTATGGCCAAAAGATTCTTGTAATATGAACAAATAAATGTTTCAAAAAGTTAAATTGTGGTTATTTACAGATTATTTGATCTTATACAGAAAATCCTAAAGATTCACCCAAATTTTTTGAAACTAATCAACTAATTCAGTAAAGTTGTAGGATATGAAAACAACATGCAGAAATCAGTTGTGTTTCTATATACTAACAGCAAAACATCTGAAAAAGAAATAAAGAAAATTCTCCCATATATAATAGCATCAAAAACAATAAAACACTTAGAAAGAAATTTAACCAAAGAAGTGAAAGATTTGTACAATGAAAACTGTAAAATTTATTAAAGAAAAGGAATTGAAGTCACTTTCAAACTTATTTTAAAAGGGAATTCCAGTTTGTTAAGACTATCAGCCAAAAAAAAAAAAAAGGAATGGAAAATATCAATCCATTTATCAGACTTATAATGAAAAGCAGTGTATCCCAAGTTGGATTTTACCATAAGGGTCACTGTGAGAATTTTTCCTAAGTCGTAAAGCCTAAAACAATAAAGAAGTACATGAGCCCCCAGGGTTGGCTGGGTATTGGGGCCATCCCACAACTATCTCTCTAACAAGACATGGTTTCTGCCAGGTTCCGCCTCGTTCCTTTTTTGACTGAGCTGAGGGCTGTGATGGACTGGGTGTGGACAGACACAACTTTGAGCCTCTCCAGCTGGATCTGTGTGGAGGACATCTATGCTCACATATTCATCCTAAAGTGTTGGCGGGAGTCAGAAAAAGTAAGCCAATAAAAATGCCTTATCCATATTTGTTTCTCTTACATGCAGGCTGGTTATAAGATTAATGTGAACTTCTGCAAGTTTCTTGGACAAATAAACAAAGACAAGGGCAAAAACTACTAGGATCTATAAATGTCCCTTGATTTCCACCCCACTAGAGTTACGAATTTTGGAATCACTGCTGCCTTAGTCAGCAATAGTATCCAGATGTGTTCTTCTTTTGGCAACTGCATATTATAGCTATTTTTAAAAGAAAAATAAATGATATATTGCTGTGCGACCCAATAATTCTTAAATGGCTCATTCAGGAGTAGAAAGAACATGATACGGTGGAGAAAAGTGGATTCAGGCTCACCCCCTGACATACTCATTGATGAAAGACAATGTAACTGCTTTGTGCAAATATTTAAAGTGCAAATATTATTCTTCTAGATTGAATGTGGATAGAATTACTATTATTTATTGGATTTTTCAAAAGTGTAACACATGAAACAGAAGATTGTTGCTTAATAGCAGTAGAAATACCTAAGCAACATTAACTGAGGTGGTGTGAAATGTCTTCTTTTTCTCATCTCGATGATACCGTCTTTGGAAAAGTCCCCTCTAGTCCGCATAATTTCTAATGTTTTTTGCAGTTTTCCTGGAGATTTCAGCTTTATAATTATGGGGACCATTGTACTGTGGCCTCTGTGCTTGTGGGGCTTATGGAAGTGAAGGAGATGGGGCTGGCAGTATATTTAAGATCATATTAGCTTGTCCTGATTTTTAAGGAATAAAAGAATTGACATAGTGACAGACTATGAGAGCCAATCTCAAAGGAATATTGACGGTAGAAATTTGAGGGGCAAAGGTTCTGGAAATTGTAACATAAGAGCAAAAGTAGAAAGAAGCAAAATTTGTTCAGTCTAAAGTAGAAAAACTGGGGGAGACCAAAAAAAGAGCTGTTTTTTAACTTTTTGAAATATTGAAAAATAGATAAATAGTTCGAATTCATTTGTGAGACTCAAAAAAACAGTATTAAGACAAGTAGGCAAAAGCTCCATTAAGTTTCAATGGAACATAAAGAACTTTCTAACAATCAAAGCTACCCCATCACAGATTGACTGCCTCAGGAGATGGTTGCCGAGAGGTACCCACATACACACAAAGTCACACAGAGGAGAATTTACATCGTGAAACTTCTGTGTGAGAAAGTGCTAGGTCTGCTTCCACTCCTAGAGCCATTCATTAAACAGGTTGTATAACAATTGTCGGTTTTTGCTAAAAAACTACCTCAAAACTTAGTGGTTCAAAAGTAACAACCGTTTTATCTGCTCACAAACTATGGAAACTATGGATCCATAGTTTGGGCTGCTTGCTACTGGACACTCTGGCCTGAGATCATTCCTGTCACTGCTATTTTGAAGGGACCAAGTATAGGCAATGGAAAGGCAAGAGAGAGAGAATCAGCTCAAAAGAGAAGCAAGTGGAGAGGATCATTTCAAAATGGAGAGGATCTGAACTTCTTTCAGATGGTAAGGAAAGGACCAGTAGAAAAAAGAAAAGTAAAAATTCTTAGCATCAGAGCCAAAGGAGGAAGGTCCAGATGAGGGCCTGGAAAGCACAGACCCAGAGGCATGGATCAACAAGTTGATAGTGGCAAAGAGGAACAACCATCCTACAGAAAGTTGGAGAAAGAGAGACAGTCAGTGAACAAACTCATGCCCAATAGCCTGTCTTCTCCATGAAATAGATGAGTTCATCTATCGAGAGCAGGAGAGATGATGACATTCCAAGACCAGAGCCTGCCCAAAGGGCCCCAGAAACTGTGAGATTGCTTTTTCTGGATGAACAGGAGTTCTTACAAGGGTAGGTTCTGAATCAGACCTCACATGACTGTTCCTCACAAATATAGGACCACCTTTCATGTGAGCAGCTATGGCTGCTCCATTTGTGAGCTCATGTATGCTTTTTACTGCCTTTGGGTGAAATAGGTGACCATCTTCTTAACACTGTAGTGAGGCAGTCACACCCACTACCATCTATTTTATAAAGGACAGGGCCATTCTGCCCTAGAACACCAGGCATTCCTGTGCATCAAAAGACTTGCAATTATCCTTTTAATTTTATCTTTAAGAAACAAAAAGCCTCATTTTAATGTATCTCCCCTAGTTAAATATATACTTCTATCTTATATATGCTAAATCTATGGCTATTTAAATTACATATAGTAAAACATCCTGTGAAATTTAGGTATCTGGGAGTAAGTATTAGGGCATCTAAATGAATCTGGCACTAGTGTCCACTCTATCTTTTAAGAGACTGACATTACCAGTGATGATCGTTTGTCTGGTATGAAGAAGAAGACTAAGCTTCTTTTAAAAGTAACTTTCTTGGAAAGTATTTCATATTAAATATGATATGTTCTTGGGGTTTTATGAAAGTACTTTGTGAAGAAAGAATAATTTCCTAAAAGGCAAAATGTGGGCATAAGCACATACATTGCAAGCCGCTTATTCCTAGTCACTTTTTACAATAATTTCCATGCAGCTACTTCCCAAAACAGTTTAGGAAGCTGTTCTGAAATGTGGCATGACAGGAACTGCAAACTGGAAATATGGTTAAGAGTTGAATTAACTAGGAAAGGGGTGATGGAGCAGCATAGAAGGGAAAAGTAACCTTGTAATTAGATAAAAGTCAAAAGTCTTGTCCCTGTTCTGCCCTGGGAAACACATGGAAGGGTGAGCAGGAGGAAGGGGAGAATGGGAGGAGGGCCTGCAAAAACACTGGCCTTCAGGAGAGGAACCAACACAGTCCCTCCTCAGTCAGAAGAGACCCAAACTGTTCTTGGCAAGAGTAGATAAATCTCTTTTAGCTCACAAGAGTCTGCATTATGTAATACTGGCATGCTGTTAGACTGGGTTGAGTGGCCCATTGTCTAAACTCGCCACATTGAGAAAATAATGAAAAAGCTAATCCATGTGTGTGTGAATATATATTTCAAATTTTTTAATATTCTAGTTTTTCTTTCAAAATAGAAAAATTTTAAGCAACAATATCAAATTCCAGTGCAAAGATATCAAAATACAGTCTTTAATCCGAACCTCTCACAACTTTACAACAGAGTCATTTAGAAGCAGTATCTCCTGTGTCCTGAGTGAATGGCACTCTCCGTACTGGCTCTGATGTGCCCTCCAGTTGTGCTTGTTTCCAAGACCATCTGCAGTGACCACTGAGTATTAAAGCTTGTAGGGCCCTTGTAGCTGTATTTTTCAAGCCTCAGGGAGGTCTGCTGACTTCCAAATCTCTTAACTTGTAACCTAGAGCTCAGTGCCTCTCGGTAGAATGTGGATTATTTTTCCTTACCTTCACCTACTGAAATGAGCACATCCTCCTGAGGGAGTGTGAGCCCCGGGATAAATTTCACTGCCAGGCTGGGGAGTAAGGATGACTTCCATCTTATGTATGTAGCCTAACTTCAAAGGTCATCCTGGAAGGAGAATAGATCATTGAGAAGCAACATTTAAGCAAAGAATATGCATGTAGAACTTGAGCAGTTTTAACATTAGACAACAAAGCTGACTCCTTCTATCTCTCCTATAGCCTCTAAGACAGTGCTTAGTAGGTCCTTCATAAAGCAAATGGAAGTGATTCCAGCCCCTACCAGGTGCACTGCTCTTGTACAGGAGCATGTTACTATGTGACACACACACACCTACCACCACCCCTAACCCCACCCCACTCAGCACATCACCCAAGCAAGGGCCCCTGTGGAGTCATGGCTGTGGAGAGGGCTGGTCTGATCCTACAGATCTTACTGTACAACTTGAACAACATTGTTTTGACAGCACGTGGGATGAATGAAGTTAAAATGTTTCTCTATCCCCTAAAGGGGTGAGGGGTCAGTTGAAAGGCACAGCTTTAGAATATTCAGGAATTTAAAATAAAATGTTTTTCTCCCACATGATCTCATAAAACCAGAGGCTTTATTCAGCAGAGTTTTTGATCCATTGATCCTTAGGTTCATCACCAGCAAAACCCATAGAACAGCGCCAAGGAAGAAGTCACTTAGGTCCTATTGGTCCCCCTTGGTACCATGATGGGGACCTGTAGGGAGCTTATTACAGCTTCACATCACTGCCTAACTTCATCCCAGGTTAGGACAAGGTTGTTCTCCCCACTTCAGAGTAAGCAGAGCAGTATCAGTACTATATCGAGGAACAACCCCATGGGAAGAGCACTGGTCCTCCCCACCTGTTTCTCAGGGTGCAGTAGCCTGAACCTTGTGTAAACTCTTCTGTTGCAGAGATACCCTCAGCCCCGGGGGCAGAAGAAAAAGAAAGTAGTGAAATATGGCATGGGAGGCATGATCATCGTTCTGCTCATCTGTATAGTCTGGTTTCCTCTTCTCTTCATGTCTTTGATCAAATCTGTCGCTGGGGTGATTAATCAGCCCCTGGATGTCTCAGTCACAATTACCCTTGGAGGTTACCAGGTAATCACTGCGCACTTCCTCCAGGTCTCACTCACCTATCAGTACCTTACCTAACACAGTACCCTTTCCTGATAACTAGCTACAAGAGGTGTAGTTAGGTTTTGCCGATTCATATTTTCTATCTAAATTTTGACTGTTCAGCAAATATATGATGTTTTAAATAAGGTGCAGAAGACAGTGAAAGAATAGTTCTGTTCTGGTTTTGAGCCTAGAAATAATCAGTTCAAAAAGAGATCTCTGAGGCCAGTAGCCACAGGGTACCCAGTAGGTGACATACTATGTAAATATTTTCCCTCTAACCCAGGATACAGAGAAGAGATCCAGATATTGACAACACTGTGCATCTTGTTTTCCAGCCTATTTTCACAATGAGTGCCCAGCAAAGCCAGCTGAAAGTTATGGACCAGCAAAAGTATAATAACTTCGTAAAAACTTTCTCTAGGGACACTGTAAGTAAATGTATATAATAGATCTCTAGATAAGCTGAGTGCTTGTCTTATTACTCACTACTTTGCTATGGCCTTTGTGTGGGTGGGGAGAGCTATTCAGAGATTATCAGCTGTATACAGCAGATTCCTGGCTATTGGCCACTTTGATAATCTAAGATATTATGTCTGTATTATTTGATGTAAATGTTAAAAAAAACCATAATTTTAATTTGAAACATTTTAATGTAAGCTCAACAAATATTGATCCTTATAAATTTTAAAACTTTTTAAAAATTGTGGTAGATAGTGATCCCTTTGACTAATCTGAGAATCTATCCTAAAGAAGTAATTCGAAATATGGAAAAAGCACTATGTTGGTATCTACTTCTGATAGCACTCTCTGTATTAGTGAAAACTGAAAGCAACTTGAGATATCAGCAAGTAGGGACTGGTTGAATAAGTCACGGCAGATGTATGAAGTGAATTTAATTAGCACTGGCTTCCCCTAGGGTAGCTGTAGTAGAAGGGGGCTTCCACTTTATATTTTATGTACATGCCATGTTGTCTAACTATTTTTCAAGCAACTTGTAATAATAAAAAAAAAATCATTATGAAGGCTATGCATGGCATAAAAATTTCTCAAGATAAAACATAAATGAAAAAGGATATAGACTTTTTAATGATAAAAAATTAGATACACATCTTCTACTGCATAAAATAGTGATGATGTTCTGGTGGCAGAGACGTGCCTGGTGTTATTTTTTTCTCTACACTCCAAATTTTAATAATAAGGTAACATGATTTTTCATCATTAAAATTTGCTTTACACATAATATTTATTTAAAGAAAGTGATTAAGCAAAACAGAAGCTTTTCTTTTTTGTAAAATTGTCAGCCTATCACAATGTCAAAACTAACCTTGAGGGCTGAGCGACATGAGAACAGAGCCAGGATGTCCTGTGTAGATTAAATGTGACTCTCTCATGAGAGGGACAATTCCTAATAGTTGGTGAATTTTCCTCTTAATGGGAAGGAAAAAAGACATTAAATCATATAATTTTTCTTTGCCGTTTAATTGGAATGATTCCACAGCTGTATTGGTGTGGCAGCATCACCCCTGGGAGCTGCCTGTATCTGTGGGCAGGGGAACAAAGTCAGTGCAAAGGAATACAAAGACAATCTCATATAGAAATTTTTCCTTAATAGGAAGAAACTCCCTCTACACAGTCAGTTAAAAAGAAGAGTAATAACTTTCTTTATACATCACCATGTATATATATCTATTTATGCTTGTGTTTTTGTGTGCATACAGGGTGCTATGCAATTTCTGGAAAATTATGAAAAAGAAGACATAACAGTAGCAGAACTGGAAGGAAACTCAAATTCTTTGTGGACCATCAGCCCTCCCAGTAAGCAGAAAATGATAAGCGAACTCACGGACCCCAATAGTAGCTTCTCTGTTGTTTTTTCATGGAGTATTCAGAGGTAGTTACTGTATTTCCATGCATAATTTTCCCTTTCCCCAGTCTAATCTCGGTGTGGGGTGGGGGTGGGGCATAGAAGGGCAGAAAAATTAGATAAACATGGGTCTTAGTTCACATTGCATCTTGGAGAAGTGCATTCAATGTATGGTGAACATTTTTGTTTATTAAATAATGGTTGGCCTGGGAACCATTGACAAAACTGAGGACTTCTTACTTTTCCTTTTTTCTACTAACTTCAGTTTTAAAGAGAGGCTGGCAATGAGTTCTGTAAACAAGAGTGAGAAGTAGAGAGAAAAGAAAGGGTGGTGACTCATACAATGAAACAGTCTGGGTGTAGTGTAAGATTACCCTAAAAGGTTGGAGTTTGTTCTTATTAAAGAAAGTGCAGCCTCTAAAACCCCAGCTTCTCACTTGCATATCTCCAACATTGGGGTGGAGGGGCCCTAGCAGATCTTTTCTCCAAGTGTTAGGTGCGAGAGCAGCTTGGCAGACCAAGGAGGGGAGAGCTGAGGCAGATTTCACCTAACCTGAGTCAATGGACAGCAAGCAGCTGCTACTTCACTTGTTTAGACAAAGTGTGTCTCAGGAAATGTACATACATCCAAAAGCCTGACATGTTAGTGAAGTAGTTCCAGGGTCTCAACACAGTCTACCAGATGATTAGCTTAGTTTCTTTCATCACAGTCTTGTGCCTTGGGACTCTATACAAGCTTATTTGTCAGTCAAGTTAGTCCCAGTTCCAGCTTCTTGGATGGAATTAAGAAAAAATCATGACAGGTACAGAAGAAAACCTTGTGGGATCTAAACTGAATTCATAAGGAAATAGTAAAGAAATATTTTGAAGAAAATAATTCAAAATTTAAAGAACTCCTTTAATCTTATTTTCTCTTTTAAATGTCCCCAATTCCTCACATGGAATTCTGTACTGCCAAAAATGTACTTCTTAGCTTTTTTTAAAGAGCTATCAAAAAAATAACAATAATATTAAAAATCGACTTCTGATCAAACATTCTTTTTAAAATGTGGATTCTATTAGTTACCATGAAGACCAACTTTATTGAATTAATATAAAGAGTGTTTTGGAAATTTGTATCAGAACATCATGACAGTTTCTCTTTTGGTCAGCAGACTCTGCTTCCTCACCTGCCATCTGTTTTAAAGGTGTTTGTGACCTCTCTGGGTTTTACTAACTTGGTTATCTAAAAAGCTGGACAGAAAGGTGAGGTGGACAGAAAGGGTTGGGGTTGGCAATTGTGAACCCAGTGAAACCTTGATGAGGTTAATAAAATTAAGTCAAATGAGTTTTCAATTTCTCTTCCAGATTTCTGAATAATCATTGACATTGAGTTATTTTTTTTTCTTCACAGAAACATGAGTCTGGGTGCAAAAGCAGAAATAGCAACAGATAAGCTTTCTTTTCCTCTTGAAAATACTACACGAGAGAATATAGCTAAAATGATAGCTGGCAACAACACAGAAAGTTCAAAAACACCAGTGTAAGTTGATTGTTTGTTAATATAGCTTTAATAGATGTGTGTATCTAGTAAGAAATTTCTATCTACAAATTCATCATGTATAAAAAATAAAAATTTCTTTATTCTTTGATAATTCAAGTGAATTTCTATTTGGAGGTCTCATTGTGCTAGATTAAAGAGACTCTATTTTTTTCCCTATCACTCTCTGTCCACCTAGCCATGGAGTCGCTCTCATCTTTGAATAGTAAGCCTTGCTGTTATCTCACCACAATTGCCAAAAGCCAGGGATAGACCCTACAAGACCCCTTTTCTACTATTAGTCTTTCCCCAGGGTCACTGAATGCCTAAAGGGGGCGAGGGGGAAGACAAGAAGTAAACAGAAATTTGAAGGAAAAATTATACCTTAACGTATTATTCTCCCACATAAGTACTCCGTTTCAAACACATCCCAACTATAATGTTCAGATTCTAATATGAAAACTAGCAAGAGATAAAAGTGCCATTGGTCTAAAACTGCTAAATGAAGTGTTTCAGATGTCCACCAGCCATTGCCCAGTTCTGTCTTCCATTCTACCCTGGACTCATTTTTATGCATTGAATATAAGAACTGCCATGATACAGCCCTCAAACATATTCCTGACTCAGATACCCTTTGTCAGTCACTAACGTTGAAAGGCTTTTGAAGATCATCAGATCCTCTGCCATCACTTCCCAGATGCAAAAACCAGTCTAGAACAATGGAATGACCTGCTCAGGTCACCCAGCTCATCCCAGCAGAGGTAAAGTCCAGGTCACCCATCATCAACTCAGACCTCACTCTAATCACTGGGTCAATTCATGCATTCCACTTGATTAGAGATACTTTTGAAATTCTAAAATTTAAAATTAGAAGAGCACTCAATGTCACTGCTACGAATGATAGTCTCCTAGCAAGAAAGACAGCCACTTGCTTCAGAAACAGTCACAGGCATGGGAAAATCTCTGTGGCAGTCCTGAAGCCATTACTTGGCTTGTGTATAGTGTTTACATGAGTATTTGTATAGAACCTGGTGAGTTTTTTTCAGCTTCAGAGAATTTTGACTATAAAGAAAATCCACAAATTATGATGACTAGACATTATATGAAGACTCTCATCATGCTGTTTGCTAGAACATCAAAATAGCAACAAAAAATGTGTTATGTGGGTAAAACAATGAAAACTTAGTTACTTCTTTTTTTTTTCTTAATGTACAGGACTATAGAAAGGATCTACCCATATTATGTGAAAGCACCTAGTGACTCTAACTCCAAACCTATAAAGCAACTTTTATCTGGTAAGAATGAGAAGCAATCATTTCAGAACTTTTTTTAATCCTTCTTTGATTCAACTTCCACAGTTTGCATTTTCAGCCTTCATCAAGCTACTTTTCAGTTTTCTTTCCCTACGTAACATGACTTGCAAGAAGTACAAGTCTCCTGGCTGCATTCACCGGCCACAGGAATCACTCACTCACCCAGGAGCCATGTTCTTCATTTTCTTTTTTCATTGATATAGGACCTGATTGACTTAAATTCACATTTAGTGACTTATGTTACTGATTAATCATTCTATTTACTTGTTTCTATTATCAGCCATATCTGCAGCAGAATACTGCCTCATACAGTGTAAAATATAAAGACTACACAACAAGAACAATGAAAAGATAGCAGGAAATGTACTAGATTAAGTCCCATGGATGACTGAGTATCAAGCAGTGATCTAGGGACTGTGTTTTCCCAATACAACTGTGATGGGAGTGAATTGATGTTTTTGATTTTTTTTTAACAATCAAGCATTGTTTGACTTAATCAATTACCTGGACCAGAGTAGCTGTGTACATCTGGTCAACGTAGAAGGACAATGCAGTATCCATTTCATGTTTATTTATTTGCCATCAACTATCACCAGGCTCTGCATGGCTCATGTTTAACTGGAAAGACAGAGATGTCAGTAGTCAATTAGAATACTCTTGGAGAGAACCATAAATAGAGGCAGGATAGAGGACCCAAAGAGCGAGCACTGAGCAGACCCACACCTGCTGCTTTTCTTCTTAAAGAAGTATGTCTTGCAAAGTAATTGCAAGATGCACTGAGAACTTTGGTATTTCTCTTTCAATCTAGACTAGTTCTAGAAATCTTCAGTCTGCAAGTACAGATTATTGAACAATTAGTTTTTCCCCTGACAGAGTTCTGTCCCTCAGCAGGCTGTTCCCTGCCATCACCTGCCAGAATGGTTCCAGCTAGCCAGTGGCCATTCCTTCAGCTTCCTGCTGCTCCTTGGCAAAACATTTTATATTTTCATAGTTCCCTATCTTGTTCCCTTCAGATTCAAAGAAAAATGTGTCCTCTCTCTTTTCCAAGGTCACTCTTTCCCTGTGCCCCAGACCCCATCCCCTCCCTGCCCTCATTCCTGCAGTATCGTTTATTCATTTCCTCTTTTACGGGTCCTTTCCAGCTCCCCACATTGTCTTGTCTGCCTGAGAGCAATTTGAGGTCCAGCCTATGAAGTCCTGTTCCCAGACGCATGGTCTTGGTGCCTTCAGATCCTGCCCACAATAACCTAACACCTTATCTGATGAGCTTTACTGAGTTATCTTTAATCTTAACCACAGGGTATATTTAGCATAGGTTAATGGTTATCACCAGTTGATGGGGGAGGCTCAGGTGTGAAATACTCAGCTGTGTTTGTACAAGCAGGGTGTGACAGAACTAGATTCAAACCCAAGCTTATCTGGGTCTATCTGGCCCCAGGCCCAGATTTTCCCTCTCAGAACTCTCTAGACTTCAGAACCAACATTATTCCTGCTCCTGAGTATTCTGGTGGTTCACTGTTCTTCCTGGATAAGAACTTTATCTTTACCAGTCTCCTACCATTCCTTACTCTTTTTCATCTATCCATCCATGCATCCATCCATCCATCTAACAAACAGATGTTTGTTACCAGGCATTGTCCTAGAATCCCATGACCTAGGAATTTAGCTTGAAGTAATGCAGATACGGTCTCTCCCCTCACAGTGTTTGCAGTCTACCACCATAATTCTCAGTGCAGGCTCTATTGTTACTGGCAGCCTCTTCTTAAAAAAAAACCTATTCATCATAACTCTAAGCTTTTTGTTTGCCCTTTTACTATTCTTTTACATTCACCCTATGTAAACATTGACCATTCATTATGGATTTTCAGAACTTTCAGAGCTTCATGCCATCAATCCTTCCTTCATCTCCACCTGTTGATGTTCTCACTCAGCAAAACTCAACTCAGAAGTCATTTCCACTGGAAAGCCCTCATGGATCATACCAGAAGTGGTCTCTCCAAACTAACATACTTTGTCAATGCAGATCCTATGGTGGTTGCCATATGCCCATCAAACATGCTTGTGTACCTGACCTTTTCCCATTGAAATAAGGAAACATGCTATATGCAACTTTGTAACTCCTAAACATTTAACGGACTGACTTCCTCTTAGCAGACACTCAGTAAATGCTGGGACTATGAATGAATCAGTCAATTCAATCAAGAGTCAGTGACTTGGGATTTTAAATATCTAATTTGTTGTTTGGAATTATTAGCAAAGATGCTCGGGTGATGGATCTCCCACTCTCTCCCTTTGATTTGGCTACCATGCACATGTAGCAACAATGACCGACCTCTTTTGTAAAAAAGAGAAACCCCATACACACGTCGGACTCACTCTTCTTTTTCTACTTGCATTGTTAACAAGTCTACATGGACATCTTGGAATCGTATGCTATAAATAGTAACCAGGTTTTGCCATCCAAAGACTGTTGATTTGCATTAAATCCTAAAATTCTCATGCTAACTTGATTTCATTTTTTTTCCTCTTCCAGAAAATAATTTTATGAATATCACCATCATTTTGTCCAGAGACAATACAACTCAATCTAACAGTGAATGGTGGGTTCTCAACCTGACTGGAAATAGACTATACAATCAACATGTCCAGGCCTTGGAGCTGGTGGTCTTCAATGACAAAGTTAGCCCCCCAAGTCTGGGCTTCCTGGCTGGCTATGGGTAAGGATTCATGAATGGATTAACAGTTTCAAGGGTCTACTTCTGTATCATACCAAGTTCAAGATAAGAAGCCTCTCATCGTCTTTAAATTCTCAACTTTTATAGATGGAATATTAAATTTCACTGACCCTTGGCCTATCATCCTAAAAAATGAGGAACTGGAGTTTCAAAGAATTCAAAATGCCTTGTGTGAGTCACACCAGTAATGACAGGACTAGAAGCTGTATTTCCAGCTTTTTAACTATATGGCATAGTTAGATGCAATTCATAGGCATAAGTTTATCTCTTTAATGCTTAGATTTCCTTATGGACTTAGCAGACATGAAATCAATTAGAAATCACAGTTTTGGACAAGCCTAATGTTACTTTTTAACCACATTCTGATCCTTAAACCCTAGGACATGCACATCCCCTACATGCACATGTAGAAAGTTTTCCCTTTCTTAGAATGAGCCTTTTAAGAAATCATTGTGTATCTGAGTTTTATGATTAAAATGAATCTTGAGAAAGTGTGGTTAAAGTGAAAATTGCTAGGTACCAAATATATTATGTGGTTTATGCATATAATTTGTGCAGTAAAACCATCTGAAGTTCATACAGGAAACTGTTAACATTGATAATTTCCAAAATGTGAGATTTCAAAGGACTTTTCTTTCTCAAGTTTTAAAGTTCTATTAGCCATTTTTTTTAGAAAAAACATGAATTACTTTTCTTTATTAAATGTATTGGGGTGACATTGGTTAATAAAATTATGTAGGTTTTAAGTGTACAATTCAGTAATACATCATATGTATATTACATTGTCTATTAACTGCCCAAAGTTAAATTCCTTCCATCACCATATATTTGACCCCCTTTACCTTAAATCACCTTTTTAAAAAGAAAAAAAAGTGAATGTTTTCACTGGAGGGAAAGCAATCTAAGCTTTGATCAATTTAATGTATCTTCTATGTATTTTGAAGGAAAATGTTATTTTTTTCTTTTATGCCTGCTTTTAAAACCATATTTAACTGCTAAATACAATTTCTACTTAATTTTTTTTTCAGTATCATGGGATTATATGCTTCAGTTGTCCTTGTGATTGGAAAGTTTGTACGTGAATTCTTCAGTGGGATTTCTCACTCCATCATGTTTGAAGAGCTTCCAAATGTGGATCGAATTTTGAAGTTGTGCACAGATATATTTTTAGTTCGAGAGACAGGGGAACTGGAACTAGAGGAAGATCTCTATGCCAAATTAATATTTCTGTACCGATCACCAGAAACCATGATCAAATGGACTAGAGAAAAAACAAATTGATACCTTAGGACACAGACTGCAAATCAAGTTAACATTTGAATTGTTTTTTAAAAAGCACAACATTCTCATAAGAGCTAAAGCATTTCTATTTTGATGGAAATGATTTCTCTTCTGACAGGTGGCCCAAAGGGAGTTGACTTTTTTTTGCAATCAAAGTTAGCTTGCAAGTTAAGCACTGTTGAATTTGTAATTCCATTTCTCTGAAATCAGGGCTACTTGGCTTATATTTTAGTCAACAATGTCTTGTATTCTGATGGACTATGTGAAGGAATCATTTATGTATCTCCTCCCTCAGAGAACAGAAGAGAAGAAAAAGTAAGAAGGAAAGACGCCATGTTTTCCTGTGGGAGGATTGCGCCCTTCCTGAAGAGATGCTATAATGCAATAAACAGCACTCTGTCGCCAATGGGGAAGCTGCTGTGAGAACACCAAATGGGCCTCAGCACACCCCAAATATGCAACAGCAATAGGAGGCTGAGTACTCCTAAACATATTCTAGGAGAGAGAGAGAGGAGCTAATGATCCACGAAGATGCCAGTGGATGGATAAGCCTCATTCTAAGCAAAAAGATAACATTAGTGTCACTCTTACTGCCTTATCTTAACTGAATACTAATAAAATTTTTTTTCCATTAAACACCAGTGACTTCTCAGGAAAAAAAAAGCAGCAAAACAAATATGTGGACACTGACTTTGTTGAGGCCTAACTAGTGACTCCGATGGTGGTGGCTGTTCAGCTGCAGCGAGTAACTGTTCCTGGTGAAACACAGGCATGAGAGAGAAAGATAAAAAATGCCGCCCAGCGAATGTGGAATGCTTTGACTTTGTAACTCTTTACTAACTGAGGTCATGAGCGCTCTTCTACCTTCCCCATCCCTCAACACGCTTTTTCCCATTTCGATGATTTAAGGCAATGCTTTTTCCAATATGTGACATTTTCCTTCCTGTTTTTCAGGTATATCAAAGAGTTTACATATTCCAATTCACATTTTTACATCTGAGACGGGTTTTTTTAAGTTCATAATTATGAAAGAAATATGTATATTGAGCTTGGGGAAATTTAAAAAAAAAAGGCCTTTTCTTAAATTATTATTATTGATAATATGACCTCTTCATTAAATAACAATGTAGCATGGAAGTTTATGACTGAAATGTAGTTTTCATTCCATATTAAAATACAGTTTCTGAGAAGAATCATTGAATGGACTAGAATATGTTAAAAAAAATAATGCTATATAGTTTGAGTTCAGGACTGTCTTGAAATAAAGCACATCTTGCAAAGTCATTTTAAGGATACTCTTCATTCTGTCTTTTTTGCATGGGATATGAAAAGTGATTGTTTTCAATATTGCATACACACAATTTTTAAAAATCAGCTGAGATCAGAATCCTTGTTGGTTTTACTGTTTTTTTTTTTTCTCATGTAGGTGCTCTACGTGAATAATATAAGCAGAAAACAACTGGTAACCAATTAATTTCCAAAGAGGAAAGTATTGCACTGAATATGGAGCTTTAAAAAAAAATAGCAGAGTTTAAATGACGTTCAGTGTTTTCTAGAGAATTAGTGCACATTTGTTCAGCTGTGCAAGTCAGCATACTTCCAGCTCCTTGAAATAAACTGCCTCAATCACTGTAACAGTAAACTCAGACCATTTAGGGAACCCTTTGGCCCATGTTCTGATTTCCTGACAACAGGAAGAATTATTGTGCATACTTCTGGTTCTGAATTCTTTCTTTTTTCTTTTAAAAATGTCAACAGGAAATTTCCAGAGAGCATGTTATAACACATTTAGGAAAGAGGAAAGTAGAAAAATGCTCCCGGGAAAAAAAGTGTAAAGGTCAAAGTATACCAGAATAGTAATATTCCTCAAGGAAACTATATCCAGGTTTCAATAAAAAAGCGTCCTGGTGTGTAAGGAGGAAGTGGAGAAGGAAATATATAAGAATAACATACAGAAAATGTAGGCAAGCACACCTTCCCAGGAGGCATAAGCTGCAGTGGAGCTAGAAAAGAGGATGAGGCAGCCTGGCTTCTAGCCCTGGCTCCACCACCGTTGGGCTGGAAATCCAGGCCAGCTGGTCACTGTCCTCTCCAAACTTCTTATCTGACAACATGAAGCCATTGTCAGGCTGTCACCAGCCACATTCTAAGCTTCAAATAACACCTGTCCTGGCCCAGTAGATGACCCTTATGAAAACAAATTGTCACCATAGACTGAGTTCTCTGGAGATAGCCTCTGAGATGGACATTGTGAGAAGGGCCCTGGAAGTTACACTGATCAGCAAGGAAGGCAGGGTTAGGCAGAGGGACAAAATTGCCTGGTCATGCAGCTGCAACTGAGCTTCACCCAACCCTTTGGAGACCTCAGGAACTGGGGTAGCTCTTCCTTGTCCTTAGCAAAGGCATCAGCCACCCCCTGAGCCACTCCCTGAGTGGAACTTCATCTCTGAGGAGGCATTCCCTGCAGCTGGAGCTTTCTGCCTCCGAGGGCACAACGTGAGCACAGGCATGTGGGCATGCAGAGGTAATCCAGGAGACTGCAGTGTCCATAACCTTCTGCACTTGGGCCACTCAGACCCACTTATAATAAGAGTGTAAGGTCATATTTCCATTACAGAATAGGAATAAGATGAAGGAGCTCCAGCCTCTGTTGCTGCAGCTGGTTCGAAGGCCATGTATGACTCTCATCATCCATCCACTTCACCCCCCATTCTGGATCCCCATTTTCCTCACCAACTACCCTGCTCATCAGGCAAAGCCAGACCCTCAACCCTAGGATTCTGGTGTCCTGAGTATCAGCCCTCCTCAACTCACAGCTGCTGCACTGACCTCTGTATCATTCAGTCTGACCTGGACTGGACTACCACCCAGTCCCCAGAGATCCCTGAGCACCAACAATTCCTTCCATCCCCACTGAGTGACAACAGTCCTCCTCTTTCGCATGGCTTGGAGCAGCTACAGCTGTCCATAAGGTGACCCCTTCCTCTGTCAGAACTGTGTTATTGTCCTTCCAATTTAGTCATCCATTCTGAAATAGATTCTGTCTTTTACTAGTTTTCAAATTTCTAATATTCCTTACTGTCTTCTATTACTTTCTTAATTTATTTCAGTTTATTTTGAAATATTGATTGCTATTTTCACCCATTTGTGAACATATCTTTCTGGTAAACTTTCATCACCTCCAAGGACCTGATTCTGCTCCTTCTTCTTTTTTACTGATAAGAATTTGGTATTGGATTAAAGCAGAGGTCTTTTATGTGGCTCCTTTGTGTGCGACATTAGTTTTCTTAACTTTCGTTGGAGTTGGGGGACAGCTCCTCTAGCTCCAGACCTCTGGAGCCCCCTCCTCCAGTTCTGAAGTGTCACTAATATGCCCTTCCTTTCTGAACCCCTGCTTTGTTCTCCCTACTTCCTTTATATGGGCCCCTCTTCCCAATAGCAACTGTACTGCTGCATCTCTATTCCCAGAAGCTTCTCCTTCATATAGTCTGGTCCTGGGAGAGAACATTAGTCGGTTAATTTCTAGCATCTAGCCCCTTCAGCTCATGCCCCAACACCCTGTGCACAGTCCCTTCCCTGAGTGTCCAGGGGTTGATGTTGTCACTGTGGCTCCTGATCCCAGCTCTCTTAGACTACTGACTACTTTTTCCTTCTTCCTCCTGAATGGACGGACATGTCTCATTGCTGCCACAGACACTGCAGGGTTTGCCCTTACTAGCCCAGTTCTACCCCTGGGGTTTTTTTGGAGATGGGGAGGGAATGTGGAGTGATTGAGGATGCATTCAGCACAACGTTGCTACTGCCTTCACCTTCCCTAATTCCTCTAAACATAGTCTTTCAACACAGTAGTCATCAGGAAAGGATACTGTTATTTTCACAATTAAAGATATTAAACTTAAATGACATTGACTGCTTACATTAATGAATTATTTGGTATGAAAGTGCTTTGGTGCAGTTGGTGTACACAAATGATTGCTTCTCAGAGACTGCATTGTTTGGAATGACAGCTATTTTTTAATAAAATATTTAATTAATGCATTACTTTAAGCTGTAAGTATCTATAGTTGTGTTCCCACGTATTTTATTGCTCAAATTTGACTATTTTTCATCTACCTTACTAGTATTTTCAAAAAGTGGTTGGTAATTTTTCATACTGTATATTTGCCTTGTAGTTTATAAATTTCTGCTTCTTCCTTTATTATTTCTTCTTTTACTCCTTTGTGTTATGCTTTATTCTTTTGCTAATTTCTTGGGTTGGGTACAGAGCTCATTATTATTCTTTTCTAATGTAAATATTTGAGACTATATACAGGGTATCCCAAATCAGAAGTATAAATGCTCTACACTTAGAGAAATCATCATATAAAAGCTTAACTTATTTAAGTATTGTACACTTTTTCAGATTTGTGAATTTTGAATATTACATTTGTTCTTTTAATTCTTCATGTGTTGGGATGGCTTCTCCCAGACAGGAAGCCTCTCACTCACTCTCATTTCCATCAGACCTGTAGCCATGGGGTCAGAGCAGAAGATCCCACGAATTCTTGTTTTCTGAATCTGCAAATGCAGTCCTTTCAGTTCCTACTGCTCAGTTTTTGTAACTAGAGAATTTACTGGGATCACTAGTGGTTATTTTGAATGTAATAAGAAAGATATCAGTATCTTACAATGTTTAATTAGTAGCCTTTACAGTGTTGCCTTTTCTGTTTATTCGCACTTATAAAACTGTTAAAGTTTAGTTCTCCAGTAGGACTTTGGGATCCTCTATGCTTTATTTTATGGAAGACTAAGCTCTATACTAGAAATTGTCACAGGTAGGGTTTCATAGCATTCCAGAAGGAAGCACATAGTTATGGTGGAAGTGGGAGCAGATACAGTGAGGAAAGGAGAGGGAAGGTCCTAGTGGAAAGTTGTGAAAAGACACAGAGGAACTTCTGATATCGTCCCAGGACTCTAGAACCAGCTACTAACTTAGTTTGTTTAAAGTGTCCAGGGAAAGCCAAATAAAACAGCTCCTGGCCTTTCCCACCCAGACCTTCACTCCATCAAAGAGAGCCCAAAAAAGATTACTGGAGACATGTGTGGGAGTTTCCTGAACAATAAATAGATAAGGAGAAGAAGAAATACTCAATTACTACTGGCTCTTATTATGTGCAAACCCCTGTGCTAAATACATAAGGAATTAGAGACATAAAAATATCTTAGATACTACCCATGGCATACGTGGAGCCGGGCTTGATTCATTTCCCCCAGGAACCCCAGCTTGCCCTGCTGGAACCCCCACCTGCTAGCATACCCACTCCATTGAAAACTCCTTGTCTTCAGCTCTGTCCTACCTTACCAAGTCATGGTCAGTCAGTCCTCTACAACACTGCTGATGTGAGCACCCCCACATGTCAGATCTTGCTAGGACCCGAGATTCCCAAATACTTTTTGGTATATTTGTGTCAGGGTAGATAATACTGAGCAATTTTTCATCAATCCCTTCTCTGTGCCTCCCACAATATTTCTTTCCCAGGCTACCAAGTTTCTGGCAGGGAAATGTATGCTGAGACACACCCTTTTCCACAGGAAGGCCACTGAATTTCTCAAGTAATGGGAGAAGGCAGGTGATTGAGGTGATTTCTCCTCTGCACCTCACCAGGCTTTCTGTCAAGCTACTTGGTTCTGAGGCCAACGGCAAGGTGGCTACAAAACCTTGGGTATCCTAATAAGCATAGAATGTGAGAGAACATCCTGGATATAAAGTGCCACCCAGGTCAAACATGGGTATCCGAACAACTCTCCAAGGCATTTTAGCATCTCTCAGGCTTCTGTTTTACCCTAGGAATCTAATTTTTGTGCTTGATGGACTGGCCTTTCCTTATTCCTTGATATTTTATAAATTAGTTCAGATGAATAGAATAACATTACAGAAATGGACAATATAGAAAAATATTACTGTTAGGATCAATGACTTAATAAACTACATTTTGATGTTATGATTTTATCACAATCAAAATGAGACTTGAGGAACACTGTGTGATATTGACAGTTGGCTAAATATTACATTGCACTCCCCAAATTACCCTGTTTTACTGATACTAAGAGTCAGTATACAAGCTTCAAAGACAGAACCATCAAAGGGAAGACGGCTTCCATTCAGCTTCTGTCCCAGGGGAAGGGCGCTTTCTGCCTTACCTGGTTAATTCAAATCCAGGATACCTCTTGGTTGAGTCACTTGTTCCCACACATAGGAGAAGCGTTTTTCTAAGCCACTTCAATCCTCAGCCACCCCTAGGATAATCTCCTTGGATCAGCCAAAAGGCAAGGAGCAAAAGAGATTAATCACTTTCTCGAATTAAGGTTGTCTCTCTGTTCCAGTGATGGACTTTTCAGGAGAACATTTTCATTTGGAAGTGAGGCTGAGGTTCTCTTTGACATGTAGTTTTCTGGTCCTCCCTTCTTTGCTATATCTCCTAGAGAAGCAATTACCATGTTTACGTTTTAGTGGAGACAGGCCCCTTGCTGAGGGTTTCACACAGGTGATCTCTTTTAGTGCTCACAGCAAAACTAAGGGTAGAGATTGTTTTTCTCATTTTACAGATGAAGAAACTGAGCACAAAGAGTTTAAACATTTTACTCCTTCCCACCATGCTTGGAACTGCCATACTATGTAACCAAATCCCCCAAATCGAACTTCTATTTACAGAAAAAAAAAATCATTATGAAGATAGACAAGGGAAATATCTGAAAACCTGAAAGAAAATCATTTTCAAGTCATTTTTTTTTGCATGTAAAATAAAGTTCTGGTCTTAATGTCATGATAATCATGAAATGTTCTTAACCTATTCTTGTATGCCATATCTACTTTCCCATTTGTATTTGCATGTGGACTTAATGTTTTCAACAAAAGAGTTAGTGGATCAAGATGAGAATATTAATTTACTTAAGAAATGTGGGTATCTGAACAACAAAGTGTCATAACTTCTACAGATGTCTACTATTGAATAAAAGTCTCTGGGTGAATAAATAAGTATTGCTCATTCAAATCAAAGCCCCTCTATCCAGGTATGCAAGAAAGTAAGACTGTGGCATGTCTGAAGCTCTTACCATCAGATGGCCTCCTCTAAGAGACAGCGAACTGACTGGAGAATAGATAAGTCCAACTGTCACGACATGTTCCTTTTTGGCCCACCAAACCTCTACCATTTCTATCACACTATTATATCTGGGCTTTTCTCCTCATCACCTCTGCAAAAAGTTTTAAATCTCTTATAGTTAGCACCTAGTAACAGACTACTAGTCTTCAGTCTGGTAACTAGAACCTCAAGAGATCTTACAGGTGGTATGCTCTGGAGTTAATCTTGTCAAAGGGTAAAACTACCAGAATTTGTAGGTCAAAATTAATAGTATTTTTTAAATGATTAGGCTTTTAGTTCCTTTGCAATTTTTCCAAAATCAGAACATTTGAGATTCATAATGGATATGGTAATTATTGGCTCTGGAGAACCCTGGCCTCATGGAGATGACATTCTAATGAGGAGAAAAAATCTGCAAAAGCAAGTAACACATGCTGAGGATTTAGGGAAGCCCAATAAATAGCCCTATTTTGCCTTCCTGGACTATGAAACCTACTCTGAAGCAAGAGAAATGAGAGGAGCAGTTGACAGACTAAAATGTAACCTATGCTCATCACAAAAATTAACTCAAAATAGATCACAGACCTAAATGTAAAACACAAAATTATAAAATTCCTAGAAGATAATATTGGGGGAAAACTAGATGATCTTGTCAGTGGCAGGGGTTTTTTAGATATATCACTAAAGGCACAATCCATGAAAAAATTAATTGGTAAATTGGACTTCACTCAAATTATAAACTGCTTTTTGAAAGACAATGTGAAGAAAATGAGAAGACAAACCACAGACTGGGAGAAAATATTTATAAAATACAGCCAACTGTCCAAAACATGAAAAGAACTATTAAAACTCAACAATAAGAAAATAACCTGATTTAAAATGGGCCTTAACACTAAATTTGGCCTGCAGCTGAACCCCTTTCAGGATTGTGCCACTGGACACCTACTTCACAAAACTGCACTAATAAGACCGGGAGACTTAAGAGCTTTGCTTAGTACATAGAAACAGATACACAAAGGCAGCAAAAATTGGAAAACAAAGAAGCAGAAACCATATGAGAGAACAGAACAGAGATCCAGAAGTAATGAAGTCAAGCAATCTAACAGATGCAGAGTTCAAAACACTAGTTGTAAAAATGCTCAATGAACTTAGGGAAAGTATAGATGAATTCAGTGAAAACTTTAATAAACAGATAAAAAATGTAAAAATAGAAATGGAAATTATAAAAGAGATTCAGTCAGAAATGAAGAACACATTATCTGAGATGAAAAGTATATTAAATGGAATAACTAGAATGAATAAAAAGAGGATCGAATAACCTATACAGAAAAAGGGAAAACCAAGGACACTCAATCTGAATGGCAAAAAAAAAAAAAGCCAAGACTAAAAATATTTTAAGGAATATATGGAATACTATTAAATGTAATAATATCTATGTCATAAGGGTACCAAAAACAACAACAAGATGTTGAAGAGCTATTTGAAGAAATAATGATGGAAAACTTCCCTAACCTGGAGAAGAAAATAGACATAAAATCCCAGGAAGCTCAGAGAGTTCCAAAAACCAGGAACCCAAAGAGACCCACATCAAGACACATCATAATTAAAATGCCAAAGTTTAAATAGAAAGAGAGAATCTTAAAAGCAGCAAGAGAAAAGCAGTTAGTTACCCACAAGGGAGCACCCATAAAACTGGCAGCTGATTTCTCAAAAGAAACTATACAAGCTTGGCACAAAATATTCAACATGATGAAAACCTAGGATCTACAACCAAGAACACTTTATCCAGCAAATCTATCATTTAGAGTCGAAGAACAGATAAAGAGCTTCCTAGACCAAAATAAGCTAAAGGAATTTATCAACACCAAGCCAGTATTACAAGAAATGTTGGAGGGACTTCTTTAAGGAGAAAAAAACATGTATCAAAAACAGGAATAGAGAATGGTAATAACTATATTCCTATCAACAAGTACTTCAAATGGAAAAGAATTAAGTGCTCCAACCAAAAGATAGAGTGGCTGAAAGGATAAGAAAACAAGACCCCTACATATGTTGCCTACAAGAGACTTACTTCAGATTAAAAGACACGCACACACTAAAAGGAAAGGGATGGAAAAAGATATTGTCTTGATGGACCTAGAGGGTATTGTGATGAATGGGTCAGATAGAAAATGACAAATATCACATGATTTCACATACATGTGGAATCTAATGAACAAAATCAACAGTAATAACAACAAAAGTGAAAATAAACTCGTAAATGCAGATAATATTTTGAGGGACACTAGAGGGGAGGGGGGTTGAGGGGACAAAAAAAAGGGCAAAGAGATTAAGAGGTACAAATGGATAGTTGCAGAATAAATATGAAGATGTAGAGTGTAGAATGGGGAAGATGGTTAATAATGTTGTAACAAATATGTAAGGGGGAAGAAGGGTACTAGATTTAGTGGGGTATCACTTTGTGAGTTATGTGGATTTCTGACCACTAAAACTGATATATTATTGTATGCCAACTATAATTGAAAAGAAACTCATTGAATTGTACAATATAAATATAAGCAACTAACTATCTATTATATTTCAATAAAGATGGAAAAAATAAAATAAAATAAAATAAAATAATAAAATAAAATAAAATAGGCCTTAATGGACACCTCAAAGACCTTAAGAGACACCTCACCAAAAAAGATATACAGGTAGCAATTAAGCATATGAAAAAATGCTCCCAGCCTCAACATGCATCATCAGGAAATTGCAAATCAAAACAGCAATGAGATATCACTATACACCTACTAGAAAGATCAAAATCCAGAAGACTGACACCACCAAAAGCTGGTAAAGATGTCAAGCATTGCTTGTGGAAATGCAAAATGGTACAGCATGTTTGCAAGATACTAGGCAATGTCTTACAAATCTAAACACACTCTTACCAAATGATCCAGTAATTGTACTTTTTGGTATTTACCAAAGGAGTTGAAAACTTATGTCCACACAAAAACCTGTATACAGATATTTGTAGCAGCTTTATTCATAATTTCCAAATCTTGGAAGCAACCAAGATGTGAATAGATAAATAAACAAACTGGTACATCCAGACAATGAAATATCATTCAACACTAAAAAGAAATGAGCTATCAAGCCACAAAAAGACCCGGAGGAAACTTAAACGCATATTACTGAGTGAAAGTAGCCAATCTGAAAAGCCTACATATTGCATGATTCCAACTATGAGACATCCTGGAGAAGATAAAACTATGGAGAAAATTAAAAGGTCAGTGATTGCCTGGTGTCAATGGGGAGGGTATAACAGGGAGAGAGGAATGGGCAGAACAAAGAAGATTTTTAAGGCAGTGTGCTCTGTATGATATTATAATGGTGGATACATTATATTATACATTTGTTAAAACCCAAAGAACGTACAAAACCAAGAGTTAACTGTAGCATAAACCAAGTATAAATCAGGAGCTCAGGGTGATTGTGATGTGTCAATGTAGGCTCAATTGTAACAAATGTACCACTCTGGTGGGAGATGCCAATAATGGGGAGGCTGTGCATGTGTGGGGGTTGAGAGTATGTGGGTAATCTCTATTTTCCCCTAAATTTTACTGTGAACCTAAAACTGATCTAAAAAATAAATCTTTAATAAAAAATGTCATCTGTGATATTTCTTAAAGCACAGCTGGGGCAATGAATATGAAAGTGGAGAGAGACCAAGAATGTTATGGTATTGACAATCCTCCCCTGGAAAAACACATACAGATTAGTGGGGGAGGGAGTTCTCCTAGGTTCTCTTCTTTAAATCCCTCAGGCTTGGTCATTAGTCTCAGGATGGGCAAAGGTGTGGTCATCCCACCAGAAGGAGGAAGCCAGCTTAGTACCTTCTCACCCCTCCTGTGCCTCTATTAATGAGACCATCCTAAGTTCTCTAAGTTGTCAGTCTAGATTTTGTCCCTAGAAGGTTCTGAAATAGTTTAGAACACTTTATTAAGTGATTTCTATACCACTCTATACCTAAGACCAAAATTTCAGCCCCTATTCATTTTCCCATCACAGCTATGTCTGGGTACTCTGTCTAATACCACCTATGAGGTTATGCAGTGAAATAAAATGACAATAGTAAAATACCTCAAAAATAGAAATGTTCTCAATTTAAATATAAACCTCCTCTTATAATTTTAGTGAGAAATACAAGTTAAAGTATTAAATAATTTGTGACAACATGGATGGATCTTGAGATAATCATGCTAAGTGAAATAAACCAGACAAAAAAAGTTGAAAACCACATGATATCACTTGTATGTGGGATATAAATCTAAAAACAACAAATGAACATGACAAACAGAGACTCATGGACATGGACAGTAGACTAGTGGTTACCAGAGGGTAGGGAGAGAAGGGGAAGGTAAATGGGGTAAAAGGGGCAAATATGTGGTGACAGAAAGAAATCTAATGATGTATGAACAGCCAATGTGATACATATACGACTTATTATTGAATTGTATACTTGAAACATTGGATTTCATTAACTAATGCCATCATAATAAATAATAAAATAAAATAAATAGAATAAAATTAAAAAATATATAAACATAAAAATATATTAAATCAATTTAATGGCCAAGAAGCAAAGAACATTCTTATATTCTCTTACTCCCATGAGTTAAAAAGTCAAAGAGATTAAAGGCTGCTCCCAGTTTCTGCTTCTGGTCAGTCCCTGGCAGAGACATTTTCTGCACCTTGGAAAAACTGAGGTCACTTCAGGAAATCAGCTTATGTTGTCTCCACAGGATTTTTGGTCCTTTAGATGTTAGTTCAATTCAACACCAAGTTTCTGATTGAGTATCATTTTTAAAGAGTCCAAAAATCAATAGGACCCACAAAACTTGCCCATAGTGACCAAATTTCAAAAGTATGACAAGTCTCTGCCTGCCTAATTATCCAAGGCAAAAACCATTGTTCTCAGAAGCATAAAACGTGTTGCCAAAACCCAGAGCAGAAGCTCACTGGAGTTTGAGTGAAGATTAGTGGAGAAAATCGCAATGGTCCGATACTGGCTGGGAAGCCAGTTAGTCCATGCCAGGTAAGCAGAATCCATGACTGTGACCTTAAATCACTGGAGAGATATATCCCAGTGGGTGGTTAAGTTTGGCTTGCTGTATTGGTCATATTGGGGAGAAATCTACATTTGCATCCTGTCCCCTCTCTCAGAGGGACATGGCTGGCAGAGAGGGAGTCAGGGCTGCTTTCTTGCAGAGTGTAGAGATTTACAATGATGGCAGCTCCAGCCACAAGATCTAATTGAAGATGCTCTTTTTCCCCTCCCAGATTTTAGAAACTTCTTAATTCCCATTCTCCCTTTGTACACCATATTACCAAAGGCTAGAATACTAGCTATTGGGTATGCTTTCTATTTAGTCACAAAGTGGCATTATTAGGTCTGAGCCACACTAACTGCTTCCACTGTTCTTTTTCATAGAATTTTTCAGAGCCCTGAAACTGGCCTTCTACGGAAGGGTTCTTCCTTATGTGCAATTGATTATCCAGACAATAGGGTGACTCTTGAGTATGTGGACCAGTTCAATAAATACAAGGTTAGCTTCTCCACAGTCTCTTTTCCAGCACAAATGCAGATTGGAATTTTGGGGCTGCTGAGATAGTACCCACCACTATATGCCTATACATCACCAGCACTCAGTGGTACCCACAGAAGGAAGTTCTAAAGCAATGTATACAGAATCATATTTAGGGTAATGGAAATGGGTAGGTTTAGAAAAAAAAATTGAATAGGTTGTAAGGAGACTTTTCCTAAAGTCTTTTTTTAACGTTTATTTTCACATGTCCAATTTTCTAATTCTCATTCTTTCGGGCAATATGGGTAAATAACACAAACCAGGAGACTGAGAAAACAAGGGACTGCATGGGGAAGGACAAAGATCCCCAGACCTTGCTCTTCACACAGCTATTAGCCAAGCTCCTGCCCAAGTGCCTGCTGTGAGCACAAGCAAAGCCCTCCTCCTGCCCTGACTGCGGTTCCCACATATCTAAGGTTTGAGGACTCGCGACAAATTCTCACCTTCTTGGAGGGGATGTTAGGCAAAGATTTAGAGCTAAAACTAAATGTTACTTTAAAATCTTTGCCAAAGGAAGAAACTGAAGCTAAATGTCCCAGATAATGACACAGTAGAAGGAATGGAAATTACAGATGATATTTAAATAACTCTAGGCCCCTATTTCCCTATTGTCTGTCACCATACTTCAGTCTGGGAAAGGGCTTCTGAAAGGCCACCTTCACCCAGGAAACTGTGAGACAGTTGGTGTTTCTTTCACCAACTGTCCATGAGAAGTCAGTGTGGCCAGGACACTAGAAATCAAGAAAGAGAGGGGATGGTGAAGAAGAAGCAGCTAAGGACATGGTTTGGGTCCCAGGCCAGATTAGTTGGAATTCTGGAAAGAGCCAGAAAACAAATTATGAGAAAATGCAGTTTGGCAGCTGCATTCAGTGAGTTAGCAGTTTTGGTGGCTGGAACACAGCCTCGTGTCAGCAAACACATGGTTTCAGGAAGAGCCGTTAGTCACCTTATTACATCGAACAGTGTAATGCATGGAGAAGCACAGAAGGTCTGAGATTTAGAAGAGGCTGTGTATTCTGTTACATTCCATATATCCGAGGGCTTGGTGCCTGGATGCATTCTCACACAGCTGAACCCACCAGATGGCCTGCCCCATTGTCAAAACCTGGAGATCATCTCTACACACTCTATCCCCTCCCCAAAGCCTCTCAGCCCTTTTAGTTTCTTTGTTCTTGCCAGGGTCCTGTCTCACATTCTTCCCAGTCTTTGGGGTATGTGGACATCATCCCCTGCTAGGTAGAATTTCAGTTGCTATTTAAGAAGGCAAGATAAGATTGGGGAAAGTCTGAGGAAGCATTCAGTTTTTCAGAATGGAGGAGGAGAAGGAAAAGAGGCCCTCTATGTGATCTGACCTCCAGGCAGAAACCTTAAAAGGTAATGGGAACTTCTCCACTGTGAGGATTCACATCTCACTGGCACATCTTCTGTGTCATATTATACTTTAAAAGAGTTTCTCTCTCCTTCATAGTTAAGTTATATTTTTAAAAAGGTGTCTTTCCATATTCAGAAGGGATCAGGTTTTAGCCTTATAAATGACACTGTCACCTTCAATAAAAAGGATACCAACCAATCTCCAAACCCAACCGATAGATGAGCCTAAAAGCTGAGACAGTCCAAAAACTTCAGAGTCTCAGAAGGAATATAGACAGTCTGGCTCTCAGTAGAAGATCAACTATTTGAGCTTGTCCTTATAAGTAACCCAACAAGACAAGCCATCACTCAAAAAGGCCAGAACTGCTCCCACAATTTCCATCACCCAAGATACAGACCACCCTTTTAAAAGTACTTAAGATCAGCACCAAATGCTTCCTTAAAAATCCCTCTTTCTTCTGGTGGCTCTGTCTCTCTTATCAAGTTCACTTTGTGGATGATGAATGTCACCATCAGTGACAAATGTCATCCATGCCCACATCTTTAGTGCCCCACCAGGCAGGCAGCTCGAGATCTCTGTCTGACTGGCTTCTTTCCTGTCAGTCCTGCTTTTTCCAACTGTTCAGAAGGATTCTAGATAATATTCCATTGGCCCTTCAAATTCAAATTTCCTCCAAACAAAAATTACAATTTTCACCTCCCAAGCCCTCTTTGTCTTTCCTGCCTTCCGTTTGTTGATAATACTGATTCCCTCAGGTGAGGAACTTGAAGAGTTTGAGACTCCCTCAGCTACCTCTCTGGTCAAGTTCCCTAAACACCTGCCCCTCCCATCCCATGGCCCTGCCTCAGCTTTAGTGCAGGCCATTCTTACTGCTTATGCAGCAGACCCTATGCGGGCTTTTAGCTTTTTGCTCTCCATTCCAGGAGTTTCCATACTTGTCCAATCATCAGAAATAACAGAAGAGCTTTGAAAATTTATCAATTCCTGGACCTCACAAGACTCACCTATTGGACCATGTAGATTGAGAGCCCTCAGAAAATCTCTTTTTATCAACGTCTCAGCTGATTCTGAAATACTGGTCATAGACCTGTGTTTGGGGAAAATATATCTAATCCATTGGATCCTAGAACTGGCTAATCATCAGAATCACCTCCAGCTCTTGCTAAAAAATACAGACTTCTGAGTCTACAGTCATGCCACCCTGAACAAGCCTGATCCCGTCTGATCTCGGAAGCTAAGAAGGGTCAGGGCTGGTTAATACTTGGATGGGAGACCACCTAGGAAGACCAGGTGCTATAGACATAAAAAAATAAAAAATAATGGATTGTAAGCTGACAAGGGCCTTGCAATCTGTGAGGGTCAACCAAGGGTTTTCTTGCCAAAAACAAACAAACAAACAAAAACTTCTGGATTTCACCTCAAGACTCTCACTTAGGGGGCCAGGATTCAAGGATTTTTATGTATTTAAGTCCCTCCAGGTGATTCTGACATGAACCAGGTTTGAGGACATTCCCATCCCATACTGTCTCTAGAGGGTCCTTGTGAGATATCTCTACATCAAAGGTATTATGATACCAGATGGAAGGTTTTCAATGAACGTTGGTTCTGCCTTTCTTCCAGCTAAGCTGTACATCTATCCTCCCTGACTTCAAAGTTTTGTCCTCATCACCTCTTTAAAAGGGAGGTAAAGCCACTGAGAAACTAAGGCTCCAGCAGTGGAAAGCACCTGTCCATTTACCTTGCATTTACTTCCCAAACATTTGTACTTTCTCAGGTGTTGATCAAATTCTTAGTAAGAAAACTAGGTCAAGTTTTTTGAGAAAAGTGAAAAATTTCTGTAGCCTTATAAAAATGATGGCCGACAAAGGAGGTCTCTAGGCTCAGAAACAAGTAGCCAATAATTGGAAAAGTCTGGTAAGCCTCATTAATAAATGATGATAAATGAGGCATACCCGTGGCCCCAAGCCTGGCCTCTTAGCAAACTAAAGAAGACAGTGAGTCACCCACTTATTATGAGCTCAGTAACACTAAGAAGGCTCTCATACTTCATGTGAAATCATTCCCCTCCAACTGGATAATACCAGTAATGATTTGGTGAAGAAAAAATAACTTTGCTATTCTTAGCTAGAGAGAATACCTTAAGTGTAAGCACCACCAGGAATGGTAATGCACTGCTTTGAAGTTTTGCTAAAGGCAAAACTATTTTGATATATGGAGGGCAGATGAGCAAAAAATATGAAAGAGTGAAAGTTGAGGAAACTGAAGTCACTCAGGGAAGGACTTCACCTGGATACAATGCCTGAAGAACCTAGACCAATGCAAAATGCCTCTACTCTTGGGACTTACCCTGACTTGTCTATAGGATGTAATATTCAACTGAATATACAGAAGTTAGAGACCATGATGGCTTTATACTGAGGCTAACACAAAGCCAAACCATAAATACATATACTTACAAGTGTAGAAATGCAGACACTTAAAATTTTACTAAATAAAATTAGTTTTCATCTACTAGCTCTTTTTCATAGTGCATTCATGTTTTGATACTTTGGGTACAATGTCAATCACTTGCAAGTTTCTTTCTGGGAAAATTTTACATGCATGAACTTTCCATCTCCATGTAGGAAAGCTTCATGCAAAACAGAAGTGGATTGAGCTGTGGAAAGTTCTGGAGTAATCTCCCTTGACAATCTGTGCCTTTGGCTTATTGACAGCTTAGCTGGGCTGTTCCATGCAGCATTCTCTCTCCTCCCCAGCCCAGAGGGGCTGCCCAGAGCCTGACCTCTGAGGCTGCCAGCACATATGTAGAGCACTCCATGGGCCAGACCATCCTAAAACACTAATGATGCATTAGGGAACTGCACACCAGCAGTATTAAATTATGAATTATGCTGCTTTGTGGCACCCAGGCTGATGCAAGGGACTGAAATATTTATTAATGAACCCTGCAGATGGCTGCATCTCACACTGTTCAGCACTGTCTGAGCCCACAGCAGTTAAAGCAAGTAGTTTTTGTTCTACGTTGCACTTGGAATAAGAAACCCAAAAAATATTTTAAAAATGAAAAACAGGGGGAAAACCATAAAATATAATAAAGCCAGAAAATAGAGAAAAAAATTCTGGTGTCAGTTGATATACTGAAAACAAAACCTTTCTGTAAAATGGGCAGAGTGGGCATGCTCACAGACAGCAGACACTTCTGGAGCTTAACCAGGCCATCAGGTGGCCTCTCCAAGCAGGAGTTTGGCCAGAGAGAACTCACTGAAGTCAGGCAAGCTCCATAGGAACAGCGCAGGGGAAGAGTCATCAGGCTCAGGATGGCCATATCGTATCCTTTATGAGAATGACCCAGGAAATGAATGGCAGAAAAGGGAATAAATACTTCAGGGAAGGAACTAGAGGGAGAAGGCTTACAGTCAAGGAAAATCTCTCCACTAAACAGCTCGTATTCCTTTCTTCCTCATCATTCTGGTGTTGCTAAGCTCCACTATGTATTAGATGCTAACAGAGTTCAGATAAATGAGAAACCACGTAGTCGTCTTCCACTTTAGTGGAGTGGCAGACACAGAGCTTAAACAGCTAATTTCTAGTACAAGTATTTGCCCCACAGAGATCCATCAAAACAGCTTTTGGGGAGACTGGGTCTTTTATGGTTGTTTTGGTCTCAAATATGGACTATATTTTAAATGTACCCATTCCTAAAAGCAGCATTGACCAAGGAAAGAGCCCTGAGGTTCTGGTCTGGGATCCATGTACTCAAGAGTAAATCAGAAATAACAATACCACAATGACCTTACAATGATTCTGTAAAATTAAAATGAAACCATGTGTGTCTGCTACAAATAACTGTTAGTGTCAAGTTCTATCAATTAGTGAAATGCCTAGGTATAGAAAAATTATATACCTTATTGATCAATATTTTTTATCATTTTCAGTAGAGATAGGAATAGAGCAAAATAACATAGTAAAAATTGTACCTAACCATATAGCTTTCAAAATATATCAACATTATTATAAAGAGAAATGGAGAAAATCAATCACAGCCATAGTGAAATATTATAATATAGCTCTTGTAGAATCTCATAGATTGAGCTGAATAAAAATAAGATTGAACAAATCAGCTCAGAGGTTTGATGTGTCCATTATTTATAGAACCTAACCCTCTATAGCCAGAGAATATATAAATTTTCCAAGGATACATAAGACATTTGCAAAAGTTGACCAGGTAGAAAAAGAAGTATCAACAAATTGCTAGCAATTGTTATCATGCCGTGCTGTTTAACCAACATAACTCTCCCCTCTTTTAGGCACATAGTAGCATTACGTTTCCTACCTCTACCTCCTTGTGAATGGGTGTAACTATGTGATGAGTTCTGGCCAATGAGTTATGAGCAGAAATGAAATGTGTCACTTCTGGCCTGGAGCATTCAATTGACAATGGAGAAACCCTTCAGAGTTTTTTCTCTTCCTCTCTCCCTTAATATCTGACATAGCAAATGGCAACATTTGAAATTGTTGCTATTTTATTAACCTGGCCGTCTAAGAAACTACAATGAGCAGGTCTTACCTGCCAAACTTTAATGATCATATAGGATAGGCAAGATATAAACTTTGTTGTTTTAAGTCACAGAGATTTGGAGATTATTTGTTATGGTAGCATAAACTAGCCTATCTTGACTAACATGTTTCTAAACCAATATTAAATTAATTACAAATGATTCACCAAATATAATTCTTAAATTATGGTAGGAAAAAAATCCTGAATAATTCATGAGTTTAAAAAATGCAATGCAAAGTTTTTAAACTTATCAAAATAAAGCTGCTTTACTTTTAAAATGTAAAGTACACTAATCAATGAGACAGAAAATAAATGAACTAAGCCTGTAATTCAGGATAGAATAAAGGATAGATAGAAATGGGATAGAGGTTAATTAAAGAAAGTCAAAGGTAAAAATTAATGAGAGAAAATACATGAAAAAAAGCAAAAATGTAAGAAAGTGACACTAAAATTATTTATTTTTTATTTTCTTCTTTTATTTTTTTATTTTGTAGGTGAGACAACCCTTGGTTGACCTCACAGATTGCAAGGACCTTGTCAGTTTATGATTTCCTTTTTTTTTTTTTTTTTTTATGCCTACAGCACCTGGTGTCAAGTACTAACCAGGCCCAACCCTGCTCATAAAATTAAGTTTTTTCTGAAGAAAATAAAATCATATGTAAAGCTCTACCAAGGCTGATAAAAAAAATAAGAAGTAAAAAAATGCAAAACAAATAAAAATAGGTTACCATAAGAAAATATTATAAGCAATTATGTACTAATATACTTTAAAATAGATCAAATAAAAATTTTCTTAAAATGTATATATAAATAAAAAATTAACTCAAGAAGGAATAGAAAAATAAAATAAAGCAATAACCATTGACTTGATAGTCAAAATCATCCTCCGCACTGGAAAAATAAGAAATATATCAATCTTATGACTTTATAAGTGAGTTTTGTCAATCAAACCTTCAGAGAATTTTACACAAAATATTTTAAAGACAAAAAAAAGTAAACTCCATAAATAATGTCATAAGGCTAATATAGTCTTGATTTTTTTTAAACTACAAAGACAGTTTAAGAAAAGAAAATCATGAAATATCATTTACGACAAACATGAAAAAATAAGAGAATCACTTTTAGTGCTACATTGGTTTTAAATATATGTATAGTATATCATGATTAAGTATATTGTGGCTAAATTATGGTATATCCCAATAAACTCATCACAATATATGCAGAAAAGAGCATTTGATAAAATTCAATACTAATTCATCATTTATATAAACTGTTAGGTTCTCCGAAACAGGAATGCACAAGGCTGAAGAGGTTAAGCAAGATTTATTATACCAGAGTGACAGCCTAGCTGAGCCGAAACTGGCATCAGCCCCGAATGCAAGGAGACCTGAAAATTATATGGGGCTTGAGGCGGGCTTTTTTGGTGGGACTATTTGAGGAGCGCAAATCAGCGGGAAAGGGAGAAGAGTCCAGTGAAGCGGTAGGTGAGCATGCAGCATTGCTAACCCGGATGCAAGGTCCGGTTCTCACACAAAGGTCAGGGAGAAGTCTGGTTCCCACACTACAGGGATAGGGATAGGGCCCTCCTGGACCTAACATTCCAGCCTTTTGGTTTTATGGAATAGGGTTGGTGACTCGGTCTTCTGTAGCTGCTCCCTGCTGAACAGAGGCGGCGGGATCTGCTGGAAAGGGGTTGGGTAGTGTATAGTCGACTGGAGTGTGGCATTGACTGGTCGGTTCTGCTGGCAGGAGGGCTTAATAGTGTGGTATAGAGTGAAGCAGCATGACTTCTGCTATAGACTGGCTGGTAAACGTGTGAAAACAGTCCTGGAGGAAGGAAGAAATATGGTGCAGTATGCAAGGCCCAAAGGCCGAAAGCCCTCATCTGTTTTGTAAGGTAACAGCTGCCAGGGAGTCAATCTGATCCTGTAATTGAACTATACTTTTTGCAATCTCATCTAGGCTTTCTTGGAGATAATTGGACAATGCTTCAAAATAGGATAGAGTAGTGGCAAGTCCCCCTATGCCTGTGCCTAGTCGGGTAGTGACCCCCAGCATAACCAACAATGGGATGACCTGAATAGTACTTTTATATTTTATATAGTGTGTGATGGAAATTGGTAAGGACTAGTTATTGGGGGCTATATCTATATTTGAAGAGAGATAGACTAGAGTACAAGTTCCAGTCCAGTTAGTGGGAAGGCAGAGATAACTACTAGTTCCACATAGAAAGAAGACCCCATTGTCAGGTATACAAGTGGAAACATGTATGGAGAACAAATGAGTAAGAGAATAGATTGTTCCAGTTAGTCCTTTCTGAGGCTCAGAACTTGAGGTCATTAGAGTTGTAGCTATAATAGCAGCTCCAATCAAGAGGGATAGATGAGAAGGAGGATTAGTAGGTCTACAACAAAAGTGTTGGGGAACTATAGAGACAGGTGTAATCCAAGGAAAGAAGAGGGAGAGGAGGGCATGGAACAGTTGTAAGAGGTTGCAAAGTCTGTAGAGTAACTTGTAAAGCAGACAGGTTGTAGAAAGAGGCCATTAGCCCCTGGAGGGACCTGGTAGCCTATCCATTGAGTCCAGTGTCCATTGAGTAGTTGTACTGTGACTGTCTGATTACATAGACTGGGAGGTAGGTGTCCTACAGATATGTTGCCACCAGTTCTTGTGAAACAAAGGGGAGCCTTGGAAATCAAAGGGGTATGAAGGGTAGTGGGTCCTATTACTAGTATGGAGGGATGTGCTACCTTTGCAAGGGATTGGGTATAGATGTGGAAGAGAGTAGAAGCTTGATTAGCCTGTGCTGTGGAGTAACTTTCAAGGAGAGTATCTGCCCTTTCAAGGAAAATGAGGCCCTTTCCTTTTCAATATGTAAGGATCGTTTGTACATGGTCCTGTTTGGTGAGAGGAATGAGGATGGCAGAGTATGCTGAGGAAGAGAGGAAAAGGCAGAGCGAGCAGTCCTTGGCTAACTTAGGGTTGGACTTATTGAGGAGAGAATGGGTGAGATTGAGAGAATGCTCAAGATGAGTGGTAGTAAGAAAGCTCTGCAGGGAAGCAGAAGAGGAAGAAGGTGTAGGTGATTAGTAAGAGATATACTAGAAACAAGTGACTGAAAGGTGTTCCAAGTAAGAGACAATTTAAGAAGGGTGTGGCTAAAGGCTTGGAGATGAGACCATCAACCCCCACAATGGAGACTTGAAAGGGGCAGGTAGGACCTGTAAATACAGGTAAGACAGAGTAAATGGCCCCTATATCGGTAAGAAAGGAAATTGGCTTACCCTGGGCTCTGAACAAGTGACAGACATGGGGGTCGCGGGGCCGGACACCCACAGTCTTCAGTGGCGAGGCCTAGAAGGCTGGGCAAGCCGAGGTCCAGTTGTTCCGACTTTTCTGAGAGAAGAGGTGTGACCCTCCCTTGAGGGGGTAGGTCACAGTTGACTTTCCAGTGACCTTTCTTGCCATAGAATGGACAAGGGCCTGGAGGAGGACAGGGATTAGGGAAACATTTGTCCCAGTGTCCCTCCTTACCACACTTAAAGCAGGGGTTCGGAGGGGCCTTGAGGGTTCTGCCCTTAGGGGTTTGCTTATTTCTGTGGGATCCCTGGATAGCTGCTGCCAGCATCTGGCATTTAGCCAGATCCCTTTTAAGTTATTCATTTTCTGTTTCCTCATATCTATTATCGAAAAATTTAAAGGCAGCATTTAAGAAGTCCCTTTGTGGGGTTTGAGGGCCATCCTCCAGCCTTTGTAATTTGTGTCCAATATCAGGGTCCAAATGAGAAATGAAATGAGTATGTAGGAAAAGGAGGTCTTCCACTGAGGGTCTAATTAAGTGTATTTTTGGAGAGCCTTTGTTAGGCAAGACAGAAAAAGGGTGGGATTTGCATCTGTACCTTGGCTGACCTCTTTGAGTTTTTCATAGTTAACTGCCTTGTGTGCAGCTTTTTGAAGGAATGCTGTGAGGCAAGTTACCATATGATTTCAGTATTGGCAGCCTGGGGAATCTATCTGATAGTTGCAGCTGGGATTCTGTCCGAGGACTGCTACTGTCCCAACCAGCTGTTGATTATCTTGCAGATGAAGGTTATCAGCCTGACCCTGAGTGGCCAGCCAGACTCTCTCTTTTTCTTGGGTAGGGGAAGTAGAGGAAAAGATTATGTAGAGATCATGCCAGGTAAGATCATAGGATTGAGTTGGTTATTCAAATTCCTTGACATAAGTGGTGGGGTCAGTGGAGAAGGACTCTAACTTATTCTCAGTTTGAGAGAAATTGGCTCTTGCAACTTCCCTTAAAGGGAAAACAGTAGCAGGCTCCTAGGGACGAGCCTAAGGGCATGTGTGAGGGGGGAGAAGAAGTGTTCTGAGAGATCTGAGTTGGACTCATCAGGAGCTGAGGGGTTAAAGAAGGAAGGAGTGAGGGAGAGGTTCGTGAGCTGAAGGGTTAAGAGAGGAGGAAAAGAGGGAGTTGAGAGCTGAAGGGCTGAGGGGAGAAATGGGGGAGTCGCCTGGGCAGTCAGCTGAAAGAGAAGCATACAGTGCTGGAGGCCTGTGGGGTGGGGGTCCCTGGTCTGTGGGATCAAAAGAAGCAGTGTCAGTTTCAGAGTTAAGGAAAGTAGAGTTTGGAGAAAAGAAACAAAATCTGATAAGTAAAGAAGGCCTGAACACGGAAAACTTCAGACTACTTTCCATCGCAGTGACAGAAGTTGTCAAGGTCTCTTAATGTGTTATAGCCGTTCTCAGGCCATTGAGATCCATTATCCAATTTATATTGTGGCCAAGCAGTGTTACAATAGAAAATGAGATGCTTAGGTCTGATATCACCCTCAGGGCTGAGGTTGTCTAGGTTCCTTAAAAGACAGCCAACCAGAGTGGTTTTAGAGGGTGTAGAGGGTGTGTTTGTTCCCCAAGAGGATGAGAACGACAGGGAAAGTGAGGAGAGCGAGTGGCAAACCACAAGGGAGGGAGCGGCTCTTTGGGTGGGCGTCCCCACTAAGACTCTGTCTGCTAGAGCAGAGGGAGCCTTTCTGAGCCAGGGATCCCCAGTTCAGAAGAACTCGGTGCCAGGAGGCTGTCTTCTGACCTAGCGCCAGGATTTGTCAGAGAACGAACGATAGACCAAAGACCTGAGAAGAGGTGGGTAACCACTCACCTGGAAACTAAGTGACTGATGTGGACTGGCAGGTCAGCAATAAAAAGGTGAAGCTCTCGGTCCTGCGTCCTCCCTGGCTAGGTTTGGGGAGGATTTGGGAGGTTAGGGCCAAACCCCTCAGAGCCTGAAGAACAGGAAGTGTTGGGAGGTTAGCCCACTGCTCTCCAGGCTGCAAACCAACAATGTTGGGGCTCAGAGCAGTGGCCACTGAACCTGCATCAGACCCTCCCGGATTTCCACACCAGATGTTAGGTTCACAGAAGGAGGAATACATAAAGCCAGAAGGGTTAAGCAAGATTTATTGTAGCAGAGTGACAGCCTGGCTGAGCCGAAGATGGTACCAACCCAGAAAGCGAGGGGACCTGAAACTTATATGGAGCTTGAGGCAGGCTCTTTTAGTGGAAATATTTGGGGCGAATAAATTGGCAGGGAAGGGAGGAGAGCCCAGTGAAGCAAGAGGCGAGCATGTAGTGTCACTAACCCAGATGCAAAGTCTGTTCTCACACAAAGGTAAGGGAGAAGTCTGGTTCCTATACTATGGCAGGGTAGGGATAGGGCCCTCATGGACCAAATATAAACTAGTAAACTAGTTTCCATAAGCTTAGTAAACTAGGAAAAACTGGGATTTCTTTTAAAAGATAAAGGTTATCTAACAAATATAATAGTAAAACTTTACAGAATTCTCACTAAGGTCATGAACAAGACAAAACATCCATGATTCTAACAAACATTGTACTAAATACCCTAAAGTAAGCAATAAGACAATAAAAGAAATGAGAAATTAAAAATGTTAAGAGATTTTAAAAAACTTTTCTTATGGGTATGATTGTCTATTTAGAAAATCCTAGAGAATCTACATAGAACCAATAAAACTAATGAGAGAACCCAGGAAGGCTATTGCAAAACAGATCCACATACAAAAGTCAGCAGTGTTCCTACCACACAGAAATAACCAACCATAAAATGTAACAGGAAAAAAAGAATAACACTCAAATTATGCAGAATAGGTGGGAAAACCTTTAAGATACCTAATATAACATAATATAAGATATCTAAGAAATAGTATATAAAGCTGCTAGGAATAAAACACAAAATATACTTGACAGATATAAAAGAAAACTAATAGAGAAGTACATCACATTTGTAGATGCACAGATTTAAGAATCATAAAGATGTCAATTCTTACAAATCAATAATAGTTTTTAAAATATCATAGATCAACAACAGACATGAGAAGGTAAATGTTATAATGAGTGAATTGTAGATAAGTAGAAGTTATCCAATTCAAAGAAAAGGAAGGGAAAAATGGAGAAATATGGAGAAAAAAAAAATCCATGGACAAAAATCAAGCAGCCAAGATATATATGCAATAAGAAGAATAAAACAAAGAGAAGGGGGGGTACAAAAAATTTTTGAAGAAATAGTGCCTGATAGCTTACCAAATTTGATGAAAAAAATGACTTATAGATCCAAGAAGACCAAAAAATTAGAAATAGGTTAAACAAAAAATGACACATTTGGGCACATTAAAATGAAACTTTTAGAATCTAATATAAAAATAAAATCACCTAAAAAAAAAACAGTAAAAAAATGACTCAGTATATATAAGGAAACAATAATATGGTTAGCAGTTAACTTTCAAATCAGAAACAAAAGAGGCCAAAAAAAAAAATTGGAATGATGTATTTAAAGTGATGAAGGAAAAAAAGCGAGCAAGATAAATAACCACTGGAACTTTCCCTCTGCAGGTGGAAGGAGAAAAAATAATTGATTAAAGATGTGAATGTTTGGTAGAGACAAGAGGGAAAGGATTTCATTTTCAGTATTTCCATGGTTGTAAGTCCAGAGAGCATAACTTCCAACATAAAATTTTAGTAGTAACTTGACTTCCCTGAAGCCATCACAGAGAGCTGTGTGAGAGATTCATTGTAACTTTGTAGACAAATATAAATTTAACATTTACAGAGAACACATCACATATAAGGCCGGATCTCCTTGATTCCTGAAAAATGCTCTTCTCACAGTTTGAAAGGCATATAGACCATGAGGAAAAGGAACATTTTGTGGGCTAGACACCCCCATGAGGATGAGTCAGGGATCCAGGCAAGAACAGAGGAAATGTCAAGGTGACTCGTTGAGGATTTTTGCACATCCCACGCCTGCAGCTGGCTCCAGTGGCTCCCCTCCAACTATAAAGTCAACCATATTTCTCAGTGGTTAAGTTTCTATTGATAAAGCAGATGCATCTCTCAAGGATTTTCTAGTCTCTCCAGCGTACTGTACTGTGTCAGTTCCTCCCATCTACCCCAACCCCGCTGATGAATCACACAGCCTGATTTATGGGGAAATATCTCCATAAATGTCCACTGCTTCTCCAGGTCATGAGTCCCTCCGTGGGCTGCGCTGTGTCACCACCAACACGGATCCTGGCTGAGACTGCACCACAGGAACTACAGCCCCTCAGGGTTTTCTCTGCAGCAGCTCTGCAGCAGGAGTATTGATGGATGGGGCAGGCAGCAGCATGGGGAGAGCCTTAAACATGAAACCCACCTCAACTCCTGCAATGGCCTTTTGAAGGTGTCCACTTGGCTAGACTGTAAGCCCCAATTATTCAAACATTCAACTAAGATGTCTCTGTAAAGGTACTTTGTAGATATGACTAAAGTCCATAATAAATTAATATAACGTAAGAGTAATTAAGGTCTTCCAGCTGATTGCATCAGGTCTGTCTAGATTATCTGTCACAGAACTGATGCAATCAGCTGGAAGACCTTAAAAGAAGAGCCAAAACTTCCCCAAAGAAGAGGAAACTCCATGTGTGGACAGCTACAGGGCCCAGACTTCAGCTGTCCTTCTTGACATCTGCCCTGAGGAGGTCACACTGCCTAGCCACCCCACAATTGTGTACTCCGATTCCTTACAATAAATCCCTTTATATTATCTCCCAAGGTTCCTCTTCTGTTGAACCCTGCCTGACACACCAGTACTTCCTCACTTCTCTCCTTAGTCCCATGTATAGAAGTCTTTACTGAATGGCTGGGGAAAATCTAGTTGTGAAAGGAGAAATGAGAATCTCTATGTTTACATAGTCCGAGGGGAACTTAACCCTTCTCTGGTGTGCCCAGACTTTTCCCTTCTCTTCAATAGTACATTTTTTCTTCAAATAGCCACTATTTGTACCTATACCCACTTTTGAAAAATTTAAACACACACACGCATACACACACACACACACACACACACATTCCTAAAGATAAACATTAATTCTTTGAGACAGTACAGGCTAAACTCAGAAAAAGAGAAATATTATCCCAATTGCCTCATGATTCACAGAATCATCCCAACCCACAGTGGAATATGTATTAATATGCATTTTTAATGTTAGTTTCTTTCCTTCACTCATACTCCTTTCAGATTATGTGTTCTTTCATCTATAAAGAATAAAATGAGCCACATACCTCCTATGGGTTATTTCCCTAGCAGCCACTGATGAGACTGACATTTTAATCACCATGACAGAAGTGCAACTGAGTGCAGACATGGGCCAGGCTTTCTCAGAACTGACTTGGCTAGAAGCCTAAGAAGAGGGAGATTCCTTCTCTATTTGACACATGCTGTACTGGAGACTTTGTTCACAGTCCTGACACATAATCTTAATTTCTTTACCTCACGTTAAAAAAAAATGTGGTCACCTTGACAGCAATTAACAGTCTCTTTTCTCTTGCTATTCTAGTCTGAACTCCTTTCTCCAATACAAAGTCCTGCCCAGGGAGTTTTAATGTTCCACAAGGGTGGCTTCATACATTTGGGAATCAGTCCTTTATGCATCCTCTTGACATCCACCAGAGTCCTCTTTTCTGTGAAGGAAGTCTATGAGACACCAGAGTGGCCCTGCACCCCTTGGAGTCCTTGATGCCCACAAGGCTTATGGTTTCTGGGGTTATGTACATGGAGGCCCCTTTGGTTCAGCAGTCTTCCTTATCACCTGTAAACCACTGAAGTGCTACCTTGACACCCAGTGTCAATGAAAACAAAAGATACAGAGCAGACTTCTTGTTTTTGTTTTGTTTGTAGGTTTGTTTATGTTCATCCTCTCCCTAGCACTCAGGTATAAACCCAGGAAAGGCAAGGACCCAAACAAACCTGTGAGAGCTACTTTTTTCTACTAGAGCTCCTCTCTAGGTAGCCCCATGAGAAAAGCCCTTCAACAGGTAACAAATATAAACCACTAGATGAAATACAGTAGTAGAAGGAAGAAAGGAAAGAAGGAAGGAAGGAAGGAAGGAAAAAAGGAAGAAAAGAAGGAAAGAAGGAAAGAAGAAAAGAAGGAAAGAAAGAAGGAAGGAAGGGAGGAAGGAAGACCCTCAGCCCAAAAGCACTAGCAGGTGAACAAAGATAGGTTGGGACTTGGAAGAATGGAAAGGCAAAAGGTAAGCTCCAGTTTTAATCACTTTTAACCTGAGGTCAGAGCACACACCAAACCTCTGTCTTTCTGACCTGAAGAAACTGATGAAGGGGATCCTGGAAAGGAGAGAGCCAGAGAAGGTGAGTCTGGAATTCTCTGGCCACTCCAAACTAAGCATGGGCAGAGAGGCAGCCAGCAGCCCAGTTAAAGAGGAAAGAACTAGACTGAGATTGGAACTGCTGCTCAAGAGACAGAGTTCGAAGTCTGAGACCAACTAAATTAATTTTGATAAAACAAAACATCACACCCATTAGAGGAATATACCAGAATCTAAAGTCTCCACAACAGAACATTCACAATGATTATAACACAAACTAGAAAGTGTGACATACTTTCAAAAGAAAAAACAGACAACCTGATATGACCCAGATGTTAAAATTAGCACACAAGGACTTCAAAGCAGCTACAATAACTATGATCAATAAATAACTACTCCTAGTGAACAAAAATATAGGAATTCTCAGCAGAAGAATAGAAAATATTTAAAAATTCAAGTGGTAATTCTGAAACTCAAAAATATTATACTTAAATTAAAAAATGAAAATATTTTTCAGTGTAATAAAAATAACAGAGAAAACATTCAGTGAACTTGAAGAAAGTTTAGTAAAAACTATCCAGTATGCAGAGATAATTAATATGGAAAGATATTGACAACTTAGATAAAATGAACAATTTTCTTAAAAAATAAAACAGCAAAACTGGCACAAGATGAAATAAAAATTTTAAATAGCCATATGTGTATTTCAAGATTGAATTTATTATCAACATTTTCCACAAATGAAGCTCCAGACATAGATGATTTCACTGAATAATTACATCAAACATTTAAAAAGAAATAACACTAATCTTACACAAAATCTTCCAAGAAATAGAGGAAAAAAAACTTTCTAAACTTGTTTTATGAGGCCAGCATAACCCTAATATCAAAATATGATAAAACATCACAAGAAAAAAAAATGCGAGTCAACATCCTCCATGAAAGTATATGTAAAACTCCTTAACAAAATATTAACAAATTGAATCCAGCAATATAGTAAAAGGACAATACATTACAACCAAATCAAATTTACAGCAGGATTGCAGAGCTGAAATTACATTCAAAATTTGATTATTGTAATACAACAATTTAACAAAATAAAGGTGAAAACCAACATTATTATGTAAATAGAAGCAGTAAAGGTATTTGACAAATTTCAGCATAATAAAAACTCTGAGCAAAGCAGGAATAAAGGAAAATTGTCCTTATATAACAAAGGGCATTTATAGAAACCTATAGTACTAAATTATAAACAATAAATATTTTCTACCGAAGCCAGGAATGAGGTAATAAGGCCTATTCTCTGCACTTCTATTCAATACCATACCAGAGGTCACAATAATGCAATAAGAAAAGTCATAAAAATTGGAAAGGAAGAAGAAAATTGTCCCTAACAGCCGAGGTGATCATTAGTAGGAGATTAGATGAATAAAATGTGGTATACTCATATGATGGATACTACTCAGCAATAAAAAGTGAAGAACTATTAATATACAGAGCAGCATAGTTGAATCTCAAAAACATAATGCTGTGAGGGAGGAAAAAAGCCTTATGTGAAAGAGTACATCCTGTTTGCTTCTATTTATATGAAATTATGAACAGGCAAAACTAATCTATGGTAGTCTCTGGGTGGATAAGAAAGAGAATTTAAAAAAAAAAAAGGCCCAGAGGAATTTTATTGGGTGATGGTCATAACATTCTGTATCTTGATATGGTTTGTGAATTTATATTTTACAGTTAAAAAAAAAAAACTCTAAAAAAATAAATATTGAACTTTAGTTACTAATGTCTGCAATTTACTTTGAAACACACCCCCCAAAAATAATATGGACTGATAGTTGGAGAGAGAGGTGGATAGATATGTGACAAAGCATGTATAGTAAATTGTGATGATAAAATCTAGATGGTATACATATGGTGTTTGGTGTAAAATTCTTCTAGCTTTGCTATCTGTTTGAAATTTTTCATAATTAAATATTAAAAAATATGAGAATCCTCCCTCCCTTCTGATAGCCTAAGTGTTACTATTGAGACAAGCTTTGCTTCCTTTTCTCCATCTTCCCCAATATTCATTCTTTCAAGCTAAATTTAGTATCTACTGTATGTCAGACACTGTAGTAGGTGTTGTGGATGTAAGAGTGAGCAAAACTGTTCAGACCCATGACCTTATGAAGTTTAAATTCTAGAGGAGCTGATGAGCAATCTCAAAAAGTTAGAAATAATCTTAATGTAAAATAATAAAGTAATTTCAAAAGATAAGTTATGGTATAGCCAAATAAAGAAATATTCTGCAGGTCTTAAATTTCATTTTTTTTTTTTAAATTTTTTACTGACATGGTAAAATGTTCACACATGTAAAATTATAAGGTTGGTTCCAAAGTTAAATTTTAGCAGATTCCTGTTTACATCAGGGAAAAATGTATTACAACTATACAAAGTATACATATTTCCAACCAACCATAGATATCATGCACCTTAAGTATTCTGTGATTAAACCACAATTGACAAGGTTAAGTGTTCTTCTACTTAAAAAACTTTTTACAAATGTTTACAAGGCACTTAGTGCAAGAAAGTTGAAACACCTTGTTCAAAAAACAACCAAAGAATGATTTAAGTGAGAGTTCATAGATAAGGGCCAACCTGGGCAAATTACAACATGAAATACAAATGCTAAGGACCTGGGTCTCCAATAAGAGACACAAGCAAAAGTCAGAAAATGTCCATACTACCCAAAAACAATCTACAGATTCAATGCGATCCCTATTGAAATTCCAATGACATTTCCACAGAACTAGAACAAATAATTCTATAATTTGTATGGAACCACAAAAGACCCTGAGAAGGAACAAAACCAGAGGTATTGTGCTCCCTGATTTCAAACTATAGTAATCAAAGCTATACTACAAAGTTATAGTAATCAAAACAGTATGGCATTGGTATAAAAACAGATATAAAAATCAATGTAACAGAACCCAAAAATTAACCCACACATATATAGTCCATTAATTTATGAAAAAGAGAGCAAGAATATACAATGGGGAAAGGACAATCTCTTCAATAAATGATGCTGGGAAACTAGACAGATACATGTAAAAGAATGAAACTTGACCACTATCTTACACCATAAATAAAAATTAACTTAAATGAATTAAAGACTTGAATGTAAGACTTGAAACCATAAGTTCCAAAGACTAGATGAACATAAATTCTACAACTACAGATATAAAGAAGAAGCCACTCGGAGATTGGTAGGAGGGGTTGAGACCCAAAACAGGCTGGCCTTGCATCCACATGCAGCAGTCAAGAATCAGAAGGAATATCTCAGCTACAGAGGTCCCTCCCCTGAACTGCAAGGAGGCGCAGCCCCACATCAAGTTCCCTGGCTTGGAGAACTACTGCCAGGAAAAGTAACTCCCACCTCCTGCTGTGAAAACCAACCAGGATTCTGTCCATCTGGGGAGAAGGAAGGCAGCTAGGAACCTAGTTATCCTCTTAAAGGGCCTGTACACAGACTCTCTCACTCCTAGGCACTCATCCTAGGCTTTGGCTGAGAGGCAGTGGCTGGGGAGGTACTAAAGACATACAGGGAGAGACTGAGTTGTGTGACTTCAGGGTGAGGGATGAAGGAAAAGTCACCATTGTTCCTGTGTTGAGCCCTCCTTCTACATGTCCAAATCTAAATTTTCATTGGCCTGATGAGCTCTGCTAACTCTACTGTGTTGACTTGCTGAGACTCTGCCCAACCCATCTTGTGAAAAATGCCAGAGGCTTTTTCACAGTTGGCAGGCAGCTGTTGGCCTGCACTGCAGTTTTCCTTAGACAACTCTCAGGGGCCTGCAGGCCCCAGAAAAGATGGCAGCTGGCATCAGTGGGCTCTGAGTCTTTTTCAAAGTGGCCCCAGGCTCAGTACTGGCCTCAAATCTGAATCTGCATTAACCCATTGAACACCACTCATCCCACACTGGTGAGTCCCTGCCCTACCCAACATCTGTAATACCCATATCACCTGAGGCTCTTCTAGCAGTTGAACTTTAAGAACAGCTGGCAGGTGGTGAATAGCTGGCAGGCCTAGGGGTTCCCTGGGTCTTTTGCTGAGCTACCCCAAGCCTGGTACTGGTGATAGCCAACCTCGATTCACAGCATGGCCTTTCCGACACAACTTCAGGTCCACAAGCAGTGATCAACCACAGATTGCTTTGTAGATCCTACCTGGTAGTTCTGGACAAGTCACAGGAAGCAGTTGACATTGCCCTGCACACGAGCCCCTTCCAAAAGGCACCAGAACCAATTCACCTGGTGGCCTGCTTCAAAGCATAATAGAACACTGTCCAGTTAGCCCCACAAGGGCACCCCCAAAGGGCCATCTCAGCAGGCACCAGAGCCTGCTGGGGCAAATATCATCCTGTGGTGTCAGCCCACACACAGCAGTTCATACAGTAAGTCTGAGGGTCAATCCCAACCACTGATGTGCCAACAGCAATCAAGGCTCAACTACAACAGTAGGGCACACACAATCCACACAAGGGACACTCCTGGAGCACCTGGCTCAGGTAACAAGGGAAACTGAATCGCTGGGCACCACAGGACCCCTATAACATAAGGCCACGCTGCCAAGACTAGTAGATGTAGCAGATCTACCTAATACATAGAAACACAAAGAAGCAGCCAAAATGAGGAAACAAACAAACAAACAAAAAATGTCTCAAATGAAAGAATAAGGAAAAAAAGCCAGAAAAAGAACTAAATAAAATGGAAACAAGCAATCTACCAGATACAATGATTATAAAGATGTTTAAAGAACTTACTAAGAACTTAAACAAAGAGATAGTAAGCATAATAAGGACATAGAAATGACAAAAAAAAAAACTGTCAGAAATGAAAAATACAATGACAGAAATAAAGAATATACTAGAAGAAATCAACAGCAGATTAGAAAAAGCAGAGGATCAAATCAGTGATTTAGAAGACAAGGTAGCAGAAAACATCCAATCTGAATGGAAAAAAGAAAAAAAAAATTTAAAAATGAGGAAAGTTTAAGGGACCTCTGGAACAACATCAATCAATCATAATATTCTCATCATAAGGGTACTAGAAGGAGAAGGGAGATAGCAAAGGATTGACAACTTATTTGAAAAAATATTGACTGAAATCTTCCCTAATCTAGCAAAGGAAATAGACATACAAATACAAGAAGTGCAGAGGCCAAAACAAGATGAACCCAAAGAGGCCCACACCAAGACATATCATAATTAAAATGCCAACGGTTAAAGACAAAGAGAAAATCTTAAAAGCAGCAAGAGAAAGCCAGTTAGTTACCTTCAAGGGAGCCCCCATAAGACTGTCAGCTGATTTCTCAACAGAAACTTTGCAGGCCAGAAAGGATTGACAGAAAATATTCAAAATGATGAAAAGCAAGCAACTACAACCAAGACTATTCTACTCAGCAATGCTGTCATTTAAAATTGAAGAAGATATAAAGAGTTCCCCAGGCAAGAAAAAGCTAAAGGAACTCATCATCGCTAAATAATATTACAAGAAATGTTAAGGGAACTTCTTTAAGAAGAAGAAAGGAAAAACAAACAAAATTTTATGTCTATACACATATATATGTGTATATGTGTGTATATATATATATGTGTGTATACATATACACATATATATGTGTATATGTATACACATATATATACATATATATAATAAAAGGGCAATAACCATGTACCTATCAATAATCACTTTAAATGTAAATGAAGTAATTGCTCCAATCAAAAGACATAGAGTAGCAGAATGAATAAGAAAATAAAACTCATATATTTGCTGTCTATAAGATACCCACTTCAGATCAAAAGACACATACAGACTGAAAGTAAAGTAATGGAAAAAGATAATTTATGCAAATGAAAATGAAAAAAAAAAGCTAAGGTAGCAATACTTTAAAATAAAAGCTATAATAAGAGACAAAGAATGACATTGCATGATAGAAGGTTCAATCCAACAAGAAAATATAACCTTTGTAAACATTTGTGCACCCAACATAGAAGCACCTAAATATATAAAGCAAATATAAACTGACATAAAGGGAGAGATTGACCACAACACAGTCATATAATAGGAGACATTAGCACCCCATTGACACCAAGGGATAGAACTTCCAGACAACAAACAAACAAACAAACTCCACAAGAAAACAGTGACTTTAAATAACACATTAGATCAGATGAATGTAATTGATGTTTTTAGAGCATTTCACCCCAAAGCAGTAGAATATACATTCTTTTCAAGAGCACATGGAACGTTTTCCAAGATAGACCACATGTTAGGCCATAAAACAAGTCTCAGTATATTTTAAAAAATTAAAATCATATCAAGTGTCTTCTCCAATCATGAAGGTATAAAACTAGAAATCAATTACAAGGAAAAAAAAACATAAACATATAGAGGCTAAGTAACATGCTACTAAATGATGAATGGGCTAACAATGAGATCAAAGAAGAAATCAAAAGATACCGTAAGACAAATGAAAATGAAAACACAATGACCCAAAATCTATGGGGCACAGCAAAAGCAGATCTAAGAGGAAAATTCATAGCAATCAGGCCTACCTCAAGAAACAAGAAAAATCTTAAATAAACAATCTAATTTTACATCTGCAGGAACTAGAAATAGAAAACAAACAAAGCCCAAAAGGCATAGAAGGAAATAAATCATAATTATCAGAATGGAAATAAACAAAATAAGCTGGTTCTTTGAGAAGACAAACAAAATTGATAAACCTTTAACCAGGCTTATCAAGAAAAAAAGAGAGAGGACTCAAGTAAAATTGGAAATGAAAGAGAAGTGGCAAAATGAAACCATAGAAATGCAAAGGATTATAAGAAAATTATATGGACAATTATACAATGACAAATTTGACAATCTGGAAGAAATGGATACATTCTTAGAAATACAATCTTCCAAGACTAAATCAAGAAGAAACAGAAAATCTGAACAAACTGATTACTACTAACAAAATTGAATCAATAATAATAATTTTAAAAAACTCTCCACAAATGAAAGTCCTATACTAGATAGCTTCACAGGTAAATTTTACCAAACATTCAAAGAAGAATTAACACTTATTCTTCTCGAACTATTCCAAAAAATTCAAGAATATGGAAGGCTCCCAACCTCATTTTATAAGGCCACCATTGCCCTGATTCCAAAGCCAGACAAAGACTTTACAAAAAAAGAAAAAGAAAATTATAGGCTGATATTCTCAATAAAAATAGGTGCAAAAATCCTCAACAAAATATTAGCAAAACCGAATTCAGCAATATGTTAAAAAGATCATACAACATAATCAAGTGGGCTTCATTCCTGTGATATAAGATTGGTTTAATATCTGCAAATTCATTGACATGATACACCACATAAAAAAATGAAGAATAAAAATCATATGATCATATTAATTGATGTAGAAAAAGTTTTTTGACAAAATTCAGCATCCATTTATGATAAAAACTCTCAGCAAAGTGGGAATAGAAGGATCATATCTCAACATAATAAAAGCCATATATGACCAACCCATAGCTAATATCATACTCAACACTAAAAAGCTAAAAGTGTTTTCCTGACAGTCAGTAACAAGACAAAAACGTCCACTTTCACCACTTCTATCCAACCTAGTATTAGAAGCCCTAGCCACAGCAATTGTACAAGTAAAAAAAAAATAAAAGGCATCCAAATTGGAAAGGAAAAAGTAAAATCTGTCATTATTTGCAGATCACATGATACTACATATAGGGAACTCCAAACATTCCACCAAAAACTATTTGAATAATAAATTAATTCAGTAAAGTAGCAGGATACAAAATTAATATCCAGAAAAATAGTTGCATTTTTATACACCAGTAACAAATTATCAGAAAAAGAAATTACAAAAACAATTTCATTTACAATTGCATAAAATTAAAATAAAATAAAATAAAATAAAATAAAATAAAATAAAAAAGAATAAAATAAAATAAAATACCTAGGGATAAATTTAACCAAAGTGATAAAAGACTTGTACTTGGAAAATTATAAGACATTGAAGAAAGAAAATGAAGAAGATACAAATAAATGGAAGCATATATTATGTTAATGGACAGGAAGAATAAACATCATTAAAATGTTTATACTACCTAAAGCAATTTATAGATTGAATGCAATCTCTATCAAAATACCAGTGATATTTTTACAGAACTAGAACAAATAATCCTAAAATTTATAAGGAGCCACAAAAGACCCCGAATAGCCACGACAATCTTGAAAAAGAAGAACATTGGAGGTATCACATCACCTGATATTTAGCTATACTACAAGGCTGTGGTAATCCAAATATCATGGTACTGACATAAAAAACAAACACATAGATAAATGGAAGAGACTAGAGAGCTCAGAAATAAACCCATGTTTATATGGTCAATTAATCTATGACAAATGAGAAAAGAATAGACAATGTGGTAAAGACAGCCTATTCAATAAGTGATATTGAGAAAACTGGAGAGATACATGTAAAAAAATAAAACTAGACCACCTTCTTACACCATATAAAAAAAAAAACTCAAATGCGTTAAAGATTTTAATGTAAAACCCAAAACCGTAAAATTCCCAACGGAAAACATAGGCAGTAAACTCTCTGACATTGCTCTTAGTAATATTTTTTCAGATATGTCATTTCAGGGAAGGGAAACAAGAAAAAATAAACAAATGGGACTACATCAAACTAAAAAGTTTTGCACAGCAAAGAAAACCATCAACAAAAAGAGAAGATGACCTACTGAGTGGAAGAAGATATTTGCCAATGATATATCTGGTAAGTGGTTAATATCCAAAATTTATAAAGAACTCACGCAACTTAACACCCAAAAAACTAACAATTCAATTAAAACATTGGCAGAGGACCTGAATAGACATTTGTCCAAAGAGGACATACAGATGGCCAATAGACATACGAAAGTTGCTCAGCATCACCAATAATCAGGGAAATACAAATTAAAACCACAATGAGATATCGCCTCACATCTGTCAGAATGACTATTGTCAATAAATCAACAAACAAGTGTTGGCTAGGATGTGGAGAAAAGAAAACCCTCGTGCACTGTTGGTGGGATTGTATAATTGTGCAGCCACTATGGAAAACAGTTTAGAGGTTCCTCAAAACATTAAAAATAAAACTACCCTATGACCCAGCAATTCCACTTCTGGGTATTTATTCAAAGAAATCCAAAACACTAATTCGAAAAGATATATGCATTTTTATGTTCAAGGTAGTTATTTACAATAGCCAAGATATGAAAGCAAGCAAATGTTCATCATTAGACAATTAAATAAAGAAAATTGGTTCATATGTACAGTGGAATATTACTCAGCCATAAAAAAAATGAATTTTATTATTTGCAACAACTTGGATGGACCTGGAAGGTATTATGTTAAGTGAAATAAGACAAAGACATACCATATAATTTCACTTACATGTGAAATCTAAAGAATAAAATAAAATAGAAACAGACTCATAGATTCAGGGAATGGTGGCCAGATGGGAAGGGTTTGAGAGTCATGGCAAAAAAGGTGAAGGGATCAAGAAGTACAAATTGGTATTTACAAAATAGTTACAGGGATGTAAAGTAAAGCATGAGGAGTATAGTTAATAATATTGTAATAACTATATATAATAGCAAGTGGGTACTAAACTAATTGGAGAGATCAGTTGATAAATTATATGTCTAACCACTATGCTGTACATGTGAAATTAATATAAAATAATATTGAATGTCAACTCTAACTGAAAATCAAAAAAAGTGGGGGGGGGGCAATTAAGGAGAATAAGAGGTTCAAACTTCCAGATATAAAAGAAAAAAAGTCATGAGGATGTGATATACAGCATAGGGAATATAGTCAAAAATATTGTGATAGCATTGTACTGTGTCAGATGGTTACTGGACTTATCATGATCATTTCTTTAGGTATAAAATTATTGTATAACTATTATGTACACCTGAAACTAATACAATATTGTATGTTAACTATATTTTAATTAAAATATTTAAAATAAAAAACATTAATTGGGGAAAATTGTCATCTTCACAATATAATTATTCAACAAATAAACAACATATATCTATTTATTTACTTATGGCTTCTTGAAATTTCCAGCAATATTTTGGAGTTTTCAGTTTAGAATCTTGAAAGCATTTTATTGCATTTATTTTTATATATTTGATATTTCAGACCTATGATATTTTAAATTTTAATTTCAGGGTTTTTTTAATTATGTGAAATTTCAGTTTAGTATATTGTTTTTATATTTGGCCAGCTTTTCTAATTTCACTTATGTTTAATGTTTACAGATTTTATATATACAAGTTTATCACTTGCAACTTTTTAATTTATTCTTTCCAATTGTTATACTTTCATTTCCTCTCTCCTATTGTATCACACTGCCTTGGGTATCTCATGCTATTTTGAACAGAATAGAGACATTCTTGACTTTTCCTGACATTAATGGGCAAATGTTCAATATTTTTTATTAAAATGATGTATTTTTTAAATATATGCCTTTTTCAAAGTAAGTTAGTATCTTTCTACTTCTAATTTACTCAAAGATTTTGTGAGTTTTAGCCCCTTGGGGAAATAAAAGCTCTGGAGAGTAATTTGCAATGTGTTTACACCTATCCAGCTGGCCGTGTTTTCTCCTTGTCACTTTCATATGACTATCCCATATGTGAGTCTCTGGATTCAGCCCTCTTCTAGGGTTGAAATATTAATCATGTTTTTTAAGCCAAACTCAGGATTTGCCATCAAAATATTTTGTAAAGATGAAAGAAAAATCCATTAACTGGCCTTGGTATTAGTCCAAACTGCATTTGCCAGACAGCAACTTGAGTTATTTTGCCTTGAGTTAAAAAAAAAAAAAATTATTATTTCACAAATTAACCAAATTATCCATGATAAAGTGAAAGAGAAGTTTACAACTTGGTCATGGGGTCATTTTCCTGAAATATTCAGTTTAGTCCCAAAGTGATGGCCAGAGAAAGAGAAAGAACTTCCACAAGAGGGTTCACTGATTTTCAGCATTTCTCCATAGTCGACTACATTAGTTTTTTGGTGTTTCATATAGCTGATGACATGGGTGACAGGGGAGCATTCCAGTCACAGAGAAAAGTCAAGGGAATCTTTTCATCATTTACTTCTCTAGTGAGGAGAGTCAGCCTAAAACGGAAGCCATAAAGGTGGCAGATCACACAGAGCAATTCATGGTGCTGTGGCACAGAACCGCCACCTCCAGGTCCCACCTCTGACCATCCCTGCCTTACACTCTCTACATATGCTTCCCCCAACCCAAGTCCACACCAGGCTTGCTGACTTTCTTTGCCCCAGGGACTGCAAACCAATATTGAAATGAAACCGAAAGCACTTACCCGCCTTAGCCTGCCCCCAGGTGAGATCTTGTATTAAGACCTTGTGGAGCAGGGGAGGAAACAGGAAGTTTCCTGCCTTGTTAACAGAGCACTAGTACTTTACAGTTGAATCTTCATAAGCCTTACTTAGCCTCGGTTTCCTCATCAATCAAAATAGGAATAATACTTCTTATTTTAAAGATTACGTTAAATGAGACAATGTTTTTTAGGTGATGATGACTTTTCCTTTACCCTCTCCCTCTCTTTTGCATATTCCTAAAGTAAAAAGAGACTTAAAAGTACCCTGAAGAGTAGCTGGAGACTAGAGAATGGTATGTGGAAATGTGCCTACAACAATTAGATATTCACTGGAACTTTCCTCTCTCTTAGACTGACCCAGGAATCAAGGACCCAGAGCTGGTCACTGAGCTCCCGCATGGCACTCTGGCATCCCTGGGAATGCTACCTTGCCATGCCAAGCATGCCTGCTGACCATTCCCAACTCCCTGCCCCTTCCTACTGGTAGGGATCCCATGTGCCAGGCCCTAAGCCTTGAGTGTGCTTTGGCTCCTGAAATTGGATATTCACCTTGGGTCTTACTCCACGATCCTATTCCAGGAGAGGCTTAGCTCTATTTTCCCCTAGGTTAGTTTGGTAAACCATGTGCTTGCCAGTTCCTACCCATGGAGATATCCTGCTCCCAGGCAGAACCCTCCCAGGGATGGCAGCAGGTCTTAGTTTATGAATGTGGTACCATGCTCTGCCCATCCATAAAGGAAAAAAAAATAGCTCATCTTTGAGTTGAGAGACAGAGCCAGTATGTAACTGCTACATGCAGCTGCCCTAGCCACACCTCCAAAATAACTTTGGGAAGATGAACCTGAAGATGTTTGCCATATGCACCACTCATGATGTGGGGTATTCTCATGGCTGGTTCTGCATTCTCATCCTGGCCATTTTTCTTGGAGAAAATGTTTCTGTCAAGTTGAGCACTGCCATCAGCTCCCTTGGTTTGAGTCCCTTCAATGGACAATGAAACCAGAGAAACAACAGAAGAACACAAGCAGGGCACACCATGGATTCCTCTGTGGACTCTAAATGCAGGTGGTTTCACTTCACTGGGAACTGGGGATGCAATGCAGAGTCAGAACAGTGTGCTTGGAGGTGGGGCAGAGAGCAGAGCCCATGGCCCTGACTAGGTCCTGCAAGATTCATTCCAGCAGGGTTCTTCTCTGTTTGCATGGGTGGGACAGTTGAGAAAACCTACAACGATCTTGGGAGGCTGAAAGAATAATGATCATTCATTTCTAGCCCAAATTCATTTCTGTGGTGCAGTTGCCAGGATGAAAACTATAAGGAGTGGCCTGTCTGTCTGTTCTATCCCTACAAGAGGGTGAAGTAGGAGATGATCTCAACCTCAGTTTTCTTCACCGTCCCACCACCTCCTCCTGTGGCAGCAACATGCTCTTCTATAAGCCAACCTTTCCATTTCCCCATTAAAAGTGAAATCTAACTCCCCTCCCCACCATCTGGGCTGGACTTAGTAATTTGCTTAACCAGTAGTGTGAGAAGGAAATGACATTTTGGGACTCCTGAGTTTAAGTTATGACAATCTTTACAGCTCCCACCTGAATCCCTTGGAATGTTTGTGCTTGGGATACTTCCTCTTGGACCACAGCTGCCATAATGTAGAAAGCCTAGCCACATGGAGAGGCTGTGTGTAGGTGCTCCAACTGACAACTGCAAGTGAGCCCCAAGCCAACAGCCAGCTCAACTACCAAGGAAGGAAGATGCCCTCTTTGATATTCAGCCAATGAAGCCTTTATCTGACTCCCACCTTGGCTTCCTTATAGCTGCAACCCCAGAGACCAGAGGTAAGATCACCTCGTTGAATTCAGTCAATCCACAGAACCAGGAGAGATAACACTAGAGTGTTGGATTAAGCCTCTAAATTTTGGGGTGCCTTGTTATGCAGCAATAAATACATACATTCACCCCCAACTCTGTGGCCTCGTTGAGGCTGGCCTGTTCAGGAGCATATTCTGACCCACAATATGGCCCTACCATACCCCTTTCTGTCAACCAACAGGTAAGAGAGTCTAACTTCTCTTTTAATTCTATTCTATATGGGAAGTTTCTCAGCTAGCTTTTTACTGGCCCTGCAGCCAGAAGCCCTGAGCAGGTCCCCAACCAGAATAAAAGTGAGTTCTCCCAGCGTCAGCTAGGGTGACTAAAATAGCCTTCTGCAGAGTTCATGAGCATTTACTCTCTCCTGTAAGCTTCTGTCTGGATTCCCTTTCTCTGGAAAAAGCCCCACCTGAAGAAGGAGAGGGTAAGGCTTCAGGCTCAGGGTTGCCAACAGGTCAGCAAATCCATTTCAATCACACTGCTCCCTCTTACTGACATTTGCACATCTGGTACTTTGTAGAATTTTCTCACCAGAGTTCAAGGGCGATGAGTCAAAACTCTGAGACAGTTCTGGAAATATTGACAGCTTACTACTACTGAGCCAATGGAATAAATCACCCACAGGCTTCAAAGATGCAGCTGGCAGCAGAACTCAGAGAGCAGAAAATGGGTTTTTGCACACCTCAGTGCATGTAAGATACACTGGCTTCTCTACTGCACACACAGAAGCCATGTTCAGGGGTAAACAATAGGTCTTGAAAGACGCTACTGCCCTCCCCAAGTAAATCTTGAGGAATACCTAAAGATGAGTAATCAGAAAGGGTCACTCATAGAGTCTATGCCTAATTATTTTTAAGTAGAAAATTAACATAAGTGAAAGGCAGAGGGCAAATATGTATCATAAGAGATACTGAATAAGAAAAAGACTGAATTTAGACAAATAATTCTCCAGTCTTAAAGAGATTACACACACACACATACACACACAAATGCTATGACATGGAAAGAAAAAGATATTAGGATTCTAAGCAACCTTCCCAAGGAAAAAATAGGAGACAAAAATAATTTTAAAAAAATGAAAATGGCATTGGCAGTAACAAATATACAAATCATCGCCTGGTTTAAAACAGTCTCAGCAACAAAATAAGAAGGACCAAGAGGGTGAAAAGGAAGTTATCAAGATTACCATGATGTTATGGGTTGACCTAAAAGAAAATCCAATATGCTCCCATGCCTTGCTTTTCCACAGTAGAAAGGAAAGCAAATGGAATATAAAAGACTTGAAATTATAAAAGAGCTGATGATAAAACATGGTTGGGACAATGTATGCTTATGGCACTGCTCCCTTACAAAATTGTACTAAAAGGAGAGTAAAATAATAAGCAGGGTTAAAACTTCAAACCAAGGAGAATGCTAAAGAGACCATGTTGCATGAGAAAGTTTGCAGTTTGGAAAGCAAGTAGAAGAGAAGCACCTTAGGCTGAAACTTAAGTGCCTGTGAAAAGTGACAGCAACGAGAAGAAAGCCAGTCCACCCCATGGATCCCCAGAAAGTCTTAAGAGCTAGGTGCTCCAGGAGTCAGAGGAGTGAGGTAAGAAGTAGAAAACAGGGGAATGGATCCAAATTCTGGCTAAGAAGCAGTTGAGCCCCATGTTGCCGGCCTGCCATGCTCTACTAGGTGAAACTCTTTTCTACTCAGAGGGGCTCAGGATTCAAGGAGGTAGGTGTGAAGGGCTATACCTTGGAGGGCCAAGTGAAAGTCCATAAGCTGCTGCAAGACACTGGCCCCTTCTTCCACCCTCTCACAGAACCCTGGGCCATCTTCCTTGGAAAGACTGGTAGACTCAAAGAAAAGTTCCTGAATGGCCAGGTACCCCCTGAAGAAACTTCTGGATACCTGTCTGAAACACCCTACAACACAGCCCCTTCATCAATAAGCCCTGCCCTATATAAAGAGCTCTTCCCATTCACTTTTACCGTCTCCCTCTCAAATTCAGAGTCACGAGACAGCAGGAGAATGCCTTCACCGTGAAAGACAAGCCAAAACATGTGCAAAATTGGAACTTAAAGGCAGAACTTGGAAAGCACAATAACTAACATCTTCCAAAAGATAACATATGATATTGCATTCAAGAAGTAAGAACAATTTATGTTAGGAAGGAAAGAAGGAACACTTAAAAAACAAGGTAAGAAGAAAGGGCTCATTGGAAATTAAAAATATGAGAGCTTAAATAAAAAATGCTTGAAAAGTTGGAAAGACAAAATTGAGAAAGTCCTTAATTATGCAAAACAATATGATGAAAATATCAGAGAAAAGAAATTAGAGGATTAAATCAGGAAGTGCTACACTTCCTTTTTCCTTTAGGAAGTAAGTCTAAAGGAGAAAAAAGAGTGGAAATTATTTTTGAAAATATTGCAGAAATAAAGTTTGATTTTTCTCAGCATAATCAATGTAAAGAACCACTCCAAGGCACATCACTGTGAAATTTAAGAACAGCAGAAGAAAGAGAATATCCTAGATAACATGAGAGAGACAGAGAGAGAGAGAGAGAACGGACTTCTCAATAGTCACATGGGATGTCTTCAGATTTCTGAGGGAAGAGGATTTCTAATCTAGAAACTCTAGTCCCAGCCAATCACAAATCTTAGAATAAAGACAGTTCAGACATGCAGTGGCTCAAAACAGTACACTTCCCCCCATTTTTCAGGAAATTACTGGAAGATGTGCTCCACTAAAATGAGGAAATAAATTAAAGAAAGGAAGATTGGGAATCAGGAAGCAAAGACCCTCTGTGAGAAGGGGAGTCCCTTACACAGCTGTTCACAGTCCTGGACACCAGGGAGCTGTGGGGTGGAGGAGGGATCACCTAATATAATACAACATAGAGAAATTATATTAAGGTGGATTAAAACTCCTTTGGAAATTTTGGGAAGGATCAATTATCATTATAAAGAAATATAAGCTAATAAAAAAGTGAGATGATGATAAATTATTATGGCAATTATTAATTTTGAGAAAGACATAAAGTTGCACAAGAAAGAATATATAATTGTAACATTCTGTTTCTCAGCATTTATTCATGTAGCGAGGATTTAAGGAGTAACAATTTCAAGGAAGGCATTGTCCTAGGCTATGGAGATGAAGCAGGAACAAAACAGATTAAGTCCCTGTATTGCATCCTTGAGGGAAGGAAAGACAAAAGAAGGTTATGAAAAAAAAATGTCAGGGTAAGGAAGATGGAGAAAACCTTAGGATGTTCAGGGGAAACTTCTAGTTTGTTACAGCAACAACTGATAAGCAATAAACATTACTTACATATGTAAAATAATGAAAACAAAAAGCAGTAATTAATCACAATTTTGTTAGCTGAAGAGAAGTAGAAAGAGTAAGAGGAAAAATCTCAACTTTCATCAAAGGAAGTTATTCAATAACTTTTAAAATTTAAGAATCAAGAAAGAGCTTGTTATTTAGAAATAGGGAAGTATGCATAAAAAACAAAAAACGAAAAAACAAAAAACAGAAAATTTGAGTTTTGTTCTTTCTGGAAAATAAAATTGGGCCTTGGGGAAGTGTGAGGCAGAGTACATTTTACTCTTAAATTATGTGCACATATGACCGATGAAAATAATAGACTCATTTAGTAGAATTAAATATTCCTACAATGCCATGCTCAAGTCTACAACTTTAAAGAACACAACCTATGCGATATGTGTGTTAATACAAATATATATATTTACATATTTATCAACATCAAACTTAGTCCAGAATAGTTACTGAACTCCAAGGCACAGAAAGAGTCCTATGTTCACCCATGCAGAAAATCCACATGACTTACAAGGGGAAGAATTGGGTTTGACTCAGATTTCTCCAATGCAATATTCAAGGCCAGAAGTCAGTGAATCAATATTTACAAGGTTATTAGTGGGGAATGTGTCACCCAGGATTTTCCTACTTAGTCAACTTGTACATAAAGTAAAAAGACAAAAGGCGGATGCTATCAAGTAGCAACAATTTAAGAAATTCATGAATCTCTCTTGGAAAAAGAAAAACTGGATGAAATCTGACCAATCAAGGGATAAATCGAAATTTTTTTTTTTAAAAAAGGAAAAACTGGTTAAAAACTGGTGGTGAGCTCTAAATCCATTTAATATAAAACTAAGACTAAAAAACTGAGGTAATTGTGGTTGAAGAACAGAATGTAAATGTTATCAAATTTGAAAATGAAAAATTAATAACTTAAAAAATTAAGATATTATGAAAAACAATTCAAGAACCCAAGATTGTACTAATTTCTCCATATCTCAGAGCAGGGAACCAACAGAAATGTCTCAAGTTGAAATGGTTTGGTGTAAAGGCATAAACAATTCAATCTACTTTAAAATGGGAGGAATCTTAGAGAAATGAATCTCTCTTGTGAAGAGACATTTATCTGAATATCAACAACTTCTTTTGTTCTTCTCTTTTTTAAATTCCATTAAGACTGAGCATTACAACTTTATTTTAAGATAATTTAAGTAGGAAGTGGGGGTGGGGAAATAAGATGAAGGTGATCAAAAGATACAAACTTCCAGTTATAAAATAAATAAGAACTGGGGGCACAATATACAGCATGATGACAATAGTTCACACTGCTGTATGGCATATTTGAAACTGTTAAGAAAGTAAATCCTAAGAGTTCTCATGACAAGGGGAAAAATATATATTTTTTCTTTTTTTTATGTCTATATGACACATGTTAACTACACTTATTGTGGTACTCATTTCAAAATATATGTAAGTCAAATCTTTGTGCTGTACACTTTAAACTTACACAGCACTGTATGTCAATTAGATCTCAATAAAACTGGAAAAAAATAGTGTCTTAAAGGTATTTCAAAATTTTTTAAAGAATTTACCTCAAAAATAAACAAATAAAATAAAATAGCAAATAGGATCCCATCCTGTAAAATGATATGTGTACTGACTGATCCTTTACCAGCACATATACAGAGGACTGGAGCAATAGCCACAAAGAAATGTTTATTTCTAAATGATGAGATTTAAAATACTCTTTTCAGTTTTTTTTTTTCTTTGTACTTTTTGGGTTCCTTGCTGTGCTTTGCTTTTTAAACAAATAATAATATTTGTTTAATTTTCATAAAACAAAAAAAAAGACAAAAAGAAAGATTTACTAACTGGTAGTTATTTTCTGTATGACACTGACTGTGCTCAAGCACTGTGGAAAATGCAGAGGTAAGCTAACTCTACATGGACTCTTTCTGTGTAGTCTAACCAAAAAGACAAAACTAGTGGTGATGATGGTGATGGAATTATGATATAGTTACAAATAGATGACATATAATATAGATACATAACAGACAGAAAGACAGCCAGATAGATATAGAAATAGATGATGGCACAGCAACACATAACTGGAGAGCACCTTGCATTTGCATCCAAGTTTACCATAATTTGTTCAGTAAGGAATCTAAAGTAGAAAGGATTCCTGGACGTTCCAGTATTGTCTAACTCAGTCAGTAAAAGGTGAAATATCTCTCCACAAATGCTGTTATTTATTAAGATATTTCTCTAATTCCTCATTCATAATAACATGTTCTATTTGAATAAAATATTATGCTAATATTTGAATTAGATATGCTAGATTGTTCTGATAAAAAATTTTTTAGAGATTATAATATCTACAAATTAAAGGGAGAGTGACCACTGTTCTTTTCAGCTTACTTACATGCATAAAGAAAGCCTAGATTTTCAGATCAAGAGGCCAGTTCATCCAATCTCCACCATTCACCTGTGACAGGAAGACAGAGCCAGGGAGAGGGGACTGCACGCAGGTAAGAAAGAGACTGCCCTTGTAAAGTACCCAGCAACATATCTAGCTGCTCTTTCTCAGCCCCTCTGGTGTGCCATGCTCAAGAAGCTACCAGAAACTAGAAAAAAAAAAAAGCATGGAAGGCTAGAATCAGAGAGAGCATGATTCCAGTGTATCTCGATCTCAGACTTCTGGCCTCCAGAGCTTCTGTTGCAGAAAAGTTGCAAAAATCAGACCAGCGAGAAAACAAGCAGCACTCGGAGAGCTGGAGAACTCAGATTTATTACACCGGCATCCCAGAGGAGCTAGCGCTTTGAAGATCTGGGTCCGGGGCTCATTTGCAACTTTGCTTATATAGAACTTATTTGGCATGGGCTGATTGGTTAATTTGTCCTCAGATGGTTACAAAGCGTGGGAGTTGCTAAGGGGTACAGGCAGTTACATATGTTACTTAGACAGAACAAGCAAAAGGAAAGATGAGTCTTTAGTTAATTTCGAGTACGGCCTATGCAGCAAGCATATCTACAGAAGCAGAACAAAGAGCTGATTAACATTTTGAGTGAAAATTCCTCTTCATTTCGAGAAAGTACACTTCCATTGTTTCAAGCCATCTAGTTGTGAACTTTTGTTACAGCAGGCCTAGGAAACTAGAAAACACTCTCTTTATCTAGACTCTGTAAGTGTCCAGGCCACTCACTTCTCACAAGGGGGTCGCATTGGTGCAGACAGGTCAGAATGAAAAGAGACAGTCTTACCCAAATTGTATTTAAAATGTTTTACATTTTACATTTCACCAAACTTATATGAACACATTGTTGTGAACCTTCCTCCAGCCTTAGAAGGCCTGTAACACAAGCTGCTTCGTGAAACGAGGTTAGACCCTGTACCTGGGAACAAAGCACTGGTTTCCGAGGAATGTCTGTGTGATGTTCAGATCACAGATGAGGCTGCAGGGCTGCCAAGGTTCACACAGCCATTCTTCAAATGTGGTCCACAAACACAGACTCTCCAAGTGAGTGAATGAATGAAAAGGAAATTTGAATGCAAACGTAGTCCCTATCCTTACATTGCTGAAAGTCCAGAAGAATCTGACTGCACCATGCAGCAGAACAAGAAAATACCATAAAGCACACATGTGCAAATGCTCTAGGGAGGAAGGAGCAAATGTGGAAGTAGGTGCTGGATGCTTTATAGAAGAGGTGGCAGAAGACCAATACCTTAAAAACATGTGAAAATTTTAACCAAAGGTGTCAAGGCCCTACCTCCAGTCTGACCCAGAGTGTTTCTAATACCTGAGTTGGCTGAGTCACCACTCAGAAGTCCTATCACTCTGCAGAAGGAGCCTGGAACTGCTTTTGAGCCAACAGACTTTACAGCAGGCTTCGTATAGCCATCAACGTTGAGAAGTTTGGCGTCATGCCTAATGCCAACCTTAATTTCCCTTAGCAGGGTTTACAGGTGCAAGAAGTGTGTATGAGACCTAAGAAATGGAATTTTTATACCTGTGAAAGTGGAGGGAAAATAAATTAAAGCCAACCTAAAGGAAAAAGAGCATTAGGTAATTTTTTTCATAAATCCTGAGTTTTCAACATTTAGGGGTCTTGAAGTACACCTGGTTCCAGCCTCTTCCTTCACAGAAGAGGAAAATGAAACCCAAGAGTCCAGTGGCCTACCTGCAGTCACAATCATTCTGCTCCAAATGCCCTTTGCCATGCTTTCCCAACAGACCGGGCTAACCCTGCAACACTAAAATAATTGCTCTCACTGCTATACATTAACCAAAGAAGAAATAATACATTTTGGGCTCAATTTATCCCTATATGAAGTACCTTTAAAGGTGATATTAGAAGTCAGATCTTTACAGCTAAACAATTTGACAGTTAAAAAAAAAGTAGAAAATAAATTATTTTAAACTGGTGTATTTGAACTATCTTCATTTAAAACAATTTTTTCATCACATATTTAAATGTTCTGTTTGTTTCACTGATTGAGCTGAAATCTAAATATTTTCATCAAATTATGTACTCATTTGACTAAACTAATTGCCTTTACTTTGATTTTTTGACTTCAGGAATGCTCCATTTCACTGTTGGACCAGGCAGGACAGAGGAGTGCTTGGGTGAGAATGAGGATAATATCTAAAATCACACAAACAGTATGCCAAAACAAGTAATTAAGATAGAGAAAATTAGAAAAAGATTGTATCCATGACAGTGGGTCTTTAAATGTATTTTTTGTCTGATGAGGTCGGCACTCTAGCATATATTTGCCTTTTTCTTAAGTGACACATGGGGAAGAAAGTGATTGATGGAGGGGAAATACGGGGATAGGGTCAGGAGACAGAGGTAATCCTTTATCTGGGTTTTAGTGGCTCACTTTTCCTGGCCCCTTTTGAGCAACTAAAAGCACTATTTCTAGAAAAACAACTAATTAAACTGAAAGACAAATATCATATGATTTTACTTATAGTGGAATCTAAGGAACAAAATAAATAAACAAACAAAATGAAAACAGACTCATAGATACAGGGAACAAACCAGTGATTGCCAAATGGGAGAGGGCTTGGGGAGCTGGGTGAAAAAAGTGATGGACTAAGAAGTACAAATTGGTAGTTATAAAATAGTCACAGGGATGTGAAGTACAGCATAGGAAATATAGTCAATAATATTGTAATAACTATGTATAGTGCCAGGTGGGTACTAGAGTAATCGGGGGGAATCATTTTATAAATTATATAAATGTCTAACCACTATTCTGTACACTTGAAACTAACACAAAATAATGTTGAATGTCAACTCTAATTGAAAAACAAAAGTAAAGAGAACAATTTCTTGATGTTCAGGATTGAGGATTTATCACTTGAAAATTTTAGGAATAGGATCCAGAAAACTCTTCATTACTTTTCCATCTCTATACTTCCCATTCCCTTATTCTCCTATGACTCCTTCAAGATCCTACTAAAATCCCACACACATGAGAAAGAGTTTATGGTCTAATAAGACTCCTGATAGCTCTAATTTTTTTTAAAGAAATTTTACATTAAAGAATGACAAAAGATTAAAAAGAAAGCTTATCTTGGTCTATAATACTGTTCCCTGTGAAAACACTAGAATTCCTTGAAGAAATTGCTGATTTCATGGGTGACGCAGAGTAAATACAAGATGGGTTATACTATTTTATTATTCTACAAAGTTAGAAAGTGCTCCAAAAAAAGTGACAGGTCATAGTTCAAGGACACAGGGACAACTCCAAGGGGCCCTAGGGACTAGCCACATCTAAAACAATCTGAGCACCAAAATAATTAAGTACAGTATAAACCACTGAAAAATAAAAATTTATAAATCCCTGTCAAAAATAGAGATAAATAAATAAATGGGGAAAGGGGAGAGCTCTTGCTTAAAGCAATCCCAAGTGCCTACTGGTAAATATGGAGAAAGTTTTGAAGTTAGAAAATTAGTATTTTGCAAGTATCATGCTAAAGATTGGATCAGTCAAGAATCATTGATCAAGAGGAAAATTTTGATGAAGAGCAAGGTATTTTGCATGGCGCTAAAGTGTCTCCCTTAGATTGTTCATAGTCGTAAGAAAAAAAGCAACACCAATATAATAGTAATTATATTTAGCTATATATTCCACATATATAGTTGTACATAATTTAGTTTCTATATAATAGTAACCATATAGTAGTAAAAATATAATGATAAAATCAGACAGACATTGAGTGAGTGATCCAAACCAAAAAAAAAAACTTATCTGAAAGATGAGAATTACAGTTTCTTCTTGGAATAACCAATTATAAAGGATTAAGCCAGAAGAATTCAGAGATTCTCCAAGATTGGCTGTATCCATCTATTTGATGAGATCCACCTTTTCATGAAAAGGCGAGACAGGTGAATAGAAATTGAAAAAATAAATAAATAAATAAGAACCATGTATTAAAGGGCAAACATGCTGAGAGATTTAAAAATAATTAGGAAGAGATTTTAAAAAATGTATTGCTTCTATAATATGAGTAGCTACCTTAATTGAAGATGGAGCAAAGGCCAGGAAAATCTTATATAAGGCAGGAAATCCATTTTTAACACTGCATCATTCTTTGGTTAATTGTGAGGTCTCCAATGAAGACTGGAGTGGGATATTTTCCAGATTATAAACCCCATTGATACTAATTCTGACTTCTTTGCATCTGTTGCTGTCAGAAGGCTGATGCCAATTACCTTCTTTGCCGGGGTCTGTCTGCATTTTAGAACTGACCTTTCCATGTCCCAGGAACCTCTCAGACCTGGGCAAGTCAGCATGGTTGGTCACTCTGATTCTTGAGATAACTTCAGCATTTTTTGTTGTTCCTTACCTTTCTTTTCTTTAAGTTGATTGTTGAACTCTTTCCCAATTATATATGATTAAATGTGTAAATCCAATGAAAAGCAATAAAAACAGTCTTAAGTTATTACGACTGCTGAATCAAAGTACAATTTTCTTCTTAATGGAAATTATGAGGATAATAAAACTCTGCCACATATTTTATCAAAACATTACCTAGGACAGTCAATGAAGAAGGAGGAGAGAATTTCCCAGATAAAATGGAGGATGCTAGAGCCCAGTGGACCCTGGACCTAGCGTGGCCTGTCCTGACCCATGGAGTTGGCAACTTTGACACAAAGGTAAAACCATTGTGAGTTTAGGGGCAGAGCAAATGCCTGATGAGAGCCTCCAGGATCCTGTCAAAAAAGTGGCCTCAGAGCGGGGAAGCAGCTATTCTGAAGGTCAGGGCCACACAGAGTGATCTGTGATTCTGACTCCAGGGGCTGTAGTGAGAGCCTGAATGGCTCTCTGGATACCACAGGACAGAGGGCAAGTAGCTGAATCCAAGCCAAGGAGTTCAGGACGAACCAGAGACACCCTCTAGGACCAGTGGGAATGAGTTGTATCTGGAGCAAAATATATTGGACTAAAGAAAACATGTTATTAAAATTAATTTTGCCTGTTTCTTTTTACTTTGAAATATAACTACTAGAATATTTAAAATTACACATGTGACTCACATTATATATTTTTATCAGATAGTTTGGTCTAGATTGTTTTCTTCATGAGACTGGATGAAGCATCACAGTTAGAAATTAATCTATGTTCTATAAATTATTGAAATTGTTGGTGCGGCACCCTGGAAATGAAGTCTGTGAAATTCATATTCACAGCACATGAATTATTCTACTTGCCTGGCAAAGCCTGTCCTCACCCAAGTCTAGGTGGACTTGATTTCTGAAAGCATTTGGCACAAAGCGAGGCTTAAACCATATTAAAAGGTTGAATTTTTTCCAAGTGCAAGGAGAGGCTCTCAAAAGACTTTAAGGAAGGACATAACATTTCACTTATATTTCCAGAAATCCATTTTTGCTGCTGGGAAGCCAAAAGGCCATTGCATTAGTACAGGTAAAAGATGGCAGTTGCCCCATTGGTTTAAAGGTAAGTGTTTAACATTAGCTCTTTAGAGAAAAGAAAAAAAAAAGAGAGAGAGAGAGAGAGGAAAAAAAAAACCCTGACTGAGACTTTGTCAATGTCTGTGATGGAAATATTCCCACTGTGGCTGATTTCCACAGGTGAAGTTACTGATGACAAAGCTGGGAAGAGGTATTAATCCTCAACTCTCAGGATTGAGAACTAGCCATCGCCAGCACACCATGGCCTGGACTAGAACAATAGCAGTGAAAATGGAAGGGAATGGATGGGTGGCATTTGCAGACAGAGTTGATAGGACTTGCTAACGGACCAGACACAGGAATAGGCGCATTCGAGTATAAATCCTTGGTCTATGAGTTGGGCGGCATAGCTATTTGCTAAAGGGAGTAGAAGGGGGATGGTATAGAGGTGGAGCTTCAGATTTCTCCTATAGACATGCTAAGTCTGAAACATGGAAATGAGAGGGATCAGGTCAGCAATTGGGCATGAAAGACTAGAACTTAGGAGACAGGTCGGGCCTAGAGACTGAAATTCAGGAATCATAAGGAAAATAGGGTCTTTTAATCCACATAAAAAGATGTACTCACAAAGAGAAAATAAAGAGAATGGAAGACCACGTCCCCCACAGAGAGAAGGGGCAAGTGAGAGGGCGAGGAAGGCTGGGAGCACCTGAAGGAAGCTAGTGTCCTGCTCTTGGCTGACACCGTTGGGACAGTGGACACCACCTCCCGTCCCTGACTGTTTCCACATCTGCTGTCAGCGGTCACCATCCAGCTCCCTGAGTAAAGCACAGCTCCTTCTTCCTGGATGTGGAAACTCTTTGTGGCCCAGGGCCAGTGCACATTGGAGGCCAATCAGTGCAGGCAGATGCTTGGCCTGAGAGGGTGACATTTCTGCCCAGGAAACGCCAAGCTGGGTCCAGCAGAAAAAAATTGAGATTCCTGGGCAGAGGACTAGCCTGCCAAGTCAGCATGGAGCTAGACTTCAGATTTCCATTCTAGCCACCCTCATTTGGGGCAGACACCCACACCAACTGTTTCTTCATCTTCTGTTCCTTTGAGGGACCAGATGGTTTGCTTTGTAAATCAGGAATTTGAAACATGAAACGAAAAGAGCAGTCTTAGTCTCTCCATAAACCTGCTGGATCCTGCTGTTCTGTACCTGCCAAACCACCACCAAGCTCCGCCTCACCAAATGATTTGAAAATGTCAAGGTTGGAGTCACGTTCCATGCCCTTCCCAAAACTGCCTCTTCGTCTCACTACTTCAACTCACCAAAACATGCCGAGCATCGTGCTAAGTTGTTTACACATACTACCTCCTTCAGTCCTCCCAACAACTCTTGGATGTGGGGACTCATATGAGCCCCACTTACAGGTGAGAAAATGGAGGGCCAGAGGACCAGAGTCACTTGCCCGGCAAAGTGGCTCCAGTCTCACCAGTAATCACTGTGTATACTGACTGCCGAGTGTGTGAGTCTCACTCTCTTGCAGTGTGGACTGCGTCATACCTTCTTCCACTTTAGTATATCTTTGCAACAACCATCCAAAGTAAGACTTATTGCCTATGAGAAGGTTGAGGCTCAAAGGGGTTTAGTAACTTAACACAGCTATAAGTGACACATTTGGAATTGAAATCCTCATCTCTTTAATTCTAAAGCCTCTACATTTAACCACAGCAACAGAAATAGATTTTACCCTGTAAATCTAGATAGCAGAACTAGAACACATGAGTAGAAAAAACGAGCAAATGGCATCTCTATTTAAGAGATTGATAAAGAGGGAGGTGCCAAGAACTTAGAAGCACAAGATCTGAGTTTGAGTTTCTACCCCACCAGCTCATCCAGCTAGGGCAAATTGCTTAACTTTTCGGACTCCCTTTTCTCTAATTGCAAAATGTCCTTCCTACCCCTAAGGATAGTTAGATTGTAAAGTGTCTTATTATTGTTGTGCTTTCATCAGTGAAATTCCAGAATGGCTTCTCATTCTGGTAAAATGTTTTTGTAGGTTTCTCCCAGTAAGGCTCCAGCTCAGTGTTGTCATGCAGAAGAGGAAGCTCGAGCTCAGAAATATATCACAAAGTTGCCTTCCTGGGCAGGAGCTAAGCTGGACAACCTGCAGATGAACTTGTGCATGATAGCTTATCTTCCAGGGACCTAGCTTGTAGGATGTGGATACGGTTCTACAAAAAAAGGTCATTAGGGTCAAATGCATCAGGAAAATGCTGAGTTACACAATTCACAACTATTTTCTTGTCCAGAACTTCTCAGAATCTTTGTGCTTTAGCGCATTGTGTGACTCCATAAATAGTATATAGAGTTTCTTAAACATCAAGAGTTGCTTTTTGGGAATTGTTTTTTCAAGGAGCATCTCATAAGAATAATGGCTTATGACACCCCCTGGGAAATGCTGCAAGCTGGGAAGGTTTAAACAATAAGTAGCTGAGATGGGAAAGTGTCTGGGTGGGCCCTCAATTCCTCAGCAGGCTCATATCTTACCAGCGGCTGCTTATTGCTTCTAGTTCGTTTCTGGCACGAGGACATATTTACCTTATTTAAAGCGTTCTCTTTACGTTAGTAGTTCATGTATTGTTATCGTTGTTACTTGCTGCAGCAACTTAGGAAGCCCCCTCTCCCTCCGCCCCCCGCCCCCCCGCACAGGTAATGTTTGGCAGTAGATATTTCAAAACTCACCCCTCAGTGTCTCACTGAGGAGTGTCCCTGCTCCCAGTCCCCAAGCCTCACCGCCCAAGGTGATCTACGGACCTGAATCCCTGTACTGCCTATTGGGGAAGAGGATATTTCTGTCAGAAACCTTTGAATGTCTCTGGATTGCTAAACGAGGAAAACTTCCTCTAATTGAATAATCCAGTCTAAAAAGAGAAAGAAAAAGAGCCAAGGACTTTGCATTACTGACTTTGTGAACTCTCAGGAGAAAAAATAAATCCAGTGAGGTCAAAGAAAATGCCTAGGAATCTTAATTTACTAGAGATTTCTTGGGGGCCCCAGGAAATATGTGCCCTGCACCAGGCAGACTCAAAGGGTTAGACAGAAGGAGCCAAGCAAAGGCCAGAGAGTAAGACCTGGCTCCAGAGCTGCAGAAACGAACACTCTGAATTGTTCTACTTGTACCTGTAGCTTCACAGGTGAGAGGGTGGTCTGGTGGCCTCAGCTGTCACCTCACAGATAATCAGGATTGATCAGTGGATGCTTTGACTGCACTGGATCCTCTAATACAGGGTTCTGTGGCATGGGGATAAACTTCTCAACTGTGCTTCAGAATGGCCCAGACCAGCACCATCCAGCAGCACTTTCTTCAATGACAGAAACACTCCATGTGCCCTGCCCAGTATGGTAGTCACTAGACACATGGGGCTATTGAACACTTGAGATGTGACTAGTGTGACCAAAAAATGAATTTACTTTTTCCATTTTACTGAAATTTTAACAGCTACATGTGACTATTTTACAGGACAGCACTGTCTCCAGCCACGTTGCTGCTGTGATGTTACATAAGTGTTTAGAAGACAGAACAAAGGGATTCTGTATTCTCCAAGCTGTCTTTGTTCCCAGCAAGGGACAATACCCCAACCCTGGGTGAGGCACCCACGTAAGTATGAGGACACTGTTGGTTTGTCACAATGCCTGAGGGACACTACTAGCATTTACTGGGTAAGAGCCAGGGAAGCTAAATGACCTGCAATGAATAGAGCAGTTCCCTACAAAAAATCACCCTGACCAAATGCTAACACTCCACCCCCACTCAAGCTGCCCAAGACAGAGCCTTAGCAAAAGCTGGGCTGGTTCTTGTCCACTACACAAGTTTATGTGGGTTGGGGCTAGGATAGTAACAACAGGTAACTAACTACAAGCAAGTGTTTGCATACAGAATATGTGTGTGTATACTCAAGCATTGTGCATAATTCAGTGAGACACTGCAGTTGCAAGTATTCATCTGATTGGTCAGTTTAAATCCTATTCTCGGATCCTGTAGTTTGTTCACAATCTGTATCAACAGTAACTGGAGTTTGTCTCTGTAAAATAACTCCTGTCAGAGGTCGCCAGCCTGGGCTCCCTCTGACCAGCAGTCCCCAGCACAAGCTCTACACATGCTTTACAGCGCCACCTGGTGTCTGCAAAATTTCGGACACTGGAGCCCTGAAGCTGACTCCATAAACTTAATTAAGGGGTTGCGGGGAGGGGGGGAAGCTGGGGACAGGAGGAGAAGGAATAAACCACAAATAAAGGTCTTTCCATTCAAAAAATTTTTTCTGGTGCAGAAAAGCATGAGGTGGGTCTTCGGAGCTCTGTTACAAGGTGAGGTCTGAGGAAGGTCTCCAAAGGGTCTCCACGAGTTAACCCTGTGGCCAGTGCCTCCCAGGAGGCACTCCTAGTGTCTGGCTCACAGAAAGCCCAGGGCAAAGCCGGGACACAGTCTGACTTGGGTCCACCAGCTTCCTTTGGCCTTGCTCTGTGGCCTTCACCACCTGCTTTTCCATCCACACTTTGAGTTCCTAATCTCTCACCCACAGTGGCTCCTTCCAGGTGAACTTGCAATGTGCTGTCTTGCTTTCCCTCATCTCATTGCTAAAGTAGGATGGCTTACTTGTGTGGATTAGACAGTGTTTGAGTTCAGACCTAGGTCTGGGGAAGGGCAGGCTGAGGGGACATCTCCAAAGGACCAAATATGCCCTGTACTTAAGCAAAGGAGAAACAAAACATAAACAAGGAAACCTGTGGACACACGCAAGCTAGAATCAAAGCTGCTGAGAGAGGTGCTCAAGGATCTGTTGATAAACACAAGAATTTCATTTTCAGCAGCCTTTCTTTTGCATGTCTATTAGGTCTAGAGCTTTGCTACTATAGACTGATAGAAGTCTAGTTTTCCTTAAACCTCTCTCCTCTCCCTATGTTTATATTCTCCCCTCACCCCCAAGAGTGTCTCTTAGTTTAATAATTCAAGGAAGCTGAATTATGAGAAGGGATCAATGTTAGCATGAGAAATGCTATTATTTACTCTTCAGCAAAGAACCTGGAAGGGCTTGATCCACTCATGCTTATGACTGTGAGGGTGTCTGGACTGTAAGGATCCATCTTCACCCTCCTGTGATAAACTCAGAATGAAGATCTCCAGGGCCCATGGTAACTCCTCCAGAATGGAAGAATATTGAAGCTGGGGTATAAAAGGGATTCCCAAGTGTACATGCAAATGTGAAAACTGCATGCCAAGAAGGGAAATTTATACCTGACCTGAAGCCTCAGCTTCCCAGCTGCTTTGGCTTTTGGCAGGGGACCAGGGCAGTTGCATCACACACTCAGAGGAGCCTGCACCTGGGGTCACCTTGAATTGCTCAATAATTTCATCTTTGAATTTGTTTTGTAAGCAGACCATTGGAACAGTGGAGGTTGTGCCAGGGACTTGGAGCCCCTGCTCCTGTGGGCCTTTCTCCCCAGACCCCAAGTCAGGTTCTTGGCAGTCCAGCCTGCTCCCTGCTCTGCCCTCCAACCTGCTTCTGCCCTCCGCCCCAGTGACCTGGGTGTGGGGAGAGTAAGTGTTGGACACACAACCCTGTGCCAAGTTGAACAGTAGGGACCAAGCCCTCATGAGGATCTGCTCCCAAAGAATCCACATAGACTAGCAACTGCAAAACACTGTGACCTGCAGAGAGACACAGAGAAGAGGATTTTTAACAAAAGGGTTTGCATTTTCATTTTACACTGGGCCCCAAAAATCATGTAGCCAGTCCTGTCTGGAGAACACCTCCAAACTCCAGACTGAGAGCTAGCCAAAGCTGGATATGAGTCATGAGGACCAGGAGGGGATTTCAGGCAGCTGTGGGGAAACTGTCACGAGTCCTGAAGTTCAAAGTCATTTGGGGAATGGCATCTATGCACACCCTGGGCCAGGATGCTCTGCAGCTCAGAGATGATATACAACTTCCCCGAGTGCCTAGGTCAGTCTGACCTCTACTAGTTCACCCTGACCCTATCTTCACTTGAATTTGCAATGACCATCAGGACAATCTGTGCCCATAAGTTGTATCTTCTGCAGCTGTCCAAAGGCACAGTTGATGCAAAGAGATCAGGAAATGGGGAGCAAGATGGTCTGCTAGACAGTGAGCACAGAAGACAGCTCACCATTCTTTGTAGCCATATAGTGTCTCAATCCATGTTTACTGGATGAGTAAGAACCAACGGTGTAAGGAATCTCCAGGGTCTCAACAGCAGTCAGGTCTTGAGTAATCAACACTTCCATGCCATTCATTTCCTCTTCTTGCCTTCTACACTCTTCTGATAACACAAATATATGCAGTGTTTTTGCCAAGAAAATTGATTAGGATCGTAGCATTAAATTATTTAAGCCAATGTTCAGCTCTGAAAATAAAATCTGAATCTCTCTCTTTAACATACCTGCAAGATGACAGGATCATCTGGCTTCCGGTGGAATGTTCCTCTATTTAAACACATACCTAGGCTATGAGTATGGACCTTGACATAGTGGCTTGTGTGAAGGTGGGAGTGACACAGTTAAAGATATGAAGGGGAAATATTTGGAAATTGAGGAAGCTATTGAAGATGTCAGAAAACCCAACTCAGCTACAAAATCACCCCCAAATCTAAGAATGTATCAAAACACGTGTTGCTAATTCTATGATGTTCTAAATGTCATAGTTTGTGAGTTGTTAGTACACATGACTTTAGCCCCGAAGTTAAAAACATTTATCTGCACGGTTCTGTGAGTGTATCACTCTATCCAGTGATATTTATAAAAGCATCCTTAATTTAAAAAGCAAACAAACAAAAAACATTCAATCAAATCCCAAGTAACATTTGCTAAAACTACTTACAAGGAGTTACTGGCAGCAGGACTGAATTTAATCACACTAAAAAGGTGAAACATGACTTTAATTTTGAACCGAAATCTTCTGAAAGGCGAATTCTACAAGCTGTCTTTGTAATCAACTATTGCAGCATTGACTGTCCTCACCTTTAAGGTTCTCAGTGCAAAGAACATAAGATGTAGAACATCTGCATCTTGAACTGGGGAGCCCAAATTCTAGAAAGGGCTTAAGAAGGGCTTTAAGAGGAAAGGCAAGTTTTCTGTGTACAATTCTATTATTGAAAAGGAAAGCTCAAGTCATCTTTGTTTCCGATTTTTTCTCCCAATTACCATCACTCCAATGTATCACCCCTGTAAAATCACAGCCAAATCATACCTTAGCTTCAGTAATACAACAATTTTATGGTTTTGCCCTCACCAGGCCCTGGGAAGCAGGTAGCTGAATGCATTTCCATGTGCTCATGTATTTCTCAGAGCACATCTTTGATCTTAAATGTGCCTTGGCCTAATACCTAGCAGAGTATGTTCAGTCCCTCTAAATCAGGCATGAAGGGCAGGGGGAACAAAGAATCTCACAAGTTAGAGAACATTTTCATGACCTTAGTAATGTCACATCTATTTGGTTTGAAAAGTGTTGCATGAATATTGGTTAACAGAAAATAAGTATGACAAAGAGCATAAATACAGGCCCAGTTCAAAAAACAAAAAAAATTACCTTTTGTTGAGTGTTTTTGTTCTTCTATTTATTAACATTTACTTAGTGCCTATTATGTGCCAAGCACTATTCTAGAAAATCCACTGGTGAGGAAGAGAATCAAGGCCCTCCCCTCATGGAGTTCACATTTCACTCACATTTACAGAAGTCTGAGCCAGTTGTTTTAAACGACATTGTTCACATTCCTACTTAAAAGTTAAACAAAAAGCTCCAACCCCTAGTTGACCTGCTGAAGATTCTTTTTTTCTTTTCAAACAAGTAATAGAAAACCAAGAAACTGGTTCAAGCAGCATCTCCCATTAGGTATCTTAACACAGAAAACATTCAGAATAAATTAATTCCTCTGGGTTTTCTAACTCACCTGAAAATGGGGATAACACAGAACATTTGTCAGAGCTAAATGCAACTGCTGAACTGTTTTCTGTTAAAATCCCATAATGAAATTTAGGAAATGTTAACAAAAATATAACTGACCGTAAAAGCTTTAAGGCCTAAATAGATTTGGTAGACCCTAAGGTGGCCAATTTTCCTCCCCTCGACCTGTGGAGACTGAAGGTTCCTGCCCCTTTGTGACTAGCTGAGTGGACTCAAGTGTGTCATTTCTAGAATGGACTACTTAATGCTGGCCGGCACTCCCTGGCCCCTTTCCCTTGTCCTACCGTAAGAGTGGAAGACATGGAACAGGGCCCTGAGCTGACTTATGATGCACATGGAACATGAACAAAAATAAACCCATTGTTTTAAACTACTGAGATTCTGTGGTTGGTTGGTTACTACAGCATAACCTGGCCCTTCCTAATACTCTTTAGAAAGTCATGCCTCCCTTATCACCAGACTGCATTATCTGTAGTTGTTTCATTAAGTTTATCAAAATAATGCTTATTAATTATGAGTTTATCTGTATCAATATAAGTACTGAATCAAAGCCTAAAATCCATAAGATATGAAAAGACGTAGAAACCAAACGGGCAATAAAGATAATACTTAAAATCAGGTAGAGAAAGAAATGATCTTCAAACTAGTTACAGGAGCAGAATTTATCTATCCAAATATCCAAAGTAGACTACAGAATGTTGAAAGTGGTTATTTAAAAAAAAAAACACCTCAAAACTGCATGGGATCAAGTTTTAAAAATGCTCAGAGAGTACGTGGTCCACAGCATCGTGAAGCTAAACCCTAAGCTAAAAGGCACAGGCTTGCTGCCTCCATTAACACAGTACAAGAACCAAAGAAAAGCACAAGTTTGCTCATCTGTGGTATGTGGAAAATCATCCTATATTTAGCAGCCAAGGCTGAAATCTTAGTCTCTGAAATCTAGCTGTGTTGTGGTCCCAGCAGCATTTTGGCCTATCCAAGATGGCAAATTAGTTCCCCTTAATCGGGTTAAATAAGTATTTCATGTTGACAAAGTAAGTGAACCCCATGGTGACAATACTGTTAGGTTAGGAATAAGTTTTCTATTTATTGTGATAATCTGTATGTTTATATTTAAGGTTCTTGAAACTTTTAAGAGAATCTGAACTAACTTGATTTTCATTTTAATTTGTGATTGAGAATTTAAGTACACAAACAGTACTAGAAAATTTGAAAATTTGATTTACTAGATGTATAAACTGGATTTATTAGCTTTACAAACGTTAAGTGCTTGCAAAAATTTTGAAAATTAAGTTTTCAGACTGCTCTAATTAGGTCCCTTGAAAGCTCTGGGAGATATAAAATCAGATATAAAAAATCAGATATAAATCAGATATAAAAAATTGGAAATGTAGTTTAAAACGTTTAAGTCTTAAACTCTAAAGGGATTTAATTAATCTAGTTTATAGGTGGGGCTAATTATGTTCCTCCTGTGCAAAGGTCTCTTGGCCCCTTAAAACATAATACTCAAATAGAAGAGGCTCGTTCTTTTTCAAAATCAGTATTTATCTCAGTCCTTTTTTCTTTCAAGGCATTTTAAATGTCCTTAAATTTAACATCAAATTAAAGTCAATATTGGGCCTTTTGCTGGTACTAGCCTAATGTACCAATAAGAAGGTAGAAGAAGATGGATTTTATTTATCCTTCCTAGCTGGCTCTCTGAATGCTACAAAATACCAGTGACCAAAAATCACACTCAGAACACTCCAAGGTGTCCTGAAAAGAAATGCAAAATCACATTACATCCAAGATCTGCTCCTTCTTCTCCATTACTTCTACCTCTTACTCCAACTTCTATTACGTCCAGGTATCAAATAATATTGATTCCCACTCTTATGAAGGACATGAACAATATTATAAAGTAGGCACTCAAAAAAATACGATTAAATAAATCCACTGTAATTAAGGTGCTACCTATGTGTAAATAGAGAATAATGCCATTCCACATTAGTTTTCTTAGCCTCCTAACCATGTATTTTTACCTCACTTAACTCAATGCAAGAATCTTCTCTTGGAAGATGTACTAAAGCCTCCCATCTCACCAAGCAGCAGACAGGGCGGTATTACAGTCGTAACTGGGTCAGCAGTTTCTTAAAAAGCCAAGTAATTTAAAGTAATTCCCAAAGGTACTTAACTCCCAAAGAGCAGGATATACAACTTAAGAGAATGAACAAAATACTGTTCTTGTATAATATAGCTTGAATCATAAAAACAATGGAGAATGTGTCCTTGGAAAAAAAGAAATAATCAAAGCAAAATTAATAATAAAAATAATCATACTTGTTTCAGATTTTATTTTCATAATTATCTTCCCATAGAAGCAATAATCATTTCCATAACAACACATTTAATATCCTACTCATCAAAGAGCTGGAAAAAATAGGAATAAAGCACAGATTCCATACACAAATACCATACTCTGCATATGTACAATTTAATATATTAAATATATTTTGTAGGCTGACTACACTTACAATATAACATAACATTGAATATTAATTTCTCGGCATGTTCATGCAGACTTCCACTTTGGTAAAAGTGGTAACATGAGTTCTGGAAAATATTTTTCCCTGTTGTAAACACCGACTCTTTCACTCTGACTATACTCCGAGGATAAAGACCTAAGTCTAAATGCATAAAGGTGGCGCCAACACTTTTTACTGGATGCCACACAGACGAACCCTGACATCAGAGAAATGTCCAACATCCTGTATGTTAGTTCTTAAAACATGGGCTGGGAGGGTGGAGAGAGGCTGCACTTCTGTAAAGCCTTTTATGTCAAGACTCCTTACTGGTACGGAATGCACTGATTCATTCCTTGTTTTTAAACATAAGAAAAGAGTAAAAGTAAAAAAAAAAAGTCTCCAAGGCGGTAATGGACAATACATGGTCTATAAAGAAATGGTGTAAAATACCTTTAAAATCTGCTAAATCTGTTTAAACAGATTGTTAATTAGCTCAAATGAACATTACTGTAAGACTCCTGAAGTTCCTCACTAGATCTAAAGGATACAGCAGCAATAATAGGATCTTTGAAATATTAATGTCATTAAAGATAACTGCCTAAATACAGTTTTACTGAGATTGTTCAAAGTTAATCTTCATACAATTATTGACAATTAGCTGCTACCTGCTGAACTATGCAAGTAAATTTAGGAATCAAAATGTCAAATTTATTAGTTTGAATGACCCCTTCAATAAAGATTTCCATCATAACATCCACCCAACCCCAAACACACCTGCGATATGAGGATCTTATTCTAAGCTTTCCCAGGTAACCAACTGCAACTAAGACCACTTGTGATAATCTACCTTAGTGTTTTCAGGAAGCCTGGCAAAACTAAGGATAGTGTACTTGCATCAGGTAGGACTCTACGAAGAGAGACAGGATGGGAATGAACAGGAAACCACTCTGGGTAGTGTCTGCCTGCAGAGTATAGACTGCTGGTGTTTGGAGCTTCTTTCTAATTAATAGATTGGGAGATGGGCCTAAGCCATACAAGATGAAAGAGGAATGCTTTAAAATAAGCTTCTTAGAAAATGTCTATAAAGGATCAAAATATTGGTAGCACAGTACTTGAAATATAAGTACTTCAAAATAATTTTTCTATTTCAGCTAAATTTTTGTGGTATACAGCATCTCTCATGTCAAATTACTGCCCTGTTGTAAGTCTAAATGAATCAAAATTTTTTGGAGGGAAAAAAATGTATATATAGATTGACAGGAACATTGCCTCTGTTAGAATGCCTAAAAAGGTCCACATTAGTTCCCACTTAGTTAAGAACCAAATGGATCAGGTAGAATACCCATATTTCAAAGAGAAATGGAAGACATTTACAGAATAACTTTCATATATTACCTTCAGAACTTTCAAATTTACGTATAAGATGTTAAATGCATCTTGTATTGGGCTAAATAATATTATAAGACTCAAAATAGCTTCCTGTCCCAAACTCACATCTGGAAAGATTTAATAATTTAAATGTACCTAATATCATGGGGAATAAATATCCTTTTCAAAACAATTGTTTAAAATACTATTTTGTTTAACTAGCGAACTTCAATTTTAGCAGCAATTATTAAATAAAATGCAAGGAACAATCTTAACAATAAATTACAAGAGCCCAAGAGAAAGAAATAGCTATGCTTACTGTCCCTTTTATTTAGAACATAATGAGTCTAGAATTTGGCTTGCAAACTTTAAAATCAACTGTATTTAAATGTGACCACTTTTTTCTGTTAATTCCTATTGCTGTCTTAGAAAAGCTCTTACGGAGAAAGGAGAAAAAAAACTTCACAGGTAATGGGTTACAATGGGTGATTTGGGGAAATGGTTATCTAAAAAATCAGTCTTTACTAGTATTCAAAGCCATGACTGCACTGACGTCTGAATAAGTTCCTTAGATAAGTTCCAAGTCCATGAATGGCATGTCCGGATTCTCTCCTTTCTTTCGGCAAAGTCTAGCACAGCCCTCCTGCATATTCATCTTCATCTTCCTCAGCAGCAGTCGCAGTGGTGCCTTCAGGCTTAGCCTGTGGTGTTGCTGCCGGTTTCTTCTTGATTCCCCCACCTGGAACCACCAAACTCAGGCCCAGCTTAGCATACTGTTAATGACAAAGCATGTTCTCAAAAGCTGTATAGCTAACATCTCCATAGGTGATGTCTCAACAACAGAATAAAAGGCAGCTTCCAGCTCTCTACCTCATAAAAACAAACACTACCACTTAAGGAAAAACAATCATGACAAAAGTCAACACCGCCCTGCTGTCAGATGGCTCATAACCATGACGTGACAAGTACACAACTAGCAAAAATGTCATAGGACATACTGAGTTAAGTAATATTTGTAGTTCCTATGAAATAAAGATCTGTTGAATAAATGAGTGTAAGCTAGGGACAATTCTTTAAGAAAATATACAAATTTATAAAAGCCTATTAAGGATTTACCCAGGAAAAAAATGGTTCTTCTATATACACTATGATAAAAAAAAAAAAATTGAAGGTTTGCAAGATCTTCAAAACTAAAGTTGCAAGACCAAATCAAATGAACAGGTGCTCACAAATTTACTTCAAAGGGGAGATCTGAAAGAAGAGAAACCCACTATCACAGTTCACTTTCTGTGTATGAAACCGTGTGAGGCTGTTTTGCAAACATGACCTAGTCTATTCTTCATGACAAGCTGGCAAGACAGGGACCATTTCTTCAAATGAGTTAACTGAGCCTTACAGGTAGTTAATTAATAACCGGCATTACATAGCTAGCTGTCACAGAAGTGGGATTCCAACAAGTACACTGAATTACAGAGGATACTGTATGATGGGTCTCTTTCAGTGAGCCTAGAAGAAACTTAAACTAAGCAAGCCATAGATGTCAATAGATGGAAGCTAAAAAATGGGGATGAATTAAAAAATAGACACATGATTAACACAGGTAGATGGATAATAATGGGCTATAAAACCCAATGGTTGACATTCAAACATTCTACTCCTACAGCAACATTCAGTGTAAATGCCAAGTTCCCTTTTGAGAGGTATCTTGAGGTAAAAAGAAAAAATAAATGAGGAAAAACTCACAAGTCCATAGGACAAAAATATCTCACTAGAAGCCTCTTGCATTCAAGAGGAAAAAAGCAAGCTATTCAAAAGGCCACTTACATCATTGTCCATGTACTTGAAAAGTGGTGAGTTGCAGACCTCTGACACTTGATCTTGGTCTTGCTGGTCATATCCTTCTAGAAGCTGTTCCAGTGCAGCACAATCTTCACTCCCATTGAACCCTGGAATGCTAAAGTAATAACAAGTCACGCATTCCCCACCTGTTCCCTCTCAACTAGGCATCCCAGCAGGTGTTTGGCAACATCTGGAGATATTTTCAATTGTTACAAGTGGGCAGAGGTCAGGGATGCAGCTAGACAGCGTACAATGCACAGAACACGCCCAAAGAAAAAGAACTATGCAGCCCAAAATGTCAACAGTGTCCAGATTGAGACTGCTCATTTTAAATATCTCTAACAGGAAAAGCCCTGATTCTGATCTTCCTGTAACATACAATCTGCAAACTTTACTTTTGTTTGTTCTTTTTTTCTTAGAAGGCAAATATAACAAAATCATGCAAATCACCCATGTTCATGGAAATCCCCAGGAGAAAAACACACAAAAGAACGCAAGTTGTAAAAATCCTGCTGTAAAAGCTGAAATGATAGTTAAGTGCTTTTATCACTGTGACACTTTTTTTTTTTTTAAGTTTCATGACCAGGAATATTTGTCTAAGCAGTTACCTCAAATTAACAGAAATGTTAACATTGCAAGTCAAGACAGTGCTGTCAACATCTTACCTGTAACTTTCTCTGACACATCTTTCCGCAGCCACATAGTCATTTCTGTGGAGATGAACTAAGACTTGAGCAATTGTTTTCTAAAACAAAACAGGTAATTATGGTCAAAATTTATGTCAATTTAAGTCAATTTCCTGACATCTGGAATTTAACTTTCTGAGTATTGGTTTAAACAAAGAGATTTATAGATTCTACAGTAATTTCCACAGGACATCTGAGGGAAAATATCCTGATATGCCATATACCTCAAACTTTAATGTACACACAAACCACCCAGGGGTCTTCTTAAAATGAAGACTTTGATTCAGTGTGCCCTCAGCAAGCCTGAGATTCTGCCATTTCCAACAAGCTCCCAGGTGGTCCTGATACCAAAAGTCTGAGGACCACACCTGGAGAAACAAAGCCTTAGAATGCCACCATGCATTTTAAAGAAAATTTCTTTTAAATATCTATACAGGTCAAATCTTGAAAAGAGAATAAAAAAGGGAAGGGCATAACTCTACAATTATACTTTGGAATTCTTAAAGAGATACTAGGAAAAGTGGAATGAATGAAAACCAAATAACAGAAGCAATGATAGCATTTATAAGGCAACAAAAGCATTAATAAAATCAAAGATATGACTAATAAGTTCTTATGGGTAAAATAGCTCTTCATTAAGTATTTTTCAATCTTTTTATTTCTATTTTTCTGATACCTTATTGATCTTCACGTTCACTGACACTTTTGTCATCTCCATTATCACATTAAGCCTACGGCAGTATTTTATTTCAGACACTGCTTTTTCAGTTTTAACCTTCTCGTTTAGTTCATTTTTATAATTTATATTATTTTGAAAACAAATCAGTCCTTTTGTCTATTCATTCACTTGTGTTTATTTTTGCCTCTTATAGCATTTATGAAGACTACTTCAAAGTCCTGATCTGATCATTCTAACAGTTGGGTCATAACTGGGTTGGCATAAGTTATCTTTTCTCCTGCAAACTGGTCATATTTTCCTGGTTCTTTCCATATGGAGTAATTTGGGACTGTATCCTAGACACTGAAACTTATGCTGCATAGACCCTCCTATAATTTTCAGGAGAGATGGATTTCCAGCAGGCAATCACCGCAGTCAGTCTGAACTGCATATTCCATCTGCTTTTAATGGACACTGACTCATCTTGGTACAGTCCCCTGCTCTGCTACTTGGGCTCTACCCCACACATGAGCCTTTCAAGGATGCTATGAGCCCTGGACAGTGGTTTAATCTTATTGTAGTTCTCAAAGCCTATGCTCCGCTGCTCTGGGTCTGACCCACACATGTACAGCTGCAGAGTAAAACCAAGACTTGTGTGGGCACGTGTGCGGACACTCACTCACTCACTCACTCGGGATTCCCTATTCCAGCTCCCCTTTCTGGGGTTTTCTCCTTGGTGTCTTAACTTATCTTTCAGTTCCTCTGGCCAAAGAGGTTGGGTTTCTTTTGGTGTTCTATCTGCCTGTGCCACCACCACAGCTGTAGATCTATGACTAGAGCTATATGACCAGCCACACAATCATTTCTATGGAGCAAAGCCAACGGAGAAAACAATGGGGCCTCTTTTCTCAGTTCCTCTGGTTAGAAGATGGGATAGATGGTTCTTTAAAAGTTTTAGCTGCTGGAACCTCTGCTGCCCAGCTCCATAACTGGGGCTCAAGTCAATGCCGTAAGAAAGACAGGGAAAAAACCCTGAAACACACTCTTGTACTGGTTGCTTCTCCAAGTGCTCACTCCCCTCCACAGTCTTCTTACTCTATTTACTTTTCAGAGTCCTAGGGTAATTGCTCTATATATTCTGTCCAGAAGTTTTACTGTGATTAGCAGGAGAGACAGGCTACAGTGGGCTTACTCCGTCTTGGCCCAAAATAGAAGCCTATAAAGCATTATTTTAAAAAATAAATAAATATCCATGGAATCTGGTCATAAGTACATAGTTACACCAACATGAAAAATTACCTAAAGCCAAAAAACAAGCACTTTCAAAACATACCTTATAACAAGTTGGATAATTCTCAATTTCTTTATAAATATTTTTTTCTTTCTGAATAGAGAGAGCCGCCTCATCAAACCTAAAGACAGACAAAGAAATGGAAAACAAGGCAAGTCTAAATAATCTATAGCAGAGGTCATTCCTGTAATGTATTTGATATTACCGATTATAGAGAAATAAAGAAGATATCAAGCAGTTTAGCAACTGCTTCGTAACTCACTTTTCCATGAGCTCTGCTCATATGGCTTGTCTTAATAAATGCTCAACTTGCCCTTTTAGGAGTCAAGCAGACAGACAAAGCAAAAGAACTATGGATAGGTTACTTCAAATAGAGAGTTTTAAGTCTGGTATGGATCATTCATTAGTTGGTATCTATCAAATTCAATAAACTGCTTTATAAACATTTGTGAAATGTATTAGAAAGGCAACCCTCAATTTAATCATCTCAGGTATCTTTCCTTCCATCCAGACATCACAAGAGCACTACCTCCCACTGATGAATTAATTCTCCCACTCTGTCCACACTGTCGCATACTCCACTGCTCTCTAGGTGAACCCTAACAGCACCGGTGCCAAAAAGGGTGGCAGCGGAGGGCAGACAGGTAGAGGGCTACAAAAAGTCCTTCCTGTCACCTTTGATCCTCAACATTCATCTTCTTCCATCTACTTTCACACATTTTCCTTTTCTTCCAGCCCACTCAGATGTCAGAATGAAGAGGAAAGGATCACCAAAAATCTTCCTCTGATCCTCTAAGGCCCTACCCCTTTATATCCCAGCCCCAATCCCATCAATCGCTAATCAGAGCCTCACCTCCCTATAAAGCTGTACTATACTCAATTCTAGGACTCTTTCACTAGCATCTTTTGACTGGATGAATTTTGGAGTCTTCACCCATTTCTCTCATCCTAATAGCCAAAAAGGGGAATTAGTCTGCACTATTAGGATACAGAGGGAGATAGATGTTGCTGTGACCCAAATTAAAAATATAAAAAAGATGCAGTTATTTTTTGTGTTAATTATCTTTTTAAAATATTTGCATATAAGTGATGTGGTTTAACTCACATCATGAATTAAACTGAATCTTTGTGGGCTGCGCTCTGGCAACTTACTGCCTCATAAAATAAGGCTCACTAGAGAAATGCATCCTGAATTTCCCAAGATCAACTTACTAAATTTTAGGAACACAGTCAGTTTATAAATTGGGCATGGTAGCAGAATTCTTAGTCCTTCAAGATTCTTGTTCCTCAGATACACTCCCTATTTAACCCTACGCTTGAATATGATGGGATATCACTCCTGAGAGTAAGATACGGAAACAACTGACTTTGAGTGAATTATTCACTCAAAGAAACTGTCTGGATAGGACTGACCTAATCAGTGAGCCCTTGAAAAGTCAGAGATTAGGTGTCAAGAGAGCTGTGCTCTTGCCAGCCTCAAAGCAGCAACAAGCTACCATGCTATAAACCATCCAGAGAGCATATGCCAAGGAACTGCAGATACCTCTAGAGCTGAGAGTGGCCCCTGGCTGAGAGCCAACAAGGAAACAGGAACCTGTCCTATAGCTGCAAGGAAAGGAATTCTGCCAACAACCAGTGAGCCCTAAATGAGGTTGCAGCCTTACCTGACACTGTGATTTCAGCCTGGTGAGACCCTGAGCAGGGGACCTGGCTACACAGTGCCAGACTTCTGACCTGCCCAACTGTGAGACAATAAGTGAATGTGGTTTTAAGTTACTAGTATTGTGGTTATTTGTTGTGCAGAAATAGAAAATTAATACAGTAGGATTAAATCTATCACTTGTAATTGTGACCATGAGTTTATCACAGATCCTGTTTTAAAAAAATTACATCACAACATTCTGTGAACACAATATCCCAATTATCTCCTTCAAGTACAAATCTCAGTATTTTAAGCTTTTCATATATTTAGCTATAAAGACTATATTCTGTACACGATTTATTTTCTTGGCATAAAAACAGCATTTCCACATGCTAACACCTACCTAGCAAAACAGCCATCCAGGATAAACACATTGCACTTATATGGGTTTGGCTAAAGAAAAAAATGATCGACTTTGCTAAAGTCCATAAAAGTGACATATAAAGCCACCTGTTTCCCAATGTATCCAGAAAATTATTTATTACTTATAATGAAACACAGAGGTAATTCTTAATACTCCTAAAAAATAAGTAAAATGTATCTGGTTTTGCTGAAAAAAGAATTTTCATTTTCCTGTAATTCAAAAATAAAACAAAATGTAAGCCCTACAAAAGTTATGTACATATGATAGGAATTTGTCATAGGACCCAACTCAACCTCAGCTTTCAACGGACACTCCCTCACAATGACTCAAAATTCTCCCTCCAGCCCCAACTACCTCAACTGCAGAATATATTTTTAACTATCTATGAAATTTTTCAGCCAATTCACTGTATTGCTAACAGAGCTTTTCATCATCCCCAGTAAACGTAGGCATCACACTGGACAGGACACAGCTATGCAAGACAAATCTAGTGATTATCCTTAAGGAGTTCCTTCCCGCCTCTCACACGTACAGTACATCCATTCCTTCCTGTGTTTAGAATCATGTGACTATCTCAGACAACTGGTGGGAAGTACTTTTTTTTACTAAGAGAGTCTTAGAAGTGGGAGTGACTGGAGTGGGGTGGTTAACTAAAATGGAAGTTTAATTATCCTCCTCTCTGAGAATCACTGCATAGTTCTGGAAAGACTCTCTCTAGATTAGGGTCACCGAGAGCCACCCACACAGTGTGCCAATCTGCTCTACTGCCTTAAGTGCCTTAGGTCTTCTCTGCAAAGCAGAGGAACAGAAAGCCTCACCAGTAAGTCTGATCAACTTGTTGAAAAGGGTTTTCCCAGGAGGGAACAAAAGCAATGGTCTAGGACAGATTTCAGGCCTCCCAGATGCAACCTAAATGAAATCTGACTCACTTCTGCATTACAACTGTTCAGAAGTGAAGGAAACCAGAGTAATATCAATATATTAAATAAATTTAGTTCTTCAACACTAAGACATTAACTATTGTTAAGTTAGCATTAAATCTGACAGTCTTAAGTTAATGTAAAAAATATAAGCATGTTAACTAAATATAAAAAGCATAAAATTTTAAATTTCATGTCATTCTATTAAATATTATTAAATTACCATCTTTTAGTTCTTCTAGGCAACTGATAGCATCAAATTAGATTGTAATCAAAGTATATATTCAAGGTATTCAAACAGCACATAAATTATCTCAAATGCCTTGCCATTAGTACAGATTCTCCATGTGTTTCTTACCCTACACTACCTAAATTCCTGATAGCACTACTGTGGCAGTTGACTTTTAATTCTCTCATACGACATGCACCCAGCGACACTTTTCCAAATACCAAATTCCTTAATATTCCTGAGTAAATTATAATCGATTTTTACATTGTTAGACAACTGAAAAAATATTTTCATAAAATTAATTTTTGTTCAAACACTGCACAAAACACAAAATAAAGGACTTATTGGTTGCCCTAGATTCATAAATGTCCACCTTTCAAGTATAGCCACATAACATTCTCACTCCTGCTGCTCATTCAATTCATACTTTCCCCCTCCACTGACACTATAAAGATAATTTGATACCTGCTTAAAATGATGGTTCTCATACCATGTCATAACCAATCTGTAACTTTTTTGGAATGATGGTGGCTACCACCCTTCGCGGAGCTCTCCAGAGGAACACATATACATGTCCAGAAAATGTTCCTCAGCTGACCACCCAAGGGAGATAGTGGCCCCTTTGTCCCCTTTCCTACTCTCCGTAAAACACAGTTTTAGAGTATCTACAGTTGGGGAAACAAAAGAGAAAAGGACGTGAAAAGAAGAAATACCTCAGGGAAGCTGAAGCAGAGCACACTCCTACACAGAGCCATCCTATGTTCTGCCCCTGCTTCCAACTTCGTTTCTTAGGCCTTCAGCGGGGCCCTATGGAAAGGGGCCTAGAGTTCTATGAAGGGACTGGAAGCCTTGGGAGAGGACTACTGAGGGTAGGAATAAGTGAGAAAAGGAGGTAAAAGGATTCCAGATGTGCCTTTCTGCCCTGTAATTAAAAGAGTCGAGGTCACCATTCCCTCTTTCTATAGTTCGGGGGCCCTGCTCACAAGGATCAGAATCCAGGTACCATCTTTCAGTTCAGCTATTCTGCAAGAGCCTGAGACCGCCACCATGAACAACTTTGTTTCTATAGAAAACCCTTTCAGAGACTAAACTCAGCTTACTAGAACACCATTTATTAGTTGGAAATTGCCAGAGATTTCAATCTTTTTATTTCTAGGAAGCCAAGATTATTAAGATGAATAAAGGTAATGTGCCTGAAGGCTGATTTATAAATTCTACCTATTTTAATACAAAGTCCTAATTTGAAAACAAAATAAAAGTGTTACTGCATTTAGACCAACAAAAAAACTAATCAATGAAAAAGTTCCTATAAACAGGTAATGACAAGTGTTGAAGATGTTGTGGAGGGAATGTAAACTGGTACAGCCACTATGGAAAACAGTATAGAGGTTCCTCAAAAAAATTAGGACTAGAATTACCACTAGACCCAGCAATCTCTCTTTTGGGTAGTTACCCAAAATATCTGAAAACATTTATTCATAAAGATGTTTGCACCCTGATGTTCATAGCAGCATTATTCACAGTGGTCAAGACATGGAAACAACTGAAGTATCCTTCAACAGGGTTGGATAAAGATGATATGGTACATAAATACAATAAAATATTACTCAGCCATTAGAAGAGATAAAATATTGCCACTTGTGATAACATGTATGAAACTCAAGATAATCATGCTAAACAAAATAAGTCACTGAAAAAGTTGAGAATTATATGATTTCACTCATATGAAACAAAACTGAAAGCAACAAAAGAATAAGACAAACAGAGATTCATGGATATAGACAACAGCTTAGTGGTTAGTAGAGGGAAGCGGGGCAGAGAGAGAGGTAGATGAAGGTAAAGGGGATCAAATATGTTGACAGAAGGAAATTTAACTTCGGGTGGTAAACACAATATACATGACATACTGTTGAATTGTACACTTGAAACCTATATAATTTCGTTAACCAATGTCACCTAATTTTTAAAAAGGTCCTATAAAGTCATATATTTAAATGAGAATGTTTAATAGTTATTAATTTTATATTAATTTATTCTAGTACTACTCTAAATCTGTTTGAATTATATTTTAGAAACTGAGTCTCCACGAAGAAAAAGTTTTGCTCAGTCCCAGGATGGGATCAATAGATGCTTCAGTCATTTGTTTTTCATTCCTTGACAAAACATATGGAGAGGTAGGGGCAAATTTCAATTAAAATGATCTATATTCAGACTTATCATCTCCTAATGGTGTTTATCTTAAATGTCATTTAACAGAATTTTATTCATGACACAAATTGTTTACTAAAATTGAGATAAAGTAAAAAACAAAAGTAAAATCCAATAGAGATTCCAGGTTTTTAGGGTCCAGTTGTTTGTGCCTTAGGTCATATGTTTAAAGGATAAAAAAGTAAATACCTTATTTAGTGATACTATTTAGCTGTCAAAAAGCTGTCCATTTTCATGGGTAAGCATTTAAGGCACCTTGTTACCTATACCTACATAAACATTCCTCCTCAAGCAAGAGACATTATAATCTAACTAAATAACAGATGAAGAAAACTGCTCTTTCTCATGCTGCTGAGAAAGTTCTTAACCAATAAAAGCACAACGTGTGATACATTTTGGGATTACACCTGAGAAAAAAAGCAGCTTTTTTAATATTTAACTCAATGTGCCATCTTGTAGATATCAGTTTTTCTGCTGTGTGGCCTGTATCTATGGCTTACACCAGAAAAGAGTAAAAAGCCAGTCCCAAAAGTACTTAATAGTTCCAAACATGAACTAAAGGTATGCATGGACATATATGAGCAGTTTCAGTAAACTTACCTGCGTCCTCGTACCAGCAGTCTGGAGGCTTTTCCTAGCAATTCAACTGCCTGTCGTAAACGTTCTTCATTCTGAAAGAACCAAGGAAAAGACAGTGTTGGCTGCTTTAATGCAGGGCTTTTTTCCTCCAATAATTACCTGATAAAAAAAGTAATGGCACTTGACTTGGGGATTTGGAGGGGGGTGGGTAATGGGGGAAAACAACACCAAAGCTGCTAGTCCGTGTCATTACTATCTAACAGAAAAAAAAGAGTTCAGTTATAAGTACAGAAAAGTTTTAAGACATCGATACATTTCTTTGTTTTCCTACATATTACAAATCTAAATATTCTAAGCATACTTAAACAAAAAAAATAAAAATCAAACTTACTTCAAACACATTAGCTGTCTGCTGATATAACTGTACAGCTTTTTCTGGATCTACATTTTCTATAAGCCTAAATTAGACGAGAAAATTTGACTTACATGAGAAAGACAAAACTTGTTTTTCAAAGGACTTTATTAAAACATAAAGACAATGACTTCTATGCAGAGACTGTGTTCCACATACTCACTTTCCGGCTCGCTCCAATGCCATGGCTGCTGTGTCAGGGGTGCCATTTTCTAGATACATCATGCTAGCTTTCTCAATTAGCTGAACAGCCTCTGGGAGTTTCTGCATCTCCTTAAGGTGAAGGATATAGCATAGATCAGTAAGTGCATCACCTTAAGAAACAGAGTTAACAATCCAAAATTCAACTATATTATCCCTGATTCATAAAAGTAAATGATTCAAAATGTATACAATAAACATATTTAAAATAAAATGCCTTCACATGGTTATTCTACCCATCAAGTTTCATTTAGCCAAACCAAAAGTTTATCAGTTAATTTCTAAACAGTTCATCATCATTTCACAGTGTTTCAGGGAAACTATACAAACAGTAGAAACCAAAACATTTGCCCTTTACTATTTTCTAAGCAGTCACAATTCTTTAAATACTTACTGAGTCCATACTATATAGAAGACATATGCCAAAGGCTGCAAACTGGTAGCCCAAGGGCTGCATCTCATTTCCAAGTGCACCTCACTTGAACCAGTCAGTATATTTAAGTCAGATACTTTCACAAAAGTTGTTTTATAACTTCCAATTTAAAAAAATACCAAAAGCTATGGCATCAGCAGGTTTGCATTCCCACGTGGCAATAATACGCTAGGACTGCGTAGCGGCTGCCCTGCAGGAGGTGTACCACTTCCTGAGGTAGCCACACTTCCCCCCACTGGCTTCTTTCATTTCAGTCACTCTCCTACACCCTGAGTTCATCTGAGTTTGCAATCTGCTTCCATGCTAAGTGTCATCAAAAGAATAACTCTATATCTTACCATTAACTCATAAGTCTCAGCATCCTGTGGACCTCATATCTAATATCTCTATTTCAAACTTTAAAAAAAAACTTAAAAAATTCATTTAAAAGCTAGATATAAAGTATACAGGTGTTATTTACTTAGGGTTGACATGTTGTATCTTAAAGTAGGCTCCAGGCTGACATCTTGTGGATTGTTTTCGAGTCTGCCTATTCAGTCCCTCACTAAGCTGACAAATGTTTTAGGATGCGAAACTTGCTTGTCTCATTCTTACTAACTTCAAAATAAATTTTAAAAATTATTATTTAGCTACGGAGCTAAATAACAATAAAACAGACTGAAAGATACTACGCAAAATATGTTGCTATTGAACTCAAGTGGAGTGGTATCAGCTAATATATCCTCAAAACTCAGTAAAAAAATATCTTTTATGTTATAGAAATCAAAGGTCAAGGAAAGAATCAAGTGTCCACAGTATATGTTGAAGGATATTTGGTAGGAAGGAGAGATAAGTCTCTAACAAAATCTATTTCACCCACTTTAATCCTGAGGGGCACTTTGGCTTTTACAGCGTACTTCTTCTCTCAGTTCACTTACCCTTTAATTAAATAAATATATACTGAGCATCTACAATATGCAAAACATTGAGGGGAATAAAAAGAAATATAACACAGGGTACTATCCTTCGTGAGTTTTACCCTTGTTAGATAAGACACATAGAGCAAGAACCACATGAACTCAATACGAAATAAGAACCATCTAAGTCACTTGTTTAAAAATCAGTAAATACATCCTCCTGCTTTTTTATCAAATCAAGCATGAGTATGAACAGCAGAGGCCCAACCATAACACAGATTCCTCTTTATTAAAAATGATGGGCTGCCTATGCTTCAAAGTTACACGATTTTATTCTCTTCACCATGTTCTTCTAATATGGCAGAATCATGAAGAAGAAAATTAAAATATGCCTATTTTCAGTGGCTTATGTACCTTAGTCACCTTACCACTTCTGTGGGGCAAACAGGATATGAAATCATAACAGCTATAAAATGACAGAAACAGAGGTTGATTCAACAAGTCCCTGTGTCTTCCCCTGTGCCTCCATCTACAAACTGTTACTTCCAAAGCCTTGTTAGAGGATGAATGTGAAGGCTTGTATGACAAATAATGGAAATTTTAGCCCACAGAAGTAAATAATTATGGGCCATGTAGCTCAAGACTTCTTCTACTAATGATGCCAAGGACTGTCTGAAAGCATTTAATTTAAATACAAGAGAGTGACAGAAAATATTTTCTTTTGTCTTTCCCCCTACCCATTCAGTTTATTTTTCCTTCATTCAAAGCAGTGCCTTTCAAATCCTGAAATTACACCAATATTAGAGCAACAGAAATGATTTTTCATAACTTTTGATGAAAACTAAAGCTGTACCACGGCTGTTAGAGTATAAACTGAAGCTGTAAGAATTACATATCATTAGTGCTCTAGCATTTCTCTATTAAGATATTATATGCTAATAGTGGGCAGAAAGTACACAGGGACTGCAGGAAGTACCTTAGTGCTTCCTCATCTCAGGAAGAACTGAGACAGGAGGCCAGGGCAGACACCTGGCTCCTTCAGCTATAGGAAAAATTCTAGTTGTTAAGGACTGAAGCCAATAACCTGACTTGTATCACCAAGTCAATTGGATTCCTATGTTTCAGCCAGAAAAGCTTTATTACAATGGCTATATAACAGTTTATCATAAACATTTTCCTGTTATTAAAAATGTAGACAATTGCTATTTTTTTAAACAATGTAGCAATAAACATGCTTATGCATAAATCTATGCTACCTACTTCTTTTAGATTTTATGAATTTTTAAATTCTTAAAATCTTTTAGATTTTGTGAACTTAGAATTTATGAACTCTTAAAATCCTCAATACATATTATGAAAGTATTTTTTAAATGACATTAGAAAATCTATGAAAAAGTTAAATATAAAAAGATACAAAACTGTGTGAAGAACATTATCAGTTTTCTATATATATGTGAAAATGTATATGTATAGAAAAATAACTAGAAAAAAAACTAAGCATGTTAACAGCTATTACTAATGTTTCAGTGTTTCTAAATGTTCTATACTGAACATGAATTTCCTTTAAAAAAAAAACAGTAACTTAAGATTATATGTTGTAGAAATTAAAAACAAAATAAGTTCTTAAAACAAAGCTTTACTATAATTCAAAATAACTTTTTACCATGTTAGAGAACATAAAAATGGAAAGGAAAATGTCCTATTTCAATTGCCACTGGCATATTTTGAGAGTTTGTGCCATAAAGTAACACGTTGCGTCTCACCACAACAGGATATTAATTCTCAACTTGTTTTTAAGACAGCAATATGAAAAGCAGCACAGGTGCATCAGCCAAAATATTCCATTCAAGAAGAATCAGTTATATGGTTCTCTTTGATGTCAACTGATATTTATAAAACCATTGAAAACCTCTCTATAGCCCATGAGTAAGTAAAAAATACATACTTGTAAATTTTTAATATATTAAAATGTCTTAAAGTTCTTGAAAGTAGGGAAACCTGCCGCATAGCTCTGTTTAGTGATATTCCCTCTCCTGGTTACAAAGCTTAGAATCTTGGGGTTCCCAGTTCCCTCCAATACAGTCTCTCTAAAATTTCACTCTTAAAACTCCCTCTCTTATGACACACGCAATGTACCCTATAAGCCCAACTAGCATTGCTTTGGATCAGAAACTTTAACATCTCTCCCCTTATAGCAAAGAGACATTTTAACCTCAACAAATTTACTTCGACACCTTGTAGTTAATTCATTTTACCTAAAGAACAGTTGTGACACATTACTGACCTTCAACATCATGCCAGCTTGCTCATAAGCTCTGCAAAGAAAATATAATTTCTCACATGAGATCTTAAATAAGGAGAAGGAGAAATTTTTTATTACAGGTAAGGGAATTAATTTCACTTTAAACTGGCTCAGACACTATATATTACTTTAGGTTTGTACTAGTACACAACATAATTTTTTTTTTAATTTTCGTAGGCAATAATAATGCCTTAGAAACATGACATCTGAGTTGAAGGGATTTTATTTTGCAGATGCAAAATTAAGTATGACTCAAAAAGGTTAAATGACTATTTGACAAACCCAAATCCAAGTTTTGAAACAAATACTCTCCATAAACGCAAGATAAAGTGCCCTATTTTCCTCTATAGGCACTAGTAACTACCAAGAAAGAGGGGGAAAAAAGAGATTCTAACTTGTTTTGTCTTAGGTTACTGAACAGTAAGATCCTAAAAATATTAGAGTGAATTTAATTTAAACACAGTATATTTTAGGAACGAGCTTGGTTTTTAAGGTTCAGATGACTACTGAAACGAATGGAAACTTGTATTTAAATCAATGCAAAAGAATTCACTATTTAAAATTTATAATTTAGGAAAAAATTACTGACCTGTGGGAAAACAGTAACATTTAAAACATAATAATTTGCAAACATGAAAATGTGGGAGAATATTTACTTACTTGGCAGCATGAAAAAGACTGAATAGATGTTACAAAGCCAAAATTAAGGAAAAAAAGCAAATCAATTATTTCTAAAGATTAACTATTTAAAAAATAAGGTAACTAAATCACTGCCCCAGCTATGATCCAAAAAGCAAATCCTACAAACAGGACTACTGGTATAGTCCTGAGAGACATCAGTTAGGACTAATTTGCAAGAACAACACATAGATTTTAAACTATCATGCTTTATAAAAGTTATGCATTCATTTGAAGAATTTTATTAAAATGCAAGGTTGTGATGACCATAATTAGCAAGTGAGACAAAATAAACATTTTCAAGTACAAGTTTTAAAATACCTCAGGAAAATGTATTGTTTTAAACCACTTATAAATCTTATTTCAAATACCTGAAAAAGACTATATTTAAAAAATATTTATAGAGCAGTTTGCACAACACCTGTGCTACCTCTTCATTCATCAGCACCTGTATACAGATTTCCCTCATTTTATCCCAAGTAAAACCATCATCAAGCTCATTCAGTAACAACAGAAATAAACCCTCAAACGTAGCTCTGCAAAACAGTATGGGCCTTATGATCAGAAGTCTCTATAAATGCTCCTTCAGAGTTTACATACACAGAATTTTTCTAATCGTTTTCTAATTTAATGCCATTTTACTCCACATGTAGCAAACGTATAACAAGAAAAAATAATTCATGTCTTTCAAAATCATTGAATTGTCAAGTCCTTTTTAAAGGCTGAAAAAGATACGCCCTGTTATTCTCATGGGCAACAGCTTCTCTCAGGCAGGCATCTTTTGCTTGCTCAAACTGTTTGGCATTTTTGAAAGCAACAGCTGAAATAGAACAACAAAGAGAGACTTTCTATTTCCATCATTTAAAAAAAAAACCTCAAATGAATCATTACCAAAATATTTATCGTGTGAAGTATTAGAAAATATTTTAATCAAATAATCTTAGTAAGCTTCAAAAAAAAACTATAAAATACCATTTTTTTCTAAAGCAATTTTCTTACCACTTTTTTGATTATCAATAACTTAGTTATTTCCAAAAGTTTTTTGTTGTTGTTTTGTTTTTTTAATTGTAGACTATTGGCTGCAAATCAGCACTACTTCCACTAAAAACCAGGGAGTCATTCTAACACCAACATCTAAGCTTTGAGAAACCAAGGTTACATCAGCCAATCCAATACTCCCAAATAACAGGTACAGTTACAAAAGACAGTGACTTACTTCATCAGTTTTTATATTTAATCAAAACAATACTTTAGTTATAGTTTATTCCATCTTTTAAATAAGTTAGAAATAAAGACCAACACGTTAAATATTTTTTTTATAATTAGCCCCCTCTTTGGCATGACCTTTAAATGAATGTCTAAAAAATTAACAATGCATTTTTTAAAATAAAGCTCTTGCACTGTTTAGGTTTCCGTGAAAAAGAAATCTCAGCATCCAAAGAGCTAAAACACATTGCTCACTATTGTGTCATCATCACAGCAAAACAATTAGAATTGGACCTGAAATATGGTATTACAGATTTTGGGAAACTTACCAAAGGCTGCTTACAAATACGTAAAAAGGATACTGCTTTAAGAAAAAGTTATGTTAAAAACACTCTTAAAATTCTCTTTAATAAAATATTGAAAATAAACCACCTACTGAAACTATTTCCCTCTCTGGATTTCCACATTTATTCTACTGAATAAATGTATTTTGCATAACCTATTAAAAGAGAATAAACAAAGGATGCTTTAATGGGAAAATCTGACCTGAAATATTTATTTTTGAAAGCAGCTCATGGTCTTAAATGCATATAAAACAAAAGTATTCTCATAAAATTCATATAGTTTGAACTTTTCATAATTTTCCTTTTAAATATAATATATATCATTTTCTTTTTAAATATGCTATGTAACTATCAGAGAGAATTTATTCCAGATTTTAACAAAAGTGCTAAAGATTCATTTGCTGTCACTTTTATTATCTAGAAAATAAAACCTTTCCTGTACTGATTAGTTTCAATTTACCCAATGTCTTTTTTCTTTGGTGATATACTAAAACTAAAGTTTTCCCAAAGCACAATACCTACATGATCTCTGTGCTAGGGTAACAAGTGTGGTAAGGGCTTATTACAGCAACATAACTGTCAAATGTGTTCAAGGTACTTTGAATTGTATTATGCTTTATATCCAAAATAATACTGGATATGCTGAAAGCAATTCCATAATTAAAAATACTAACTTTTTAGTAAAGTCCCTGTCTGTTGCACATTTCAGATAGTTTTTATCTTATATACAAATTTATTCATATATTTATGTAGCTTAACAGTACATGAAAGTTTATCAGTGTATCTCAAAGTAAGGCTCATGAAAAAACATTTGCCAAACACATTGTTTCAGATCTGCTTAGAATAAGGCTAAACTATTTTAAAAAGTTAACATAGAAAAATCTTTAGTCAACAGTAGGAACTATAATAGAGGAATAGGGCAAAACTCCTGGAAATAGTATGCAACTGACTGAAGTTCAAGAATATATAAACAATGCTAAAAACCTGCAACTGAGTACTGCCAAGCCTATCCATCTCTCCTGTCATGAGAACGAGGCAGAGGTAGCCGGATCTCTGACTCAGCCCTCAACACATCTGAAAATAACAAGTGGAAAAACACAAGGGCTTGGGCACATTGTTGTTGTTGTTTAACTATTAGAATCTTATAGGAAGCATTAAGAGTAAGCATTATACTGAGAGGAAGTAAGCCTACTTTACGATTACACACTGGAGTTACAGTTGCACATACCTGCTTTTCCATATTCAGAAGCGGCACTATCATAATCTGGCTTCCACTTTAAAAAACCAGTTTTCAGGCTAAAGTGAAAGGAAGACACATTTCACAGACTTTATCAGCCACATTTATAAGTCAGAACTCTGCTTGTGATGACTTTATGGGTCATTAAAAAAAGGCACCAAGTCCCCACTTTGCTCACCTCCATCCAACCATAACAATGAAATACAACCTCACCATTTTCCCTCCCACTGCCATAGACATGGTTTTCTTTCTTTTGACCTGTATAACATGGAAGTACAGTAGAGATTCTCAGTGCATGGTACCCATACCAGCATTACCTGGAAATATGCTAGAAATGTAAATTGCTGAGCACAGCCCCGGAAATAATGAACCAGAGACTCTGGCATGGCAGCAAAAATTCAGGGTGTAACAAGCCTTGAGGTGCATTAAAGCCCGAAGCCCACTGAAGCACTGTGCCAAATAAGTAGACTGAAGCTCAGGAGAGGCTAGAGATAATAACTGAGGAGTCATCAGCATATGCCACACCAAGAGCCCAATTAAGATTCCCTAGGAAGACCTCACAGAAAGGGCAGAAAGACTTAGGAATACAGACATGCAGAGGAACAACAGAGGGGCTCACCAAAAAGGGGTGGGAACTAGCCACCAGTGAACAGGAAAGTTATGAGAAAGACAAGGATGTTATGAAAACAAAGAGAAGCTGCTTTCCAGGATCACTACTGGCATTTCAGATAACAACCAAAGGACAATCAATTTGGAGTCCTTACCTTACTTGCCCTTTTGGCAATAATTTATTTTTCTTTTTATTTTAAAATAATTTCATATTTCCAGTTTAAACTAACTCTATCAAGCTTGGATGTACATAAGAATTACTAAATAAACACCATTTTAAATTCTACATTTCAATTTGATTAGTGAAAGCCTGCTCACCTATTACATTGTTAGCTTCAAAGGCATCAGGGGAGGACCTTAACTGAAAATGGGGAACCCCCGAGGGCCCTCCGAGGTACACCTTCATTTGTGACAGCTGTGTGAATTGCCCATCAGCCCTTTTAAAGAACATTTTTTGCCAATTAATTTAACATTTGTATTTGTATACGATTTAATTTGGCAAGCAATTTTTCAAGCTTACAAAAAACATCATTGCTCAGAGAAATCTTTCAATTGCAGTCTATCCACTCTAATCCACGATACTGAGAAAGTCTGCAAAAAAGCAAAAATTTAATCCTCTACTCGTACCTCAAAGCACTCATTATATTCAATATACTAACATGTTTTAAATCCCATCAAAAACAAGGTATAATCATTCAAATGTCTAATGGGTTACACAGCAAAGACCTAGAAACTTAAAAATATAGCATATCATCCCCAGTCAACTAAGCACCTCTAATTAGAAAGAGAGGACACCCTGGTTAATTCAGTTTAATGGCTACACCTGTTACAGCTCCTGACTATTTTTGTCAAGAGTCAATAAGAAAATTCTGTTGAAGCCAACACTTTGATCAATTTCCATAGGCCCAAACTCCACAAAACTACCACCTGTTTGAGGGGATTAATTATAATTACAAAACTATTCGACAATATTGAACCATATTATGATTAGAAGATGAGAAATATCAAATCTCTCCTAAACTCCAGGCCCATTTCCATTTTTCCTGCCACCTATTGAATAACTCTGTCTTTAGGCATTTCAAACAGAACACATTCAAGCCTTAATCCAACACCTCCCTGTCCCAGCCCTACCCACCCATCATGTTCATTGGTCTCATTTTGGCTGAAGGTCTCTCCTCTACTCCACCTAGGGGTCAAGCCTTTCTCTCCACTTCCAGTCAAGTCAATTCTGTTTGAGGAATGTCACAATCCTCCCCCTGTACTGTTGCTTTAATTCAGGCCCTCGTCATGACAGACTATTGACCTGTAATGCAGAGGTCACCCTTCAGGTTCTGCTGTCCTCTTTCATGCCTCCCACCCTGAGAATAGCAACTTTTCCTTACACTTTATCTCCACTGAATCCATTGCATAGTTCTATTCGAACATTCAATACTTTCTTTTTACTCATCTATTTACTTGCCCTCCTATGAATCCTACGCTCTTGAGGAAGAGGCTACTTTTTACCTCAGTAACCCCATCAGCTGGTGTAATGCGACAACTTCGTAAATGTTTGCTTACTGAATATGCCAAAGTTCTCACACTCCTCTCCATTCCCTTGTCCTTTCTCCACATTTCTCTTGCCAAAAAGTAAATCTAACCAGGTCCTGCTGGTTATTCAACCTTTAGAAAGCTAAAGTTCAAGGCCATTAGAGGGGCAGGGCAGCCCCTTCACAGTCTGGCCCCAACTCTTCTTTGCTCTAGCTCAGGCCCGGGCACTACAACTACTCTACAGTCACTATTCTCCCAGCACATTTTTAAGACTGTGCTCATTACTATATTGTGTATAGGCTCTCTCACAGGATTTTCCCTCAACTAAAAATTTATTTTTCAGGCCATGCTCAAAAATCACCTCTGTGAATATTCCTAAATTCCCCCAGGCAGAAATAAACTTCTCTGTGTTACCAAAGCACAGTTAACACAGCTTTGGTAAGGTCCTTATTACACGTGCTGTTTTAATAATATTTTTGTATCTGCTCTCAATAGTTCATTGTGGGTACCTGCACCAAAAAAAGCCCCAGTAACTTTCCACACTGCCCGGAAGTACATAATGTGGTATAACAGAAAGAACCTGAGTTTTTCCACTGGTTGAAAACTGGCTCTGCCACCTTTTCACTGTGCAACCTTGAGTAAGGTATTATGAAGCTTCTCCAAGCCTCATTTCCTTTTCTGTAAAATGAGAATCTCTATTTGGTAAGTTGTGGGGATGTCTGATTAGGTATGTGAAGCATCTAGCACAGAGCACAACGTGGACTTATAGTCATCTCTAACTGCCAGATAAAAATTTGTTGGAGCAATGCAATCGAAATGGAGGCGGGCGTCAAAAATTGATCAGGCAGAATCAATACAATTCCGCAAATATTTATTGGGTAGCTACTACGTACCTTGCCGGAAGCTGGCCGAATAAACATGAGAGTACTAAGGAAGCGCAGTTCTTGTCCCCAGGAACAGTATAAAGGGACATGACAAGGAGTCACCGAGGAAAATTCAGGGTAAATCTGTAGCCCAATCCCTAACACAAGGCAGTCTTTTAGAGCAGTGATTCTCGACAGGGCGATTTTATTTCCCCTGGGACAATTCTGGTTGTCACAAATAGGGAGGGAGGGGAAGGGTGCTACTGACATCTCGTAGATAGAGGCCAGGGATGCTGCTACACATGCTACAAGGCACAAGGTGGCCTCCACCACAGGGAATCCTCCAGTCCAAAAGGCCGAGGTCGTGAAACCCTGTTCAGAGCGGAAACTGCAGCACAGGCTTCCCCAGCAGAGAGCGGACTTCCGGCGCGCGGACCAACCACGCTTACGGAGGTGCAGTGAGCGCAGCCCTCTCAGGCCGCCAGCGCCACCCCTACTCGGCTCCCCCCGCGCCCTCCCTCCAGCCCAGGGGCGCCAGGCCCCGGCCAGAGCGAGGCATGGCCCCAGCGCCCGTACAGACGCCCACGCTGGAGTTTCTCACTCACTATTTCTCAGCTTTGGCGAGGTGCTCCAGCCCTTCATTTATCTTCTGAGCCGCCATCTCCACAGCCCGGCCCCTGACGTGGAGGACGACAGCTGCCTGAGTAGGCGCGGGAACGCCTAGCAGGAAGCCGGGACAGCGCCACAGCCCAGCGGCCTACAGGGGCCAGCAAGGCTCAAACCTAATATGGCAAAGAAAGGCTCGGAGATGGTCCCGGCGCGACGCAGGCCGAGGCCGCGCAGGCGCAGAGAGTCAGGGCTCGTCAGACCCGTGGGCTTCTCGCGCAGGCGCGATGGGGGGACTGAAGGTGCTTCGTTATTTATTCCTTCAACATATATTTATTGAACACCTAATATGTTTCAGGCACTACTCTAAGCACCGAGAAACAGCAGGGAGTACAAGAGACAAAAATATATGTATACTCACGTGGAGACTTGCCTTCCTTTTCGTGTGAAAACTCGTTGGCGCTATCATTTATTACATTTGTTCCATAGCTAGAATAGAATTCATTTTTTTTCATTTTGCCTTTGAGCGCCAACTATATAGCAGTAAGCAAAACAGACTGTTAGTCCTGATTACTGTCAATAATCACTCGACCAATATAAACTGTGGTGAGTGCTCTCAGTGAAAAGTTCAGTCAGCATCGCTTGCGATCGTCCAGCAGAAATAATAGCCAGTAATACAGTCGGCTCATTAATAAGTTATGGTGATTTCAATATCTATATAGATGACTCCTGCAATGTCTATGCAGTCTTTCAGTTTCTAACCCAGCCGCCATTCCCAGGATCATAACCTTGAAGTTGCTAATTACAACTGTGTGCTCCACAGTATCAATTTCAAGCAGCCCACGATTACTTCCCGTCCTTCCAGCTCACCTTTCCTCGTGCCAATAATTCTCACCTTCAACAGAACTCTCACCTTTTTTCTATTCATCTGCTCTTACTCACACTCCCTCTTTACCCAGTATAAATTCAGTGTTTCATCATTTTAGCTACTCTTTTGCATAGACCCTCAACCTCCTTGCCTCTCCCTCCTTCCTTTCTTCTTGTCTGGAAAACCCCTGACTCTCTGCTTACTCTGGAACTGCTCTTGGACAAGCGAATGTGACTGGAGAAAAACAAACCAGCCTTGCTCATTTTAATGACAGTAAACATCAGGGAGACCTTTGGTGCTGCCAGGCAACTGTACTACATTTCCCTGGTAAAGTCACTTGCCCACTCATTTGGATTGCTGTTCACACCCTCCTTCTCAAAACTCCAGCACAGTCTCGGTGCCTGTCTGCCTACCTGCCTGCCAATCCAACGTCTTGTTTAACAAAAATAGCAATTATAAGAAATCTTCATTTTGCCTCACCACCCCCTCAACCAATTACCTGCATCTTTTCCCAGATGTTCTGCCTTTTCTTTGGTGTCAGTGGGTGAACTGGCCTTAGCCCTTTCCCCCAACTATCTTTGGTTCCTTATTTACTCTCATGAGTATAGGTACTACCTAGGCACAAGGCCCCCCATCATCCTGTGATTTAGCCTGAACTTCCTTATAAGCAGAATACAGCATTCCAAAAGGGTGAAAGTGGAAGCTACAAGCTCATAAGACCTAGGTTCCCAGGACCATCTCAACATCACTTCTGCCACATTTTATTGGTCAAAGCAAGTTACAGGCAAGTCCAGATTCAAGAAGTGTAGAAGTAGAGGAATTATGAAATACCATAGCTCTGGGATGACTGGTTAAATACAAGAGGACTGTTGCTGGTACCTTTATCAGGAAACAGGAAAGCCTTACTTTTTGAAGTGAAATTGGACTTAATAACCACTCAGTGCCATCAACCTCTATAATCATTGAAAGTGCCCAGATGTCATTCTAAGGGATCTCTACCAAAAGTCTATAGCCTATTCCTCATTCTCACTTATTCACACATTCATTAATTATTTCCTGAGCAACCACTCTACACAAGGCACTGTGCCTACACACCCAGGACATAATTGCGAACAAGGGAATGTAAGAGAGGAAAAAAATCTCTTCCTCTGCCCATCTTGGGTTCTCTGGCTGGGACCCCGTAAATTAGACTGGCAAAGACAGAGCCACAGGTGAAAAGCATACATGTTTATTTAATAGAAGTTTTATGTGACAACAGAGCCTTCATAAAGAAATGAAGACCCACAAAAGTGGTTAAACCTGAGTGTTTTTATGCTAAATTTGATGAAGGGTAGAAAGTCATGAAAAAACATGATGGGACAAAAGCTATGAGCTAAGTGCACTAAAGGGGGAAACTGAGCAAGACCATTCAGATTCTCCTCAGCATTCCTCTGTCTTCAGAGATAAGGATGTTCTTTTCCTTCAGGTCTAGGAAGAGCAACTCTTACATGAGGGTTGATGGGGTTCAGGACACACTACCCCCAAATATGACACCTTTGCATATTGACTATATTAAGCTGAAGGAGTTTGAAAAACAGCAGAAGCAAAGTCACTCTGAACTTCCCCGACCCATCTCCCCTGAAACAGGTCATAAGATCCTCATGTGACAGGTGTCCTCTCTATACCCAGAGGAAAGGAGGCTTCTTATCTCCAAAGACAAAGGGACACTGAGAAGAATCTAAACAAATAGGCCTTGCTAATTTTTCCTGAGTTCACTACACTGACCTCATACTCCTTGTTCCTCCACCACCATCCACTCTTCAGCAAACCCAGCAGAAATGTACTCAGGCCTCACTGTTTCTTCAGGTCTTCATTTCCTTATGAAGGTCCTGTGTCACCTAAAACTTATATTAAATCAACTTGTATGCTTTCATCCTATTAATCTGTCTTTGTCAATTTAATTTTTAGACCCAGCCAGGGACCCCAACAGGGCTGAGGAAAACTTTCTTCTCCCCTACAGGATCTTATTACCTGCTTCAGGGAAGAATGGAGAAGTCAGAGAAACATTTCTGCACCTTGCATTTCTCAAATTCCTCAACTTAAAATGTTCTATATGCCAAGGTGTCATGTTTTCACGTAGTCTGTTCTGAACCCCATCAGGATATAGAGCGTGCCCTCATGAAATCTGTGATTTAGGAAGAGATATAAATATTAATTCTAATTATAATCATCAATACAGAAAGTATGAAAAGAGAAAGTCATGATAACCCTGTGATATTTGAGGGTTCTATGATCCCAAAGGCCTTTTACTAGGAAACTGTAAATACTAACTCACCTTCACAGTAAAGATGGGAGAGAATGGAACAGTAAAATGGTGGCACAAATATCCCCACTTCCTTCCTTTCCCTTTCCCTTTCTCTTGCTCTTCCTATAATAAGATTCAGGTAGGGACTGAATGAGGGGGATTTATACTGGGAAGCCAGCTTGGATGAGCTGAAAATAGAAAACTTGTATCAAATAAGGAAAGACTAAAAAGTGTAGTTTTTCAAACTAGACCTGACGGCCTAACTCAGGCATTGGTGACCTGTGAAAATAAGTCTTGATATCACAGCAGCACCTACTAGAACCTAAGCGAAGGTTGTCTTTGTGCCTTCAATCCATCTCCTGCTTCCTCTCCGCCTTGCAGGCCATTTCTCACTTCCTCTCCTGGGCCCCTTCAGATACTTAGTGTCCCCCCTCCCTGTGCTGTCTGTGGCCCAAGAGACCCCATCTGAGCTCATACTTTTTTATTCAAAAATGCCTTTCCTTTATCCTGCCTCACTCAAAATGTACATTCTCAGGTGCTCTACTTAGTTTGGATCTGATTAAAACGATCCCCATCAAAGTTTAAATGAGGCTTAAAATAATGCTTACTATCCCAAATCTGTCTCTAATGGTAGGCTGCAGTCTGGGAGAGTTCTTTGTGCCCAGGTCCCCAGGTTCCTTGCATACACAAATCTGCCCCCTGCCCTAGATTGGTCTGCTGCCAAGAAGCAAGATTCTTGGACCACCTCCCTCAGTTCAGTGAAATGAAGGGTCTTTGTCATTGCTTGGGGAGAGGGTTTGGTTGATAAATTCTATTTCACCACACAAATCATAAAATGGAAAAGCACAAAATTCCAATATCATTAAGTTTTGTATGTTTGTTTAATTACTAGTACCTTGGTAGTGTTGCTTTCTTTTGTTTGCTTTTTGCAAATATACTGTTACTTTTATAGATTAGATATACTTCTGAGACTTGGCCCAAGAGTTTTATGACCATGAGTCATAAAATTATTTCTCTGGGAAAATATATTCTGAGTCGCAAAATAAAACAAAACAAAAAAATAAAAAACAAACCTTAAAAGTTAACTATTAGAACAAATCCTACTATAATTTGACAGATTCTTCTCCTTGGAATAGGATTTTAGAAAATTATCCTTGGCTTTTTTGGGGATAAAATTGATAGATGTCATTCTTATCTGTATTTTTTTGGTCAGTAGTAATGAATCCACTGATAAAAAAATTACACTCAGATCTCTCTGAGACCAATATGGAGAATTAATTCTCCAGATTCACATACCTAATGTGTGCTCAACAGCTCCACTCAGAAGTCTCGAAGCTCAAAAATAACCTGTCTGAATCTGATCTCCTGACGCTCCCCAAATTGGCTCTTCCTTCGTCTCGCCCACGTTGGTTGATGGCAACTTCACCTTGCATGTTACCCAAATGCACGGAGTCACCCTGGACTCCTTTCCCTTTCTCACACATCACATGCAATCTGTTGGGAAATTAGCTTGACTCTACCTCCAAAAGGTGTTCAGACCCAGTCATTTCTCACTCTCTATGGCCACCAGTATGGTCTGAGTCACCATCCTTTGTAACTGTAGCTTTTGCGCTCATGTGCCTGCCTTGTCCATACCGGTTATTCTCAACACAACTACAGGATCCTTTTCAAACATACCAGATCACATCCCTCCTGGCTGCACACCCTCCAATGTCTCTCACGTTTTCAGAGTAAAAGCCAAAGTTCTGACAACAGCCTGCAAGACCTACCAGAACCTGAGCACCTCCCACAGGCCTGCCACTGTCTTTGACTTTTCCTCATCCACGCTGGCCACACTGGTCACATAGGCACTGCCATTTCCTGAACACACAGGGGTGCCCCACCTCAGGGCCCTTGTGCTGGTGTTCCCTCACCTGGAACACTTTCCCCAGAGTGCTCTGAGCAGTTCCTCACCTTCTTCAAGTCTGCTCAGCCCTCACTACTCTGAGGCTGCCCCACTGACACTGTGACCTGCCCTCTCCCCTCCCTCCGCACCTCCAACCCCCCAGTTCTGCCCTACTTTCTCCCATATTACCATTTATCTTCTAACATGATATCACTTACTTTTTTTTTTACTAAGTTTTTACTTATTGTTCATCTCTCCCAATGGAATTTAAGCTCCATGAGGCCAGGTGCCTTTGGACGATTTGTTTGCTGGCATTTAGAATGTCTCACACTTAACAGGCACACTTAACTAATGAATTGTTCCCCTGTACCTACCTCCAGACTTGTCTGACAGTTTGCCATGTCTGCCCCCAACTAACCTGCTTTATTACAGGGCAACAAAAAGATGAGTTAGAATGTTCAGAGCCTGTTTCCTCAGGAGACTTAGTGGGACCCTTCTAGTTTGTCACCCGCTTCTGTTGCTGGGCTTTCTCCACAGTTCCCTGCATCTCTCCTAATTAACTTTCCACAGAATCATCATCTTTAAATTTTTCATATTTTCAAGAGAATTTCAAACACAGAGCAAGAAAGCGAGTGTGTGAAAATAGAGAAAGACCAGCAGGGCCATACCACATGGGCCAGTCTTCTTCCCTCAGCATAGACCAGCACGACCTAAACCAAGGCAGTTCCCAAGGTAGCTGTAGTCCCACAGCAGTCCCTGCTTCAGTAGGGTGGAGGTGGGTGATGGTGGTGCCAGGAGTAGACCCAGCCCTGTTCAGCTTGCCTGACCTTCTAGGACTCTGGTGAAGGCCAGCACTAAGACCTTGGTCCTGGGACCCCTGGCAATTATGACACAGACAGCTATTGAGCAACTACCATTTGTGAGAAACCCTGCCAATTATATTATGTGTATCACCTTAGATGTGATGCAGGACAAGACAAATTCCCCCAAATGAGGGAAACTCAAGCCCTGCATTGAGAGAAAAAAGGGTTCTTTGCTGAATGAGAGAAAGATTTCAAATGCCTGCCAAAGTTAGTCAAAAGGAAAGTTTATTAGAGAAGGGAAAGAGCAAAAGCAAGAGAAAGCCAAGACAAAAAGCCAAGATGACCAAAAAAAAAAAAAAAAAAAAAACAACTTTCAATTTCAGGAATCCAGTTTATATATTATTCTTAGTCTCTGTGTATTAGAGACTAAGTCTTTAAGACTTTGTCCATTTTCCTTTGATGGCATGGGCATTCAGTGAGAAGGATAAGAGTATGCAGCATGCAAGGCCTGCTGGCAGTTCCCAGCCCTTGACCCGTAAGTTCTCCATGGTTTTAGCTATAGGGAATGAATGATTTTATTTTGTGTAGGGTGTCACTTAAAGACTTTGTTTTTCCTGTCTTCCCTTCACAGGTGTGAGGAAATGGTCTGTTAGCAATCCCAACAGAAATCTTCCTTTGTTCTGCGGGTTTCCTCATGGTCTGGCTGTAGGGCCGATCAGCATTTTGCCTTCCCTGAATATAGCTTGATTTAACATTTTAGTTCTCTTGCCTCCTCCCTACTTTATATGCACTATTATCCCATTTCACATACGAGGAGACTGAGGCTCAGAGAAGCTAAGTAACTTGCCTAAGTTGTCACAACCTGTAAAGGAAAATAGGACTTGAACTCAGAACCATTTGACTTCAAAATCTATACTTAAGCTACTATAATGAACAGAAAAATGGCTTCTGTTTTGTAGTAGTTTAATGACAGCTCACGCAACATCCCTGCTTAGCTGCATGGACCAATGATAGACTTTCGAATGTTTTTAAAGGGGAAAAAAAATCATAGGGCACTTTATTATGCACAAAGCACTATTATCATTTTGAAATTTCCAGTAATTGAAAAATTAGACTTGGGAGTTTATTAGGTATGACTGAAATAAGTTACCAAATGGTTGAGAAAGAAACATTCCTAACAGATATAATAAGCATATCATATTGAGAATGTGTTAGTCACTGTGGCATCTTTCTGGAGTTCGTCTTTGCCCTTGCTCTTGTAGTTCTCTCTACCCAACACATGGTGGCATCACTTGCGCATGCTTTTACAGCCATAAGGCATCCAAATAGAAGTGATTGCTTCTTTGGATCAGAGTTAGATTCTAGAAACATTTTACCTTCATAACTGAATTTTCCACAGAAAACTGATACCTATCACTATTTTGTACACAACGGTAAGCAGAGTACAGTACAGAGTTCAGAGTACAGTAAAGCTAGAAAGATCTGCAGCATTAGTATGTTTAATAACAGGTCTCTTTTACATCTACTTTAACCAACACAATTGTTTTAGATGAGTACTACTTCTTTTTGCAGTTCTATATTTCATTTATTTATTTATTACCTGTTTACTTATTTTTATTTTTTTTAAATTAAATTTGTCGGGCCAACATTAGTTAATAAAATTATATAGTTTTCAAGTGTGAAATTCTATAGTACATCGTCTGTGTATTAATTTATGTGTTCACCACCCAAAGTCAAATCTCTTTCCATCATTGTATATTTGACCCCTTTTGCCCTTTTCCACTTCCCCCTCTCTCCACTTGCCCTCTGGTAACCACTAAATTGTGTCTATGAGTCTCTGTTTGTCTTGTTCATTTCTTACTTTCAGTTTTATAGCCTACATATGAGTGAAATCATATGGTTCTCAACTTTTTCTGTCCGATTTATCTGGCTTAGCATGATAATCTGAAGATCCAACCATGTCATCACAAATAGCAGTATTTCATCTTATAGCTGAAGATGAATACTACTTTTAAACTTCTTTTAAGGAGTACTACTAGAACTCACTCAGCTAGTTATCTTTGGATACAAGTTAAATCCAATATACTGCATTGGCTTAGTGGTGTCCTACTGTATATTTTATTAGACAACTTGCAGATAACCTAGTTCTATCCTATAAATGTTCTCTTTTTAAAACTATATCTCACAGAAATACCTGTGAAGAGGACTTTATCCTTACATTGTGACAACTTAATTTTTTTGCCAGGAGAACATATTCATGTGGTTACATTTTGTGCAAATATAAATTATGCACATTTGAAATAATGCAACATGAAATATTAATAATGCCCAACTTTATCAATGAAATTTAAAAAATAATAATTTCTTCCACATTAAAAATTCCTCAAGAATTGTACAATTCCTTTATCAGGAATAAAGACTTGTGAACTGGGCTTATATTATTCACTCATTAGGCATTCATTCAACAAATATTTATGGAGTGGCTTCTCCATAGCAGGAACTATTTCAGGCTCTGGGGATATAGCCATAAACACAACAGACAGAAATCCTGCCTGGTGCTCACACAGCTTACATGCTAGGGCAGAGAAGGGTGCAGAAAGAGGAGAGGGAGACAAGTAGGAAATAAGTCAATGCAGATGGAATACTAGATGGCATTCATGCTTTAGGGGAAAATAAAGCAGGGAGACGAACTGGAACAGTGCACATGTGAGGGTGGGAGCAGTTACCTACCTCACTGGGCAGGTGACAGCTGAATGAAGGCCTGCAGAAGGGATGGCCTGCCTGGGCCATGGGCTATCTGGAAAAGGGTGTTGCTGATAAGGTGCAGAAAATGTTGGTGAGGCAGAGGGTCCCTGGCCTATTCCAGAGAGTGCAGTGGAGTGAAGGAGACCAACTTAGCAAGTGAGCCAACACACACTATCCTTCATCAAGATCTGTCTAGCAGTAGCCAAAGTTTGGACTATGTTTGAAAATCTTCAGGAACACATCTCTCCCTTAAATACGAGCTTCTTCTCCTTGTGTGATTAGAAATTAATACATGTTAATAAGGAAGCTAAGGAATTTCTCACAGTCTATGATATAGAACTTAACTTAATCCTAGAAGTGTCAAACCCACAAAGCGCACTAGGATTGCAAAAGCAGCCACAGGTTCCTTTTTGTCAAGATTCTTGTGTAGCTAAGGATATAAAATAACAACACTATGGCAGGACACATGCTAGAAAAGAGATAGAAAAAATCCAGAAAGAAACTGTGATCACAGTAATCCAGAGGGGCCTTTGAAATTCCAAATGGAATACTGCAGCCAGCCCCAAACCCCCTGTGTCCTGCCTTTCCCTTTCTGCCCACTGAGAGGAGCTCTTGGTCTGCCGCTATGCAGGAGGAGGGCGTGGTTTCAGAATTGCCATCCGGATAAGAATTTAGTACTGCTAGCACACTTTTGAGGAGAGACTTTCCTGATTTGGTAAAAGGGAAAAACAAAAACAAAAACAAACAAACAAACAAAAAAAACTCTTCTCCATAGCCCCCATCAAAATCAGAGATGAAAGAAGACAGTTTTAGCCTGTCAAACAAGAAAATAAACAAATGCTTGAAATGGATAAGTTTCTTTTTTAAATGTGTTTTTGCAAAGGGTTTTTCTTCCCTGAAAAACAAAATACTAAAATAGCAAGTTATGGTTTCATTTATAACTCCTTCTCAAAAGGAAATCTAATAATAACAACAAGTTCCCATTGGATTCCGGAGTATTTCATAATGTAAATATATTTGTATCCACTGGGGAAAGAAACCTACCCTGAGCCAGTTATTTCTCATTTAAATTGGTGGTTTGATTCATTTGCATTTTTCCTTTTCTTTTACCTTGAACAACCTCTCAAACTGAAGAGAAGCTTTCGATTCTACGGCTGTATATCGATCGGACTGAGCCTCTTCAGCTACTGATACAAAATATGAAAAGATGATGGCAAAATGACTTGCTATGCTTTACTATAAATCCTGTTAGAAAAATAGTTTGTCTCTCACCAAGTTTCATCTTATTTATACCAAATGTTTATATGTTGAGAGAGCAGGGCTGTATACTGGAAAGGGAAAAGGCCTATGGTTACTCATACTTTCCAACCTCAGCTGTGTTTCTTATAGGACTTAAATTATTTGGCCTCAGTTTTCTCTTCTATGAAATAGAGGTAATAATAATGTGGTGAATTTAAAAAGGCAGTTAAATCTCTGACACTCATCCTATTGAGAGGTAGAGTATGACCCCTCTCTTGAAGTCCCGGGGGTGGAAGAGGGGAGGTTTCTGTGACTACTTTAGCCAACAGAACACAAAGAAAGTGATGTTGTTTCAGGGCCCAGGCCTCAGAGCAAAGCAGTGCCCCCGTCCTGTCACCCTGAGCAGGCTAGCCACCCCGAGGCTGCCATGTTGTGAGGAAGCCTAAGCTTACCAGGAGAGGATCTGCGTGCAGAGGGAGAGGTGCCCAGCCAGCCCCAGCTCTGCCAGCCCCCAGCCATTGAAGTCATCCCAGCTCAGGGATCAGACATCAGGAAGCAGGGGAGAGCATTTTTGATGGTGCCCTATCTACATTCTGTCCACACTATCATGAAACACGGTAGTACCAAGGGTTGTTTTAAGCCTTTTAAGTTTGGGGATAGTTTGTGAAGCAGCAGTACATAAGAGTACTAAGTGCCTATCCTGTGGAACTACTGTCAGTTTTACAACTGACCCACCTAAGCACCGGGCCCGGAGCTGACACCTAGTGCACGTCCAGCACGTAGTGGCCATTGGCATTGCTGCCTTTGTGTTTTCTTTCCACAGGGCAGTTTTTTAGAAATGCAGGTAGAGAATCCACTCTGAGCTCACAGAAGGCATTGAAATCCCTTGCACCTGACTCACATAGGAGTCCACGGGCTTAGGGATTGCAAATCCTCCCTAGCCTAAGCAAGTCAGGTGCAAGGAGAGCCACTAAGCCCAGCCTTTGCTGGCACTTCCATTAAACACGTGCTTTCTTGGTGAGCAAGACGTGCTGGCCCTGCATTCCAGGGACATCATAGGCATGCACAATATAGCTCCACGCTTGTCTTTTTCTCTCCTGTAAATCTCCTCAATTACTCAAACTCAGTAGGCAACTAAATACAATTGAGTTTAAATAAGATATCTTCTATAAATGAAACTGTTAATGCCCAGGCTCTAAGGAGGAGTTGAGAGCTTGCCAGCCAGGCTCAAAGTCCAAACACTCATGGTCCCCACAGTCCCCAAGCGACCTTATCTTTTGGTCACAGATATTTAGGGAACACTTCCAATGATGATACTAGACCTCATGGGGCCATCGAGGCACTTACCAGAATATTAGGGAATATTCTGAATTTAGTGAATTTATAGAACTCCGAATCCCAGAAAACTCTGTGTGCTGATTTTGAAATTTATGCCACGTAGGCTCATTACTCTGCATCCCTGTTGCCACTGGCACCTTCTCTTGCCTGGAGCACTGGTCAATTTGCTCCTACTGAGAGGTCATCTGGCCACCACTGTGACCTCTTTGGTATCCGTCATCTCCTCTACAGTACAACCTTCTTAAAGCACAAATGTCACTGTGCAATCACAGCATTCTGTTTCAACAGCTTCAGGATACCATGTGGACAGAAGAAAATGTAGCAGCTCCTGAGGACTCAGGTACCCAGTTCTCCTGGTCGGGGACCTGCGTCTGCCCCACCTATGGAACTGAAGGCTAGCGACAGGTACTTTGCTTCTCTCCAGAGAGTAAGGGACTAGGGAAGAGTGGATGATGAAGGTGAGGATGACATAGCTAAAGGCAGTGGAAGCAGATGAACCCAATGTGGAGGCGAAGTCAGGGTCTTTGGCTTAAGGACTTCACGTTTCTCATAATCCTCCTCTGGGTCCTAACCTGGGAATCTCTGGACCAGTTAAAGTACTAGGACTGGGACAAATAACTTTGGATGCCGTGGTTCTTTGGAACCACTTGGGGAAAAAAGGAGAAATAGCTAAAAGTGAAGAACAAAAAAGCAAAAACTGGGAGGGGAAAGACTTCAGTCAACACACACATGTCCCCAACAAAGCTGGGGCCTGGCACTTTAATTCTGTGCGGAGGCTTAGAGACGCCTGTTCCCCAAGGAGTGCAGCTGCGCACTGGGGTTCCCACATGGCTGCTGGGGCCACCTCCATCCCACCTGGAAAGCAAGCTTCTGTTTCTCTGCTCTGTTCCACATCATCTTCCTGTTTCCCACGTTTCAGGCTTCTCCTGTCACTCCAGCTCATGGTTTCAGTTCCTCCTTCAGAACCGCAGCATACAGCTCCAGGATTCCCACAGGCACACAGACCCCAGCTCGCCCCACTCTCCCCACTGGCCTCATTACCTTTGGAGGGATGCTCCTCGTGCGGCTTTTCTTTGCCCTTGGTTGGCTACCACCCACTAAGTATCATTCTGGGGACATAAAGACAAGTGAGCTAGAAATTTCCATCTAATGGGCTACACATGTAACATTGAGAGCTCCACGGACAGGTGGGATGGTTATGAGGATGCCGTGTGTTTGTGGACAGCTCTAGGAAGAGTGTCTACATTAGTAACTATTTATTCTTTCTTCGTTTGCAGAGATTTTTCTGATCCTGTAGACAAAAAGACCCTTGTCCTATGGCTGGCGTGAAGAGACAGCAGCAACCCAGCCGAGCAAACATCTCCTCAAGGTGCTCGCAGCTTCAGAAGCTGTAGCATTCACCACTGAAGAAATTAATTTTACAGTTTTGACTTGTAAGTCTGCACTGGACCTAGAAGTTAGGTAAGCATTGACCAGTAGGTGACTTACACTTTAAAATACAGGGTTAAGTCTTTGATATTCAAAATCAGCTCTCAAGTAAATTCTCTTACTGAAATGTGATCTCCTCTATCTTATTAAAAATATAAATTTGAAAAAATGGAAAAACTTAGAAACATCAACTTTTCCTGTATCAACTTATCAAGACTGTTTGGTTGTCATTAGAAGCCCTGCTGTAAGCATGGCTTCCTGCTTTGGACTGGCTCTGTGTCAAGTTTGGCCAAGTTGGTGCTCTTGGTTCCCAGAGACCAGCTTTGGCTGCCCTGCTCTTCAAGAAATGAAAAGACATAGAGTTTCTCACTTGTTGCTGGGACTATCTGCTTAATTTTCCCAGAAAGATCCTTTTTTTCTGTCTTCAGAGTAAAGAATTCGCTTTCTGTTTTTCAGGTAAGCACTGGCTGTTTTTGCACAGAGGAGCACTTACAATTAACTTTGCTCTTGATAATAGTTTCAGATAGAGAATTTGAGTAACATAACCAAACATTCTGAGTTGAATCAAAAGATAGTTTTTTGAAGCTAGAGTTCTGCTGACTTTATTGCCAGTGTTATGATGAAATATGTTTATTCCATTTCAAATTTTGTACTATTCTGTAACTTTGAATTCTGTCTGGGACAGTTTCTAATGAAGCCTATGGTTGGCAGGGAAAATGAGACATCTATGTTTACATATTCATCCAGAACATATTCTCAAAGTACTGAGGTCCACGATGCAGACACGGCTTGGGCAAGTAAGCATGGTTTCTTCCTGTGAGGGGGTCACTCTGTAGCAAAAATGACAGGTGTTAAATAACATTTTTTAAAATTACAAATATAAAAAGTGCTGCCAAGGAAATAAAACCTGTCTAGGAGTGGGATGCAGGGTGGGTTAGGAAGGGATGAGCATTAGTATAATCACAAATAGCTCAGGAAAAAGTTAGAGATGAGAGTCTAAGGAAGAGGATGCATGGTCGGTAAGTAAGCTGCTGAGACTGGGACCCCAGTGCCCATGAGCTCCACCTATACTTTAGGTGTGAATGTGGACCTATGAGCAACCAGGCACGTGACACTTACCAACTAAATAGATGATGTTTTATCAGCATGTTACAGATTACATCTCAAATCCTAAAAAATTGGCAGAAAAGATTGAGAAATAATAATATAAAAATTGAATGAAAGAAACACCAGGTAACTCTGGCATTTTTCACATTTGAAGGTTGTTTTTTAGAATGATTGGTTTTTGAATGATTGGTGATTCGTGTGTGGTTATTGTAAAAATACAAAGTTGAACTGAGGAAACACTTTAATTGGGAGAAGGGAATAGAAGAAGAGAAATAACTGGAAATAGAAAAAGAGCCGAATTTGGGTTGACCCTTGATTTATAAGCCATTCCAGAAAAGGGATGGTTGCTTCTTAACACTACAGTAAAAAAAAAGAAAAGAAAAGTGCTTGCTTCTTGTGATGAAATCCACCCCAGCTCATGCTGGTACAAAAGATGAAGAGGATGTGTGGGACTCTCTTTTTAACTCATTTAGGGGCCATCACCCTTTCTTCCTATTTGGGAGCAGGCTGTGACCCAGCCAAGGGCCATCACCCTTTCTTCCTATTTGGGAGCAGGCTGTGACCCAGCCAAGAGGGAACCTTCTATAGAAGTCTAGGACACTAGTTTGTAAGACAAAGAAAAAGCTTGTGATATAAAACATATACACACACAGACATATATACACATACACACAAATATATACATATCAAACATGCACACGTCTGTGTGTGCGCACTTGTGTGCGCGCGCGCGCGCACACACACACACACACACACACACACCTCTCTTAGAGCAGGGAGTTCCTAGAGAAGAAGTGGGCTTGGATTAAGGACTTAAAAAAACCCTCTGCAAGAAAGTGAAGAAAGAAAGAGAAGTTAGGAGAGAAAGCATGCATCTAAGGGACTCAGTTCTGGAAGGCCCATCATTTATGGGGTAGTACAAGGGAATAATTTGTGACCTAGTGAAATAAGAATTCTATCTTTAGTTTTTCTGAAATTATACCATGGCTCTGAGGTCCAGCTGACTCTTCGTAAAAAATATGCAATCGATGTCTGATATAATTGATCAGGGGTAGACTCTCTAAGTGGGGAAATACTGGGAAAAAATGATTTTCTAATGCCAACCAATTTATGAGAGAGCTGGGACGAAAGGGGATAACACTGAGGCAGATTAACCTTGGTGGACAGAGAAAGAGACCCCTGAGGCTGGCCACATCAAGACCTGCCAGCAGCAGGGACGTTAAGATGAACTCCCTGACTGTTACTCCATTCCCACTCCTCCCTCCACAATAGTTTGTTCAAGAACATCCTTGAATACATAAAAAAGCAAAGGGCCTTCTACATGGAGGTTACACAATAAATGGTTTTGCTATAAAGAAGTAGAGCAATTTAGGGGCTTAAGCTTAGATAAGCTTAACAAAAGCCATCATGTCAAATATTTGGTAGAACATACTCTGCATGCAATCTGCATGTTTGAGCATTTATTGACATCTGATAATAGCATGCCATTATTATGAGGACACTCCAGGAACAGGTAATTAAGATCCTTTGATGGAAATGCAACCTTGTATTTATGGCTTATGTAACTGGGAGACAATCTGCCTTTCATTAGCACATAATAACATCTCACTTTTATGAGACATTCCTTCAGTTGGATTCCTTAATTAGATTTAACTGAAAGATGAAAAGTCAACTTTTGCTACACAAAGGCCTGGAAAGAAGAACACTGCATTTAATATGGTATTCGAACATGGATGCCACATACATCAAATATACACACAAATAAGACAATTATGTTTTTTGAAGATCCCTGAATCAGTGACGGCTAATTTCAGATGGACCCAGGAATTCAAATGTAAGTGAAAACTTTCATACTAGGAATAAATGTGGGGCAGACCTGGAATATGCACACAGACATCATTACCTCTTCTAAAAAATACACAAAAGGCATCCAGCTCAGTCAGTAGCATGCAAACATTATCTAGCTTCCATATTTCTGAATGGGAGTGTACTAGATTGAAAAATTAATAGGTGGATTCTTCTTCATTGAATCAGCCTCTCAAATGAGAATCTCCCTCTGTCAAAAATTGTTCTCTTTCCTGAGCAATTTATTCAAGTCATGTGAAATTTTAAGTCAAATTACCATTTTGGCTTCTACAAAACCTGACATTAAAAATGGCCACTCTCTAGTGAGGATCCAAGATTTGCTAGCACATCCTGAGGATACCGAGGCCATGTCTGGATTATTCTTGTTTTTGTAGCCCTACATTCCATATACCCAGATGCACTCAGGTATTTTTATATTCTGCTTGATCTTATTAAATTGTAGGTATTTCCATATCTGCCTTGAATAATTTTTGGAATAAATTGGGATAAAAATAAGTAAATAAAGAACACTGATTGCAAATTACATTTAACTCAAACAATTTGACCGTACTAAACTAATGTGGGAAGATCTAAATTAATGCAGTTAGATCAAAGCCAAGAATACAGTTCAAGCATTCTAAGGAGCAAACAATAAAGCATTAAGATAAGCAAAAGTATAAGTTTATACTTCAAATATATCCCCTTGCGATCAGATCAAGGTAATGTTCCCTATTTTATCTTCCCTTGAAAAGACATAAAACTTAAAACTTTTTGGTCTTTTATGGAAATGAAACCCAGTTGTCCTGTCTCCAGTGATTCCCAAACATGCCCTAATGATTTGCCCTGCAGACTGACCTTGTTCGTCCACTGCAATTAAGTATCTTCTGGGAGCTACAATAAAGCTACACTGAATCTGTCAAAGGTAAAATATTTTAATAGGTATCTTCATGCAGAATCTTTTATTTTGTGTATTATATATGATACATGCCTTAGATGCTAGACATGAGAGAGATAAAGTGGATGTTACATAGGAATAGCTTCCAGATAGATATAATAAATATGTACATAAATTATTTGTTTATCAAAACTCTGAATCTTCTCAGGTTCTTATAGCAATTTATTTGAGTCCTTATATTTCTACACTATGCAGCATAAAAGAAACAATTTCAGCATCTAAATCTTTAAGGACACCAATGCAAAAAATGAATGTAAGTCTTATTTTTAAAACTGTAACTTGTTGATTACACAAGAATGATTTAGAATAAGAGAAGTTGTGGTACTAATACAGAACTGGGGCCATGTGGAAGAAGGCTGATTTCATCCCAATATTAGAAAAAAAAAATTAAAAATTACAAGTTCAGAAATAGAATGACATGCCTCAAAGATTTCAGCCATGTCTCTGACACTGGATGTAATTATGACATACAGCATTGAGGGGCTATCACTTCACTGGGTTTGTAGTAGGACTATAAATTCAAAGTTTCTTTGAATGCAAAATCCTCTATTTGTTGCAACATATTTATTATTCCTAAATTGTGAGAGGGCATAGCCTAATAATCAGTTTACTTAATACTGGCCATGAAAAAATAAGTGAATAACTATGAAAATATTTGAGCTTTAGAATAAAGTCACATCATCTAGGATGAGCTAAACTGCACGTACCATTGTGTCACAGCATGACTCCTAAGAAAAAGCAGGTTGAACAACTATTTTTAAACTTGTTAATAGATGTGTGCATGTGGCAGAATTTTGTATGAGAGCTACTTTCATCTTATCATAGTGCCTGGTAATAAGATGGCAGAATCACAGGTTGTGGGGCAGGGTTGTGAAGTCATAGGTCACCTAAATATGCCAAAAATATCCTGAAATTATAAAACGCCAAGTTCTCCTTCCAAATATTATTCTTGAGTATTTTCTAAGAGGTAGGACATGATAAAACAGTATTAGACTCCAGCTTGTTATTCATAAACAATACTATTTTACAGAACCAGATCCTAAAATTTATTAGAAGAAAGAAAGACTTGAGTTTTAAAGACATTGTCAATAAATGAACAGATTTGATCTTGAAGCAATCAAGGGTATAATATAATATGGAATAATCCTACTTCAGTGTTCATCAAAAAAGTATGTAAAGAAAATTTGATTCAGAGATTTAGCAAGGTCTTGGACTTTCAGCGCAGAGACCTTTTTCTGGGATCAATATAAATTGCACTATTAAATACAAAACTTAAACAGTTCTAGAAAAATTTAGGTTAAAATATTGTTACATGACTAAAAATGGTACTGTAAGGAACTCCAAAACTACCTCCATCCACTAAAACAATGCTTACGCTAGCAAAACCTGTCAGAATTAACTTGTTTTGGTTTCTGAAATCTAATTTAAAAATTTATAACACCCAGGGGAATGCTTAAAGAAGAAAGAAGCTGCTGAAATTTAATAACATGTCATTGTGATGTGTTGACTTACCTGCCCCTGATCGCCACTCCTCAGCAGGCAGAGGCCTGGCCAGGGGAGAGCAGCCCCGACCTTGTTCTCAGAGAACTGAGTTGTGGGCACTAATCTGTCTGGTGCCTCCCCTCAGACAGGCCCAGGGGCATAACCTTTGTTTTCCCACCTCATAACTTTCTCAGGGTTGCATTGGCCTCCTGGGAAACATTTGTCAAATGCATCTAAAGTCAAATATACTAACAGTCAGCTATCAATGGGCAAGCAGCAGACAAACAAAAAGCCAGGGAGAGAATAGGTAGGGAAGAAGAGCCATTAAGGAACAAGGACTTTAGAAAGCTCCCATGTATACCAGCAAATTTAGATGCCCAGGGCTAGATACATATTCAGAAAAGACCTGAGAAGATCCTAAGCTTTCAACTCTGACCAACCTTAATGCTCCAGATAAGCAGGAAGTAAAGGGGAAGACTGAATTATTAAAAGCCTGGCTAAATGCAAAAAGTGTCCCAACAAAAGCCTATCTGTAAACCCAGGAAAGTACTTTTATTTTCTTTCTCTCCAGACATTTAAGGAAATATCTGTCTAATGACGAATCTAACAGAACTGAGACATGAGTGACAAAGAATACAGTTTTTACAAAAATAATTTGCCAAAGTCACTAAGCAAGCAACTCCAACCTACAACTTACAGTAACAACAAACCCAGGGCAAGGAAGCAAATCTGATTTTGAGAATTATTACATTAAAAATGTCCAATTTGCAACAAATATATGAAGCGTATAAAAACAAAACAATAAAATCCATTTAGAAGACAAAATGAAATTAATGAAACTGACCCTAATAACACATTAAATGTACTAGACAAAGAAATTGAATCGACTGTCTTAAATATGCTCAAACTGTCTAAAATAGGCTCAACTCACTAAAGAAAACCATGGACAAATAACTAAAAAATAACAGAAAAATTATGTCCCACCTAATTAAGCCTATAAATAAAGGTAGAAATTATTAAAAAAAAAAAAACTTAAAAATATGATAAAAATGAAAATATCTCTAGAGAAGTACAAAAATATATTAAAAGAGACAGAGCAGAAACCTCCATGAACTTATAGATATATCAGTTGAAATTATCCCATCTGAGGAGAGAGTAAAAATAAAAATAAAAATGAACACAGCTAAAGAGACATGTGGAACACCATAAAATATACCAATAAATGCATAACATGAGTCTTAGAAAAAAAGAGACACCAAAACAATATTTGAAAAAACAATAGTCCAAAATTTCCACAGTAAGAAAATAAACATAAATCTCCAGATCCACTAGCTCAATGAATTCCAAGTAGAACAAATTCAGAGATCAACACTGACACAATCAGACAAAGACAAGTAACGTCAAGGCGGCTTAGCCCTACCTGGGAAAGGCTGTAGGGGGCCTCCTGCCCAAGGTGCAAGAGAAGATTTCTAACAACCTGAAGACTCCAGGAGGGGATGTCAAACCTTCTCCTTGGGAGAGGAAGCCAGAAGGCTCCCTGCCTGAAGTGGAGGAGGCAGATATCCATGAAGGATTCAAGCCGCGTTCCATGTCTTTGGAGGCATGACAAAATATAAGATTGTGAAGACTCCAGCCACTTCAGGGGAAAGGATTCAAGAAGAAAGGGATTCCCAAGACATTAGAGACAACTTGGACTTCATTCGGAAACTACCTAAGGTGAAGGTAAACAAGTCCGAGAAGCTGCTCGGTCCAAAGCCGACTCGGCCCAGCCACAGGAGGTCCTTACCGACGCAGCACTGGTGTGGCCAGAGCACCCGTCACCCTGGGTCTGGCCTTGCTGCCATTCACTTCTGCCCTTAAATGGACGCCTCCTTCCAACCCAAGCAAAGAGCACTGTCTTCACCTCAGCAAGAGGAGGAAGCTGGATTGACCAGAAGCAGAATGAACTCGAAGATGCGTGTCTTCTCTGGTTCCAAGAGTACCTGTCTCCCCAAAATGATGACCTTGCACCATTGCATCCGTGTCTTTTGAAACAACCTCAATTCACTTTTTCAAGTGGGAAGAGTCCCACTCTTCTGGAACCCTTTCTGGAGACATGTGCACTGGATCAGCTACATCCCAAAGAGAAATGCAACAGTGTACTAGTGGAAGCAACAGATTAATTATGGAAAATGCACTGTCACCATTACTTTTAGAAAGAAAGACCACAAGGGCCTGAGTCTTTGCATGAGATATAACTGCGGCTCTAGAATGCCCGAGAACGGCGGCGACGACTAGTGACTCTGAAGATCCGATCTGCACATGCCAGTGGGCCAAAGGCCGACTGTCCAAAATGATCCCTTTCAACTCCTTAGAAAGAAGAGTATCAACCACCAGGAGAAAGTCGAGGTAAAGCCAGCCCCATGCCCCACAGGGAGCAGCTGTGCTCTCTCTGGTGGTGGAGGCGGCGACCCCATACCTCAGAAGCCGGCCTGTGACGGCTCAAGCGCCAGCAGTACTCACTGGGCAAGGGTGCTCAGCAGCAGGAAGCCTGTGAAGCAGATTGCCCCCATTATGGCCAAGACCATTAAAGACTTGAAGAATAGATTCTCCTGACGATAAATCTGGGGCCTGGCCTTGGAGGTGGAATGAGAGGTGGGGTACGAGGAGTATGGGGGTTGGGGGCGGGAGGCAGGGCAGGGGGAGAAATACAAGGACAGTCGGGGTGAGGGAATGGTACTTCCACAGGTGACCAGAATCTTGGGCTTTGGAGGAACTTTTGGACTCTGACTCCTATAGTTGTCCACCGTCGAACCTGTGAACCTCGGTGTCACAGCCACTGCTTCTCTGCCTGGAGAGTATGTGTGCCTGTGCGTGTGTGTGCGCGCGCGCACGCGTGCGCGTGCACGCCTTTAGGAATGGATCTGGAAGGATACGTTAATATAGGTGAAGGGTCACCCTTAGTGTATCTGAATTGTGGGATGTGGTGTTTTTATTTTATGTACTGTGTGTTATTTATCATTAATTTCAACTTGATTGATAGTGCTATATAACCAATCATGCCATATTGGGCTGAACAATGTATGTTCTCCTGAGAAGATCAATCACAATCATAGCTGTCAAGGAATTCTTAGATCTAATAAGTCCCAACATTAGCGATATCTTTACAACCCGAATGAGGGGGGATATGTAGAGACCTCAATAAATAATGTTAAGACAACTGACTCCTGTAAACTCCAGTACCCACGTGTCACAGGCACTGCCTCCCTGCCTAGAGAGTGAGTGTGCCTGTGTGTGTGGATACACACATAGAACAGGCGATGGAGGGACGCATGGGTATGCACTAAGGCTCTCCCTTGGTTAATACCTTAGCATATCTGGGGGGGTGGGCATGTCTGTTGGTTACCAGTCACTTCTGTAAACTGGTGGATTGGTGACTGTGTCAGTCATCTTGAAACAAATCCCTTTCTCTGTCTAGGTTTCAACTCATCACCCCCTTCAGAGGTGTGTGTGCACTGTTCACAGGGGACCTAAACTCCTTACACTGAAATGACAGCTTGCCCTCTTCCTGTCACATGACTGCATGCAGGTTACTTGGATGCCCCAGGCCTCCGGTTGCTCATCTGGAAAAATGGGGATATTGTAGGGGACCCTGTTTCCCGGGTCCCACCTGATCAGGGAAGTGGGCAGGCCCTCAAGGGGCCAGGGACCTTTGGGTTCCTGTGAAGAGGCTAGCCTGTGCCATGGGGTCAGGGAGGCAGGACACCAAGTTGTGCAGGGGCTACGGGGTGGATCTGGCCCAACCCCAACCCTTAGCAGCTGGGTTAGAGTTCAAGAGACTCTCCATCCCCCCTGTCTCAGTAGTCCTTCCCGTGGAGACCAAGGTCAGTGGGACACACAGTCTGTCACCTGCCCCAAAACCAGCATGTCAGAAGTCTGGCCAGGGACCCACTGGCCCCATACATGAAGCTGGCTCTTGCAGAAGAAAACCCTGAGCCTGACAGAAGGGAGTCAGGGGAGAGTGATTCTTCCAAGCACCCCAGGGGCTCTCTTTGGAAGGAGGAGGAGATGCACAGAGACCACTGAGCACTCTACAAAGCCTTCGGCTGTGGATAATCAGACCCTGAGTACAGACCAAGAGAGCACAGAGAGCCCTCAGAGCTCCCTAAGGGATGAGGAGGACCACCCCTAAGCTTTACCAGCTGGCTCTTCAGAGTGGGAACCTTCTGGTGACAGCCAATCCAGCCATCATCCACGAAGGGTCCTCATCAGATGTCCACAGGGACTACCACAGGTGCCTGGCCAAGGCCCAGGCATCACACCAGACACCTGCAGAAGACCTCTCTACTGCTTGTCGGGACAAACGGGAACTCTGCTAAGAATGACACCTGAGCACACCCCACCAGAGAGGGGCCTTGATTCCAAGCCAGGAGCACCTGTCTCTCCACAAGGACAAGAGCCCCGTGGGTGCCAGGGGACCTGAGTAATCCCCTACTTTGTTCAGCCAAAGACCACACCAAGCCTTCTTCAGATATGAAAGCTTAAAACTGACCTTCTGTTTGTGTTCCCACTCATGCAGGGGGCTACTATGTTGGAGGTTTTTCTAAGCTGACTGTCCTCCCTGTGCAATGTTTGTCAAATGCATTTAAAGGCAAAAATATACTAGCATCAGACATTAAAGGTCAAGCAGCTGACAGACCATTAAGCCTGGGGAGGTAAAAATCAAAGGGTACCTTTAGGAGAACAATCACCAGGGAATCTAGGAGGCCGAACTCATGGCCAAGTGTTGATATATGTTAAGATAAGAACAAGCAGACCCTGAGCATTCACCTCTAACAGACTTTTTGGTCCCTATATGCTGGACATGAATGTTAAGACATAATTGTCAACAGCCTGGCTAAGTGTGTCTTTGATATAAGCAAATCTTTGAACTCAGCAAAGATTTTTTTTCCAGATCTTTAAGGAAATCTTTGTCTAATGACAAAGCTAACAGAACTGAAACATCAGTGACCATGTGTGACAACGAATATTCTCTTTACAATAATAATTTAGAAAAATCCCTAAACAAGCTACTTCAACCCACAACATGTAGCAACAACTCTGAGCAGGTGGGCAAATCTGATTTTCAATGTTATCACATTATAGCATTCAGATATCCAATTTGCAATGCAAATTTATGGGACCTGTAAAAGAACATGTAAATAGGTCCATTCATAAGAAAAACTGTCAAAAAAAGACAAAGAAATATCTCGAAAGCAGTAAGAGAGAAGCGAATCTTCACATTCAAGAGATCCTCAATAAGATTAACAATTTATTTCTCATCAGAAACCATGAAGACCAGAAAGCAGTTTGATGGCATATTTAAACTCTGAAAGAAAAATAATTGAATTGTTCCTGATAGGTGGTCTGAGCCAGACTCCTTACAGATGAATCTGGGATGAGGGGCATCTGTCTCCCAGAAAAGCCAGTTTTTCTCATCCCAAGACATCCCTGACAGCTCCCATAGAACTCCCAAGATCCCATGAGGTTAGACTTCCTCTGGAAAATGTGGTCATGGGTTCAGCATCTGGGGCTTGATTCTGCCATTCTCTGAGCCATCCATGGGACTCAGCACATCTCATCCCATTTTATCCCTGCCCCTCCATCAGACCCATGCTTTCCCCCCTCAAACAACCAGAGTCACATAGTATACCCTGTGGACTCCAATTGCACCCTGTTGCCTTCTTGGGAAACCCAATACTCCATCTACCTGGAGCAAAAAGAAAATTTGATAAAGGGTCAATCAATTAAGAAGATATTACAATCATAAATATATACTCACTTAACAACAGGTCTTCATAATATCTGATGCAAACACTGATGGAGTGGAAGAGAGAAATAGTTCTATAATCATAGTTCAATATTTCAATACCTCACTTTCATTAATGGATAAAACAACTAGACAGAACATCAATAAGGAAACAGAAGACTTGAACAACACTATAAATCAACTTTACCTAACAAACACTTGTAGATAACACTCTACCCAACAATAGCAGAATACACATTTTTCTTAAGTACACATGGGACTTTCTCTAGGATGGTCTTATGATAGGCCACAAATAACCACCAATAAATTTTAAAATATTGAAATCATACAAAGTATGACCATAAGGGAATGAAACTAGAAATCTATAATAGAAAGAAAAAAAAACTAGAAAATGTACAAATATGCAAAAACTGAACAACACACTCTTAAAAATTAATGGATCGAAGAAGAAATTGCAAATGAAAATAAGAAAATACTTTGATACAAATGAAAACAAAAACACAACATGCTAAAATTTATAGGATGCAGTGAAAGCAATGTGCATGGAATCATTTACAACTGTGAATGGATACATTAAAAAAGAAGGAGCTTTCAAATTGATAACTGTCCACCTTTAGGAACTAGAAAAGCAAAGCAAACCGAAACCAAAGCTAGCAGAAGAAAATGATAAAGATTAGTATAGAGATAAATGAAATTAAAAAAAAAAAACAAATATATAGAGTGAAAGTTCTTTGAAAAGACCAGAAAAATTGAAAAGCTAAGAAAAAAAGATTTAAATTACTGAAATCAAAAATGAAAGTACCAATCTTATAGAAATAAAAAAAAATTGTAAAACAATACTATGAGAACTTGTACATCACAAATTAGATAAGCTAGATGAAATAAACAAATTCATAGAAACAACAAACTACCAAAGCTGACTGAAGAAGAAATAGAGAATCTCATGACCTCTAATAAATAAAGAGATTGAATCAGTAATCAAAACCTGTCAACAAAGAAAAGCCTGGTGAATTCTACCAAACATTAAAAAAATTAAAACCCAAACTTCTCAAACTTTTCAAAAAATAGATGAGAAAGGAACACTTCTTAACTCATTTTATGGGGCCAGCATTACCCTGATACCAAAGCCAGAAAAAGACATTACAGGGAAAGAAAACAACAATCCAACATTGCTGATGAATATAGATGCAGAAATCCTCAACAAAATACTAGCAAACTGAACCCAGTAGCATATCAAACATATTATACACCATTACCAATTGGAATTTATCCCAGAAATGCAAAGATGGTTCAATTTAAGAAAATCAGTCAATTTAATACACTACATTAAAGAGAAAAGAAGGAAAAGCACACAGACATAATCATCTCAATTGATGAAGAAAAAGCATTTGATAAAATCTAACACACTTTCATGATAAAAACACTTAGGGAACTTCCTCAAAATGATACAGGGCATGTATGGGGAAAAAAACACACAACTGACGTTATACTCAGTGGTGAAAAATTGAAAGCTTCCCTCCAAATGTCAGGAACAAAACAAGGATCCCTACTTTTGCCACTTATATTCAAAGTTTTAGTGGATATTCTATTCAGAACAGTTAAGAAAAAATAAAATAAAATAAAATAAAATAAAATAAAATAAAATAAAATAAAATAAAATAAAATAAAATAAAATAAAACTGTAAAGAATATTATTCACCCACAAAAAGTAATGATTTATAGTGTTGTTCAAGTCTTTCTTTCTTGTAAAGAAAGAAAGAAAACTATCTTTATTCACATGTGACATGATCTTACATACAGAAAATCCTTAAAAATTCTCATAAAAACTGTAAGAGCTGATAAATGAATTCAGCAAGTTTCAGGACACAAAGTCAACACACAAAAATAGTTGTATTTTTATATACTAGCAACAAACAATCTGAAAGGAAATTAAGAAAACAATTGAATTTACAACAGCATTAAAATAATAAATTAGTTCAGAATAAACAACTGAGACAGTAAAAGACTCGTACACTAAAAAACAGAAAATATTGTTAAAAGAAATTGAAGCAGACCTAAATAATGAAAAGATACTCTTTCTTTATGGATTAGAAGACTTAATATTGTTAGGATGGTATTACTTTCCAAAGCAATTTATAGATTCACTGCAATCCATATTAAAATTCCAATAGTCTTTTTTGCAGAAATGGAAAAGCCAGTCCTGAAGTTCACATGAAATTCCAGGATACCCTAAATAGTCAAACGATATTGAAAAAGAAGAGCAAAGTTGTAATACTTTCATTTCCCAATAGCAAAACTTACAAGAAAGGTATAGTAATCAAAATAATATGGTAATGGCATAAGCTTGTACCCTAAAGAAAAGTATGTGTGAAATTATATATATATGTGTATAATGGAATAGAATTGAGACTTTATAAATGAACCTATACATCTACTGTCACTTGATTTCAACAAGTTTGTCAAGACTATTCAATGGGAGTAATAACAGTCTCTTTAACAAATCGTGCCGGGACAACTGTCTATCCACATGTAAAAGAAGAAAGCTGGACCTTTATCTCACACTAGATATGAAAATTAACTCAAAAAGTTTTGAAGACCTAAATGTAAGAGCTAAAACTATAAAACTCTGTGAAGAAACATAGAGGTAAATCTTCATGAGCTTGGGTTTGGCAATGGTTTCTTATCAAAAGTAAAAACAATAAAAAAATACAGATAAGTTGGACTTCATCAAAATGAAAATATTTTGTGCATCAAATGGCACAATCAAGAAAGGAAAAGAAAACCCACAGAATCAGAGAAAATATTTGCAAATCATACACGGCTTATCTTTTTTTATTGTGTTTTGTTTTATTGTGCTTTCCAGATACTACATTTTCATCAACATTGAGGCAAGACCCTCCACCAGCAAAATGATTATGACTCACTACTGGCTCAGTTGGTAGTTATCATTTTTAGCAAAAAATATTTTTAAATTAAGGTGTGTACATTGCTTTTTAGACATACTGCTATCATACACTTAATGGACTGTAGTATAGTATAAACATAACTTTTATATGTACTGAGAAACCAAAAAATTCACGACTTGCTTTATTGTGGTAGTCACTTTGTTGTGGTGGTCTGGAACTGAACCCACAAAATCCTCAAGGTGTACCTATATCTGATAAGGATCTAGGATCTAGAATATATAAATAAGTCTCATAACTCAACATCTAAAAGACAAAACATCCTAATTCAAAATAGGTGAAGGACTGGAATAGATATTTTTCCAAAGAAGATATATAAATGGCCACTAAGCATATGAAAAAATATTCAACATTAATAGTCATTAGGGAAATGCAAATCAAACTACAATGAGAAACCAATTTATAATCTCCAAGACGGCTATAATTTTTAAAAAATGGAAAATAACAAATGTTGGCAAGGATGTAGAGAAATCAAAACCCTCATACACTGCTGATGGGAGAGTAAAATGATGCAGCTGTTTCTTAATAGGTTAACCATAGCAACTCTACTCTTAGTTACATACCCCAAAGATTTGAAAAGAGGTGTTCAAACAAAAACTTATACATGAATGTTTGTAACAGCGCTATTTGCAATACTCCCCAGTGAAAACAATCCAAATGTAAAAGAGCTAATTAATGACTAAACAAAATGTGGTATACAGTGGAATATTATTCACCCACAAAAAGTAATGAAGAACTGATCAATTCTTCAACATGGTTGAACCTAGAAAACATGCTAAATGAAGAATCCAGGCAGAAAAAGCAACATATTGCATGATTCCATTCAAATGAAATATTCAGAATAGGCAAATCCATAGAAAAGGAACTGATGATTCGTGATTGTTTGGAGCTAAGAGAAAAGGTTGTGGGAATGACTGCTTATAGGATATAGATCTCCTTTTGGGGTGATCAAAATGTTCTGGAACCAGATAGTGGTGATGTTTGCATAACATCATAAATGAACTAAATGTATTTGAAGTTTATACTTTAAATTAGTTAAAATGGTGAATTTTAGGTTATGAGACTTTAAACATAATAAAAATCATTATTCAGATGGTTACTTAAAGATGTTGTCTTTGTCTACACCTCACTGTGGTTGGTCATTTTTTTCTGAAAGTGGGTAACTACCAAAATGCACAGATAGCACCTTGCCTTAAATGATTATTTTTTCTGTTACTTTATCAATGCTCAATTGCAAACTTTTGGAACTCAGAGTCAGTGTGCTAATCTCTTTGTATTTTTCACAGCACCACTTTCAACATATTACATATAATAATTCTTAAAGTAAAACACCTCAAAGAGAGGAGAGAGGCCCCAAAGATGTATTAAGGTCCCAAAACCCCAAGATACACAAAGATAAGTAGTTATTAAATCACCCTTTAATAACTTTTATTTCTGGAGCACCTACTTTGAACCATGCAGGTTCATCATTTCTAATCTTTACAACAATTCTGCAAGGTGGGTACCTTAGGGTACCACAATGAATGATAGCTGTTCAGCTACTACCGAGAGTGAGTTAAAGTGAGAATATCAGAGACAATGATTCAAATGTACCTTGAATATTTTATTTTAATTAAAAACATAAAAATATACATTTACTCTTCAATCCTTTTATAAGGACCCAGAGATTTTCTATGTCCATTGGTTCACCAATTTCTTTCATCTGTCTCACTTGTAATGCATGGCCCACAATTTCCACTTTGGTTTTTTTTAATATTAGAGAAAGAAAAACTTAGAGATCCTTGTGAAATCATTAGAGCTTAGATCCCTTCTATATTTTTATGTCCCCTATCCCAACCAATAACTTACAGTTCTTTTATTTATACTTTATTCAACAGCAACATTTTTAGTCACTTTTTATATTGTCTTCCCAACACATTCAACTTGGGTTTCATGGAGACAACTCTTTTTTAAAAAATTCAGTAATTATTTTGTTTATTAATTTTTCTCTTTTCTCTCTTTTTAAAAGTCAGCTTTGAAATATTTAAATAATTTCAGCAAAAAGAACAGCCAACATAAATAAGTTGGGGATTAAAACAACTTACTGTTAATGGGCATACAACTCATCTGGTGGCAACAGAAATGTTGGGTGTACTATAGGGAGTAAACACCTCTCAAACTTTAATGTGTATAATAATCACTGAGAGAGAGGAGAAGAGAGAGAGAGAGAGAGAGAGAGAGAGAGAGAGAGAGAGAGAGAGAGAGAGATCTTATTGTAAAGCAGATTCTGATTCTGCAGAAGCCTGGGATTGTCCATATCTTACAAACTCACAGACGATACAATTCTGATAGTCTGTGGCCCACACTCTGAGGAGCAATTTGCTCAAGCCAGTGATAGGCAACAGTGAGTATATTTTCCTGAAGAAATGGGAGAGTCCATGAATCTAGGATACTGGGTAAATGCAGGTCTGTTATGAAAGCTTCTATTCTACTGGGTCATGATTCTCATTCTAGAAGTGAGGAAGCTGAGCACAGAGAAGCTGAAGGACTTACCCAAAGGAATCAGAGGGGAATGCAAGCAGGAATTCAAACGCAGGTGTGTTTGGCTCCAAGGCCCATACTCTTTTCACTGAATGTCTAAGAAAGCTAAAGCACAGAGCACTCACGCAAAGGCTGTATGAAATGATGGTAGCGCTGCCTGACCTGTTCAGAGGTAACAGCAATATGAGAAAGCAGTTTCCAGAGCAAGATCTGTGTTTTTCTGGATTTCTTATGAATCATTAGAAATGTTAGCGAAAAGTAAGAGACATCAGATTCTCTTTCTTAAACTTATGCATTGTCACAAGAACTTTGGGCTTCCAGAGTTCCAATTACTTTTTGATTATTTTTATCACCACCATTTTCTCCAACATCCTAGTGCTCTTAAATTGAATTGAAACAGAAAAAATGAACTTACTGATTCTCTGTTGCATGCAAAAGATGATTAGAAACAAGGCACAAGTAAACAATTGGGCACAGTGCAGTGATGTTAATGCCTACATCATTCCCTAGGAAAATGGTTGCTCCAGAAATAGAAAGCATTGTTTTTCATTTTGTTTTGTTTTTAAATCAGGCTGCTCATTTGAATTCATATTCATTGCTTTATTATACTGAAAACTGCACACGACTTTTTTGGATCTTTGGCTCAATAATCACTTTGATGTTTTATTTATTGATGCAAAAAAGGACTTGCCTTTCAAGTTTGTTATCTCTCATTTCAATGGAATTTTTCAAAGTATTTAGAAACTAGCTCCATAGTACTGTCTCAGTTTGAAATTGGCACAAGATTGTGAAGTATTATTGGTGCCCTCGGGTGTTTCCTGCCATTTAGTTTCAAGCTAATAAGGAAATGCAGAGGTTGGCTAGAGTTTGCTGTGAATACTGTAGACAGACATTTGTGCTGGAACACACTCAAAGAAGATTCTTTAGAGAATGCATTTTATCGTACCCAGGACTTTGTTTTCTTGACTATTGAAATTATTTATATTTGGAAATCAGAGAGATTTCTCATCTTTGACCAACTCTTTTGTGAAGTCTCAATTTCCATGTTTATGCAATCCATCTGTGACATCATTCGGTTGTTTCCATGGCAATAAAAAAGTAATATTCAAGGAAGAGACAATATAAAAAGTGATATTCTTTTGATAAAGGTCTATTCAAGTCCTTTGCCCATTTTTAAATTGAGGTTTGTTTGTTTTTGGGTTCTTTGTTCGTTTCTACTGAGTTTTAAGAGTTCCTTATATATACTTTGAATATTAACCCCTTATCATATATGGTTTACAATATGTCTTCCCATTCCATAGGTTGCTTTTTCACTCTATTAAGTGTTTTCTTTGCTATGCAGAAGATTTTTTAAATTTTATTTTAATACAGTTCTACTTGTTTAGTTTTGCTTTGTTGCCTGTACTTTTGGACTCTTATCAAGAAATCATTGCCAGGACTAATGTCATAAAGACTTTCCCCTATGTTTTCTTCTTACAAGTTTTGCAGTTTCAGATCTCCATATACAAGTCTTTAATCCATTTTGATTTGATTCTTGTGTATAGAGTAAGAGTCAAATTTCATCCTTTTTTATCTGGATATCCACTTTTCCCAACATTATTTGTTGAAGAGACTGTTCTTGTGCATTTTGGCAACCTTGTCAGTCAACAATTAACCATATAAACATGGATTTATTTCTGAACTCTCTATTCTGTTCCAATGGTTTGTGTGTCTTTTTACCAGGCTGTTATAACATACTGGTGCCTTACATACTATTTTAATTATTATGGCTTTGCAATATATTTTGAAATCAGCAAGTATGATGCCTCCAGCTTTTCTTTCCTTTCTCGAGATAGCTTTAGTTATTTGGGGTTCTTTGTGGTTCCATATAAATTTTAGAATTTTTTTTTCCTTTTGCAAAAAATACCATTGAGATTTTGATAGGAAGTTCATTGAATCTATACATCTCTTTGGATAATATGGACATTTTAACAATATACTTCTAATACACGAACATAGAATTTCTTTTCATTTATCTTTGTCTTCTTTAATTTCTTTCATCAGTGTTGTATAGTTTTCAGTGCACAAGTTTTTCATTTCCTTAGTTAAGTTTATTCTTGGTATAAAAAGGCAACCTATGAAATTGAATAAAATATTTGTAAACCATATATCTGACAAAAGATTAATATTCAAAACATATAAGAAACTTCTACCACCCAAAAACAAAATAAAAATAAATAATCTGCTTTAAAATGGGAAAAGATAAAAAGAATTATACACATTTACTAAGTGAGATTTATTACAGGTGTACAAAGCTGATTCAACATTCAAAAATTTTAATTACTGTAAGCCGTCATATCAATAGGTTAAAAAAGGGAAATCACATGATCATATCAATAGACGTAGAAAAAACATTTGTCAAAATCCAACATCCATTCAAGATCAAAAACTCTCAGTAAACTATGAACAGAGGACTTGATAAAGTCCTCAATCTGATAAAGACTACAAAAATTCTACAGCTAACATTATACTTAATGGTGAGAAATTTGAAGCTTTCTCACTAAAATCAAGTACAAGGGAAGGATATCCCCTTTCATTATTCCTTTCAACATCATACTAGAAGTTCTAGCTAATGCAATAGGTAAGAAAAGAAATAAAAGTATGTAGATTGGGAAGGAATATATAAAACAATATTTTTCACAGATTACATGATCATCTATGTAGAAAATCTGAAGGAATCAACAATAAAAACCCTGGAATAAGCAATCATAGCAAGGTTGCAGGATACAAGGTTCATATACAAAAGTCAATCACTTTCCTATATAATAACAATGAACAAGCAAAATTTGAAATTAAAAGCACAATGCCATTTACATCAGCACCCTAAAAATTAAATATTTAGCTATAAATCGAAAATTTTAAAAAGCACAAGATTTATATAAGGAAAGCTACAAAATAAACTAAATTAAAAAGTGACTAAATGGAGGGACTTTCTATATTCACAGATAGGAAAACTCAATATTGTCAATATGTCAGTCCTTCCCAACTTGATCTATAAATTCAATGTAATCTCAATAAAAATCCCAGCAAGATAATTTGTAGAACTCAAGAAACTGATTCTAAGATTTATATGGAGAGCCATAAGACCCAGACAACACTATAGCCAACACAATATTGATGAAGAACAAAGTTGGAGGTCTGACACTACCCAACTTTGAGACTTACTTTAAAGCTACTGTAATCAAGACAGTGAGGTATAGGAGAAATAATAGACAGATAAATGGAGAAGAATCAAGATCCCAGAAATAGACCCACATATATATGCTCAATTGATCTTTGACAGAGGAACAAGGGCAGTACAATGGGACAAAAATGGTGCTAGAAAAACTAGATATCCACATGTAAAAAAAAAAAAAAAACCCACAAATGAATCTACACACTGACCTTTCACCCTTCACAAAAATTATCTCAAGACAAATCATGGACTTAAATATAAATCTATATAATCTATAAAACTCCTAGAAGATAACACATGAAAAGAAAAACAGATAAATGGGTATGATGATGACTTTGTAGATACAAACCAAAGGTATGATCTATGGAAAGAAATAATTGATAAGCTTGATGTCACTAAAATTAAAAACTTCTACTCTGTTAAAAGCAATGTCAAGAGAATGAGAAGATAAAACACAGACTGGGAGAAAATGTTTGCAAAAGACACACCTATAAAGGACTGCCATCTAAAATATACAAAGTACTCTTAAAATTCAACAGTAAGAAAATAGACAACCCAATTAAAAACAGGCCAAAGACCTTAATAGATATCTCACCAAAGAAGATATGCAGATGGAAAATGAGCATATGAAAAAATGCTACACATCACATGTCATGTGGGTAATGCAAATTAAAACAACAATGAGATACCACTACATACCTATTTGAATGGCCAATATTCGGAATACTGACCACAGCAAATGCTGGTGGTGAAATGCAAAATGTTACTTTGCAAGATAGTTTGACAGTTTCTTATGAAACTGAACATACTCTTACCATATGATCCAGCAATCCTAATCCTTGGTATTTACCCATAGGAAGTGAAAATTTATATTTATGCAAAACTTGCACATAAATATTTATAACTATTTTATTCATAGCTGCCCCAAACTTGGAAGCAACCAAGACGTATTTCAGTAGGTGAATGGATAAATAACTGTAGTATATCCAGACAATGGAATATTATTCAGCACTAAAAAGAAATTATCTATCAAGCCACGAAAAAAATGAAAGAAATTGGAATGTATATTGCTAAGTGAAAGACATCAATCTGAAAATGCTATATGCTTTATGATTCCAACTATATGACATTCTGGAAAAGGCAGAATTATGGAGACAGTAAAAAGATTAGTGGCTGCCATGTATTGGCAGCAAGGGTAGTGGGGGGTGATAAATAAGCAAAGCAAAAGTATTTCTAGGGGAATGAAAATACCCTATATGATATTATAATTATGGATGCATGTCCAAACTCATAGAACATACAACACAAAGAGTAAGCCATAATGTAAATATGGACCTTGTGTAATTATGATGTCTTAGTATATAGGTTCATCATTTTTATCAAATGTACCACTCTAGTGGTGGATGTTGATAATGGAGGAGAGCATTCATGGGATGGGACAGAAATCATATGGTAAATTTCTATATCTTTCCCTCAATTTTGCTGTGAACCTTAAATTGTTCTAAAAAAGTAGTCTTATTTTTTTAATGGGCAAAAGACTAAATAGATATTTATCCAAAGAAGATATATAAATGGCCAAAAGTATACTAAAATCATCAGGGAAATGCAAATTAAAACCACAATAAGATATCACCTTATAACTACCTACTATAATGGCCATTATAAAAAAGAAATAATAGAGAATGTTAGAGAGAATGTGGAGAATTTAGAACCCTTACACACTTGTTAAAAATGTAAAATGGTGCAACCATTATGGAAAACAATATGGTGGTTCCTCAAAAAATTAAAAATAGAACAACCATCTGATTCAACACTCTTACTTCTGGGTATTTATCCAAAAGAATTGAAATCAGTATACTCCCACATACATTTCAGCATTATTTACAATAGCCAAGATGTAGAAACAACCTAAATGTCCATTGATAGATGAATGAAAAAACAAAATGTGGTATATAGATACAATTGTATGTTATTCACTCTTTAAAAAAAGGAATTCCTACAAAATGCAACAATGTGGATGAACCAGAAGGACATATGTTAAGTAAAATAACGTAGTCACAGAAAGACAAATACTGTATGAGCCTATTTATATGTGGTATCTAAAATAAACAAATTCGTGGAAGCAAGGAGTAGAATGGTGATTGTCAGGGGCTCCAGGGTGTGGGAAATGGGGAGTTGTTATTCAATGGAGATAAAGTTTCAGTCATACAAGATGAATAAGTTCTGGAGATCTGCTATACAATACGGTGCCTATAGTTAACAATACTATATTGTACAGGTAAAATTTTGTTAAAAGTATAGACCTAATGTTAAATGTTCTTACCATAATAACAAAATGTATCATATTTGTTTAACATATGGTGTGTCTTGGCATTCAACTTTTCATATTGAAAGTAAGAATATTAATTAGTTCAAAGTCATAATGACTACATAAGTCATCTATGGGAAGATTAATAAAGAATGGAGACAAAGCAATAAGCCAGGACCAAGATGAAAGTAGACTACTAGAATGATAATTCACTGAAATATACTGGTGGCCAGAAAGAACCCAGACACCAGTGCAGATATTTCTACCCAGAGTATACCTCGCACTGCACACACAACATATTTCTTCTGAGGAGTTTCACTGAGTGCACTAAATCTCTCTCTGGCCTGACCTGAGGCACTTAAATTATTTGTCACTTGAACTTGAAATATCAAGTGTATGCTAATGTGTATAGGAACTCAATTTGAGGGCACCTTCACCCTCAAAATGGCCTGGAGATCTTAGACTGCACAAGATCTGGAAGTTATCCCTCTTGGCTGGCTGAGGAATGGAAGGTCACTCAAGTCTGAGGATGTTTTGAGATGAAATTGTCCCTCATTGTTCTTTCTGAATGATTTCTGAAGACTTCTGGAAGGAAGGAGGTTCCCTTGGTTTTCCTAAGTCTGAGCAAGGGGGTGAGGATTGGGAAGTTCCCCCTGAGAAACTTAAGAGCAAATACTGGAGCATCATTAGTTTTTACTCTAGGAACAAGATGTACACTTTGTAAGCTTCGCTCTGTCTCCACATGTTCTAGAAGGGTCAGTGATATAGGTGTTTGTTTGTGGAGAATTAGAATGAGCAGTGTGCAAACCGTAACGATTTTTTTTTTTTCAGTAAGAACTCAAAACCATAACATATCATGCAAGATTGTGAAAATTAAACAATAACGATGTATGTAAAGAACCAAATATGATGCCACATATGTAGTGTGCATTCAAGAAATGGCTGCTGGTATTGAGAAAGTCAGGCTGAAATTCTGAAGCAAAAAAAGAAGAACAGCTCAATTAAAGCTCTTTGGTTCCCTAATTTTTAACCTCAGGGAGCTTCACTCTTATCATCTATAAAATGAGATTAATAGTACTTCTTGACTTTCTCTAGAGTTGGTTGAAATTTCCAAGGAATTTAATGTTCTACTCATTAGCCTTATTTTAATAAACCTTTAACCACTGGCCAAATTTCTTGGGCAATGTAATCTGGAACATGTAGTGGGGAAGAATTGGTTTGTACATTGACAAAATATACATATAATTGAAAAACAATAAGATTTTCACATTGATAAAATGCTGAAAAAACGTTGAAAATGGATAAAAGTCTATACTGGAATTAGATACTGATTGCTTCTCTTTCTACATAAATGGCAGAGAACACTATAAAGAATATTATTGCTTTTTAATAGACCATAAGTACTTGTATTGCTGTACTCTCAATTTGATATTAGGAAGAGAATTCATTTCAATAAAGCTTAATACTTGCAAAGGACTTTTAAGACCAACTTAACATGTGTTACTACGTGTTTATTTCTAGGTATTGCAAGGCAGCTAGAGTGGAGGAGAGCTATTTTCTTGTTACACTTCTCTTTCATGGAATTGATGCCTACCCGAGTTTACCCTGCCAAGCTCCTTGCTGCTAATATAGTACAATATACTCTCTTTTGTTTTGAGACCCATTGGAGACTGTAGGTTCTTTTACGGGAACATTTCTTTTAGTGCTCTACTTAGGAGCTATGAGTTAAGGATGCTATGAGGCTAATTAACTATTTTCTTTCACACAAGCAATACTAAAACATAGATATGATATAGCTTCCCTTCCCAAGTAACTTAGAGGACAAAACCACAACGTGCAATATGTATCTCAATTTTTCAATCTATATAAACTGATTCCGGGACAGGTATATTACCCTGAGCCCAACCTGTGCGAACCTGGATTATTTTATTTAGGGGACAGGAAGATGTTCTGTAAATGAGCTCTCTTAATACACAGTGGCCCTCATTTGTTTACAATAACCTCGATTTTCTGAAGGTCATAGACTCTCAATTGTTTTGCATATTTTGCCTCAGCAGTTACAGAAAGATTGAACCTCAAATGCCTAAACTTCTTGGAAAATACAATTTCTAACCTTTTAAGAATATTCCTTTAATATCAATTGAGAGAAAGTGACTTTCATTAAAAATAAAAAGGCTGGAGCAGTTCCTTAGATGTTGACAAAAGTGCCAATTTATCCTCCAGCTCAGGAGGATGATGATTGAGCTAGTGTGGTGGTCAATGGAGTATTGGAGACCCAAGGCTGCAACGTGAAGTTCTCTGAGCTCACAAAATTTTCCAAAACTCTCATACCTCTGAATTCTAATGTAATGGCTACATTAAATGAAGGGAGAATGGAAATGGTGGTGTTCCAGAAGGTGTAGGAGCCAGGGAAGTGGTCGTACAACAGATGTCAAAAACTAAGAGACCAAAATGAATCTATGGAAACCACAGCCTTGTTCTTAGAATGAGAGGCCACCAGTCAGATCCTGAGACCTGCTTTCTGGTAGGATACTGCATTTGAGTAAATATGTGTGTTTGTCCAGTCTCATACATTTGGTAACATACAACTTGGTGTCAGGTCTTCCCTGGAGGGATGTGACCATATTGTCAATTTTACACATCTTAGCCAGTGAAGAAGTTGGAGGCCTTAACTTCTCTAATATTTTTTCTCACGATAGTGTTACTTATGCGTATTGAAACATCAGGGAAATGAGGCTGTAATAAATATGAGAGAAGCCTTAATAGCATATCCAGAGAGTGTTTACCCTGTGATCCAGAAACATCCTCGGATCATCACAGGGATTTGAATTATCCAGTTAGTATTTTAGGACATGTGATTCTCTTCCTGGTAAGAAAAGAATGCTTATATATTTTCTTGTGAATCTAAAAATCAGGAGGAAATATTTACTCAAGCTATCTTTATTTTTTCGTGATGCTGATAAATCCTTAGGTTTGGATCCATAAAAGTTTGGATGTCTCAAAATGGCCAGAAAAGTCTATGCAGGTTAGAGAAGTTCTCTGCGTCACAGTAGACCCACTCTCTCTCTATCTCCACCCACTCCCTCTTCTCCCATAACCCCTCCTTAGGATATTCAGCATTCTCCTATGAGGACAGTGTCCTGAAATGCCTTATTAGATGCTATCTGTAGGTTTCTATATTCCATTGCCAGGTAAACAGTATGTCTAGTATAATATGGGTTGGGTAAACCATTTTAAAACAAAACATTGCAATGTTTCTGGACCGCTATGGACATCATCTTTGTTTTCAAGATACAAAGAGATGATGGAAGAGAGAAAGACTCTTTAATATATTATTGTTCGATCTTTCCCTTCAACCAGGAACCACAAGTCTTACCTTCCAGTGGCTCCTAAAAGGTGTGCATCAGGCCTGTGGAGGATGCCTGGGACTGCCAGCCTCTCTAACAGAGATCCTTCGTGCAAAATGTCAAGATTTACCCCAGCGGGCGGCCACGGCACTGCAGCACTGCAATGGACTGCTTGGGATGAACATCACCCAGAAGTCAGGTGCTGCCTATGGCGGGTGTTAATACTCTACAGCACACAACCCAGCTTGTCATATCTGAACAAATAACCCTTGTTCTGTACTGGGTGGATGTGGGACTACAGGAAGCTCCTTTCTGAGTCTAGAGTCACCTTGGACTTTACAGAGTTTGAAGCCTAGAACACACACAAATTTTATCGTTGACCAAGGAACAACTTTCTGATCCTGACCGTTTTCAACCTGCTACCCAGGAAGAGAAGTCTAGTTCCAGCAGGCCAGTGAAGTCGAGAAGAGCCCTCTTTTACTTACTATGTTTCCCAAACCTCGTATTTCCAAGTAGAACTACCTGCTACTAACAGGGGTAGATTCGTCAGCACCTGAGTGCTAATTATGGAGTATTTTAAGCTTGTTATAGAATATTCTAGACTCGGTCACACCTTCCTCAGAGATAGCATCTTGGCCTTAAATTCAAATTCCTGACTCTCAAACCTGAATGACTCTTAAAGATAGACTGCTATCTTTCTTCAAGGTGATAGGAAATCACCTGGAATGTAAATTTTCATGGGATACATGGGGGGCTTACTTTTAGAGATGCTTATTGTTAAAATAAGATGTGATATAAATGACTAACAAAGCAACCGATGGGCATAAATCTGTGTCACTTATATGTGAATAAAACATATTGATCATTTTCTGTAATTATTTATAGTACCTTAAAAAGAGATATGACCATGCATGTTTCATGTCATCCCTAAGATATATATATAACATATATATATAATACATCATGTATTATACATATCTATATATGTAGGTTTATGTACATGTGCGTCTATATATATGTGTGTACATATTTATATGTAGTGCACATTTTAGAAGTGCAAATAGTTAAGTCTAGGTGAGTGGCTATAAATCTACCACTTTTAGATTAAATCACTGAGGTATTCTTTAGCAGTGAACATAGGTTTTCACATAACTTTATTATATCCTTTAAAGATAGCATTAGTATTAATTAAATAGATCCACAGGTAAAATGTGTTTTGTGAGAGTATTTTTGACATCGTTGTTTATTAAACCTGGCAGACATTAAGTTAGTATTTTTATTTGAATAAACCTCCTCAGTATGCACAACTTAAAATATAATCTAAAGAGAAAGCACTTTGATACTGCATGCCATCCTTATAACTTAACACCACATCGAATGTTACAGCATTTCATAAATTTATTTCTTAAATACAAGCATAACTCTTGACCTCCAGCATGTTTTCCACGTTTACTTTTAGCCACATCCAGGGCTGCAGTTGCTCACCAGTTCACTCTATCACTGTTTACTGGCAATGACACATGGTGTTCAGATAGCACCATTTGTAATAATCCAAAGTAATGGGCAGACATGGCTCATGCGCACTACCAATGTCTGTGAGAAAGAAGCTCATATAGTCTGTGTAAGGTGACCCTGAGACTCTCTGCAGTGACAGAGCCAAGGCAATGGCAGGACAGAAACTGAGTCAAGCTGGCATGTCTGGGGTAAGGAAACTGTACACAAAGCCTAGGTTTCGCACAAGTTGAAGGTCTAATGGAGCACCCAGCTTGGAAGCCCACACTGCACTCACTTTAAACAGCCAGGCCCTTAAACACCAAAGCATGGTCTCTGAGTATTCATCTTTGAAGGTGCAGAGCTGCCAGAGTGAAGCGTCATCTGCTCATCCTTGACCAGATCCAGCATAAGTCCAGACAATGGTCCCATGAAGAGGAAACGATGAAACCAATGGGCATTTTATCAGTCATGTGGCATTTACCACATGGTCACCATCCCATGCTGCTCCTGTCTGTCTGGTAATAGGAATGCTTTTGATATTTGCTGGGCCACTATTTGCTGGGCCACCCTTGTCTCCCAAGCAGGTAGGAAAACAGCATGCATTCCCCAACCTCCCAGAAACCAGCATCTAACCATCATTTCTTTCCCAACAGTCTAAAACAATAGTTTAAATTATTTTGAAACTTTAATTACAGGTAGTTTTCCACTCAACATTTGAAAGTTTGAATTCTCCTTTTTTGCATAGTCCATCGAGGTGATTAAGTGAAACTGGGTGTCTTTTCCTATGTACATATCTACACTCAAATCTCTTCTTTATTATTAAAAGGTGTCTTGATCACAGTCCCAAACCAATTCTGGATTCCAGGTTGTAAAACTCGGAAAGGAAAAACAGTTTCAAAGGAGGACAGGAAGCAATCACAGTAAAATGGCAGGAAAAAGTGTAGTTGGTTATTTGTTTCTTCTAAGTTCAATTCAGAAATATAATAATAATTAAGAGGAAAAGAAGAGGACATCTCTCACCCTGCTCCCTCTACCACACACACTGTTGTGAAGGCTCCCAGGCCAGGGATCTGACTGTACAGAGTTCAAAGCAGAAACTTCAAACAGTGCTGCTCCTGACTCAGGCTGGCAGGGAGGGTGGGGCAGAGAAGGAAAAAAATGACAATTCTCAGGCACTCAAGTGCATTGTAAGAAGTCTCTTTTCTTTTCCTAAGAAAAAAAGTCTGGAAATTGTAAGGAATCTGGTTTGGAAAAATATAACTTTTTAAAATTTCTATCTGAGGACATTCCAGTGCAGCAGAGTCAAAAGGCAAGTGAGCATAGCAAGGAACCGGGGACGAGAGCTCCTCCCAGGCGCCCGGCTCCCATACTGGTGAGCCCTGTGGTCCTCGGAGAAGTCCTCGGCTCTGGGCACAGAGGAAGCGCACTGGACTAAGGGCATCTGATAGGATGTGGCTCTCTTCTCAGGCCTGTCTGGACTGGACCCATCACTGGGCCTCTGGCCATTGAACAGTAGATAGCGGCCCCGAGCATCCTGTTCCATTTTGAAGATCTCATACTCTGTGTGAGGTAGTTTGATTCCCAGTGCCACGCAGCCATTGGTGTGGGTCACGTCCTGCTGGACGCCCACTTGCCAGGAGCCCTCGGTGCCACACTCATTCCCATTGAAGACGTTGAGGAGCGAGGCTGTGGCCGCGTCCATGGGGGTGACCTTCATGTGATTCACTGCATAAGAGAGAAGACAGCACCGTGACTCTAAGGGAGGGAGCGTGCAGTGCAGAAAGCCCACGGAGCATCTGTGGGCAGCACCCCATCTCCACAAGGCCTTCTGTTTCAAAACCAACCCTCATACCCACCCATCTGACTGCAGCGTGCATAAAAGCATTGTCAGCTAGAAAGACCAACGTGTTGCTCTGAATGAAGATCACACAAACGAACTGCAGGTGTGATCAGAAAAAAACTACTACACTTGGCACATAAATGTTGAGCCCAAATTGCAATTGATCGCACTTGTTATAATGAAATCAACTTTTCACACAAAGTGTCTCCAAGGAGTCATCTTTGGTGACACTGACTCTTTGTGACTGACAAAATATTCAATAAAACTGGAATTTTATTTTTATGAAAAGGTTTTGAAATTTTAAAATAGATCTATTGTCAAACACCTATACTAGTTAGAGTCTTCTAAATTAATACTAGCCCATAAATCAGGCAACTAAAAGTAAAAAAATATGAGTAAATGTATTAAATACAAATCCAAGCACTTGTAGAGGACCACTTTTGAAGGCCCTCACAGGGGACTGTACTCTGTGTACAGTATGAGAGCCTTGGGGTGAAATCAGGCAAAGATGACTATTCTCTCAGCTACAACTATCAAAGCTCCATTCTTTCTGGAACAAATCTTCCTTCCTAAGAGGAAGGCTAAGATGCCTTAGGACTTACCTGTGTTAGCAGAAATACTTTATACTAAATAAACTGAACCAACGAATTCTATCCTGAAAGGGTTCACATCCAGTGTCTAGGCAGTTCCTCTTGGCCATGACCAAGTTCACACCTTCTTACAAGGATGTATGCACTTTAAAAAGAAATCTAGACATAGACCATGAGACCTCCCTTCCTGATAGTGTCTCAGCCAATCTCATCCCTTACCTTCCTTGCTCACTATGTATCCTAAACCTCTGACCTCTGAGCACATGACAACTTCTTGGTGCAAGACAAACTCAGCTTTGGAAGTGACAACTCTGAGGTCCTGAGGTATAACTAACACTGCTCTTTATTGTCCACTAAAGAGAGCACAGTGCATACAGTAAGTATGATGTTATCACAGAAGTAGCTCAGAATCTGCCATGAGCTGCACATAAAAAAGAAAACATACAGACCTGAGATTTCATTCCTAGTAAGTCCTGGACCATGCCTGACACCGTGCACAGTGGCGTGGGCTCCATGGCAGCACAGCCTGCAGGCCAAGCCACCCACACTGTCTGGCCCTAATCTGCACAGAGAGGAGCTCAGCGGCTGCTGTGAAAGATGACCCTGGGACAGAAAGTACTCCATAATCTCTTGCCCAACATCTCCAGCAGAAAAAAGGCCTCGGCCCTCAAGTTCCACCTCAACAAAAAAAGTCACAAATCTGCTCACTGTCCCTCACCTGTTGAGCTGTTACACTGGGAGCTGAGGCAGGAGTCCTACCTTTGAACACAAACTCCGTCCCTCCCAGGACCCTAGAGGAGTGCACGCCCCGGCTATAGCGGCCCTTGGCGTAGATGGTGAAGGTGGGGTGCTTGCAGACGGGGTCAGAGTAGTGGTAGTAATGCCCTTCCCAGGTGTTATTGTTGTCGTGGAAGATGAAGTGGCGTGTGAGGAAGAGGACTTCGGGCCGAACCTCGCAGCGCTGGCTCACCCACTCGCCATGCAGGCCGACGGTCAGGTCAGCCTTGGGGGGCAGCAGGGGTGGGCGGTGTTCATCTGACCGGTGGATGATGCGACAGGCTACGCAGGCATGGTCATGGTTCTGCAGTCAAGAAACAAACACTTGTCAACTACAATCGAAAAATAAAAAAATACATTAAAAATAAATTAAAAAAAGAAACAAACATAAGGAGAGACCTCTGTCTTCATGAGTGACCTTTAAAAGGTCATGTGCTTTCTGCAAATGGGGCTCACTACATAGGGGTGGGTGAGGCACCTGGCCACCACCACTTGTGACCTGGGTACCAAGAGGCACCTGGAACCGTGCCATGGGGCACAGACAGGGTGTGTGTGTGTGTGTGTGTGTGTGTGTGCACACAATGTGTTTGGCTGATATTATAAATGTGCCTAAATATTTTAGCTGTCATATGGACTCTCTTTAGAATCCTATTACATTTTCAGACCCCATGTACTGAACTCTTTCATAAAGAAGGGCTGGCATCACCTCACACCCATTAGGATGGCTATTATTAAAAAATAAAATAAAATAAAAATAAAAATAAACGGAAAATAAGTTTTGACAAAAATGTGGAGGGATTAGAATCCTTGTGTATGCATTACTGGTGGGAACATAAAATGGTGCAGCTGCTATGAGAATTACTATATGATACAGCAATTCCACTTCTGATTTATAGCTCCATAATTGAAACCAGGGTCTCAAAGAGATATATTTTCACCCATATTTATAGCAGCATTATTCACAATAGACGAAACATGGAAACAACCCAATGTAAACTGATGGACAAATGGATAAACAAAATGTGGTATATCCATACAATGAAATATTATTCAATCTAAAAAAGTAAGGAAATTCTAACTCATGCTACGACATGGATGAATCTTGAGGTCATTACGCTGAGTGAAATATGCTAGACACAAAAGGACAAATACTGTGTGATTCCACTTATATGAACGACCTAGAGTAGTCAAACTCACAGGAATAGGAAGTAGAATGGTGGTTGTCAGGGACTAGGGGAAGGGGAAATGAGAAGTTAGTGTTTAACAATTACAGTTTCAGTTGAAGTAAACAAAAAAGTTCTGTAGATGGATGATGGTGATGGTTACACAAAAACAGGAATGTACTTAATACCACTTAACTGTTCACCTAAAAATGGTTAAGATGGTAAATTTTATGTTCTGTGTATTTCACTATAATTAGATATTTTTCATTAAAAACAATTATGAAACACAAAATTTTAAAAAGAAAACACAGTATCCAATTGCTGAGGATGAGAAAGAGAGATGTCTGGTGATTAGAGGCAAGAGTTCTTTCAAAGGAGAGAGTAAAGGAGACTGGCAAGAATGTAAGAGCAGAGCCTCTGTGACATGTGCACACCTGTCATCCATTTGTATCTGCTGGCCTGGGGTTTTTGAAGTTTATGGGCTCTTAATAGTCTTCCTGCTTTATAGTTTTAAGCCATTTAATGAGTGAAAGATAGCTGCCTCTCAGTCTTTCAGGAGTATCTCTCTTATAACGTTATAACATTAACACAGACCCTGGACCAAGGGCTGTCTAGATTTGTGGCTTAGAAAACCTCCTATAAGTAGAGTGGCCAGAGACTGTCAGCCACATAAATGCTGGTGGCCCGGAGGGCTCAGGGCTTACAAAAAAATTAGTCAGGAGGATAGTAAAGCTGGGTTCTTGATCATACTACCCGGCTGTTTGACCTAAGTCACAGGATACCTGCGAGCCAGGACCTGCCTCCTCTGGATATGGGGACCATCTCTCTCTCTCTGTTGTTCTCCCTCCCACACAAGAGAGCTGTAAAGCCAGTTGGACTAATACATACTGGCCATGCTAGAAGCATAACTCAAATCTAATCAGTGCTACGGTGGAGCTGACAGTTGAGGCTCAGCATCCTGGTGAACAGCTCATGGACCCCCGCCCTGCACGCCCCCACCCAGGGTTCCATGCAGTGCAGCGGCTTGCTAGGGGGCAGGCATTCTGGAAAGGCATGCAGTTGTTTTCTAAAGTCAGAAATCCAAACCTCCAAGGTTTTCATGTCCAGCACTGACTCAGTGTGACATTGCTGTGGCTGAGGTTCAGTTAAACACTCAGTCATCTCAGAGAGTAGGAAAGCAGGGGAGAAGTGGGCCTTCCAGCTGCCAGCCCTCTACATTCTCCTCCAAAGAGAACTCACCCACGTGTTGCTGTGTTCATTAGATGAACCTAGAATTGTAATTCATGGGAGAGAAGGCTTCCTTTGCTAACAGGACAGCCACATGGTGAGATGAAGGTGGAAGACTCGCTGTCCTGGGTCCCGATGCATTTGTGGGTCTATGGTTTCCTAAGAAGGGCTCTGGGGGTACATGGAAGACACTGCCCAGCAGTCTGAGGTCAGTAGCAAGCTGCTGTCTGAAAGCTACAGCGAGGAAATGGAGAGGGAAGAAAACCTTAACAGAGCCTGTTAGGGCTGTGCTTAACTACATAGGAATAGATAGTTCCAGCCAGGTCCTGAAAGCCATGTGCCAGGTCCACGTTTTCAGCAGCGACTGCAACGTAGCAGCTGGTGTCCTTGGACAAGTTATTAATCTCTTTATGTTTCATTGTGCTCATATATAAAATACGGAATGTTATACTTACTTGTATGACAGCTGCAAGAAATGAGCAGTAGATTAAGGTGGTTCCCACTCCATGTACCTAGAAGCACTGTGGGTGGCAGAGCAGGCATGAGATCACATGCTCGCACTGCACTTCGAGGAATACTAAATAAATGGCATGTCCCCTCCTATATGTACCACTACCTTTCAAATGCACATTAGGGTGAATAAGATACAAATTTAGTTAAAAGAAAGCATCACCGAATTAAGTAATTTTATCATGCATTTTCTTAGTAAACTACCAGGAGGTATGTTTTCCAATCTTCTTTCCCTATAAGGGGTCCTGACACTCAAAATCTGGGGTGGGAAGTTAATATGATTTAAGTGTAACATATTAGCTCCCGAACCCAGGAAGCAGCCCCTTCCTTCATCATCATGAACAGCATGTTTATCAGACTGTACCTGCTCCCCGGCCCCTGCCCTACGTGGTCGGAGTGAAACCATCCCTGTACTCAGATTCAAATTTCTGAGATTTCACAGATGAGAGCAGTGTTCTGGTGCTGGTGCCTGTTAGCAAGGATGCTAAGCTCTGCAGGAGATGGCCCTGGAAAGAGAGAGGACCCTCAAGGAGCACAGGCCAGGCAGCTTCCAAATTACCCACGAAGAGCTCCATGCTACTCTGCCTGGAGCTCGCCAGCTGGCAGGCTACTACTGCTCCACATGTTCTCTGAGCAGATTCTAAACAGACCAAGTGGACTGCCTATTACATGTCAACCCAGCTTCCACCTCCCCTTTCTCCCATTCACAACCTGCTTTGCTATCTATAATTTGGGAATTTAAAAACATCAACTGTGACCACTTCATTTCTAGCCATTCTAAGAAAGTACGAGTCTCAATCCCTGAAGAGATGTTTGTTTCCTTCAATACCAGTATCAATTCAGGGAACTGCCCACGGAGCTTCTTAGATCAGACAAGTTACAGGCTCGGTGAGGGGAGGTGGGTACAGCTCTCGGGCTCCGGCTGCTTCAGAAAGGTGTCACATCCAGCATGGTGCCACATCTGGTGTTCACGTGGTATTCTCCTTTAAGAAGAGTAGGGTCCTGAGCTCTGAGATGAACTGTGGTTGCTTCAGGGGCATGATGGTCTTGAGTTGAGGTGTTTCTGTTCCCCAGCAGACAAAGCAAGTCTGGTAATTCTGGGGAAGGTTGCCATCCACCAGTTGGGTAATGTGAGAATTTAGGGAGGGAGTGGGAGGAACCCAGCCTTAGGTCTTGATTGTTCTTGCCAAATTCCTAAACTAGCAATGTTATTTTATTGTGGTAAATATGTATAATGTAAAACTTAACATCTTAACCATCTTAAGTGTATAGTTCAGTGGTACGAAGTACATTCACACTGTCATGCAACCACCACCTCCATCTCAAGAACCTTTTCACCTTCCCAGACTGAATCTCAACACGGATTAAACAGTACCTCCCCTTCCTCCCACCACTCAGCCCTGTAAAACCACCATTCTACTTTCTGCCTCTATGAATTTGACTACTCTAGGTACCACATATAAGTGGGATCATATAGTATTTGTCATTTTTATGACTAACTTATTTCACTTAGCATAATATCTTCGAGGTTCATCCATGTTGTAGCATACTACACAGAATTCCCTTCCTTTTTAAGGCTGAATGGTATTCCATTGCATGTATATACCACATTTTGTCTTTTGTTCATCTATTGATAGATACTTGGGTTGTGTCTACTCTTTGGCTACTGTGAATAATGATACTATGAGCATGGGTATACAATCTATTCCAAACCCTGTTTTCAATTCTCTTGAGCATATACTTAGAAGTGGAATTGCCAGATCATATGGCAGTTCTATGTTTAACTTTTTAAAGAACTGCCATACCGTTTGCACAGCAGCTGCACCATTTTACAGTCCCACCAGCAGTGCACAAGGGTTCCAACTTCTTTACATTCTCCCCAACGATTATTTTCTTTTTTTCCTAATAGCCATTCTAGTGAGTATAAGGTGGTATCCCATTGTAGTTTTGATTTATATTACCCTAATGATTAGTGATGTTGAGCATCTTTTCATGTGCTCATAAACTATTTGTATATCTTCTTTGGAGAAATGTCTATTCATATCCTTTGCCCATTTGTTAACAGGATTGTTGTTGTTGTTGTTGGGCTGACTAGACACTTTTTTAACAACCCTTTAGCTGCCATTAAGAAACCAAAGATGTCGTAAACAAGAGTGGGCTCTTTGGCCCCTCTGTAAATATTGTCAACATGGGGACAGTTTAGCTATATCTGGGTAAGGGAAACACTTTTCTGTTTTGTATAAAAATTTTTTAAAAACCCCACTAATTTGTGCTTTTAATTTCCACCACCCTTGGCTTGAATAAACCCAAAATACTTATAAGAATAACTATGGAAAGCAGAAATTAAAGCCTATAAATTCTATTGGCTCTCATGTTTCTCTTTTCCAAGATGCTTTTCTTAAACAGCAAGTAGCCTTTCAAGATTAATAAATGGGAACAGTTTTTCAACATGAAAAGTGATTTATACTATACAATATCTGCTTCGTGAAGTTACTCTTTTTATTGGTCCATGCTCTGACACATGATTCTCGCCCGAGAAGCTGTCAGCTCCCAGGCTTTCCGATCAGGCTTTTTACATCACTCCCTTCCCATGAATCTCAGAAAAGACTATTTTAAAGTCAGGGTTTCTGTACACAGAAGCTCTGAAGGTTAAAGTAGAGGGACCAAAACAGGTTTCCTTGTTGCTATTCTTTACACCAACTATAAAAAGTTTAATTCCAAAGCGGTGGGGGAGGGAGGAAGATCCTTAGATAATTAATTAATCTCTTGGAAAAAAAAATCAAGCTTATTCTAAAAATCAACCTTAAACTTTGTAAGTGAGCGATATTCTAGGCAAAGAGTGGGGTTTTGCCCACTCTCCTTTCTGATTCCTGCCCAGAGTCCTGGTAACACGTTAAATAACCACAGCTTGCAAGGACAGGGTATTTGATTCTGAGGAAGTTCAAATACATCATCACCTTAAGTTTACAACCTCCAAAAGAGACCACAGGTATACTTTACAGATGAGGCCACCAAGGCATAGAGTAATGGAATAATGTGGCCCAGGTAACTTTATAAGCTGAAAGGAGAATCTAGAACATAATTTGGTCTTGGGGCTTGTTGAGTGCCACTTCATGGCCCCAGGCTGCTTGTTAGGCTGAGGTCCTGCAAAGAACACATGTCTCCCTATGAAGGACTCCAGTCCCTGGAAAAGGTCTTCTCTGGCCAATGACTGATAGGGATTCTTCAGGCTTCCTCCTGTTGCCTGCCAATATTTATTTCTGGAGAGCTGATTTGTCAACAACATTTGTTTCCAATGTCTTCCCATAATGGAAGAAATGACTTGATATGAACTTGTGAACAGATCAACTAGAGAAGGAGGATGAATAAAACATTTCTTGGGCTAAGAGTTTTGTTCAAGGAGGAGGAGAAATGGGAATAGAGGATGGAAAGTTCCTTTCATAGAGTCTTGTTCCACTGGATAAAAAACACATTGTTTCTCAGGAAGAAATTTGCCATAGGCAATGATCGATGTTGAAAACTTTTTATAACTGCAATTCACCACATGTTTGATTAAATTTCTACTGTAGGTATTCCTACATGTATATCCTTCCTGGATCTACTCCATTTCATTATGAGTTGAGGCCAAGACCAATGTGATCTCTTTTTCATATTTCCCATGACATATAGGAGAGTGTAGTGGGTATGATAAAGGTTCTGAACTGACAGAATGATTGATTGATAGAAACATGTCACTGGATATTTAAAAATATGAATAGAGCAGGGCAGCATTTATCTCAAACGATGAGAGCTGATCACCGGGGGCCTCAGATCTGGGATCCTGAGAGTTTATGATCTCAGACTCATTTTGATCACCTAAAGGGATCATGATGATTCCACATTCTGAAGGATGTAGGGTGTAGAGCCATGAACATATGTGTTGGGTCTCTTTAAGTGTAGTTTGAGAGGCTACCTCCAGAAGCTGGCCGTCTGTCTGCCCTCAGGAGCAATATTATATATCCAGAAATGGTTTGTCTAAGAAGTTTAGAATCTAAGAAGTTAGCTCACAAAGGTTTTTTTTTTTTGGCTTTATGAAGTATCAGCAAATCATACAAAAGATATTTTGGCCTCCCCCTTGCCTCTACACACTATGTATAGACTCAACAGCTAGATAAAGATAACAATAATCAGCTGGTTCTTTAACAGAAATAACTTTAAAATGGTTTCAGAAGAAAAAAAAAGGTTTCCGAAGAAAATTTTTATTTACTTTTCACTTGTCTGTTTCTTCTATTAATTAAAATTCTTATAAATAAGTAAAGCAGATTCATGTTAATAATTAAATATGCTGTAAATGCAGCAGACCCCATAGTTTGGCCTGTTTCTCCTTGTCCTCTCTCTCTACAGTGTGAAGCCAGTACTCCCACACAGTAGGAACTTAATACTGACTTTCTGAATGGTTGAATTCCTGCTTGCTCAGGTTTTCACTGTTTTCTCAGCTTTCTCGCCTTTTAAGGGATAAAATGTTTACCAACTGTATTGTCCCCGACAACAAGTATTTCCTGGTCTGCTAACTCCTTAACTAAAGAAACCTTGCATGCCTGTTTATCTACTGAAATACTCTGGAATCAAGAAACATAAGAAACTGTTTCTGCAATAAAAGTGTATGCCAGCATCTGCATAGTGCAGCAATCGTGTGATACTTCATACCTCAGCCCACATAAAATGTCCCCACAAGCAAGCATTCAGAATCAAGACCACATCATCCAACCCCGATTTCATATAACAAGCAATATTTGCTGCCTTACAGTTAAAATACCCAGCTCCCAAAAGCAGGATCACCATTTTCCTTAGGAGCCACCCTTAATGAAAGACAGTCATCTGAAACCGTTTTAGGTCATGACTCCCTGAACCTCTGGTCCTCTCCCACCTCTTTCATCTCCATCACCTCTGCAAACCCCCCTCCATTCCCTACACTGACAAAGGAGAATGGACTCAAATTCTTCCAAGGAACACCTGGCTCCTTCTGCTGTTACCCCCACGACATCTAGCCACTCTCCAACCTGGGAGCCATACCAAGCACATGCCTAAGAAGAGACCCCTTCCTGATGCAGACCTGTCTCCTGGAGCTGGTCTGAAAAGTCTACTGCCAATGGCCAGCTGGTCCAAACCCTCTGATGTCACATATATCAGAAAGTCTCACAATTAATCTGTGTTTTTCACATACTCTGAAAAGACTTGGAAAAGCAAGATCTCTCAGAAACAACTGCTCATTCGGTCAAAGTCTAGAGGTTTCTACAAAATTCAGGAAAGAAAGAGCATAAGTAATTCCTTCTTCACTTACAGTGCCCAGCTACTCTTAAAAACGTTTGGTGCTTTTCTTCCTCCAACATGCAGCCCTACTGCTGTAAGCATGCTGGGGCAGAATATTTAAGATACAAGGCTTGGGGAAAGTTGTCTGGTTTTCTGACAGACCCTTTGATTTACGACTCTGTGGCTCAATCAGTGCAGGATTTTGGAGAAAGACCAATTTCGTTTGCTAACAAGTCTGATCCTGAGGCTTTGGTGTTGCCAACGACCCCAGTAATCATTTGCTTTTAATTACTATTTGATTCTACCACAGGAAAAAAAGTGCCTTGCTAACCCTTCAACTGCACAAGAATCTAGGCAGCGGGTAATGGCTTCCTGTATGTTAAACTCAATTCAGGCAAAGCATCTTCTCTCAGGGTTATTTTAGGCGGCTTTGATTTTTTTTTTTTTAAATGAAGAGTAGCCAATTTCATCCTGAAAGAATCCTCCCAGCACACCTGATTCTCTTCAAACATAATTTACTTGCCAAAGGACTCTGAACCTCACAGCAAAGCTGTATAAAGCTTAGAAAAACAAGATGATTTAAAGTTTCTATTTTTACATGGTGTCTCGTTTCCAGAAGGGCTGAGACTAGTGGTTTCAAACTCAATTTAGCATTTAAACTAATTTTCAGCCAGGTCTCTATGGACTGGCAATTAGGAAAGGCAAGAAGTTCAAAAAGGGGTTGGCGGGGGCCTGCGGTCTTCCGGATGCGCTCCCAGCCCCACCCCCTTCCCACAGGCCCATGGTGCACGGAGCAACTGGGGCTTGCATTTGGTGTCTAGAAAAGCACCAAGCGCCACGTCCATTTATTCCTTCTTATAGCTGTCCTGGGGAAGGATCTAAAAACTTCCGGAAGGCTCTGCTGCACACTGCAGGCCAAGATGTACAATGCCAGGGACAACAAGAGAAGAATGGGCCCTTTCAGCTCCCGGAGCCACGCAGACTTCAGGTCCTGGCCTTCGAAGGACCCCTTCAGCCACCCAGCTGGCAGTCCAGGTGGTGGAGCGCACATGCGGGGCCCTGGTCTCCTGCCTGTGTTCTCTTCCCAGCCCTGCCGCCACCTTCATCTGTGGCCACCACACTCCTCTGAGCCTTAGAGTCATAGCTTTTTAAAATTTATTTTAATTTTGTGTGGTGATTGTGTTCAGGTAATATAAGATCATGGCACAAATTGCAAAAAGTACAAAAAGGTATACAGTGACAAGTCTCTGTCTGATTGTCCCCCAGTCCCCTTCCTCAGAGGCAACCTTGATGCACCCTTCCAGAAATACTGATTCCTTTGTAAGCTTCTTTTATGATTAGCTTTATACAATGGTACCATACTTTTCATGCAATTCTGTACCTTTTTTTTTCTTGTTTTTTTTTTTTTTTTTTTTTTTTTTTTTTTTAATTTAACAGTACATCTTGGATAGTATCTAAGACTCAAGGTTCCTTAGTAAGAGAATCAGGACTAGGGTTTAAAGAGTTTACTTCTTAAGCTGGGTAAATGTTCCCACTGCCTTAGAAGAAGAGGGAGGAGAAAATGGGAAGAAAGGTTTTATAGCTAGGCATCAGTAAACACTTTGATGCCTCTGTCAAATGCCATTCTCATTCCTCTGGGAGCCATGTGTCCAGAAAGTTACTTACTCCAGGCCAGGGGAGAAGAGAACTTTGGTGAGGTGCCCTTTCTGCAGATTAACCCAATCGATCCTTCCATTTTTACCATTTTATAGAAAAGAAAAACTAAGGTTAAAAGAGATTAGATAACACTACTGATGCCCCACAGCTGATGACCACAGTAGAACTGAATTCCAGAATTCGCTACCATCTCCAAGTCTATATTCTTGCCAATTTATCATCTTTAAAAAAACAAAACAAAACAAAAAAAACAAAAAAAACCTTCGACTTTTTTGTTTATAAAAATTCTAAGGTAAGCCTTGCAACTCTCATCCTTAATCCCCATGCCAATGTTAATAACTCAGTTTCAAGTCATTTTTCCTTCTGGAGCCACAACTGTATGCCTTTGCTCTCCCAACAGACAGGCTCTGTTTAGGGGAAGACGCTGACCAGAAGGAGAATTCCCTCCTACAGAACCAGGAGAGGGAGAAGGTCAGAATCATCTGGAGCTAAAGTCTTAGGAATACTGATTTTACCTTTTAGACTTTTAAAAAGCCATGCCAGAAGTATAACAGTGAGTTTGAGGGAGAAGAGACGGGGATAAGAAAAGAAAACAGTTACAGTTTACTTATTTTTTTCAGAGTCCTAAAAAGAGAGTAAGAGATCAAAGAACCTATGTGGGCATCTGCAGGTGAGGAAACATAATCTGAACCTGAGTGTGTGCTAACCACCAGCCCAAGGTCAGGTATGGAGCAGGAGAAAGGGGTCCCAACTCCAGCCCAGAATCCAGAGCTGTACTCTGCGTACTCCTGGAGTAACACAGTCTTCCTCCTTCCTCTTTCCTCAGCCCCTTGCCTCACTACCCCCGAGTCTGGGCTGTTTTGCTGCTCATTAGTGTTTCCCCTGCAGGGTGAACAGGGATGAAAAGGGCTCTGCTGGCTTAGCAGATCTTCAAAAAGGTTCAGGGTGAGACAGGGGTTGGTGCTCTTGGCTCGCATGAGTTTTTAGGATTATCTGTGGACCATTTTTATTCATGTCGTTCTTACGTCCTATCACCAGAGGTAATTTAAAAGTTGGCTAGACTGTATGCAGAGGAAGTCAAATGTATGCATGAAAATCCCCTTTCCCCTGCTGCTATCACACACCAGAGATTTCAAAAAAAGTACTACTTAGCTGCAGCATTCAACACAAACTCTGGATAACGCCACCAATTGGAAAGGTCCCGTGATGGAACCGGGAGCCTGTTATTTCTCTCAGTTTTCCCAGAAACCAGACCCTCGCCCAGGTGCCACCCTGTGGAAGATTCTCCTCTTGATGCCTGTGCATCAATGTGTGCTGGGCAGATCTGTGGTTCCCCCACCTCCCCCATCCCGAGAGGATGTCTGGAAGCAGGCATGAACAGCACCCTCTTGCTCACTTCCCTGACTCAACTTTTCCTCCTCAGCACCTCTGAACACAGTGGACCTGGCTCCTGCTGTCCACTGGAACAACCCCCAGTGGCTTTCTGAGCACTGCTGGTGAGCCACCCGCATGCAGGGAGCCCAGGGAGTACCGGGTCTGTGGCCCTCAGCCCTCAGGCGGCCTCACCTCACACTCGAGACCGTCCCTGACCAGCCGTGTCCAGAGGAAGCAGCCTCCACCAAGCAGACTTCCTCAGATTTCCCAGTTACAGTAAGGGTGACTTGTATTACTCGAGCTCACAAAAACACAGATAAAAATATAGCACTGAGTGGGCTTTGGCAGGAGAAGTACTGTGATCTCTCCAACAGTCATGAATTGAGCTCAAGTACTAAGAAGAAAAAAAGATAAAAACAAACAAACAAACAAACAAAAACTGCCAAACAAAAGTCAATCAGGGCCCTGCAAGTAAAATTGCTGTTCTAGAACGGATTCCAGAAAAGCCAATCTGATGGTGGGAGTCACTCTAAAGCCTGCCACCTTGGCTCACCATGATCAGAGTCCCACACGCCCTCCCCGCCTCAAGCTCCCCTAACTTCTACAGTGGAAACAATTGTATTACATGTTGACACAGGTTCTGAGCCCGTGGGATGAGCCCGTGGGAAGGAAATGCTCTGTGAATTCCAAATATAATTATTAGCCTATGATTCAAGAAAAGACCGTTATAAGGTTTTAATTATTTCCTGCCTCCTTCCATCTTCCCTTCTGATCATAGTGACTGCATTTCATTTAGTCAAATGTGAGGTCTAGAGAAAGAGGCTTGGGTTCAAGTTCTGGCACTGAAATATACTAGGTGACCTTGGGCAGGAGACTAACCCCTTGAATCTTAGCTGCCTCTGAAGCAGAATCTTCTGTCTAAGAGGATAGTAATATCTGCCTCAGAGAGTCATTGTGAAGACTGAAAGCAGTAATATGGGTGGGAGATCTCAATGGGGTCGATGGCCCTATGCAAACAGCACTGTTGCTTTCCTCTCTGGTGCCTCCCAACCTCCTCCAAGGCTGGGATCACCTCTATGCTTGCATGCCTTTCTCAAGTTTGGTTAGAACACCTCCATATTTCCTTAGTGCTCTCCTCTTAGAACCACAGAAGAGGTTCCTAGAGTGTAGGAGCTGAAAGAAGCTTCAGGAATTTTCTAGGACAACCACCTGAGCCCCTACCACACCACCAACCCCAGTACCAACACCCACATCAAACAGGAAAACCGAAGCCCTACATTACAGGGCAAGTTGGTGGCCAACCCAGGTTTCCCGATTCTGGCTCTGTGTCCCTCCCCAAGAAGTTCTCTAGGATTCCTCTTACCTCCCAGCAGTGCCTCCCTCCATGACTCAGCTCTCACTCCCGTGGGGCACCTTTGACCCCAATGATACATCAGGCCTTTACGTAAGTCCCTCATTCTACTTCACAGAGAGGAGGCTGCGAGGCTCAGAGGGCAGCAAGCTGCCAGGTACCTTGGCATTCTGCAGGGGAGGCTGGTAACTGGATGGACGGTAGAACGTCCTCTGGGAGGCATCGGTGTGGATGTCGCCAAGGAAGAGCTCCTCCACCAAGCGGTCCAGGTGATGCTGCAGGTACTGCTTCTCCACCCGGAGGAGCTGCAGCTCATGCATGGCGAAGTTCACGGCCCTGGTGCACTCACAGCCATCCTCCTCCCGCCACAGATCATAGGGCATGTCTTGTACCCAGGTGACCCCGGGGGGGACAAAGCCGGGGCATGTGTGGTTCACCAGCTGGCTGAGCCTCTTGGCAACTGCCTCTGTGTGGCAGATGACCTGGACATTGTGCAGCTGGTAGTCAGCTTCTGTGCCCCCACGGATGATCCAGGAGGCCTGGCGCAGGCGGATCTTGCCCCGGATGATGAGGGTGTAGGTGGGGCTTGTGCAGCGGTTGCCAGCGTAATAGAACTGGTAGGCCTTGAAGGTGTTATTGTGGTAGAACCTATAGGACCTTGTGATGAACTCTGGGCCTGACCTCACTTCACAGCTGAAGAAAAAAAGGGGAAGGAAGACTTTTTTAAACCCAAAGGCACGAGGAAGAGATTCATTACAGTGTTAAGAAATTATAGTAATAATAACAAAATAATTATACTGTTCTAAGTCCTGTAAAGATAACAGTTCATTGAATCCTTAAGACAAGCTATGAGCTATGTGGGTATTATGTTTTACAGATGGAAAAACAAAGGCACAAGAGATTAGAAAACATGGCCAAGGTCACATAATCAGCCTGCATCAGAGCCAGATGGTGAACCGGAGTAGTGTGGGTCTAGCAGCTATGAGCCTAATCACTCTATACCAGTAAGTCTCTCATTCACTTTATGAACAAGCCTGGAGAGCAGAAACTTGCCATCCTCAGTTCTACCCACGGACCTAACTTACTGAGAATATTCTACCTTTCTGGTAGGAAGAAGAAAGAAAAGTGTATTTCTACCCTATTAAAGAAGTTCCCTTATGCTATTTCAGAAATGGTTGATTTCCTGATCACTTCTTTTTTATGGACCTTCTCTAGAACAGGCAGGTGTTAGATATCCATTATCCTGAAATAAAATCTAGTATTGTGGAGATGTCACTTAAGAGGCAATCAGAAATTCATCCTCTCATCTGGTCAAAATTAATATTCCCTCTAGCAGAAAAATAAAGAGGCAATTATTGAAATAGAGCTAACGTAATAACAAAAATAAGGGTTCCTTTTGTTTTGTGTTGTTGACAATGACAAAACGTTTTTTTTTTCTGTGGCATTAAATAAATGCTACATTCCCAGGCCAGAAATACTTGGACTGAGTCTACAAAGGACAAATGGCTCATTAGGTTTTAACTCGGGTACGTTCTTTGCACTGCTCTAATTATAATCACAATTCATATACAAGTAGCACAGACCATACCAGGCAAATGGTGGAGGTTTTCTTCAACGTGTTAGTCAAAGAATTCATCTGTCCATAACCTTTTGCTAGATCTCAGTCTCAGTTACAGAATGACTTTCATGTCATCAATTTTGGTCTTATAACTCTGCTCATATCTATAATACATATTATATAGTTACATAATATATCATATTACATATTGCACATATTATGTATTATGTTACATATGATATATATTATATATTACATAAATTGGGTATATAATCTCTATTATATATTATATACAAGAATTTTGCAATTATACAATATTACATATATTATATAATATATAACATTATATATTATATATAATTTTGCCTTATAATTTTGCTCATGTCTCTAATATATGTTTTATAATTACATATTATATGTTCTCTATTCTCTATTATCTATTATATACAATAATTCTGATTTGAGCTAAGTCAGCACTGCCAAATCAAACAGTGGGGCTGAAATCCCAAAGGCCAGTGTTCTCAAAATTACTAACATTTCCATTTTTTAGTTAACAAACTGGTAGACGAGAAACACTACTTTGAAGTGGGTACCTTTCACTGGGTAGATTGTCAATTGATGTCAAATAATACAATATAGACAGAAAGCACTCAGTAGTTATTTGAGCATCCATTATCTGTGAAAAAGAAGTGAGAGAAGACCCAAGACTTCTTCCCCAAGGAAATAGAAGTTCAATGTGAGCAGTGATTAATGTCCCTCAAGGTTTAGCAAAGATCACTTATTTTTAATATTTTATCTAAGCATTGATGATCTATTGATTTGGCCTCTGGAGTTCAGCATATCTCAAGTCCAATCATTTCTCTGTTAGCCCCGAGACCATCTTTACCTAAGCGTCCTTCAACTCTAGTGGGAACTGTTGCCAAGTCTTTTGGTCACCCCCAAATCACTTTTTCGACCATCCATTTGCCACAGAGCAGCCAGAGTGCCAGAGTTGAATCATGTCTTCAGCATGGCCCTTGCTGAAAACCCTCCACTGACTTTCCAGTTCTCTTAGATTAAAAACTAAACTCAGAGAGGAGACCTGGCCTATAAGGTACCCTGGGAGCTAGCCCCACCCTCCTTGGCAGCCTCATTTGGGGCTGTTCTTCCTGGTTTACTACACCACAGCTATAAGTGCTCCGCCTCAGTGATTTCTCCAACTCAGGCTTTGCTAGATGGAAAACCCTTCCCTCAGTCTTTGCATAGACAACCACATCTCAGCTCAAGTGTCCCCTTCTTTGCTAGCCTTTCCTGACCCCACCCTCATCCTAAAATAGGGCTTCTGGTATTCTCCTTTAGCACCTGTTGTTTTCTTCCTCATCGTAGTACTTCTTTGTGTGTTTACTTGTAAAATTCCTGAAGACAGGGACCGTGTCTGTTTTGTTCACTGCTATAAACACAAAATTTAGAATAATGCTTGGCACACAGTAAATAATTGTACACTCAGTAAATATTTGTTAAATAAAATAATAAATTGTTTGAAAGTATATCACATTAATACATTTATCATGTATTTATTTTGAGAAACCTCATTTTTACAGAGAAAAAAACACCCTCTGTGTCTTCATTATCTTATAAAATTTCTTTTCCTTCTTGGTATTTATTTGATTCCTCCCTAAGGTACCCAGAAACTGCAGGGGAGAAGTGATCAGATCCCAGAGTTAGCCTTGCTAATTCTCAACAAATTAATGGTAGGAGAAAAATTGCAAGTCTGCCTCTAGGCTATTTTTAAAAGCACTAATGGAAGATAAGCCAGAGCTCAAACCAGTATAAATCTCAGCTCCACAGCCTGGAAAAGAATCCAAGAACTGTGCCCTGGCTAGTAGAGGTAGCATGAGTACCTTTTAACTTACTCAGAGAACCCTGAAGCAATATATTAAATTACCAGAATATGGCTGGAATATTTAGACCATCAGAGGCTTGCAAGTCCTGTTTCAGGGTGGGGAAACAGAGACTCCTAATTTCACTTGCTAATGGCTTCTTTTTATACACAAGTGGTCCCACAGAGGGACCTATTCACTCATATCCTGTGGTTAACAGTGATACAATATCATCTCTGCTTTAGCTAAGATTTCTATAATACTTAGCTCTGTTTCTTTACCAGAGTTTCAAAACGTTGTTTGGCTTACTTAGAATTCAGACAACACCTAAATCATTGTACGTTATATAGTCTCTCCGCATCTGTGAAACCCTAAGAAAAGCCTTCCACAGAACGTGCCCCTGGGTACCTCCCTATGCCCCTTCCGCACTGGCCCTCTTACCCGGTGGACACCCAGTGGCCTTCAATCGCTGGTGGCATCTGCACAGTGATCCTCGCACCATTGTGGAGATGTTTGAGCATGTGATGACACTGGGATTCCTTGAACGCCCTCCAGGCACTTTTTTCTAAGGATCTAGGATGTGATCTGCTATCTGGATGAAGGAGGGCAGAACCCTCTCCCAGCCCTGAAAAAGAATAGTGGAAGTTAGAGGAGAGGAAGGCTAAGGGCAGACGTGAATCAGGCTGAGGATCCTCCTTTGTGGCAGGGAAATTACTGCAAGTGGGAAACACACACCTACCCCAACGCTACCAGGCTTTATCACTACCCCTGTTCTCAAAAATACACAGTGGGAAGTGTCCTGGGAGGTCATTTCCCAGGAGAGAAAACCAAGGCTCATGGACTTAACAAACAGGGATTTGCAAGAGGTCACTTGGCTAGTTCCTGGCAAAGCTTGAGCTCAAAATCCATGTCTCTGTGAATGGCAAACAAGGTCATGCATCTAAATGAGCAGTTGTGCAGTGCAGACAAATGAATGTCACAGGAGTTGTAGAAGAGAGAAATGTACATGTTCTAGAGCCACCAAAGAGGAATAGATGCGACCGAAGGGAGAGGTAAGAGTGGGGTCATCGGGAAAGGTGACATGCACGGTGATACATTTAGGAAGGAAAAGAACAAGGAGACCGGTCTAGGTGAAAAAGGAATTTTGATGGAACGGAGAAAGGCTCAAGGAACAGCTCCCAAGATTCCCAGTTGTGATCTGTTACCTGGCGTGGCTCCTATCTGCTCACACCAAGTCATGCATCTCTGGTTCTCTCGGTCTCCAAATTGAGGCAGTCTCAGTGGGGTGCAATTCATATACCTGCCCTACAATAGGGTTAGGGCATGACATTTTCCCCCCAATTATTTCCCAAGTCTGGCCCTTCCTCACTCCCACAAAGTCAGCGGCTAAATATATAATATAGAAGATTGCACTTTTATTTTCCATGGGTAAAGAAATAGTTGGGCTGAGACTACTTAGACTGAGTTCATCTTCAGTATAAGTAATTTATCTTATAAATAGCAGAAAACTCTCACCAGATCAGTGTTTAGAATAAAGCAATGGAAACAAATCGAGTTATAATCTGAAAGTTCACTGTTTCCTTTGAGATTCACTCCTGCAATAATTAACAAATCAATAGGTCTTTATTGTGGACCTACTATGTTTTCAGCAGGTGTTAGCAAAGAAGACACTAGACAAATGTACAAAAATAAAATAAAAATAAACACAAAATAAATAAACGCACCTGTTAGAATACTACCTATGAGGAGGCAATTATATATTTTTAATCGACAACTGAATAACTTCATAAAGAAACCATGGTTTATCACAGATCATTTGAAAATGAAAAGTTAGAACCAGAATACAGCAACTTTCACCAACATGATGAAAATCTGCTGGAGAAACGAAGACCCACTGATTGACAATGTGCAGACATTTGTAAAAATGCAGTTATCTGCTGTGGTTCTGGGGTTGACCTAATCTATCTACAGTCTTCTGAAAGTCTTATTGAAAGCACTGAAAATTATCGGAGTTTTCTTCTGAGTAAAATGCCACCCTGGGATGAAACAACAGCCTCAGATTGTTCTTGCAGATCTTAAATGAAGTGAAAGGCGAGAAGGCAAAGACACCTCCAGGTATGATTCGACTAAATGAAAACTGTGAAAAGAGATAGTAAAACAACACGATGGTGTTGTTCATATTAAAAGCAACCTCACCATCAACCCACCATGTCTGGCCAAACCAGGTGGCTCAGGCCTGAGCTAGAATGAAAGAAACACGAACACTCAGAATTCTATGCTGAGTGGTGTGTACACGAATGCTCGTGGTTACGAAGGGAGAACCTCCTTTCCTGTGGCCTCATCCTTCCAACCAAGGGGAGGTACTCCCAATCCCTCATTCAACCCTCACCCAGTGAAGTGGTGTGTGTGTGATGAAAGATGAAACAAGCATGTTTGACTCAGTCATTTTCCTCAAAACCCGCCTGTTTTCAAAATGCACGCATTTTAATCAGCTCCCCTTCATGTGCCCTGCCCCTTCGGCTCTTGGGCTGTAGCACTGCACCAGAAGGAAAGTCTGAAAAATCCAGGAAAGAACTATCAGCAATCCTACCATGGACATCTGTCTATACTGCATCTTCTGATCACATACTTATCATGATTCTAATATTTTAATCCCCATTTGCCTGACACCTATGTTGATCTCTGTTGGCTTTGAACTAGCCTTGAGAGAAGTACTAGTCACTGTACCTCCATCAACCCCAATAGTTATAATTATCTGGATGATATAAAGCATTTCCTGAATTCACTGTTGGGCATTCAAGGACTGAAACAGTACAATTTGCTGTTTGGTGATCAATTATGATGTGGCTAATTTAAAATAGATTTTCATTCAAGTCATGAGACATTGAGAGTTGGGAATGATTCTACTTTAAATATAACACGAAGCATTCAGTAAATATGTCATCATCTCACTATCAATCAAGCTATGTTCTAAAATTGATTTGTAAACTCCTTTACACCCTGCAAATGTTTTCCTGTAAAGATAAAAAGTCTGGAGGGTAGTGGATATGGGTGAACTCTCCAGAGCTAGGCTGCTTGAGTTTCAAACTGGATCTGCCACTTAAAGGATTTCATCAAATCAATCCAAGACTTCAATGATTGTTAAGATGCATCATTATTTTATTACCAGTAGCAAAACACTTGCATTTGAACAATTACACAATGCCTTAACAACAGGTTTGAGATACCCATGAATCATGCATGGTAGCCTCAGGCTTTGACATCTCTTTTATCTATTCAAAGAGATGTGGCACCCTCTCCTCCTCCTTTAGTTGCATTGTTTCACATGTGACAGGTAATCCCTTTGCTCTGCATGTATTTCAATAACAAAACACAAACACAGCCTCATCTTTTTCTGGGTATCTTTCTTTCCAAACAATTGATTGTGCTGTGAGAAAATACAGAACTGCAGTTATTCCTCCAATGGTCAATATTTGCTTCATTGTCAAATGACACTGCTCTGTCAAGAGGACTGATTTTTACAGTGATTTTTCTTCTGTGCCTAGTTTAATTTATAGGAGAGTTATGGATAAAAAAAACAAAGCCAACCACCCTTGTTTTCAAAACCAGCCAATATGCAACTAAACTCAAGATACAGAGTACCAAGGATGCATGTCAAGGAAGGGAGTGACATCACGTGATGACAACAGAAGCAGCTGTGTCCAGGTTGACACAGGCAAAGACAGTGTCACCCCCTCCTAACTGCTGCCTGCAGTTAACAGGGACTGGAAACCCCCTGACCGTAAGATGCAAAGATCTTAAAATATGAAAAAATTTATATCTTACCATCAATAAAAGACACTATTAGCATTGTGACCTTAAATTGCTTAACCTTTCCAAGCTTTGGTCTACTCATCTGTAAAGAAAGAATAACATTACCTATCTCTTAGGGTTGGTCTCAGGTTTAACTGAGACGGTTTTCTTTAACACAGGGCCTGGCACATGTTCTCATGCTGTTATTTTAAATGATCAGGTTCATAGATGGCTCTTGAAAAATCCTTTCCAGCTAATAGTACCATTAAAATAATGGTAGAAGTCATCCAGAACCAGGTTCACTCTGAGCTCCAAGAAGGACAGTGCTCAGAGTAAAGACAAAGGACTCCCAGGCAAAGTTAACTGATGACCCTGATGTAGAAGATGATGGGACGCAAAGCACTGAGCTCTGTGGTTGTTGACAAGTTTCACTCAGTTTAACAAATACCTATTCACTATTACTTTGTATACTTTAAGGCCAGAAACATAAAGGAGAATAAAGATACGTTTTTCTGACCTTTAGGCTCTTAAGGTTTCACTGGCCTGGATGTCAGAAAACAAGGGTGGAGATGATGGGGGGTGAGGTCGGGATTTGCATGGGTCATTCATATGGCTAGAGTCAGAAGAAGGGAGCCTCCAGTTATGCTTTTTAACCAGGAGTAGAAGAAATAAACTCCAAGAGCAATCAATATACAAACATTAGAAAGCAGGCAAAAGAATAAATCACTCATGGTTTCTACAGTCAAATCTCCATTTCACTACTGCTCTTATTTAACAATGAGCGAAGCTCATGAACTTGGCAAGGCTGTCAGTGTAGAAGGGTGTCAGAGTGAGCAATCAGATGGAGAAGAACTCCACCATGAGCACAGTTCCCTTAGAACACAGTAATTTGGGGGGTTCACACGGTAGGACAATATTGTATTTTTAGGGTGGAAAGAGTGGGATTGGTATTCTTCCTTTTTCAGATTTTCCCTTCAAAGTACCCATCGCCTTGATAACTCCTAGGAAGCAAAATTAAATGGGTCAAGTGAAAGCAAGAGTTCTTGTAAGGAAAAAGAAACTCTCTTAGGTCTACAATCAACTGACAGTGGTCTCCAATATTTACTTGGCTTATCTGGTGTGGAAAATGTGGACAGCCTTCTTGTCCTAGAGGGATGAGAATTAAAAGGTCATTTGAAGCATCAAGTTCAGCTGCAAGAAAGGCCAAGAGTACCAGTTGTATCTTTATACCCAAGACTTCCTTCTCAGCATCAGCCATGGTACCCTCTGAAGAGACCAGCCTTAGACTTCTGGTTGACCCAGAGACCCTTGTGCTCACTGCATAACCTGGTATATGTCAACTTTAATGTGGGACTGAAACTAGCAACTCACTCATTCATTCGAATAGTCAGAAAGGCTCAGAAGGGCCAGGCACTGTTCCTGTTCTAAGCATGGAAGCTACAAACACTGAGACCAAGGGAGTATCAGTGGGGTAAGGAACCAGGCCCCAGAAAGGCTTGTAGAGGAACTCACAGGGACAGAGGAAGTAGGCTCTGAACTTATCCTTGTGGGGTTCATGGAGGGGCAGCTAAGCCTTGACAACTAAACGGAAGTGGTCGAGGTAGAGTATGTAGCCCATTCGAACATAAGAAGGCAGGGAGGTGAGATTTGTGTAGAAGGAATTGGAGGAGTGGAGATCACAGGGTGGCCCAGGACAGAAGAACAGCATAAGAAAGGCAGGGCCATAATCAAGATGTCATATGTGTCATAACGAGTGTGAATTAACTGGAAAGGTGAAGGGAAACCACCAAAAGATTTTAAGTAATGTGATGGCATGTTAAGAATTTAATTTGGGAAGATCACTTTTCCCTTATCTGGAGGGATGGGTAGCAGACTGGAAGCAGGAAAATCAATCACGAAGCTTCTACAATGGTTCAGTGCATCATTTTTGTCTGAATAAATTAGAAAAATAAGAGAAGGGAACTGCTTTTAACAAATAGAAGTAAAACTTTTTTGTGGTCCTGGAAAGGTACTGATTATCTTTTACATGTTGTGGGGAGAAGTATTACCAAGAAGTTATATTAAAAGAAATAAAGGAGGGAGGGAAAGAGAGAAGGAGGAAAGTAGGAATCATTTTTTTTCCGAAGAGAAACTTTTGCAAAATATTTATGTCCTATTTTACTACATCTTAAATTCTATAAATTAATCATCCTTATACTTAGCAATGTAGTAGTCAAGTATGGCAGCTAACTATAATGATAATTGCTGTCTGAGTATACCTATTATTTATAATAATAAGTGTGCTTATTATATATAATAACTTTTAAAAACATTCACTTAATTGAATTGTTTAATTAGAAATGTTGGCTAATCACAGTACTTAGTTGTTGAAATTTCTGCCACTGTATGCTGAATGTAGTTGCATGATCCTTCTCTGATGATTCAGGTTCTTAAAGTGGCTCAAGGTCATTATTAGGAACATGAGTGCCTATAGTATGGTACTTTGGATGTGGAGATACTGGAGTGAACAGGTAACAGCCCTGCTTCAGCCATGAAAAGTTGTCCCCACCTTATTTTTCTCATAAGACAAGAGTGAGAAAGTGTGTGTGAGTACACATACAATTATAACATCAACATTTTAAGTAATTGAGAATTCTGGATGTTTTGGTTAATTAAGAAAACTAGTTAATTGAGTTCCCATTCATTAAGATTTTGCTTCAATAAATCCAAGGAAAAGAGTATCTCAAAGGATTAAAAACTATAGTTAAGAAAGTAGCTCTGAGTATTCAGTCTTCAAGTTTGCTTTAGGGTAAGTCATCTGATATGTGCTTCCCCTCCCGTATAAAGTAAAAATTATAATAATGGTGATAACTAAAGTTTGTATAACACTTAACAATATACTTTATGCATATTTTTCTCATTTATCAAATGGTAGTTACAATATGAGTATAGAAAGGAATAAGTGGAGAACCATGCTTTAATGTGAAATGTTATATAAACAGCTAGTCATGAGACCAACTAAACTGGAAGCTCCCCATAGCATTGTTTCCAGTTCAGTGACATTCTGAATAAGGAGGTTAACAAAATGACTTCAATATAAAATGATCTCCAACATCAGAGGTCCATGCCCTGGGACCCGATAAAGTTATCATGACAAATAACAAGTAAGTGTGGGAGAAAATAGTTTGAAAGGCAATTGTTCACCTGTTGAAAACAAATTAATTCCTGAAGGCTTTAGGGTACAATTTTATAGATTACTACTTCCAGAGAACCAAAGGAGATCCTAGAGCTCTGGAGGGTTTATTTATGTACACACACATGTGTGCATGTGTATGTGTCTTCACACAGATGAATATGCATGAGTGTTTTACTCCCAAGGAATAAATTCCTCCACAGCAGTAATCCTAAATGATATAAAACGACCTTAAGTACTATCATAATTGCAATAATCTACTGTTCAGAGAGTGAAAACTCCCAATGATATCAAATAAAAAAACAGATTTCTCAAAATGAAAGGAAGCATAAGGTTGACCATTTAAGGAGAGATTTACATCTTAAATACAAGGCATGTGTCACCAGATGACTGTTAACATCACTGAATTCACCAGATTATGCATTCAGAAAGCAGTACTTAACACAGTTTCACAGGGAACAACTATAGTACTTCTATGACTGTCATCCACAACAAAGCTTATTCCTAAACCCATGGTGCCCTAAAAAAGCAAGCCAGTCCATTAATGGGACCAAACAGGAGATGAACGGTGTGGGAAATGGTACAGAGAATGCTTGTCTTTTGAAAGTTGATATTCATTCATTCAACAAGTAGTTAAGGCCTACTGTGTGTGAGGTTATCTCTCAGGCATGGGCCATTGTTTTTACATAGAAAAGGAAAAGTGAAAGGATATACTCCATGTCCAAGTCCTTGATTTTTTAACATTTTAAAAAATCTGAGTTATCCAGACATATTCTGCAGTTTTTCACTCACCTATTTAGATTGAGAACCAAAAGTTTTAAACCAGGTTACATGTAATAAAATGTAAAATTAGTCAGTAAGGAAACAATTTTCAACCACACTTGGGACTGATGTAATATTTGATCAGGTTAGTCTCTTCTATATGTACTTTAATGCTTAAAACAATTTTTTTAAAGGCTAAGTATAATGTCAAAATATTAACAATGGCTGTCTCTGGGTAGAGGGTTTTGCATGATTCTTTTCTTGCTCATTTTGCGTGTTTCTGTATTTTACATAATGTGACATGTATTCCTTTGATAATCAGAGTGAGAAGGTATTCTCAAGTTAGAACTGGTACGATAAGTAAAAACTTGAAGCTGATAAAATGGGACTGATTAGATTAGGTGCAGGTAATTACTTAGCCATGAAATCACCCTGCCCAATTAAATATACAGTCATTACTGTAAACATGTGCTTTGAAGTGGATCATGCTAGATAAACTCCAGCACAGCTTTTAATGTTCTGTAATAAAAGCATGTATGTATCGCAGATATACTGGGTATTACTACCATACGGGTGCCTGTGCTTACCAGGCTCTTGTTTTGATTTTTTGATTTCCATTTCTTTTCTTTTCTTTTCTTTTCTTCTCTTTTCTTTTCTTTCTTTTTTTTTTTTTTTTTTTTTTGGATAAAAGCAGAGAGCTGCTTTTGCCAATCTTTAAACCTTCATGTCTAAAAGTATTTTCTCTTCATGAGAAGTATAATGAAGTCAAGGTTTCAAATACCTGGCTTCATTTGACTTTGGCTGAGAACATGGCTTGAGATAATTTTCTATGTCTTTTTTTTTTTTTTTTTCCTAATGCTACAGTCCCCAGGCTAGACAATGGAGTTGAACCACAGATGGCTAAATTTGCATGTTGGGTCCCTAGCTGACTGCTGCTGCCACACTCATACTCCTTAGCACAGTAGTGTGCATGTGTGGTGTGTGCATGCATAATTGTGAGCACAGTGTGTTTGTACATGTGTGTTTATGTGTAGTATGCTGGGACTCTAGGAGGGAAAATGCTACCATCAACTGCAGGTTGCCAGCCTCCCACCTCTGCGGCTCTGCAGTAAGCTTTTATTCTTCATCCCTAGATATTCTTCAGGAATCTTCAGGAAACAGGGCCTGTTCCTCCTCACAATGTCTGTCCCTAGCAAGCAGTGGCACCTGGCATATAGCAGGCTCTCATAAACACACTAGCTGAATGAATGAAAACCCTTATAGAACAAAATACTGTTAATATTTTGGGGTGACACCATATCCTTTTTCTAACTAAGATACATATCATGTGACTTTTCAGAATAATTTTATTCCCCAACTGGAGAGAACTAAACAAACTGTACACATAAAACCTTGACGTAGTGAGAAGTCACACTTGGACGATGATGGCAGGTTTTTTACTTAAGTTTTCTCTGTATTCATTTCACTGTATATGTAGAGTCTATTGAAGATATGTACTGCTACGTAAGCTTTCAGCAGATGTATACAATCACCAACCTATCTTTTTATATTCCTAGTCTGAACCGTTTTATGCTTTACTGATTATATGAAGTTGTTATCTGTCTGTCCCTAAACAGTATGTAATTACAGTCATATCATCCACTTATGCTTAGTTCTTTTCTCATTTAAGGAGAAAAAGAAGGAACATGGCGATTATAGATCTGCTTAGCCATATGTTTAAAGCAAGTCAATTTATCAAAATAACATGTAACATCTAAAAACCTGGCCCCATTATGCACAGATGAGTCATATTCCTTTTTAACATTTCATTTTACGCTAAAGGAAAAAAGATGCAGGAAAGACAATATTTCCTTGGTTGCAATACTGTCTTTAGTTAAATGGTATTTCAAAGGTTCTTTTCTTACCCTATTTAAATGTTTCCTCACGTTTTGCCAGTTAAGATATCATTTGGTAATCTACAGGTTTTTAAACGTTTTGGAAATAGCTCAAAAGTGTTTTCTCCTTTCAGAAAAGTTGATGAATTCTACAAAAGTAAATAGCATTGGGGAATAAGAACCTCTCTCCCAAAATCAGCTCCAAAACTTGAAATCAAGTGTTTCCATTAGCAAAGAGAATTAACACTTTGCTGTGTATTAAAGTATCACTTATTCTGGAATATTTCATGGTAATCTGTGCTTCTGGAGCTGAATGATTTTTGTGGCTTTCCATCTAAGCAAAGAACACAGTGTAATGGACATCTTCCGGCTGTATACCTTCACGACATTCAATAGGTTTTATTTGGATTAAGATACGCAATAGTTTTCAGAAGTTGAGAGAGAGGAAAGTAACATTGATATGTATACTTTTATGCCATCAAATTTTGAACTTGAGTCTTGCACATTTACAGTTTTAAAAAATAACAAAAATAAACAATGAGCTCAAGTCTTGCCAGAGCTTAATTTACTCATCAATATAACTTGCAATGAACTGAAATAAAAGTAATCAAAAAACTGAACAAAGATTGGATGCCAAACATAACAGCATCCTCACACAAAATCCTCATGAAGACCTTGTACACTTTTTAATCATATTAATGTGACTTATTAGTATAACAATCTATGATATCTAAAACTAAATTTATTAATGTTTGTCACAAGTACATTTATAATCACAGAAAATGTTTTTACCCTCTACTTGCCACTTTAAATAGACAAATGGTGTTCTAAAGTTAGTAAAATGTCTATCAGAAAAAAAATCATTGAGTCATTCCAAGGAAGTTTCAGGTAATTTCTTTCTGATTTATAACGTTTATTAAAATATATGATCAAACACTATCTCTTACTACAGTGCTTGTAAAACCCCTAACTACAGTACAGCACAGCCGCTCTCTTAGGTTAGGTTGATTAATACCCATTTTCTTTTAAAACTACTTCAATCAAGTAAAAATTAGGTAGATAAAGGAGAAAGAGAGAATATCCCATTCTTTCCTGGTGTTTTACATTAACCTAATGAATTATGACAAGCCTTTCTTAAATCCCAAGGACTTATACATTGAGTAACTATTCTCCGTTTATTTTCTTCACTAGAGTCCAACACTCCCTTCAGGATCTAAGTAGATATTTGGGGAACTTCAGTGTTAATAACTTTGCTATTCTAGATTCACTAGGAAATTGGATAACTTTCTGCAAGGTTATCCATGTTATCCAATTCAACTTTGCAAACCTGTGTTTTTAAATTTTTATCCTCTTTGCCACACACATGTACATAGTATATGCACACACAAACACAGGGTCTGGCCCCACTGTCATTTACAGCCCAGACTGTCCCCTCCATACTGCCTCCCTCTGACTGTTCTCCTCTCAGGACAGCTGGGTAATCCCTGATCCCAAGGAGTTCAGGCCAACCAGATTCTAATTTGGAGATGTAGGGTTCTACCAGGACCTAAGGATAAACTTGGGCTCTTGTTACTGCCAGCTATTAAAATCCCAGCTTGAACCAGTGGGATAGGAGGGAGAAGGATCTCAGTATGAACTAGCCCAGGCTGCATCTCTGAGGATCACTTTCATAATCCAAAAGCCAATGGTTTTATGCAAAAAAATTTAAAAAAATAATAATAAATCAGGTTTTGTCAAATTCCAAGTAACTTTTCATTTTGATGTCATTTTAATCATATTATCTTTTTTCTTTACAGATATCACAACAGATTTTTTTAAGGGACAATTTTCTCTGTTTCATCTCTCTTGCCCTCTTTTTTCTGGTGTGTTTTTTCTGGTGTGTGTGGCAGCTGCTGTTTGATCTGTTCATTGGCTCTGATTTGCTTCATGTTTCAGCCAAAGATTAAAACTGCTCTGTAATTCTAAGCAGATGGGCCTAGGAGTACAACCCTATAATTATACCTTCTCTCTTTGGCCCTAGAATTGCAAGCCTTCCATCCTGACTTTTAAAGTCTGGGATCACTGGAGTTCAGAATGCACCTTGGCCATCAGGCAGGTATGGCCCAGCCAGCATGTCTGCAAGGCCTATGGAACTGTGCTGCTCAGGTTCGGTGCCCCAAGCAGGACTACAAAGAAAACAGCCATGTACAGCTAGCTGGTTAACTTTCCTAGATCTTCTGGGGAGGCCACAGCCAGATCCTCAGTGCTGGCTACAATGCATTCTGCAGCTCCATCCAGCTGAAGATCCTATTTAGAAACTTAGAGAGTTCTTGAGGGTACTGATCTTATCTGCATAAGTTTGGGGTAGTTGTGGAGGTACTGAGGAAGGAGAACCAAGCTCCTGGTGGAGACGGTCTGGTGAAATGTCAGGTGTCCACCGTTAGGGAACGTTTGCTCAGTACATCTGAATCAGCACGATGTGTTCTGCCACTGCCTGTCCTGACGGTCAACACCAATCTACCACAAAATCTGCCTTAGTGACCCCCAGGCAATTCTATCCTACCTTTTCTCAGTGCGATTCCTGGAACTCTTTTTAAGCAATGATGTTCTCTGGGTAAGTTTACTAGAGCTCATGAGAAAAATATGGCCCATGAAGCACAGGGACAAAATGATTAAGTAAGAGCATAGGGGAAATCAGGCGTCAAGTTCGGGAGAACTTGGAAGACTGGTTTTAATTATTACATCTTGGATATTAGAAGTCCCTGCTCCTTAAAACTGTATCCATTCTATTTGGGAGAGAACTCCACTATTACCACCCTTTCAACAAACACTACTCTTAGGAAGGGGCACACAGAAACATCCGCGAGCTGTTTTTCCGCTTAAACGATCTTAGTTTCTCTTTACAGTCCCATAAACCCTTGGACCACATCAAAAGACTCTCCTGCACTGACACTTTGGAAACACGGGATCGCAAAGCCTTAGATTTCATGACAGTCTACGGCTTGAAAATCCAAAAGCGAGTGGACAGAGACAAGTTTTCCCTTGAACTTGAGGCAATCGATTCAAGAGATAAAATGTGTCTCCGTGTAAGAGCTTTGTACCTTTCCAGAAAAAGAACTCCAGCTACCAAAGGACTATGGGCGCCGCCTGAGGAGAGGGGCTCAGCGCCTAGGAAACGCCGACTCCCCGTCCAAGGGTGAGCGGGAAGAAGCGGGGGCTCCGCTCGCCTGGCGCGGGGACAGGGAGCTACAGCGATGGAGACTGGCTTCGCAGGGAAGTTTCTGCAGTTCTCGGAGCTCCCCCCATCCTCGGAACTCACCGTGAAGCAGGAGGGCCGGGAACAGGTATGTGAGCAGGAGACGGCACAGACCGGACATCTCCAGTTCTCCGGGACCCCCCGCGCGCCCAGAACCGCAGAAGCAGCTCGCCGTCCTGGGGCCCTGCTCCCCGGGAACCGCCGCGGCGCCGCGCGCGCTCTGCGCTGTCGCCTCCAGCCCCGGACGACGCGACGAAGGCGGCGGCACCGAGCGGAACGAGCGCTCCCGCGCGGGGACGCAGGGGTGACTCCACTCCTTGGCCCCAGCCCGCGTGCGGCCGGGGCAGGCCCGCGATCAGGCGGCCGCTGCGCGGGGCCCCATACCCGGGGGGCGCGGCGCAGGGGCTGCGGGGCGCGCGCTCCTTCGGCGCGGGTGGGCCCTGCGCGCCCGGCCCGGCCCTCTCCGCGCTCGCGTCCTCTGCGCTCGCCGCAGCGCCGCGTCCCGCCCCGGCCGCCGCCGCCGCCACGCGCACCGCTCGGAGCTGCAGTGGCAGTCACCACCGCCGCAGCTGCACCGTCTCTTCATATTTCCCGAGCGCCGCTGGCGGGGCGGCCGGGCCGCGGGCCGGGGGAGGGGCCGAAGGAGGGGTCGGGGAGGCGACTGGGGAGGCAAGGCCGCGCCACCGCCCCCCGGGCTGCCGCGGGGGATGGGGGCGCGGAGACTTGAAAGGGCGCTTGGGGCACCGCCTCTCCCTCCTCCCGCCTCCCTCTCCAACCGTCTCCCTCCTCCTCCCTTCCTCCTCCTCGCTCCCTTTCTCCTCTCTTACCTTTCGCCCCCCTCGCCTCCCACTCCTCTCCCTCTCACCCCTCCCTCTCCCCTCCACCCGCTTTCCTTACCCTTCTAATTCCCAACCTCCTCTCTTCCTGCAAGTGTCCCCACTCTCCCTCCCTCCCGGTTCTGCACACCCCTTTTCTTCTCGGCTGCCCGCTCCGTGGGAGCTTCTCCTGTGAGGGGCTTACATCCCTTGGCACCATCAGCAAGGAAAGAAAATGTGCGCTTCACCTCCCTGCCTCCACCCGGGGCTGCTCGGGACCCTTTCTCTTCCCTTGACAGGGGTGGATGCACCGCTTGTGAAAGGTGTTGCTAAGGGACGCGCGGGGAGCGATGCGAGGTTGGGCGTCTCAAGTGGGTCTGAGAAAAGTTGGCTTGCAAAGATCGGTGTGTGTGTGTGTGAGCGCGAGCGAAAGCGGGAGTGGGGGGAGAGAGGGAGAGAGAAAGGGAAGAGGGGAGGGGAGGAGGTGGGAGGAATTGCTCAGGTGGGGATGCTGCAGTGCCCGGCCCCCTCAGGACTGCAGTGCGGTGCCTTAACTGAAAATCCTCACCACAGGTTAGTGCCTGGGCTCCCCTGGAGAGCACGGGAGCCCTGTCACAGGCCCCAACCTGTGGAGGGAATGGTGTAGGCAGCCGGAGCCCTTTCCCCTTTCCCTCCCCCTTCTAGGAGGCAAAGGACTTGTTGAAACACGGGATAAATCTCAGAGAAACACTCCATGTCAGTCCCCGAGAAAGTGCACCCAATCCCCTTCTGTGATTCCTCCTCTCTTCCAGGCCAAGTCTTGATTTTTATTTGTGTTCTGTGGGTTTATGGGGGCTATGTTCAATTTTACTTTGGCTTTTAAGACTCAAAGGCAGGAACTGCTTCCATTCTTGTAATTCCCCAGGGCTCTGGTACAAGCTGCTCTCTGTAAATGGCCGCTCTCCTGCTGGGCTGATGTGCCCTGGACTCTGATTTATCTGGCGGTCACTCCTCTGCTAAGGTCCTCCAGGGGCCATTCTCTTGCTCCCAGGAGATATATCCAGTCTCTTAGGTTAAATGTCACCTGGGCTAAGGAGCAGCCAGGTGGAATCAAGAGAACGTTTCTTGACTCAACTCTGCTCGTGTTTTTCGTAAATTAAAATAAATAAATAAATAAATAAATGCCTGACTTCCCAAGAGAGTGTTCTGCCCCTTTGAACAATGTAATAATTAAACTCCTTATGCTTTAGACTTTCTAAGTTAGTGGGACCTTAGCATTGGTGTAAAACAGTAAAATAGATGAGCATCCATTTGACAGTTTACACTTTTCATTCTTTTACCCTGAGAAAACCATGGGTGTTTTGATGTGATGGAGCTGATCCCCTTTGATGTGCTTTAATTTTTATCACCATCATTATCATCTTTCCATCTTTAATATGAGAGATCATAATGTGTACCACCTGCCTAGCTCACAAGGATGTTGTGAGGATTAAAGTGCCAGTGTTTGCAAATCTCGAAGATGAAAGGTGTGTGTGTGTGTGTGTGTGTGTGTGTGTGTGTGTGTGAGAGAGAGAGAGAGAGAGAGAGAGAGAGAGAGAGAGAGAGAGAGAGAAAGGGAAGATGGTCATAATAATGCCTGTGAGCAGGAGCATTGTTTTGAGCTGGGCTTGCTCTGCAAGCATCTCTCTGGACCAACGTTGTTCCTGATCACTTGATTGTCCCTCTTGCTTGTCCTTGTTACTGGGTTTGGGTAGCAGATTATGACTTATGGGATTTGAATGTTGCGCAAGGGTTAATTGGGTTTAAAACAGCAACTCGATTTCCTCATGAGTGTTGAGCAGTTAAAAATGATGTAAACATATTTGGCTATGTAAGCAGAACATTAGCCTTGTCACCAAGCACACATAGTAGGGTCTAGCTTTTCTAGGCCTTTTAGTCATTCGATGCTTTTTGATCTGTCAGGGAATAATTGAAACAAGCAAACGACATAAGAGTCTTAGAGATGGGTGTTTATAAGCAACTGGGTTGATAGTAATTGAAAAATATTAATGTCATTCATCACATGTTAGCAGAACAACTAGGTGATACATTTACTTAAATAATTATTTGATTTTTTTAAAAGAAGAAAACCAGCAGGCCAGCAGTAATTTGTGTCATTTTGACAATCAAGTTGATTCAATTTTTGTTTTTCCCATTCGTTTTTACTAGTATGGTATAAACATAGCCAGAATGATGTCATCAGTTTGAATTTGTTTTGCCAGTTTATTTTCCACAAGTAGTGTCATAGATTTAAATGTTTGACCCTCAACATAACATCCTGACAGAGTACCTACTCCCAGAAATGCCTTCGTTGCCTTCTGCCTGTCTACAAGTTCTAGGCTATAGCAATACGGTTCACTTCCTATATTATTTTTCATTTTTGCTATTTAATGTACTCTATTTTGGAGATGAATAATGAAAAAAATACATTTGTCTTAGAGTGATTATATGTGGATATATGCTAATAGTAATAAAAATGTTAGAAGGGCATTTTCAAGAAGATGGTTATGAGCTCCAACTCAGAATCTGACTCCCTGAACCAGCACAAAGAACTTCCCCAGACCACTCACTTATTTGTAAGGACCAAGCCTTTAGCAGGAGCATGTGTAACCATGCCCTGGTTATAACAGGGGAGTCCTTGGCTAGGGTAGCTGGACAAAATTCCCTTAGCAGCATCAGTAAGTATGTTAGAATATTCGGAGCTCCTCATAAATAACTTTCATCACATTGATGGGGAAGAAGAAACTCAAAGGGGCTAAGTTCTCAGCCACACAGCACATCACAGGAACACTTGGAACTCCCATGATTGTTCAGTCACCAGCTCACGAGGCCTCTCATGTGTTTGCTAAGTGGTCTTTTCCCATGAGCCCTGCTGATCCTAAGAGCCTCTATAATTGTCTCTGTCTTGAGTTAGAACCAGCCCTTTGCTCTTCCACAGTAACTTTGAATCGAACAAATTTTCTGGGTTATACTGCATTGGGCACAGAGCTTGAGTGATCACTTTGGCTTGGTTTTCTTAGGAGGGTGTCTTGATTTTTAGTGAACACAGAATTATAGAGAGTTCAATTACATGTTATCCTAGGAGACATAAGGACCAATGTCCTTTAAAACCAGTGTTGCAATTTGGTTTCCTAATGTAGTCCTTGTGAAAACTGATCTGAAAGTGTGCTATCATGTAAGTCATTTGGAATTTCAGAGATTCCAGATCTTTCAGTTCTTGAAGAAATGATAGTTTTAAGAAGGATCAGTGGAATTAAAACATTAACTCCTGAATGTGCTCAACTATGTATATGGCTGAAAGCATTTTACTACCTCTCCATCCCCAGAGAATGGGAAATGTCACCAGTAATAAACAGACTTTTCTAGTTCCTAAATGTCAGTGCTAAGCCTGTGATACCGGGGTAACTCCTCTAGACTATAAGCATCTGGGGACAGGAATGCTATTTAGTTATCTCTGTACCCCTTTCAGCACCTAAGCCATTGTTCTCAGTATTGTGCCCATGGTAGGACTTTGATAAATGGTAAAGACTTTAAATTGAAAAAAAAAAAAAATTATAGAGCTTTTTCAGGGAAGAGCTAATAAAATTATCTCGAGGAGTCATTAGAAAGAACTCAGTACTTCTGAGTTCTGTTTTTAAAACATGTTAGAACAAACTATTTTAAAAATAAAATGTAGTTTAGATGTATCCGAGTGGCATAGCCTTCTGAGCTAAGAAATTAAAGATTATATTCCATTTTTTAGTCATGGCAGCTATCTGAGAAAGCTAATAAAATGTGAGCTTAGCATTCATTTGTTAGTTCATTTATTCCTTCATTCATTCATCCAACATGTAGTGACCAATTCCTGAGTATCAGATATATATGTGCAACCATCCAAAAATAAGGATAAATATGTATGAGTGATTCAGTTTAACCAACCATTCACCCTTTGTCACAGGTTTGGGGGGGGGCTGATGAAAAGACTGAGGACCCTTACCACTGGAGGAAAATAAGGGCAAGAGACAATAAAGATCTCAGTAACATTTTTGTCTATACTTTCATGTGATTCTCATAATATTCTTTCTTGTAGTGCTGGTTGCCTTGTATGTCTAACTACTTTATCTGTTTAACTAGAGTATTTGATTCTTTGAGGGCAGGAAGAAAATTGGATATTATGTTTGCCTCTCCCCCCCCCCCACCCCAGCTCCTTCACAAGTCCTTCCATAATGGGCATTTGTTGGGCTGGTATATGAGGCAGGATAAGATCAGACCATCAAGAAAGAGTCTTTATGAGGCCAACACCCCCCAAGCCACCGCAGCACCCAACTACAGACACAAGAAGACACAAAAACACTGGTATTCAATCCAAGCACGCCCTGGGTTGTTATGGCCCACATAGCAACGTTCAAACATGTTGACAAGTAAGAGGCAGTATGCCACACTTGTTAAGGAGCCAGATGCACTAGACTCAAATCTCTCAGCTGGAGGACCTTGAGCAAGTTACCTAGCACAGCTGTAAAATGGGGGAGGGAGCACAGAATAGTAGCATATACCTACACATAGTTAAACACTAAGTAAATATACCCTAAAAAATAACTCGCTGACAATAATGACTTAAGACTAGACCATACCTTCTCAACAATAGTGAAATTGCCCCCAAGGAGACAAAAATTGATCCTTGTTGGGGGGGTAAGGTGTGAAAAAAAAATTAGCTATTACAATGGCTTGTGGCCCTCCAAAGAGATAGTACTTAAACCGGTAAAATGTATATCTACATTGCCTACAATTTAATGAAGACTCCTTGGAGGCAATAATAATAATAAAAAAAAAAAAAGTTGAAAAACCCTGTACTAGAGGCATAAAGTATAACATTATTTCCATTAATATGAATTATATGTTGAACATTTGTAATAACTTTTTTTCTTTAATTCACTGGATATGTTTCGATTATATGAAACCAAATATGTCTTACTTCAGTGACCATCTGAAGTGGCATTCTACCATCTGATTACATCATCATAACATCACATTCAATATTGTTTATCTTAGATTTAGATACTTCAGTTACTTCTAGTCTCTCTTTATAAATGGGAAAACTAAGGCCAAAGAGATTGAATAACCAGGTTTGTCTAAAAATGACAAAAATTTATAAGGCACATTCAACAGATTTCCTTATTCCCAGTAAGGTGCTATTTTCACCTCTAAAGTTGTAAAAGAAAATTGCTTTTTACCTCTCAGAAGTAGAAAGTTGGTTTTGACGTGTTTTGAGACATTCAAGCCAAAATTGAAATGCTGTATAGGTCATTCAGACATTTGTTGCAGTTGGTATCTGAATGCTTTGTGCAACATTTCACTGCCCTGTGTGTAAAACATCCAAACAGTTTAGATTTTAGAACAGATAATTACAATTCATAAAATATATGAATGGACCAGATAGTCACTAAAATGCTTCCTGCTGTTGTGAGTGTCTAAATTTTTCAGTATAGGACTTGGCCAGCCTTTTCAGAATGTACACATCTGTCACTGTGTTTTGAGCTGTGTATATTCAGAGCGGTGAGATGTGTAGATATGGCCATATGTAATCACATTTCATCTACCTGAAGGTTAGATCTCTAAAGTAGAGCTGAGATTAAGCAAAACAGTCCTCTCAGTCACCAAATTTCACATCACAAAGTCTATAGCAATACTTCATCTCCATATTTTTGTTAACATTTTGTAATTCTCAAAAGACTTCCAAATATCTGGTCTCTTTTGATCTTCATGTGATTTTATGAAGGCGAGAAGACTGCCAGGGAAAAGCAATAAAATTTTTGTGAACTTAGCGTTCATTTGTTAGTTCATTCATTCATTCATCTATCCAACAAGTACTGACCAACTCCTGAGTATCAGATATGTATGTGCAGCCATTTGAAAATAAGGATAGATATGTATGAGAATGATTTGCCTCTGATTTAGAGGTGCAAACTTGAGGTTCGTAGAGGTTTATAATGTCTCCACTAAGATCCCCGTGGACACAGCACGCATCACAGTTCTGCATCTCTCGGCACTGGCAGTGTGCACTTTATTCCTGTGGAAGCAGATCAGGACCTAACTTAGAATCTGTTTTATTTTCTTATACAGAAACTTGATTTCTTTGCTGCCTCTATCTTTAGACAGACAGCAGAGGGGGATGGGAGCCTTTTATAAATAGACATGAACACTCAAAAAGCACCAGAGTTCAGTTGAAAATAAATTAACTATATAAATCTAGGAAAACTTTACATGTATATAGTTTATTTCCTCACATTTTGTCTCTAGATTTTTTTGTATGCTTTAGCCTAGTGCCTAAATTAGTAGCTATTCCTAGACTCTCAAGCAATTAGATGAAACCAAATATTTCCCTATAATGGATCCATTGAGTCAAATGAAAAGCAGTTAATATGCTGGCAAAATTATGCTGGAAAATAGACAAAGAGATAAGAAACTGGGTCAAGTGCACCAACCAAGCTCATAGAATAAGAGGTTAATATGACAGTAAGGTCATCCAGAACAAAAGGACTAGCTAGTTTAGGAAGGATTCTCTGGGCCTATGAGCCTAACACTGACGGATTGGCTGACCCAGTGTCAGAGGGAGTGGCCATATAGAATAGCACTGCTATGGGGATGGATGGCTCATAGTCCCTGTCACACACGGTGTCTGCAGATGTTCCAATAGAGGGAGCAGGTGGTCAAGCTGTATAGTCTTGTTGTTGGCAATTGGGCCAGACCTCACTTCTTTCATCTTGGAATTTGAGAAGGGTTGAGCAACTCCAAAACGGTCTACCATAAAGTAGATGAGAGAAATGCTAAGCAGATACTCCTGAACTCGGGGAGGTGGAGGTTATCTGGATGGCTGGCAAAGAGCCTTGAGTCACAGCCAGAGGGCTCAGCGCTACAAGGAGACTGGGGTCCCTTGAAGTCAGACTTCTCAAAGTCACAGGAGCTGGGGACTGGGTCCGGATCTGGGGCCAGACACCAGGTTTCCAAACTCATTTTCATCTTCTACTTCCACAGATTTATATTTCCTTCTTGTTATGATTAAAAACTTGGAAAACAGGACCTTCTGAGGCATTATGTTTGTTAAATTAATTGTATTCTGGATTTCCTCTTAAGTATACATCTGCATCACTAATTCTTTCATTGCATTCATTTTGGCTTTGCTGCTTCTGGAGCTATGTTAGGTTCTTCTGTCCCAGTACCAAGTATTTTCTACTTCACAAGAAGCTCCTAGTTTATAATCATTACATAAATTTTTAAAATTGTGAACACAGCAATTGAAACTTATCTGTGGTACCCACAATTTTTTTTGAAGCGGGGGAGCTCTGCCATAGGTAGCTATTTCCCTTGTGATCCTCTGTGCAGGATGGCCACTGTGATCCTATGAGGATGAGCCATGAGGAGAAATACTCCTGAAGAATTCATTCATGTTGCAGAGCAGGACTGGGGAGAAACCAAGACAGATATTAGATGCCACATTCTGATATACATTCTGCCATACCTTCCCAGATCATCTGACTCATCTTTCTAGTGTTTTAGTGCATAATGAAATATGGAGACATCTCCCCTGCCATTGCATAGCTGGACATGCTGAGGATGCAAGACTTAGCAGTTCCCCTAAGGACATGGCAGGTACAGAGAGGGAAGGTGGTTGGTTCCATTCCTCATGGAAGTCAGACTAAGGCATTCCCAGCCTGTGCTAAATTTAACATGGCGCTACCTTGTCACCAATTCCCTGGAAGTCAGTGCAGCTGACAGACCTCTTAGAAGTCAGGTCTCTTCTTTGTTCAACAAAGATAAACACTTTCAGAAGTGAGAGTGCTTGTTAGAAGAAGGCCGTTTGAAGAGGGCTGACCCCACATATTATATTGAATTCAGTAACTCAGGTTTAAAATCTAGACCCTTCATACAATGTTGCATAAGAGATCTTCTCTTCTCCTCTCCCCTCCCGTACACTCATCCACCACTCTGCCATAGATAAATGTCCTTCCCATGGAGCCCAAGTATTTGTGTAGGGCTGAGCTTGGGTGTGAAAGGTGGGTGCTAGAGTGGAAGAGCCCTAAAGCACTGTATAGACAGAAGTAGTTATTACAGTGATCGTCAGGGGACAAGTCCACACGTACATTAGTCCAGCTCCAACACTTTAAATTGTCACCTTGGATAATAAGTGATGTTGATGTAGATGTTCCATTGCTGGCTAGGTTAACTCAAAGAGATAAGCTGGTATAAGCATGTCTATGACTAGAAACTTCTATACAAGCAATCACTGAAATCAGATTGTAGCAAAAATAATTTGAAAGCAATGTATGCTGTCTCCAATAAGCCAAAGAACAGGAACAATATAAGAATAAAAAGAATAAGGAAAAATAACATTACAGAGCAATCTTAGAATAAAGCTGACATATAAAGAGAGCCTACAGCGAAGAAAGGAAAACATTTAAAACCTTTCTTCTTTATTTAACAAATATTTATTGAGAACCAAGTCTTATTTCTCCTCTTACACATCCCTCAGATCTTGGTTTAGATGTTGCTTCTTCCTGGAAGACTTCCTGGGTCTCAGGCCTTGTGTCCCTCCATTGCCCCCCTGGAAACCCTAATCACATTGAGTGATGGCAATTCACTTGACTGGATGAGTGTGGGAAGGCAGAGCCTCAAGCCAACATCCAGGACAGGGCATGGTACAATTTCACATTAAATAAATGTTTGCTGAATAATTTAAAAAAAATAAATACTATGCTCCAGACAACTAACTAGATACTGGAAATAAAAATATGAATCTAACTGAATTCCTGTCCTGAGTAGCTCACAGTCAGTGTGAGGAGTGTGTTGAGAATTGTAACTCCTGAACACATTCAGTCAATAACCTAAGATGAGGTGACATAAGGCCACAGGGGAAGCTGGGAGATGATGATGAAGTGGGTAGGAGTTTTTCAGCTCTACTAACAGTTCATGGGCTCAGTTTCCCCATTTGAAATGAGGACTTCCTCAGTTCCCGCCTTGCACTGAGTCCTGCCCAGAAGGAGGAGCAGAAGAATTTTTATGTGGACTTGGCTTTGCCGAGAGGAGAAAATGGAGCAGTTTTCAAATCATTTTGATTCCCAAGCACTCTGCTATGCATGTTCAGAAACCATTGAAGGTCTAACTCCTGATCTTAAGAAATATGTTCTCCAACGGATGCTACTTTCGGCATGAGAGAATGACATTTTTATTCAACCTCTTTAAGTTTACAATCAAGGATATATGTAGCAAGGGCATATGAGATATGGAAAACATGTGACCAAATGTGACAGTGGCTGGGTGCCTGTATAATACCTATTCTAGCCTTTGATTTAGTATCAGCATTCTTTTATTTGGGGGTGGGGATTTGACCAGTGTCCCTAGTAGAGAAGAATAGCAGTAAGATTTAAGTACACATCAGGTTAAGGTCTGGGAAACCCCTTTGTCCCTTGTCTTCTGAATGCTGAGCTCTAGCTGCACCTGAACCAATTCATCCAGTTCTTATAACCAGTGAGCGATGAGCTATTACCATTCCCATCTTACCCACAACTCAGTACCACGGATGTGAATCGCCCAAGGTTTCAAGGCTAAAAAGAGGCTGAACCAGGATTCGGATCCAGACATTTCTGATTCCAGATCCCAGGCTCCTAACTATAGTACTGTACTGGGCCTAATAGATATGAAGCTGAGCTTTGGAGGGTAAGGGGCATTTGAAGGTGCTTCCCTGGGAGAAGGAGCAAACACACATCTGTCTGCAGGGCAGGAGGACCAGCTGCGCATGCGGGAGATGCGGTCCATAGAAACAAGTGGCTGCCGCAGAACAAGACAGAGAGGAATCAAAGATTACCCCAGGAGAACATCCACGCACACTGCCCATCAGTCTATCCTAGTGCCTGGTGATTCTCTGTGCCTGTAAAAGTTTATTGAAAAGGAGATGATGTCAAAGATGAGACACACACGGTATGCAAAGGCACAACCTTTGCTCTTTCTGCTCCTGCCTCCCTGTTTTATTACTCAGACAGCAAGACATATGTGCACCACACACATACATACACCTATATGTTTGCAAATAAACAGAGCTTTGAGAGTATTTTTAAAAATTAAAATCTCTGCAGATACAAGTATAGTCAAACGTGCCTGGGAATTATTCCTGACAGATACACTCCTGATTTGAAAACCATTGGTTTCCTAACATTTCCCATGAGGATCTATGAAATTATATCTAGGACCTTTCCAAACAGATGTAATAAGACTCGAAGAAAACATAATGATACACATGAGAGCATATTTTCACTTTTGCAACAGCAAAAGAGGGAGCACAGAATTAAAATTCTAACTCTACCTCTTACTGTCTGTGAGCTGTCATGTGACCCAAGCCTCATGCTTTTCATCTGTGAAGTGGTCACGATAGTGAAATAGTTACCACTTGGGGATGCTGGGTGGAATAGGGACGTGAACTATGTAAACGCTCAGCACAGTGTTGTCCTCAGTAGCCTCCAGGATATAAAGGCACCAGAAACCTGGAGGGGTGAGCCCGAGGGGCTGCAACACAGTTTACCTTGCATGTTCTCCCACATTGTGGGCCTTCATTTATGGCTATCACTTGGAACAGAGCCAACAGGCTAAGAGAAAGCCTTAGTGTCTACTGTAAGTCATTTATTCATTCAATAAGCATCCTCTGTATTTCAGACACGGTCTACATAAGTGCACCACTATTTTCATAAGAAAAGCACAGAAGAGCATCAGGATTAGAGGAAGGACTCTCAAAAAGATGCATTTCCAGTCTTCTCCCTGGCTCTGCCCTGGGTCTGCCCTGCCCAGCAGTCATCTGATGGGGCTTCCCTCCTTTGCCCCATCCCAAAGATACCAGAGTTCCTTCGTGTTCTCTGCCCTTCTTACTTAACAAAAAAAGAATTGATCTCATCAACTCATTCATACTAAAATATAAATAAGTCCAAACTGTTAGCATTTAAACTGCAGATGAAACCCTGAGCTAGAATAAAACCGAAGAGATGGATTTCAGAGATCAGTTGGAATACAAAAGACACTGGTAACAAGGCACTAGCTGGAGTAATCCCCGCTCCCTGCCACTTCCCCCTTATTCCCTCCCACTCCCACCCTTGCTAAAGCTTGCATTGCCTGGAGCCTCTATGCCTGTATTTAAGAGGCTGTTCACTCCCCACTAAGGGTGTGGGTGAGGGAGTGGTGGAGACTTGGCTTCTCTGTGTTTATTTTGAACTGCAGGGAAGCCAGATTTCTCTTCCATTTACATTATCGCTCTGATTATTTTATTATTTTTAGCTGGTGGTGGAGACTTTGGTAATGTCACTGGAGCGTTGTCTTTTGGCTCTGTTCTAACTTGTAAATGTCATCTAGTTCTATTCTGTTTTCTACCTTATGTAATATAAATTGAGGATCTATATTATCTTATTCAGGTTGGAAAACACTTCCCCTTCACAAGTGAAAGCAAAGAAGTGTGGGATTTAGCTACTGACAATCAACATACATATTTATTTAGATTTTTAGGGTTGTTTACTTCCGACATATGATCCTTTCCTCCCCTCCACTCTCCTCTCCTGTCCTCCCCTCCCTTCCTTTTCTTTCCTCTCCCATGGTCAGTCACTGTATCTTCTATAAGTTATTACTGGAGAGAAGATTTGACATTCAGGGCAGTAACCAAAAGCTCTACCTTCTTTTCATTCTATACTTTGCCCCAATAGCCATATCTTTCATCTTGGTAGCGATTTTCCATCATCAGCAAGTTAAGGATTCGAGATTCCTGGTCCCTGTTCTCTATTGGCCAGTGGCCTCATGGATGAGGATTTCTGCAATAGATGGGAAGTTGATGCAGTTCAAGAGCTGAACTATGATCCCATAATTGAATATGTTAATGGTCTTTCCTGTTGTCTAAGGACACTCTATGAAATGGGAAATTGCTGAAGACACCTGGAAATAGCACTTTGTGTCATGATGGACTTTGCAGGTTGGACAGATCTCCAGATAGGTCAAAGACCCTGACCTCAGTGATGGTGGCCTAGGGCTGACCCAAGACCCAAGAAAATTACTCCGATATTTTAGTAGTGCCTAATAAAAAGATAAGTAGTCTATTTTTACATCTGAGATTTTGGCACGTAGATATCAGTTATAACAAACTTATTTACAGCTCATTATGGGAATTAGTGTACTTGGCTTAAATAAATCAACAAGACAGACTCTAACAGATGCCCTATGATTGTTTCTTTTACTATGAAAGTGGTTTGTTGTTATTACAGGTAAGCAGAGATATTTTCTTAACATAGTTCCAAAGTCATTTTTCACAATTTCTATTCCTTTTGGATACAAAACTCTTTAAAGTTAAAATAAATAGAAATAAAAAGACAAAACAGACAGTAAAACTAAAAAAATTTTCCTGGACTGTAGCAAGTCTTATAACTCTTTAAGAGGTAAGAAATGCAAAGAAAATTTCTCTTACTCCTACTCAGAGGTGGGCTTTTTACATTTGTTTAAAATTTCTCGTTTATTCTTTCAAAGTAGAACAACTTCTAGTAATGTGAAGATGTGCATCTTCAACTTATTAAGTTAATTTTATTTCAAGTGGAGACAAGTTGTTAACAAAAGAAAAATGGAATAGTTCAGCTTTAATTCATTTGCTTTTTGGGGTGCAGTTTTACTTATAGTCCATAAAATATACAGAATGTCTAAAAACCAGCCCGAAATTACAAACACAAAGAAAAAAATAGTATTAAATAACATTGTATCTTGCTACGCAATGAAGCCATCATCAGGAGGCTGCTAAACAATCAAGCTCAGTGTGTGTGTGTGCTCTCTGCTTCATACATTTGCAGAATACACATGGTAATATGAACAAACGAGAAAAATAAAACAAGACATAGTTAACACTGTCAATCAGTTCACAATCTCCTTTGAGCATTTTAACACTAACATTCATACAAAAAAGGGAAAATATTAAAACCATATAGTATGAAAACAACTCCTTTTATGAAGTAGAGATGGTGTCACTAGATTAGACAACATGGCATTGTAAAACTAACCTAAAACATCTGCTCGAGACCAGTGCATAGAGAGGAGTGATTGGGACTTGTATCTGCATTGAATGAGTGTGTAGTGCACTGATTTTTTATTGTCCCTAAGCCTGGTGATGGCTGTGCCCAGCCACAAGACAGATGACAAAAGAGATGCTTCATAATATAGGGACATGTGGTTAGGACTAGCTGGGACAAGACAGGAAGGCAGTTGATCAGAGGCTTAAAATATTTTTGATAGTGTCTCCTGGTGAGTGTTGGGTAGGATAAGGCCACGAGGCCACCTTATTCATTGCTGAGGTATTTGGCTTCCGACTCAGTGAGCTCCCGCAGGCTCCCAGGAGAGCATACGACAGACCACTGAATGGTGAAAAACAGGTTTCTCTTCTGTTACATAAGGCTATAGAGTCAACAGTGATTTAGTCAATTTTTTTTTCAGCTACACTGATGGTCACAACCACATCTGTAGTGATCTCAATTAGCCATTTTGACAGCTGTTCTTCAAACCTGCATTTTGCTAGCAGAAGTCCAAATGTTTAGGTTGAAAACTGTTCCCCATTTTAAAATCAGTTCATACTGTATCAAATTGTGAGGTCCAGTCAGGGCCAGCAACATGTTGCTGATGTGCATGATAGTAAATGCACAGGTTTAGAGGACTGCAGCTGGTAAGAACATGGACTTTGTAAGGTGATGGGCCTGGTTTCAAATCTTCAGCTATGTAACTTTGGAAAAGTATGCAATCTCTCAAAAACCTTGGTTTCTCATTTGTGAAACTGTAACAACAGCAGTGAGGATCTCATGGAATTGTTGTGAAGAATAGATGAGATGACACATAAAGCTCTGTGCACAGCTCCTGGTGCCTAGCGAATGTTGGTAAATGAGTGTTTAGTGGTAATAGTTGAGCAGCCTTTGAGATAACCTGACCAGATGTGTTTCTAATGATGCCAGCCCGTGCCAGCACCCAGCTCTGAGAGCTGATCACAATTCTTCACATTTGCGTTGAAATTTCCTATTTGAAATCACTAATTATATGAGGTAGGGTTATGGACTGTAAAGCAACAGAGACCAACTTTAGCTAGTTTAAACAGAAAGTATAGAGCTGCTCTTGTGAAGACAGTACAGAATGCCTTGTGGACGCTATTGACACTGGACCCTGGGAATGGGCACCAGAACTGTTCCCCATGAAGTGCTAACTAGCTGCCCCTGCTGACCCCACTTACACAAGAATGGATTCCTAGGGGACCCATCTTGTCACCACAAGTTTCAGCTACAACTCTGGGTGGGGAGATAAGTGTTTTTGCATCCTTGGGACCCCTTGAAGTTACTCTTTGGGGAAGAATGGGCTGTTTGTTCTTACTCAGACTGTCTGTACTCAGCCCTCTAGGAGCTGCCCAATCCTGCTACTGTGTCAGAGTGCATTCCAGAACCTAGGAGCTTGTGGCTCAGGAAGGACTATTTGAGGACTGGATGGTGGCTGGGCTCTGGATATTCCACAGGTTTCATTTTGGCCCACCTACCTGTAAATGACCTCAGTCTTCCCTGAAGCTCAAAAGGCAGAAACTGATGAGCCTTTTTAGAGAAGGTCCTAGGAATCCAAATGAGGGAAAACAAATTGGGAATAGAAAGCAGTGTGCGGGCATGTGCATATGGGAGAAAATATCACTGGATTTTGAGAACAGTTAGCTGAGAGAACTGACTCAAAACCACCAGCACCACAGGCCTGTTTTGCTGAGCTGGGGGCAAGCACTTGGGTTGTTAGGAGGGCAGCTCAGAGCATTGTTTTCCTTGTCATGTGTCTCTGACATGGACTCTGTGAGTCCCGACCATGTGTACTGAGGGGGATTGAAGAAGCTCCTCATGTACCTTCCCCACCCCAGCTGCTCATGGAACTTTTACTTCTAGTTAAGCCAAGCCAGGAAAGTTTATGAAAGATCACCAATGCTTTCCCCACCCCCAGGTTGTCTGTGCACTGAGGAAAGGCCAACGTCAGCTTTCCCAGGTATAACTGGCATGTGTGGATTTCTCATCATACAACGTGGTTTTACTTTTGCTTATTCCCAGACCTTAGACCGGAGACAGAGTAGACATACATGAACAGGATGCTGGGAAAGTCACTAAGACAGTAGCTTCCAAAGTGGTCCTAGTATATACTTCCTGCCTCCTGAAGGGGACAGGAAGAAAATAGCAGCACTTTTACTTATTTTTATTCTTATGTTAAAAATAAGGGAAAAAAAATAAGAAAAACACAGGATGAAACTGGTTTTCAGGAGAACCCTTTGCTACCAAAAAATACCCCTGAAGATAGATGTTTGTGATTATTTTAATCACTATATAATTTTGTTGCTAAAATGATATAAAAGCCTTCATATCTCTACTCATAGAATATTTGGAAGGAAAATTTTTTAAACTGTCCAACTGAATGCCCAAACAGTAAAATGCAAACCTTTCTGTTTGCAAAGAAACAGAACAGTACAAAGTCTTGATTGATATAAAGAAATGGATATATTTAGCTCATTTTGATGAAAACCTTGATAAAAATAGTTGGTAGGATTGAAAAATGAATGTCATGATTTAGAACACCCAACCAATATAAAGTTTCTTCCATTTGGAGCTAGTCATTTTGAGTATTGCCTTCTTTGGCCATCATAGCCAATAATCAAGATAAACATTTAAATCTCTTTATCACAAAGTACTAAAGCAAGGTTTCAAAGATTTTTTAAAAAGCATAGTCAATCATAAAGCAAAAAAGTTGTTGTATCATTAATAATGTTTAAGATAGTGTTTATCCTTATTTTGTCCTTTCTAAAAATATAGTCTTTATGTATGTTTTGTTAAGGACATAGTAGAGTGATGCTTTTTTAAAAAACTGATAGGGGTATATGATCACAAATGTTAAGAGACCTCAGCTGTAGATGTTTTATAAAATTAGAAGAAATTGGATCCCTTTCTACAGATGAGGCAAATGGAAGATGATCTCTCCATTGGTTAGAGGCTGCTTTCGTGCACTGTATAAAGCTAAATTAAAAACTTCAAGATTACTGAACTTTACTAATTTTGAGTCTCAAATAATAAATTAAGAACAAAGGTTAGAGTATTGACTTGAGAAAGTGTGTATAATTTTACATTTTGAACTATTTGTAAGTATATTAAGCATTAAATAATTTTTAAACATTTCCTAAATGAGCGAAGAGCAAAAATAGCATGTAGCAGATTAAAAATTATACTACAGAACTGTTGAGCAATTGAATATAATAAGAGGAACTCTAGCCTGTTTAATTTCATTTCTACTTATCTTAAAAGACTTGTTTTCAGCTTCTAATTTTGATGCATTTTAAATAATGGTTTAGTAAATAATATCAGAGCTTTTTAAAATGGCTCCTATAAATAATATGCTCTAAAGTGGAATTTTGGGAAATGTTTATGCCACATCAACTTATAAATCAACAAAGATTTATATAGTCTACATGTTCAGTGAAACCTAATTATTTTACTTTACTTATTTATGATTAATATTTTTCTTGATTTTAATAACAGTCCTATGGTTCTAGTAATATAGCAGTGTTTGGATTTTCAGTGTATTTACCTGCTTACTTTTGATTCATCAATATACTGTCACTGCCAGCTAGTTTCTTATTAATTACCACCTAGTTTATATGTCCTTTTCACCTTGTGTATCTGAAAATAGCTGAACTGGATAACCCTGAACTATTTGGCTTGTTCAACTCCTAGTCACAAAGTTTAGTGAAAAGTCAAGATAATATCTGATAGGAATTTACAATAGGTACTGAATGATTTAAAATATCCAATCTATTGAGCATTTATAATGAACCAGTTTCAGTAACAAACAAATAAATGAACAAGTGAAATTGTTCAATTGATCCATCATAAATATAGAACATTTTCTGCTCAATTGTATTATAGGTAATTACATAATTACATATGGGTTTATTTTGTGTCTATTCAGCAAAATGGGATGACTAAGCTACTTCAATAAATATGATCAATGAAGATGGTCAAACTGAACAAATTCCAAACAAAATCCCAAACTTTGTTATTAATGGCTTTAAGATAATTTAAAAATAAGTTTTCCAAATTATTGCCTTAAAAACTTTCTGCTTAATCCAAATTTTGACCCTTTATTTTTTCGAGTCCAGGGCCCTGGCATAGGATTTGCTTCCTATTGCATTTTGGGGAAATCTTGCCTCAATTGCTTCCAGATGTCTCCTGACCCATACCAGCAACTCTAGAACACATGCACTTGTTTGGGGGAGAGCATAATCCTTTTGAATCAGAATCTGCCTTTTAAATGTTCAGTGTATGAAACTAGACTATTAAAACAAACATTTGATGTGGTCCAAATCACATCTCTTCTTCTGTATTTGATGAATGTTAATTAGTTGCTTTAGCTTTCCTCCTAATGATTTACTTTAAGAAATCTTCCCAACTATATACTCTTTCAAGACAATACCATATAAAACATACATCTGGAATGTCACATGTGGTTTGCTGAAAACAATTATGTTTCTTCATTGAAAAGTTTTTTCCTTTTTTTCTCTTTTCTTTTTGTAGTTTCATTGACTCTTAACAATGCTAAGGAAAAAGTTAAATTATATTCACATGAACAATAACAAGTTGCTTCAAAAGACAGAACTATTTGTTTGACCACAACATATAAATATCAATATCTGTGTAAATACACACACACATGCATATACATATGTGTGTGTTTAGATCTATATCTTCAGACACAAAATGGTAATCATAAACTTTGAAAATTAAGTCTATTTTAAAAAAACAAAAAGAAAAAACTATAAAGGAGAAGAAAGCTTTGAAACGTGTCTGTAAACCATGTGAAATGCATTTAGGTTTTTCAAAGAGAATTGAAGGCTTTCAATTTCAACAGAAGTAAATTGCTGTCATTATTAATAGCAGACATGTGGTAGTGTTTTAAATTGAGACCAAAAGTGTGGGTTCTTCCTAGTACAAAGATGGTGCAAACTCAGAGCCTGGGAAATATTCAACATCAATTTTTAGTCCCTAGATTTTTTTTTTTAATGCCTAAAAATTCAGTGTGCAGCCTTAGAACTCAAGGGATAAGATATTTTGAAAAGTAGTGATAATCCTTTGAGCAGGAAAAGAATGTTTATCATTACAGTTAAGTGAGAGTAGCCATGTTTGGTGGCTTTTAATGAAAATTAGGATAAAATTCACTCATACAGACGCTTCAGGGCAGGATGTGAATACCTGCTCTTTTGTCATTCTCTGATGTTCTTTCTCCTAGGATTACATTTCTCTGCAACGTGATTTGACTGAGGAAACTAAATATAATTTAATAAGTCTGTTCCCTTAATAAAAGAGTTAATAAAGCTGCCAAGGACTTATAAAACGTAGTCAGATGTTACCTGAGAAGCAACAGAAAGTAGTGATGCTGCCTTCAAAGAATTTGTAGTCAGATTGAGGAGGTAAATAAGTCAGTAAATAATTGCAATTTCATGTGAAGAGTCTCATGGTAATGTGTAGCAGGGAACAGGCCAGGCCACTTTGGGGAGAGGCCATTGCTCAGGGAAGGTTTTCTGAAGTAATTATTCTTATACTTTAGGGAGCATCAGAATCCCTTGGAAGATTTGTTAAGACACAGGGTGCTGGGCCCAACTCAGAGAGTTTCTGATCCAGTAAGTCTGGGGTGGGAACCCAGCATTTGCATTTCTGATGAGTTCACAAGGGATGCTGGATCTGCTGGTTAGGGGACCACCCTTCGAGAAGAACCACTGTCCCAGAGGATGGAATGCTCAGCTGGAGGAGAAAGAGAGAGGACCATCATAGGCTTACGTAATACCAAGAGTGAAGGCCCGATGAGGGTATTTGGGGATTACAAATAGCCCTTTGTGCTGTAGAGAAGGGCCCCGGTAGGGAAACTGGTTGTCTTGGTTTGCCAGGGACTGAGAGGTTTCCTAGAACACAGGACAAAAAACAGGACAGTCCTGAGCAAACCAGTTGGTTGATCAATTGCGAACAGCAGGGGCTGAGCCACACAGGTGAGCATGATTCACAAGCTGATTGTCCCTGGACCACGTCAAGGGGCTTTAACTCTAATTGGGAAGCCACGTGCAGCCATAAAAGGGCTTCAGTGGAGCGGAATCATATTAAGGTTTATGTTTTACGGAAGTCATATCAAAAGTCATGTGGCTGATAGATTAGAAGAGGGTGAAATTCAAGCAGGCGGGAAGCTGTGTTGAATTCAGTGAGAAATGGAATGACCTGCGACAAGGTGTTTGTGGTGTGGTGGGGAGGAGGAAAAGATATGAAATAGGCTGAGAGAGAATCTACTAGACTTGCTGACCCACTGAAGAATCCAGGTGTTGAAGATGGTAGGGCGACTCTCAGGTTCGTGGTTTGGGGCTGAGTGGATGGTGATGATAAACAGTGCATTATTTCACACGTGAGGAAACAGGGACTTTGAAAGTTTAAATGATTGGCCAAGGCTAGACTGTCAACTAGTGAAGGAGCTGCAATAAGATATTTTCTAACAGCACTCATTTCTACTATGCTACTCAACCTCTTTTATGCACTATTATATTTACACAATATTTTTTACATCCTCATGGCTGTTACATAGGGATAGCATTTCTATAGTGGTCTTTAGAGGGACCATGAAGATGTTAGTGATAATGAGAGGCTGTCTTCATCAGCTGAGATCAGAACATCTCTTTGGTACTGGACTTCCTTTAAGGGAGGCATCTGGCCTCTTTTTAGAGGGCACACACGGTTTATTATATTTCATTTATTGCTTTTTACTCTTAATCTGACCTTGTGCATGCCTGTTTTTTCTAGTCTTTGTTCCAAATTTTTCATCAGTGAGGCAGCGTGCAGATATGGCCTTTGTCAGTCTCTGGCTGTACACTAAAATGACTAATGTTGGTTTCTAAATGAATTTCTATTGCTCGAAATTAATCCCGTCTCCATTTTTGGCCCGCCATATGACAGTGCTTCCAAGCACAGTTTCTGTGAACCATGTTGACACAGTGGGAGTGTTCCAAGGCTGCTTGAGGAGCACCTTCTTCTTAACGGCTCTGCTAATTAGAGCTAAATCCTGGGATTCAGCATGAGTCAGCTAGCTTAACAGACGCTCTGTATAATTTCTCTCCCTGCTGTGCCAATAGGAGCCAACCATGTTTTATGCCTTTGGCTAAGGTCAGCCAGTCTGTTATTCAGAAACAGGTGAGGGTCCTAGACATGGCTGTGTGCAGAATGACCAGCATGGATATGTGCCCTTCTCCTGATCAACTTGCTAACTGGACTTACCTTTTCTAGTGGCTTTTAGGTTTTTTTGCCTTGGCTTCTTATAATGGGTGTGTCCCACAGTTTTAACAGGGGCAAGACAGATTGGAAATGGGGAAAGCATGAAGACATGGAGAAGGCATGTGAAATTGATGTTTGGGGCTTACTTACACATCAACTGTCTTTCCACACACCCCTCCATTCAAGGTTATGCTGTGCCGTACTCCCAGGGGAGGCTCAGATATCTGTTGCTGCTCCCAGGCTCCGTCCAAGTTAGCCCACCTCAGACCATGCCTAACATATCAGCCTTATCATTACACTTCTCAGGGGCTGAAATTGTCAAGCTGAGCCTTAATGTGAGCCTGGGGCCTCCCAAAGAATGGTTTGACAAATACTTGCCCCAAATAAATTACTCTTAGTGTCCCCATCTCAACTTTACTCTTTTGTTCTATCTGTCCCTTAGTTCTTAACTGACTTAGGTTCTCAAACTGACTTTTTTTTTTTTTTTTTGTACTGTATTCAATCTTTGGGGATTGCTAGATTGCAAATACCTTTTCCTTAGCCAGTTTAGCTTCTGTCCACCATCTCTGCTTTCTTCCATCCTCATTATCTCAGTGTTCCAGGCCCCAGGCACCTGCTGACTTAGCTCAGTCCAGACTGCCAGTGTACATCTGTCATCCCTTTGGATCTTCTTCTTTCAGCCACCAGCAGGTCGAAAGGATTTGATAAATGAATTCATGTGGATATAATTGTAGTTGATAATTCAAAAAGATGATAATTTTATATAGGCTAGTATCTTTCTGTGTTCTTCAAATCACACAATGAAGGCAAGTGTCTTCTCTGCTTGTCTAAGGTTAGTTCTGTGCCTATAGGAACTCCTTTTAAACTGACTTTTGGTGTATACAGCCCTCTCCCTCCCACCATCCACCATTTTTTCACCTCCTGAGGCCAATTTATTTTCCTTTAAAAATAACTACTTTGTACTTCTTGTAAAAGTGATTCATAATTGTTATGAAAAGTGTAGCAATGCAGAAAATTACAAAGAAAGAAAAAAATAACTAAACCTCATCTCAAAGAATTAAGTATCATTAGTATATGGGAACAAATTTCCATCTTTCTAGGAACATATACAAATAAAAATATAGACAGACTTACAACATAATCTTATAAACTTGAGACTGTGCTGCACATTAATTAAATTTAAATTTTCTTAAATTAAGCAGAGACATGGAAAAATGAAAGACATTCAGATCAATTTTTTGATTTATTTCTCCATGAAAGATTCTTTCCTTAAGAGATTCTTCCAGGATTAATGAAAAAGATAAGGAAAACAGTATGTGATAGGAATCATTAGTTGTCTTAAAACAAATTTCATAGGGTAGATTCATTCTTGTTGTGAAAAATGGGACTTTTGAGTACTTCCACTCTTGTCCCTGCCTCCTCTCTTATGTTCTATTATGATTTTGGGTTTTATAATATTTATATTTAATTTTGTAACCATGGGTTGTTCAGCCTTAGTTCTCTTTGTAAATGATTCCTTAGTCATCATTAATTCTTTTACTGAAGCTATTCTATTCCTTGTTTCTTTATTTTAATTTATCACTTTGTTGGCTGGATTTCATACTCAAATGCTTGAAAGGAAAACTTGGCTAGATATCATATTCCTGGATCACTTTCTCTTAGAATATATAAATATTGCCTCACTATCTTCTGGCATTAAATATTAGTTCTCAGTTTCTCCATTTATTTCTTGGTTACACCAATACATAGCTTTTCAAAAAGTTCTCAAGGGTGATGTATTTCTTGAGTTCTTTCATGTTTGAGACTTTTTTGTAGTTAAATGACATCTGGATTGGGTGTAACATTGTTGGATCATGCTTCCTTTCCTTTATAACATTGCTCAAATGTGTTTTGACTATGAATATTGTTGTAGACAAGGCTGAGGCCAGTCAGACATTCCCTAGAAGCTTCTCTATTTGAATGACTGAAGAATTCTTGATTTTTGCCTGGAAGGTTAATAATAACCAGGATAAGTCTCAATAGTCATCATTTTGTATTAGTTCTCTGGAAAACGTGTCCCTTTGTTCCCTTCTCCATGCACCCTTTACTTGATATGTCTTTGTATGATTTTAGTTTTTCATTTGCTGACTTTTTCTCTTTAAGGGCACTAACTTTTCATCTATTACACTCTCTTTGTTGTAACTGATTTTTCATTTTCCTTTTGGCTTACTTTGATTATTTGAAGACATTCTTTTATGTCAATAATTGATTTCTGACCTTAACTATTTTGTTTCTTGCTGTTTCTATTTATTGGTTCAGTAATGGTATTATTTCTATGCTCAATTTATTTCTTCAGTTCTACAATTCCGTAACCCTTAATCTTTTTTTTTTTTTAATTTTATTTTGCCTGTTGTTTTATGGAATCATTTTTAATGTTAGAGCAGTGATTTTATGTACATAAAGGATTATTTATGAGTTTTTTGACTAAAATAAGCATTTGATTAAAATTACAAATATTAAAATCTTAATTTCCAGTCTTTAATCCACAAATCTTGTTCTATTTATAAATATAAATTTAACACAAATAAGTAATCTTATAAATCAGAATTACTTTATCTCTATATTTATTTATTAAAGCCCTATGTATTGATACATTTCTATATTCAACAAAAAAGGGTAGTTTTGCCTCCTCAGTTAGACTGGGGTTTCCCAGATCAGCAATTCTAGGCATCAGTGCAGTTGCTTATGCCCAGGGATCTGAGCCCTTGTAGGGGATTACACCCTTGTAGGATGAATCCATCCGAGTAAAAAAGTCAAATACAATTGTGCAGGTTGTACCCTGTACCAGGGAATCTTCAAGGAGGCATCATGGGAGCTGAAAACCAGTCTGCACTCTGCCAGCCCACGGCCCCAGCAAAGGAAGGGTCCTTGTACAAATTGTTCTGCTCATAGGGGCTGCCTTTTCCTGGCTGGTAAATCCAGAAGGGCATCTTTTTATCCATCAACTTGTTCTCCTAGAACTGGTGACTTTTTCTGATTTATACAAAAGCACTTTATATGGTCAGGTGCTAATGGTGGCCCCAAGCTACAGATGAATTTGCTCAACCTTTGTCATAGTCAGGGTTAGGTCAGTAGAGAACCTCAAAACCTCACTTTTAGGTGGGATCTAGTTTTACAATGAGCCCATCTTGTGCTCACTGTTTGTCTTTCCTATTTTGCTCTTCTCTAGGTTTTAATCCTTGCCTCAGACAGATGGAATTCTGCAATTTGCTCATGTTGCTGCCAATTTATTTTGTGACATGAGATTTAATTAACCTTTCTACTGCCTTGTTGGATTCGGTGTTATTTTACATTTTTCTTGGCTAGATCACAGCCGTATTCTATAGTCATTTATTAACATGTGTTTTCAAAATTCTGTAGTGTAAAGCACTTGGGGAATTTCTTCTTTTTCTTGTTATATTAGAATTTCTTCCATTTCATAAGTTCTGTGTTCTTCCTAATTGGGGCCTTCATCATGTAATGCTTCTTTTTTCCCTTCTGAGCACCCCCTGCACCTCCTGCCCTAGATTTGGACATTGGCTAAGAGGAGGCATTTTTCCTTAATTAAAAGAATATTTTTTCTTTTAACAGTTTTCAGTTTACAGAAAAAAAATTAAGGAAATAGTACAGAATTCCCAGATATGCCCCAGTTTCCCCTATTATTAACATCATGTACTGGTGTGGTATCTTCTCTGGGTTTTGACAAGTGTATAATGACATGTGTCCACCATTATAGTATCATACAGAGTGATTTCACTGCCCTAAAAATGTCCTGTGCTCCACCTATTCATCAGAGGAGGCTCTTTTCATCTGAGCTAGTTTCGAATGCCCAGGTGACTATACCAGATGTTCACTGAGGTCCTACCTCTACTACAAATTGTAAGGAAGTCTTGACTCCTGAAGATTAATAATAATCTCCAAGTATCAATCATTCTATACTATGCTGTAGACAAAAGGGAAGCCAATTGTAAATGGAGGAATGGCCCCAGTACAGAAATTGTGTGTTCCATTATCATGGTCCCCACTTAAATGTAAATGCCTGTGACTTAAATTTAAGTCCTAATAAAAGTAAGATGAGAAATGTGAAGTTGGTCTACAATGTATTTCCTTGAGTAGAATTTTCAGTAAAATGACATTTAAAAAATTTTAACTAAAAAGAAGTGGTTTGTTCACAAGTTCAGTTTACCTGCCCCTTTTTATTGACATGTTGGGAATTGTGTTAAAATCTACCAGAAATGTCTTAAATGCCTGAGGGAAAGAGAAATCCACCTTCAGAGGCTTTTAGTGTGTGTGTGATTCTAATAACACTATTCATAAAACATCAGAATTCAAGTTAGGGTTTTAACATTATTATCAGTAATGTTACTGGTAATATCTTACAAAAATATATGAGAAATACCAAAAGTTTGGAGATGAGAAAATGTCCTTAACATTCAAAAGGGGAGAAAGGTCGATGGTAAAACTCTACTGCCAATTATTAATGAATTAGGTTATGAGTATTTCTTTAAAAAGGAAGTTAACAGTTCCATGGTATGTCATATATGTAAAATGGCAGCAGTTTTGAGTATCCCATTTGGGGAGGTTTCTTGGCATTCTGAAGCACCTTCAGGAAGGAGCTATATTCTTGTTCTTCAGGCCTTTAAAGGCCCCTCTTGACCTCAAGAGAAAGTTAACACTTTGTTAATGAGGTACAAGGCCACAGAGGAAGGACAGCTTATGTTACCTGTTTAGCTCTGATGCCAGGCAGACCTGTGTTCGAATCCTGGCTGTACCAATTATCAGTGTATGATCAAAGACAAGTTACTTGGCATGCCTAGCCCTCAGTTTCCTTATCTATGAAATGGGGATTTTAGTAGTTCCTATCTAGTAAGGTTGTTATGAAGATTGAGAGTGAACTTAAGATGCATCACACCTAGTATGCCCTCAACAAAAGGAAGCTACTATTATTTTTAAGTTTTTAAATTTAATTTAAAATATTTTCAATTATAATTGACATTTGATATTATATTAGTTTCAGGTATACAGCATATTAGTTAGGCATTTATATAACTTATAAATGTTAAGTCTAGTACCCACTGGATACCACACATAGTTTTATAATAGTATTGACTATATTCCCTATGCTGTACATTACATCCCAGTGACTATTTTGTAACTGCCAATTTTTACTTCTTAATCTCTTCACCTTTTTCATCTAGCCTCCCAACTTTCCTCCCACCTGGAAACCATCAGTTTCTCTGTATTTATTAGTTTCTGTTTTGTTTCTTTATTTTGATTTTTAGATTCCACATAAAAGTAAAATCATAGTATTTATCTTTCTCTGTCTGACTTATTTCACTCAGCACGATACCCTCTAGGTCCATCCATGTTGTCACAAATGGTAATATTTTATTCTTTTTTATAGCTAAGTAATATTCCATTGTATATAATGTGCCACATCTTCTTTATCTAATTATCTACCAATGGTCACTTAGATTGGAAGCTATTAATTTTTAAAAGGCTCTTTATGATTATACTATAGATACCTTTCAATGGAAAATCCCTCATTCTTGCAAAGGTTTTAGCACATCCTGCCAGGGATATTTGAGAGAGGATCCCTGAGCTGACTGACTGTTGGGCTAGATGATCAAAAAATCTCTTTCAACTCTAAGACTCCACGATTCTTTGGCTTTTACAAAACCATTATTTCCAGGCACAGTTGAAATGGTTTGAGCCACAAAACAATTCTCTTTTTTCACTCATTTGGCATACTTGTGTTTCTGTTGTTCCCTCTCATCTAGTTATCATCACAGCTCTTCTACACCAGTGGGGGAACTCTTTGGGAGAAAAATAATTTGGTAGCCCTGACTTCAGAGAGCATTCTATTGCCTCTTGTGGAAATGAAAAAAAAGGAACTGAGCATCCTGTATCCCAATGGCATCACATGAGGAGTAAAGACAATAGTCAAAGGGATAAGCTTTTTCTCCTAGGAATCTCTGAAAGTAGATCCTGCTAAAGGTTGGGGGCAGGTCCATATTTCTCATGTGCTCACACCTCTGTTTTCTATGCAATGCAACAGTAGGTTTCATAGGGTCTATCCATGCTCTAACGGCAGAGAGTTGCCCATTGCAGCCTCAATTTATGTATTAATTCATCCAGCAAAAATGTAAGCATGTCTCCTGGCTCACCTTCTCAGTCACTGCAAAGGAAAGCATGACTGTAGATTACAATCATCCTTATGAGCAAAGACACCCTAAATGATGTCTGCCCAAGGGGTCAGGCACAGTGGGTATTTGTGGCCTTGGTAAGCGGGGGTCAGTGGTGGTTGTGGGTTTTGGGGCTGGTGCTGGGAACACTTCTATTGCCATTTCCCAATCTGGAAAATACAATAATCTACATCACCATTTTCAGAGTTGGGAAGAAATTGTGTTTAATAAAAGATATTTAATCCTTTAATTCTGAGAAGCTAAGTGTTTATCAGGGTTTTAGACAAAGGAGGCAGGTTATCAGAAATTGCGGGGAAGAATGTAACAGTGGCTCTAGTTGTGTGTTTTGTTATCACATGTGCTTATATATGTACATTTTTAGCTAGAAAACAATCATTTCAGCAATTTAAACTGGTGCTGGTTTGGTATTCATATTCAACCCAAATTTCAAAAACAAAAGAGATCAGAGAAGTATCAACTGTAATCATTTGGTTGAGTGCTTCGGCTTGGCACCGCGGCATGTTTGAGAACATCATGGCTCAGTGTCAAGAGTTCTGGTAGAGGTCACTGCTAAAGAAGGAAAAAAATCAAAAGCAGCAACATGGAGTGATCTCAATATGGAAATCCTGCCAACATAGATCTTTCCAGTGACATAAAACTGAAACAAATCAGTAAAATTACTTAGTAATGAAATGTATACTGTTTTTAAAATGTGCCGTCTTTCCTGCAACTTTTATGAATTGTGAACTAGTATGTTCTTTTGTGGGTTTTCCATTTGAGTGTGTCTCTTAGCCAACGTTGCTGTCCTGTGGTTCCTGCATGTTTCCTAATCTGTAGTAGAATTGGCCATCCAGCAGAGGTCAAAGGCTCCTGTCCCACTGCCCACTGTCACACCCCCATACCCTCTGTCTCACTGTATCATCTCTGAGCAGCTTTAGGCCAAGAATGTTACTTTTAACTAAAACTGAACTTTAATTTGAAATCTGCCTAAAAGCTGACCTTCACATTCACCTCCTTCTAGAAGTACTTTTATTTCATTGCTTAGGATAATTCTCTTATCACACTCAGCTTTTGAGAAGATCAAAAATAAAACATTAGGGGTGTCACTGGTGTCACTAATTCTCTCTTTCTTCCAGAACATGTTTATTTATTGGGGACTGGTTGTATGTTGGGCACAGTGCTGGCACTGTGGACCCAATTTGAAGGAGGCCAGCATAGAGGAGGATTAAAGATAAGATTAAGGCTAAGATCAGGTGACCATCCTTCTTACCAGTCTGGCTTCAGGGTTTGCAGGGTTCTGGACAAATTTTTTTGTAGGATTCCTGTCTACACAACTTGATTTAAACGTGTCTTAAAAAATTCATGGGTTCAGGAGAAGTATAGTGATTTATTGATGAAGAATAATGGAGAGAGAAGAGATACTTACTGGTTTGCTGCGCTGTCAGTAACTATGCTCCATGGCGTCCAGGCATTGTCTCTTCATACATTTTATTGTCAAGTCACCAGTCTTGGCTAATGTCATAGCTCCCATCTAAGAAAAAGCAGCCACATGGGAGGTGGGTCAGGAGGGTGTGAAGCACAGGCCAGGGGGCTGAGCACATTTCCTTCAGGTCAGGCCAACCTAGAAAAGTGCCCTTGATGTAGCTGACACCAAACAAAGGCCCCTGACCTCTGAGGCTACGGGTAGTGCTCTCTGAGGAAACTTGGTCACTTTTTGGAGACATGCTATTAGCTGGAACCCATTCAGTGAGACTATATACCCAAGCAACTTTCCAAGCACAGCACACTGCAGTGGGTGACCAAAACCCTTTTTTCTCAACCAAGATGCCCCAATAGGAGGTGGATTTTACATCACAACCCAGTACTCATACACATAGATAACTGAAATGAATGTTTCACAGGACAATCTGTGCCCTAATATAATATTCTCCTATTCCGTTCTATCCCATCCTATCTATTCTTCTTATTCTATCCTTCAGAAGACTGACCTTGGATGTATTCTCCTGGCTCAAAGAATTCCTCCTGGTTTTAAAGCTCACATCTGATTCCCCTTGTATCTGGCTTCTTCAAGTCTGACTTCTACTTGGAAGAACTGCCTCGCTCTTGATTTTGGTTTTTACATAGGTGTTTTTTCTTGCTTGATTCCCTTGACTCTAAGCATCAGAGCCCAGGGGCAAGTCCTACCCAAACTGCCACACCCGGTCTTGGCATGCGGATCCCACCCACCCCAGCTCAGGTGTAGCGCCCCAGGATCTGCTGTGTGGGAGGAAGCCTCAGACAGTGAGTGACATAGCTCATGGGCTGAACATCTGGAAGTGCAGTCCATGCTTCTTGAGTCAGGGCAGGGAGTCTCTGACCCTGAGCACGATGGCTCACTGTCTGGTTCCTAGGGGAGCACAGTAGCTCAGGATAAAGATACGAAGGCACCTCTAAATTACCCAGGTAAACTGACCACCATTGTGGTATGAGCCAAATTCATTTTATTAGTTGGTTTGGGATTTCCGTGCTGCATGTCTGTCCTGGCTGACTTTTCCTTTGGGAGTGTTTCAAGTCCCAGCTGCTTATACTTTTTATTTACTATTGATATACTGTGCACAAACTTGCCACAGATGTAGGTGTAACTCTTAGGTAGCTCAGGACATACTTACTGAATAAATCAGGGGCAACATCTGTCCTCCTGGGGGCCTGAGTGCTCTTTCTCAAACCACCCACCAAGAGTATACACATATAGCCTGGTATTTCTTTTTCTTCCATTAAACCTAGAATAAACATCATTTGTTATTGGTTCAGATTCCTTCTCTGAATGTCTAAAATATTCCTTTTTGAGTCCTAGGGCTTACTTTGTATTAAGAACTAATGAGTATATAGAACTAATGTGTATCTAGCCATTTAACTTTGACCTTGGAATTCTCTTCTGTGATTATTCTCATAAATGCTTTTTCTCTGTGTATAAGATTTTAGATCTACAGGTCATTGTCTTTGAGAAAAATGCAAGAAAACACTATTTTGCAATGTCATTAGCCCTCTGGGGTACAATGCTCTATGTGCGCTTACACACTCTGCCAGGCTAAGGGTCTGCCTTTTGGGAATGTCATTAACTCAGGGGAGGAGGGGCCTCTGGGTCAGTAAATGAACTGATCATGTTGAAGAGGAAAGGCCGTCATATATGTGGTGTCAACAACCGGACCTTGTCTGTGAACTGCTAATTGCTGAGCACTACTTAAATTTCATAGGTTCCAAAAGGCTATGCTTTAACTACTGGAATTCCTTCCCTGGTGATCAGAGAGTCACACTAGAGAGGTGAAGCAGGTGTTCAGATAGAAACTGTAAATCAGACTCTGGGCTCTATCTCGATTCTGCACTAGCTATTAGACCCTGGACAATTCACAACTTCTGGGCTGTGTTCTTTTCTTTGCAAGAAAAGGGGTAGGATTCAAATCAATGTTTTCAAACTGTAGGTTATAAACCCATTGATGGGTTTTGAAATTAACTTAGGGAGTTAGAGCCAGCCTTTTGGAGTATGTAATAGAATAGAACAGAACAGAACTGTAGCAGAATATTATATGTAGTAAGGGTATGGATTGTTCTGTGAATTATTCACTTCAGTGACATATACGTATGAATACCAGGTTATGATATAAAATGCAATTCTTACTGTAGGTCTTGCTTAGTTTTAAAAAACCTTTGAGTAAAGCAGGTTTACTTCCAGTTCTGTTTATATGTTCAATAATAGTTTAAGACCTGAAGATTTCATTTTTCTTAGTCATCAATATATATAGGACAAAAATACCTTTTAGGTTCCCAAAGATGAATGGTATATGGAATGGAATATTATTTTTGTTTTTTAAATGTTAAAGGAACTGGGTGTCCAACAGGAGACCCTAAGGACTAAAATGGTGGTGTGAAAACCTAAAAACAAAAACATCATCCTTATGATTGCATCTTTGGAAAGTATTTTCCGTTCTTGGGTTCTTTTATATTATGCAATTGAATTGAAAGTTTAGTCCCCATCTGTGACCAGGAGAGTTATTTTTATAAGTTTGTAAATAAATAATTGTGCCTATGTTGAGAGTATCATGTGCACTGAAAATTGAGGGAAAATATGCATGATATTCTATATATTCATTCATTCTTCAAAGAAGAGTGATTGAGTTTATGCTGCCAAGGCTGTCTTAGACTCTAAGGACACAACTGGCCTGTTTTCACGGAGTTTACAGTCCAGTGGGAAAGAGACAATAATAAACAAAGATAGAAAACAGCATGTAGTGGCAAGTGCAAGGCAAGAACTAGAAACAGCATGCTGTGACTGGGCGACTGGTTTTGTGTGGATGATTGTGAAAGGCCTCTCTGTTGGGTTAACTGAGAAGCTGAGATGTGAAAAGGAATAAGAGCAACTACATGATCAGGGAAAATGGGTTAATAGTTGTAAATTGTAGCCATAAATCTTTTGCTATATTAGAGCTGATTAAGTAAATAAAATCAGGAGGAAGAGCATTGTTAAGCCAAGGGAAGAGCAAGTTAAAGCTCTAAGATGAGAATATGCTTGGCAAGTTCAAAGAAAAAAAGAAGTCCTGTATGCTGGGGCCTCCTGGGCAAGATGTGTCCAGAATGAGTGGGAGGTGTGGCAGGGCACATTTCGTAGGATTTTGTAAATCAGAGTGAAGAAGAGTATGCCTTGTGTCCTGAAAGGGAGATGAAGCCTTTTTAAGGTCAAGCAAGGATGGACATGAGAAAGTAATTGTTAAGAAAATGCCTCTGGCTGCTGGGCGGAGAAAGGGTTATGGAGAAGCCTTGCTGACAGGGAGACTAGCTGGACTCCATGATTAGCAGTGGAAGTGCTTCAAGCAACAGGGAAGGAAATTGCTCTCAATTCCAGGTGGTCAGAAGCCAAATGATCATTTCTTGGCTGAGTGGTGGAGTTATGTTTGTCTCCTACAGACATCATTTGGATTTTTCTCTGCATATTCTATAGTGTTGCATTTTGGAAGGGAAAGTCAGAGCCCATTTCCCTAGGATAATTCAAACTACCTGGTATTAGAAGAAGGGCACCTCTGAGGGAAACTTGAGAATATCAAGTACCCCAGCTGCTTAACAAAAGGACAGGAACATTTCCACATCAGGAGATATTCAAGTCAGAGCACAGAGCTACCACCATGTAGAAGGCCAGCTGTAGTGATTCATCTGTGCACAGCTGCTGGTAGAGTCTGCACAGGTAACTCTCAAGATCAAAACAGCCATTTGTACTTAAAATAATTGCTTTGGAGCAGTTTCCAAGATGCTTCTGAATGCTGTTAACTTCAAAGAACTTACTTCCCCTATTTGAAAAATGGATATTTTAATGCCTGCCAAGCCACGATTCCATGAGGCATGATAATGTACAGAATGTTCTGGAGATTTCTGATGAAACATCTCTAAGACCCAGAACTTACTGCAGTCATGTTGGCCACCTCTGAAAGAGGCAAGGCTCAAAGTTAAATAGCACTGAAAAAAAGTCTTTTGGCATAAGATAACTCATGTCATTCAGCTTTGCTCCAACCAGAGTCATTGTTATTGATTGAGAAGAAACCAAGACATTTTTGATTTGGTGAAGGAGGGCAGAACACTGTAAACATAGGGCATGATTCTCCCCAGAATGGTGACAATAAGAAGATCAATAGGGAATTCTGAACTCAGGAACACCTTGTGCTTTCATGAGCTATGTGCAGGCAACCTTGCCCTTTTAGGTTTGGCAAATAATTTAAGTGGGGATCCTGTCACCAACAAAATCTAACAGTTCCATCTTAAAATAAAGGCAAAGGAAAGATTTTTCAGCCTTTTTTTATAAACTAAATAAACATAATACTGGATTTACTGGGGTTGAGACTTGACTGAGAGATTTTCCATCTCATACTTGTTTGTTCTGTTTCAACAGCAACCTTTTATGTCAGCCCAGGAGCCAAGGGGCACTCACACAAATGAGAGATTCTGGATTTAGCCAAGGTCATTAGCCAAGGGTGCCCTTCCCACACAGTGATGCCTTGTAGACACAGAATGGGAAATTATGTGAAGAATGTGATATCACCAAGTCTGAACACAGAGAAGATGGGATGTTGGCACAGGCCTGCTTGATCTTGATTTCAGCCTACAGAGGAGCTGCAGAAGGTTGGCAGCCCTTTGCCTCACAGATGGGATTGAAGGCTGCCAGTGGCTTTTCTTCTTCTGTCCACATAACACTGTCTATGCAGAGGAAATAGATACATGGCCTGCAACTTTGAACCCACCATGTAATGGGCAAGATGGAGGAGTTGGGCTGAGCCATTGCTGGGATAAATGGGAGGGGAGTAGTAATAGAAACATCTCAAGGAGACCCTCCATACAAACAACTGGATCTTCCGTTTGGCTTGCTTACTCTTCTATTTCTGTACCCTGAGATGGGATCTGCATCATGCTTTTAGAAGGACAGACTAAACCATGTTCAGGAGCGAAATAGAAAAGCTGCTTTGTATGAAAACCTGACCGTGTACAAGAGGGAACAATGACTGTTGGCAAATGTCGAAGACTGTTAAGAAGAAAGGTGTTAAGACTCATTTTTATCACTAAATATTAACTGGGGTGATAAGTAGAAATACCAGAGAGAAGGTTCAGCTTTTCATTGTTTTCAGATAATTGGCACAGGGAAAGAAAAGAGAATGGGGTTACAGGTCATGATGTCCAGAGTTCAATTCCCAGGTCTGTGGTTAAACAGCTCTGTGACCTTAGGTAAGTTAGATGAGTACTCTGAGTTTGTCGTCTTATCTGTAAAATATTTGTTTAATAGTTTCTTATTGAGCATCAGTACATTATATTATTATAATAAATATATTATATAATAAATACATTGCATGCCATGTTCTGTATATGAGAAATCCAAGAGTGGAGAAAAAAAAAAAATTGTGGTGAAGAAACAGTAAAGGATTAAGTAAAATATATATTATATTAGTTAGTGACAAATACAATGGGAATGATAAAGCAGAAAAAGGATATCAAGACTGGGAGGTGTGTGTGTGTGTGTGTGTGTGTGGATGTCTGTGTGTGGATGTTTGTGGTAAAAGTCTTTACCTCCTAAGGTTTTAAGATTGAATGGAAAACTGCATTCAAGCCCTCAGCACATAGTAAACAATAAATCCTTGTCCTTTTCCCACTCTGTTCAGGAATGGAAAGGCTGTAGAGAGATCCAGTGACTCCCTGGCCCTTCAGATCCCATGACTCTGCCACTTACTGTGTCACCATGGCAAGTTACTCTCATTTTAAAAATGTAACGCTGAGGAGTAGATGAGCCAATGTGTAGACAGACTTAGAACAGTGCCTGGCACACAGTGGGTGTAGCATGGCAATGCTTCTCCCTGGGGGTGACTGCTTCTGCCCAAATGAAGGTTCCCACTGCCCTCTTCTGCCCCAGTGTCACCCTGGCACCCTGAGGAAACTCCTGGGTAGTAGGAAGGCCTTCCCCTGGCAAAGAGCTGGCTTTGCAGATGAGAGAGTGGGCCTTCAGGCCATCTGAGAGCAGAGACTGTGACTCTTGCTGGGAATGCTGTGAAGGTATTCCCATTAAGACTGTCACAAGAAGGAGATTTACTGTCCAGATGGGTGAGGACTGAGGTATGAACAAGTGGGAGAAGGCTTCCACTAACCAGGAGGGTTTCACTGCCTGGGAATCCTGGTTTCTCTTTTGTCCTGGTGAAAACAGTCATCCAGATCCTTCTTGGCCTCTACCAGCTGTTTGTTTAATGTAAGTTTCAGTATCAAACAGAGAAATGAGACAAATGGTACTGCTATCCTCTGCTCAGGGCTTTGTCATCTGCATTGTGAGGCCTGAGGGCTGCCCGGAGTCTTTAAGCCCTTTTTCAGCTCAGACATTGTACAGTGCCGGGACTACACATAGATCTGAGGAAAATTAGTAACTGAGACAAGCCATTGCCCAAGGGCTCTATGACAAGGGTAGAATGAAATGTCCAACTCGGGAAGAGGTTCTGCTCCACTTTGCAGATGTCATTAGAAAAACCATTGTAACCACTGCTCAGTAGTGATGTACCACTGGGCCTACAGGTCAAAACTACCTTGTTTGTACTTCTGCTACTAATGGTCAGCAATATTCATTAAGTACTCAGTGTGTGCCAGACCTGTGAGCACTTTATATTTTTGTCCTTATTATCATTCACAATGACTCTATGAGGCCCAGTGTCATTAATTTTCCCACTTACTGCAGAGGAAACTGAGACGTGAAGTGGATGAGTAGTTACAAGCTAGAAAGTGAACCTGTGGGATCTGATTCCAAAGCTGGATTGCATCAAACTCTGTAAGTTATTTACTTTTTAAAATACGTATTCTCACTCACTTGGTTGACTGGGAACGAAGGGGTGGGAGCTAGTGCCATCAATCTGGGAATGGTGTGCATCCCAGCCGGAGGTAGTACATGGGCATGTGTGAAAGTAATTGCTGGGTGTCATGGACCAGGGAAAGATGCGGCCATGGAGGAGAAAATATTGAGACTCACGATCATAGCTGTTTCTATCACCTGGAATTATAAGGATTCTCCTGTTCACCTTAACAGCCCTCTGGGAATGAGAGAAAAATTCCTCAGAGGGCAGGTGATTTTATGGTGGCCAAGGGTGATGGAGTTGAATTCCTACACTGCCCGGGAGTCTGGGCTCCCACACTGTGTCCCGGGGGTGCCTTGCCAGCTGTACTCAGCCAACTTTCAGCACTGGAGCATCTCCTACGGTTCCAGGGCCTGGGCCCAGGACTGAAGCCCCAGCTCTTAATGGAACTGGCCAGTCATTCTCCTCATTCTTTGAGCTATGGAGAACTCTCATGGAGCTGCTGGGAGGCCTGCTGACTCCAGACAAGCCAGGGTAGTTGGGCTAACATTATTCTGATCTTATTTGAGTAGATTTGCAAGCTTCTTAGAGAAAAGAGAGTTAAAAAATCAAACTTTGCAGCCATCTTACCAGTTCACAAGGCTGGAGATATATTACATCTACATTGACTTGACATTCATGGCTCTGAGTAAGTATTACTGAGGGTCCCACTTACTGCTCAAGAAAAGGGAGCTCAGAACTGTGAAGTTACTGGCTTTAAAAGACCACCATTGTTAAGAAGCAAACTCAACCTTTAATCTATTTTTTATAACCCAAAACCCATGATCTTTAGTCACCTCTCAAAGGTGCAAAATTAACATAGGTTAATAGCCAGGTTGTAGTAAGTAAAAATAGATGATGACATTGATAAAAGTAGGAAGTAAAATGAAACTGATGAAAAAAAGAGTTCAATAATTATTTGCTCTTAGTTCTTGTTAAAATTTATATACATTCATTTTAAATGAATGTTTGTGTAGAAACTTTCATCCAATGGACATGGCTTACAAAATGGTTCTGCTATTGCTGATCACTTTCACTGGCCTTTCTTTTTCTTTTTCTTTTTTTTTCTTTATATTTCATTGGAATGAGAAATAGGAATTGATGTGTCATTTGCAAAAATCTCCCTTTTGTTGGGGGAACTCGGATCACCCAAAGTCTCTGCACCTTCATGCTGGTAAATTTTATTTCCAAGAAAGAAAATAATTGAGTATGCATCTCATCATGGAGCGTCTTGGAGTCTCTTCACTCACTAGAGCTTTCTTCTGTCATCCTGTAAGGAAGAAAACAATACCCCTTGAGGGAACTCAGAGGTCATATCTGTTTATGAGGCTGAGACTTCTTTTCCCCTTTGTATGAGTTATCTATTGCTGCATATCAAATGACCACAAACTTAGTGACTTAAAACAAAACCCATTTGTTAGCTCACACTTCTGTAGATCAGCGGTTGGCATGACTTGATCAGTCCCTATGCTCAGGATCTTGAGAGGCTGCAGTCAGGTGCCAGCTGCACCATGGTTCTCATTTGAAGCTCAGAGTTATCTTCCAAGTTCTTTCATTTGTTGAAGAAATCCTGTTCCTTGCAGTGGTAGAACTGAGATCTCTGCTTTCAGGTTGGCTGTTTTCAGCTCCTAGAAAAGGTCCACAGGTACTGGACAGCGAGGGGAAACTTGGAAAAGTCCAGCTTTTGTACCTTAATATTGCTTATTTATTATACGAACATTATTTAACAGGTATATAATATAAGCTCAGAAGTTTTTAGGAGCTTCACAAATGTTTAATCCTCACAAGATATTAGAAGGTAGGCGTTATTCTTACTGTTTACAGATGAGAAAATCCGAGGCACAGAGAAGGTAGGTCATTGCCCATGGTCGTACAGCCGGCAAGTGGAAGCTGATTGCAAAGCCAGGGGTGGCTCCCAAGTCCATGCTCTTAACCCCTGCCTGGCACTGCCTGGGCTCTCCTCTTGTGTGGTGAGTCCTTCCCACCTGGGCACTGAAGAGTTAGTCATTATTTCCAAACTCTTGAGGGGCCTGGTGGGAGTATGGACAGCTCCTTTGGCAAATAGACATCTCCCCTGCTTTAGTTCATTATCTCACCTGGACCCACCATCATATAACCATGTCCTCATGCTTAAACCTATACTCTCTCATTCTTTTGAACTCTCTAAGACATTACCTTCAAACAGTTTGGAGGGTATTCAGTTTGGAGGGTATTTGAGTTTATTTTCATTTTTCTCTAATTTTGCACAAGTCATTTTATTTTTTCTTAGGTTATTTCTGTAACGGGTAGATTATTTGAAATGATAAGGGCTAAATCCGAATGGTGAGCTTACTCTTAATACATATAACATCAGAAATATTGAAATAACATTGCCACAGAAAATTGAATGGTCCACTCAAGTTGTACTGATACTAGGTTTTCCCATTCTTAGATGATTTTTGGTTAGGTTTATAATGATTGTACTGATACCTTACCATCACTTAAATTCACATTTCATTAATTATCAGTGATATTTTTAGTGTGTACTTATAGGTGTGATATTTTTACTTTTCGAATGTATTTCTTTGTGTACTTATTTAAATAGCATTATAGATCTTTAAACCCTAAACATCACCTGTACTGTAAAATGCACCTTGTCTCCATATAGATTATGTTATACATAAAACAGAGTTTTGACTTTGGATTTCAGAAAAGTTAAAATTGGAAAGGTAACACTAGTATATTTTCTAAAAGCACTGTATATGCTTGTTAATTGATTGACTTGATGAAAGTGTTTCCTTGCATCAGTTCAGTGCATAACAATTCCTCCTCACACCTGTTGAGAATGATGTATCATATCACCCACCACTGAGTGAAGGAGCAGCAAAGGAGGGGAGGGCAGGTGGGGATGTTGAGACGCAAGTGTTCGAGAACCACCGAGCTCAGACATGGTTGGAAAACTCCTTTCTTCTGAGTGTTTAAATTTGGACTCCGAGCTTACTTTACTTTACAAATGTATCCCAGGTTCACATGCATCCTGGCCGAGTACTGACAAGTCAGAAGAAAGCCCCCAGCTGGGGTATTTCCAAGTAAAGTCCTTGATGTCAGGACTGAGAGGGGCATTCCCCCCACTTGCGGGGAGGAGAAGATGCTTCCACAATGGGGCTGTGGGCTGTGTAGGGCTGGGAGATTCAACTAGCTTCCTTCCTGGGAGGGGGACCAGCAGACATGTGGCCAAAATCAGGCTCAGGTTGATGGAGAACTTCTACCTGAACAAAGTTGAGGTGATTATAGGGTCAGTCACTCTAGTTGCGAAAGACATTTATACAGGTGCCAGAGAGCCAGCACTTCTGGGCTCCTTGTCAGCTCCCAGTCAGCAGTTTCCTGGCTACATCAATAGATGATTCTCTGAAGGCAGCTGGAGAGGAAAGACCTCTTAATAATGAGCTCAGAGCTCTCGTACAAACATGCTCGGGCGCTCTCTCTCCCTCTCTCTCTCTCTCTCTCTCTCTCTCTCTCTCTCTCTCTCTCTCTCTCTGCATTCTTTGTTGTAAAAGGTAGAAGCATTTTTGTCATGCCCTTTTGACCAGCTGAAGAGGGGAACATGTGATTCCCTTTTGTATTTCATCCCTCTAGGCCCCACGTGTAATCATGTGCACACCTGTCTGTTAACGCAGGTAGAGGGTCTGAAATCTCGGGGCTAGCACCTTCCAATGGCTACACCTTCTGTTTCTGGGGGCTGATATTAGGGCAGTGAGTGGTCTCATTGCCCAGTGTAGGACTGTGCACTCTCAGCATCAATTTCTAAGGTTTTCAGAAACAGGTGTAGAGTCACAGGAGGAATAGCTATCTTATGGAAGGTCCATAACTGTCCCAGGTTTGGTGTATGGATCAGAGGGCAGGCCTTCTCTGTGAACTGCAGTCTCAGCCCTTAGATCAGTGTTCTGTTAGAGGTTTTGCTGCCATGGGTAGTGTTTGTGGGAAAAATTTTCTTTGAGAGCCCATACTGCTTTGAGAGTCTCATTCTCAGAGAGGTCGTTCTTATATAAAGTTTCCCTTCGTTGATAGCAATATGCCAAAAACCTGGCTTTGTCACTATGTCACAAACCTTCTGAATGCTGTTTAATATAGACATCAGCTTAGATCTTAGCCTTGCTTCTTCTCACATGCAATAGAGCCAAATTTCTTATCTTCCACTGATTTAAAAAGTACTGCAAAAGCCATTGCATATAAGGGAACACACAACACTTGTCTCCTTGTTGCTATCACCAGAACTCAGCTTTCATTTTAGATCCCTTTCTTCATTAATTTTTTTCTCTTCATTTTGATTTCAAACATTCTTCACCATCAGTTGATAATTGATAATGAATTTGAGAGAACATAATGGATCCACATAAAGGATGAGGTTATTTAATGTTTTCCAGATGCAGGCAGCTGTCAGGAACACAGAGCAATCTGAGAGGCTGGGGGCCCTGGACCCTGTTTCTCATGTGACCAGGGCTCTGGGTCCGAGCTCTGATTTCCACAATTCACATTCAGACCACAAGATGAGGTTGAAATGAATCAAATGATCAGGAATGTTATGAAGTTATTCACCGTATTGTCAAGTTTTATTTGTCTCCTAGTTAAAAATAATACCATGCACTATTTCTATCGCACTGTTAAACGTTTCATTTTTTATCAGAATTATAGTCACAAAATTGACAGATGAGAGTGAGTGTTTACAGATGTGAAGAATGGAAGGAAATAGCACACTTAATGATAACTACATGGTTATGAATATCACAATGCAAACTCAATCATCTTTAGCTTCTAAATTCATTTTTCTTTAATAAATTATGAATCATTTTGTAATCAAAATTTGTTTCTGAGGTACAGGATGGTGTGAAATGACCACGAATCGCAATATAAGTAGTTTTTGTTTAACCGATTCTAATTCTAATTGCAATTCCAATGCAATATTATGAACTTTAATTTTATTTCAAGCTATAACAATGCCAACCTAAAAATTGATACCTACAAATAAAATTATATTTTAAGGTACTTTTGGAGCCTGACATGTTTTTAAACCTTTTTTTCTAGTTATCTCATCTGCGAACAAAAGGAGTAAGCAGACTCTGGTAATCGTGTATAATTTTAGAATTAGATTTAAAACTCAGCACCTTCATTTTCCTAATTTGCCACTAAAATCGGAGATGACATAAAATGTAAAAACTTGCAGCCTTTAAAATGTGAGAGTCCCTGTACTCTTTTCCTCTCTCAGCTCTTGCCATTTGTTTTTTGCATCGCTCCTCATTGGACATCTAATCCTCTTAGGGTCCCATTCTCTCCGGTTGCCCTGAACCTCTGGGAACAGAGGAAGGAATTGGCTCTGATCAAATCAGGAAAACCAGACTGGGCTTGTTATTCTGCTCAGGACTTCTGTGCTCAGTGAAAAGGCCTGGAGACATACTGATGGACTTTTAGACAGCAAGAGTGGGCAGAGAGATTCAGGCTGGGGCCTTCCACACCCTGCCTGGATGAGCCAGGGTAGCCCCGCTCCAGTGGACAAACCAGGCCAGCCCAGGGGTGGCTGAGTACATAGCCAAAACATGTGCATGGAAGCTGCTCTACAGGCTAGAATAAGATGATATTCTTAAAAGGCCTATCCAAAACTTTGATTTGAGGCAATGGGCTTTAGGTATAAGAATTTCTCTGAGTATTCCTTTTATTTTATTTTATTTTATTTTATTTTATTTTATTTTATTTTATTTTAATTTAATTTAATTTTATTTTATTTTATTATTTTATTTTATTTTATTTTTATTTTTTATTTTATTTCTAGTAAGCCAAAGTGCTTTTGAGTTCTTTGGGTGAAAGGCACTCTGGGCATTTCAAGGATATGTAGAGTTATTATGATTTTGATGGGTGGAGTGCAACTTGCTCCTTCAAAGCCTCAAGAAAGGAACCCATGCAGTAAATTAGTCACAGATTCATTTAAGTGCCCAGCTTCAGCCCAGCTATTCACACTACTCCCTGGGTCACGTGTTTCAGCTGCTCTTTTCTCTGCCCTCCATGTAATCCCTGAAAAAATAGAAGCCTTTTTGTGTGCAGGGGATGGGGTGGGGGTGGAGACTGGCCACACAAATCCCCCTGCATGGATGCAAAGCAAGACCAGAGTTGCCAGGGAGTTTTTTCAGCCTTTGCGGAAATTAAGAAGCTCATGGAAGGAGCTTATTCTTCATTTATGGTGAGTTCAAGTGGGACAATAGGTCTGTGTGGCAAAGGATTACTCAGCTAGTCACAAAAGCATCAGGACCTTTTAATCTGAAAATCAAAATTGTACACCCAGTGACCCTTTCACCAGAGGGGTACATAATGCTAAAATGAAGGAACATTTTTTTTTCTCATGATGGCAAAACTTTCTCAGTACGGAAATATCGCTGTTAAGCTTCTGACATTTCAGGAGCCGTTTCAGAACTCAGGCTACATAATTACATTCCCTCAGGATCTTTCAAGGGTTAGGTCTCATTGAGAGGAATAGTGGGCACTGCCCTCCAGTATGTCCAAGGACTGTGATGCCAGAGGGGAGGGGATAGAGTTCATCTTAGAGGCAACAAAGATGCCAGAGGCTCCAGCTGGGGCTGGCGACCATCCATTCTCTCCAGACACATAGGTTCCTTTGAAAACTGTGTGAGGGATTCATTTTCTTCATCAGCTCACTTCTGGCTAGTTTTGTTTCTTTCAGCTTAAGGTGCTTATCTGCTGGGAAGCCAATATATCAAAGTGCAACTAGGAATAATGATTATATATATATAGTATCTGTGAGATGGATTCCAAAGCCAAGAGTAAATTTTTGTGAACTCATTGGCTAAGATTTCATCATTCCTACTCCTTTTTGTGTGTATGAGTGCAGTTTTGTGTCAGGAAGATAAGTTTTACCGATGGCATTCACTCCACAGAGACATTCAGAGGGCCTCGAACCTCTTTGGCGATAACCCTGCTTTGCTGTATGTGTCTTTTTGTGATCAGGAAACATGGATGCACCTCTCTATATGCTTTGTTAACCGTGAAGTCTCCAAGACCATCTTATGTTAGAGAAGTAGCGCCAACAAGATAGAAAGGAATTTGCTTGCCTGATCATGGGTGTTTAGAAGTTTGGTTTTAAAGGCTGTGGAGTGGCAGCTCCTGCCCTATGAATACATGTCTGCTGAAAAGACTAAGGCTGATCTAAGTGCCACCCCTTGAAACCCAGAGAAACATGGCAGATGAATCTGTGTGTGCAAAGTCTACAATGCCTTTTGGGAAGCAGATTTTCCTCTTCATCTTAGATAGGCTCTGAGCTCCTGGGCCTAAGAGTTATTGTAGATGTGCTTCTGGAAGTCATCAACCCATTATTCTGCCATCCTCATCCTCTGGAAGACCGAAGAAAGCTGACCATTATCAGAAAGAGCAGGAAGCTAGGAATAGCACCTTCTGTTGGGACTGTGTCTGCCTTTGGGCACTGGGAGCCTCTGTTCGCCACACACCTGCATGGGCCTGAGGGAGGTGAGGAGGATGCAGAATAGGTCGCTCCATGCCAGGACACCTACGACACTACTGGTTTAGAAGGTGACACTTGGATGATGGTGTTCTCTCAGCCCACTGTCACATGGAATCTGACAACATCTTGAGAGGAAGAGCAAGACAGATACTGCTGACTCCTTTTTTCATTAAAGGAACTAAAAACTCAGATGGTTTAAGTGATTTCCAATAGGACAGCATTCCCCACAGTTGTGCTGAAATTCGATTCCAGTGTTCTTTCATTTCTATTGCTTTTTTCATTATAATTGCAAATTAAATGGATTGTTGGGTACTCATTTCTCAAATCACAGAGCACTATGATTAAGTGATTCCATTGTGTCCAGAAACTGGGTCATTTTTGTTCAAATAAAAGGAAAAATAGATGGCAATAAATTTACCTAACTTATTATTTCAAGAGCTGTTTCAGCCAAAAAGTAACTCTTATCATGAAAGCAAATGTTATGTCTACTCCCCTCTCCTATTGTCTCCCACATCCCTCTCCTTTGCTCCTCCACCAGTGTGGACACCTACAATTGATCAGAATAACTTTTCCCAATGAGCTCCAATGAAGGCTCAAGATTCTTAGTGCATCACATCAGGCAGTGATTTCCAATGTTTGGAGTGAGCCCCCAAAATGGAAACTCCACTTCAATATTTAAAAATGTATTTGTTTAATTTTTAGTAAATAATACATTAACATGTTTTACAAATCAGAAAAAAATATATTATGTGTGTGTGTGTGTGTGTGTGTGTGTGTATAATCTTCCTTCCATCACATTCCCCTTTGCTCAGTTTTCTCCTTTACCAAATTAGAAGAAAGCAACAAGTAACCATAATTGTTGGCTTCCTGTATATCAACTTAGAAGTTTTCTTATGCTTGCATAAGTAAATACAAATATATATTCCCCACTTTGAAAATGTTACCTACACTGTCTGTACCTAACATAACAATAAATCTTATAGATTTTTCCCTCTCAGTACGTATAGAGCTTTCTTATGTTTTCTACAGTTACATCATTTTGCATTGTTTGTATGTGTCTTAATAATTTAACACAATTGGTGAATGCACCAATCTCCTGTTAATGGATATAATTTTTTGCAGTTACAATGATGTATTAAATAACTTTGTACATACATTATTTTCCACATGTACCAGTATATATGTAGGATACATTCCTGGAGGTGGAATTTCTAAGTCAAGGGATGTAGGTATTTATAATTTATTAATATTTCCAAATAGCCTTCCCCAGTTGTTTTACTTATTTACACACCTGCTATTTCTATAGGAAAGCGCCCTTTTCCCCATAGCCTAACCATAGTTGTTTTATCAAACCTGAAAAAAATTTTCTCAAACTACTAGATTAGAAATTGTGTCTTAGTGCAGTTTTATCTAGCACTTCCTTTACTGTGAGTGAGCTTGAACATTTCTTCTCATGTTTAAGAAGCACTTTTCTTTCTCTGTTTGCATCTTCTCCATTTCTGAACTCATTAATGGATGACTGGCAATGTCCTGCCTAGGGGAACTGAGATGTTTTGGAGTCGTACCCTCATTGTTTTGAGTTTTACATTAGAAGCACATTTACTCCTTGTGCTGTTACCAGGACTAGACTAGTTAGTAGTGTGGGTTGTGAGTGAACATGAGCCCCATCGACAGAAGGCAGGGAATGAAATGATATTCTCAAAAGCCAAGCAAAGATGCAGAACTTTGCTGGTCCATGGCTTGTTTGAACCATGCCTGTACAACAAGACCACAGGTCCATGAGGTTCGAAATTCATTGTTATCTTCCTGTTTTCATAGATATTCAGAACATGTCACACAAAAAAAAGTGGAATGAGTGCCCTTTAATATATTTCAAAACTAAATGTAAATTGGTTTTGATTTAGCTATTGTTTTGAGTGATTTCTGTATTATCTGCTCCTTATTAGCATGAGTAGTCTTAGTTGAGAAAGATATATTGACATCTTACTATGAACAAGATGTAGGGGAAGGGAAGAAGTCTTTTAAACTTTTCTGAAGCTAACACTTGTAGAGAGAGGGGGAAGAAATCTCTGGTCCCTGTTTCAGAGAATAAAAGTGAAAATATTTTATGAGCTTGACTTTTTCTTGTCAAATACATTTACATGTGACATTGTGACATATAAACCTATCAGTGAAAAGAAATGGGTTTCTTAAGAATCTAGGATCATAGAAATTGATTTTATTGAACCAAATTATGAGAATAATGCGCGAGCAGTGACACACAAGATCATTTGGATAATTCTGCTTTACACCTGAACATTTTGATGCATGAGAACAGGTATGTATGTGTGTGGGGGGGGGGTGGGTTGGAACTGTCTGTGTCTGTGTGTCTGAAGATCTCTGTAGCAGAAGTTGGCCTCCCTTAGTCTCCCATCCCAGGGTTGCATCTTCACTCAGCATTCTTCATTACCCCTTGCCCTAAGCAGACAGATGGTGTTCACACTTATGCTTTGCCAGAAATAATTACTTCAATTATCAACAATTTTCAGAGCTCCAAGTCCTCCTGGCTTTCCCAGCTGATTGTGAGGACTCCCTGGGTGGATGAGTTTGTGAGAAGTTGGCCTTCAATATTGAAATAATGAATAGGCTTTAACGTAATTCTAAAAAATCATTCAACCAGGAAAAGTTGGCTAGATTCAAGCAGTTTTCAGTGAGTTCTCATTTACATATGGTTTTTCAAATGCGTTTTCTTAGGCACACAGAAATACCAGTGGGTTATTAAAAACTATTCCCTTGTTAATTTCAGGTTCTCTGTACTAACCAAATAAATACCAGTCTTCTGTGTGTTATAACTTTCTTCAAGGCCATAATCTCAAATTATGAAATAAAAATGAAATCATGGACTTGGCTATTCCATCACTGTGTACTTCTTAACTCTTAGTAATCACAGAGTAATAACTTATACATAGATTAGTTTAGAAAATGCAGGAGATTCTGCAATTATGTCATTTGGTTCTCATATAAGCCTACTATCAATAATACTGTTTTTCAGATGACAAAACAATCTTAGAATGGTTATGGGGTTTCCCAGAGTTCCATAGCAGTGAGTGTCTTTTGTCAGAATCAAACATATTTACTACAGCATGTGTTATACCTTGGTGTGAAATTTTAAACTAGACAAGAACCTGACTATAGATTTTTTATTCCATACATTTTCTTTCAAGTGAGCACAGTACTTCTTTGTACACAGTACACAGTTGTATTAATGTCCAGAGCAATAAAAGGGCAAATTTGTGCCCATTTTTAGGTGAGAAGCTGGAAGGCCATCTCCCAACTCTCATCATTACTGGATCACTTCCTGTTGAACCTAAAAGTGCCTGCCTGCTTTTATTCTAAAGGTCTTCTTCCTTCCATGTTCAGTTTTTAAGCAGAAACATATACAAATACCCAAATGCTCACTATAAAAGAATCAAAAATTAACATTTAGTCATTTTTGTTCTGATATTATTATTAAAATGAAACATGTAGAAGATGATACAGTTGCATCCAGCTTTGACACCCATGTTCAAACTTACTCAGCTGCTCTTCAGAGAACCACCATAACAAATTTGGTGAGTGTCCCTCAATTTATTTATTTTTTACATTTCAATAATATATACTCATAAACAATATATAGTATTGTTCTGTTTTTAAATTATATATCATCCCAGTAAACTTTATTTTTTAAACTCAGCCTAATATTTTCAAAATCTATTTTTATTCACATAATTAGCATGTAGCTGATGTTAAAATACAATCTCTCTTTTAATATGTGAGTTAAATTAATTTATAATTAATGTGATTATTAGATATATTTGTACTTATTTTAATTGTATATATATATTCCATTTACTGTGTGTGTTTTTTTTTTGAGACATGTTATAACTTTTATTCATTATATTCATTTAAAGCTTATGTTTATTTAAAGTTCATCCCTGCACATATTTCATTTCATTCTTGAAGCAATCATTCTAAGCATATTTTTATCATCATCCTGAGACCCTAACTTATGTGTGATCCTAGGCACGTTTCTCCCCCTCTACCTCATTTTCCTCATCCGTTTGGTTTAGTTACATAACCAGAAGTTTTTCCCATATGCTGGTCATCTTAAATAACATTAACCAGAGCAATAATGACAACTGTCATTTATTGAGAGACTACTATATTTTAGACAGTATTTTTTGAAAAATAATAGGCTCTTGATAAATGTTAGTTTCTGAATCAACTGCAAAATAGACCTAAAAGTTGGAGATTGCCCTCTCAGCTGAACTAAGATGTGCTGTGACCGCCATCTCAAATGAAACTTCTTATTTCTTCCCTCTAAGTTTAGATGGGATATAAGAACAAATATACAATTGCATCAACAATCTCTGGACTATGAAATTTCAAATACCCTCGAAACTCATGCCTCAGACAGAAGATAGAGACATTGTGATAAAGATGTCTTGCTGTCAATTCATGTGCATTCAGTGATGAGTTCTTCTTGAATTAATCACTTTCACATTCTATCGCTAGCAAAGTTCAGCAATGGATATGATATGCTGAAGTGATAACTCATTGAATGTCTGAACAAATCACTAAGTTCAAAACAAATCATAATCAATCTTTTTTATCTTTGTTTGCTTATAATCCAGAACATTCTGCTAAAACCAACCTATTGCTTTTTTAGCTATATTAAACCCTAAGAGAAAAATTTTCTAAATTCAAACAAAGAAATGATTGAGCAGAATCATTTGATAGAATAATATTTTTTGACTATTTGAGACTTGAAAGAACAAAAATAATGCACAAACTCAAAATATTAACTTGTTAACTGTGTCCCACAAATTTTGATATGTTGTATTTTTCTTTTTTTGCATTGAGTTTAGTGTATTTTTAAAAGATTTTTTCTTGAGATTTCCTTTTTGATTGTGGATTATTTAGAAGCATGTTATTTAGTTTCTAAGATTTTCTTATTACTCTTCTGTTGTTAATTTGTAACTTGATCCCATTGTGGTCAAAGGACATACTCTGTATTTTATCAGTTTTTTAGTATTTGTTGAGTTTGTTTTATGGCCCAGGATATGGTTTCTCTTGGCAATGTTCTGCGAGCAGTTGAAAATGTATTCTGAAATTATGAAGTGTTCTGTAAGTGTTGATTACAACCTGCTGATTAATAGTATTGCTGGATTGGTCTATATCCTTTATGATTTTTTGTCTAGTTGTTCTAAAAATAGTTGTGGATTTTCCTATTTCTTCTTTTAGTTCTATCAGTTTTCATTTCACATATTTTGTGGCTCTGTTATTTGGTGCATAAACACTTAGGATTGTTATATGCCTTCTTGAGGAATTGACCTTTTTATCATTATGTAATGTTCTTCTCTCTACCCTGTAATTTTCTTAGCCATGAAGTGTACTTTATCTGATTTATAGGAAGAGCTCCTGCTTTATTTTGATTAAAATTTGCATGGCATATTTTTTCCATACTTTTAGTTTCAACTTACCTATATTATATTTGAACAGAATTTCTTTTAGATAGCATATAGTTGGAACTTTTTAAAAATCTATTCTGCCAATCTCTGTCTTTTAATTAATATATTAAACCATTTATATTTAATGTAACTATTAATATGTTAATATTCAAGTCTGCCATTTTATTTTTTGTTTTCTCTTTGTTTCTTCTAGGTTTATATTTCTCTTTGTTCTTTTTCTTGTCTGCCCCTCTGTTACTTAAACTTTTTTTCAAATCCTATATTGATTTATCTATAATGTTTTCAAGTGTATCTCTTTGAATAGATTTTTTTCATGGTTTCTCCAGATATGATATTATATATATGTAACTTATCACAGTCTGTTGACGTTGATATTTTACTAATTTGAGTGAAGTGTAGAAACTTTCTTTTAAGCTCTTTGACCCTCTTACATTTATAGTTGAATTGATTTAAATATTTTCTCTATATACATTGAGAACCACATCAGAAAACATATATCTGCTTAAATAACAAACATAATTTAGAATATTCAAGAGGAGAGGGAGATTCTATTTACCTGTACTTTTCTTCTTCCATGTTCTTTCATCCTTCATAATTTCCCCAAGGTTCCATTTTTATCACTTCCTTTCAGTTTCAAGAACTTTCATTAGCTATTCTTTTAGGTCTACTAGTGACAAATTCTCTTAGTTTTTCTCCATTGGGGAACATGTTGGTTTCTCCTTCATTCCTGATACTTTTCAAGGTTCCACTCTCATCACTTCCTTTAAGTTTCAAGAATTTCCATTAGCCATTCTTGTGACACTTCCTTCTGACTTCCAGTTTCATATAAGAAATCCATTGACATTCAAATTGTTTCCCTTATAGGTAAATGTTTCTCTCTGGCTGCTTTCAAGGTACTTTCTTTTTTTTTAGTTTTCAAAAATCTGATTACATTGTATCTTGGAATGAATTGGGGATGGATTGAGGTTATTGTTTGGAGCTCACTCAGCTTTTTGAATTTTTAGGTTATGCCTTTTGTCTGATCTGGGAAATTTTAGTCAATACTTCTATGATTACCTTTTAAGTCCTATTCCCTTTCTTTTCTTCTTCTGAAGCTCTTATGACACAAGAATTAGATAATTTTGTTATAGTACTATGAATCCCTGAGGCTCTGTTCATTTTGTTTTTTAAAAAACAAAAGTTTTTCTCTCTATTGTTAGAATTGGGTAATTTTTATTGTTCTATCTTCAAGTTCATTGACTCTTTCTTTTTTCCTCTCTATTCTTCTGCTGAACCCACCCATAGAGTTTTTAATTTCAGTTATTAAATAATCTAAATTCTAAAATTTCCATTTTTCTTCTATATTTCTCTCTCTCTCTCTCTCTCTCTCTCTCTCTCTCTCTCTCTCTCTATATATATATATATATATATATATATATATATATATATATATATATATATATATTTGCTAAGACTGTATTTTTTATTTGTTTCAAGCATGTTTATAATTGACTGCTGCAGTATTTTTGTGCTGGCTGCTGTAAAATCCTTTAGATAATTTCAATACCTGTATCACTTCAGTGTTGGCCTCTGTTAATTGTTTTTCTCATTTGAGATTCTCCTGGTTCATGGTATGATAAGTGATTTTCAATTATATTCCAGACATTTTGTGTACTATAAGATTTTTAATCTTATTTATTCTTCTCTTATAGCAAACATGTGTATAATGTTATTATAATCTCTTAAGTTTATTTCTACATGTACAATTATTTTTGTTTTAGATATTTAATTATCTTCTAAAGATATTAAAAATAAGAAATATGTCTGTTGTATTTAACATCATTTTTATTATTTCCGTCACCCTTCTTTTATTTGTGAACATCAAAATTTCCATCTGCTATCCTACTCTTTCTTTCTGAAAAACTTACTTCAATATTTGTTAGCAATTAATCTTTCAAGTTTTGTCTAAAAAGTCTTTGTTCTACCTTTATTTCTGTAAGATATTTCCACTGGATATAGAACGATGAGTTGATTGACTTTTCTTTTAATACTTTAAAGCTGTCTCTTGGTTTTCTTTAGGCTTAATTAATTTCTCATGAGAAGTTGGCTATAATACTTATCTTTCTCTCTTTGTGTAAGTTTTCTTTATTCTCTGGCTGCTTCTAAGATTTTCTCTTTTATCTTTGGTTTTATGCAGTTTGCTTATGATGTACATATGTATGTTTTTCTTTTTATTTATTCTGCTTTACTTTCCTTGAGCTTTTTTAGTCTGCAGTTTGTTGGCTTTCACTAATTAAAAAAAATTTATTGGCCATTTTCTGTTCAAATATTTTTTCTGTCTACTCTAATAATATATATTTAATATTGCCCTACAACTCATATATTTTGCTTGATTCTTTTTTCTCTTTGTGTTTCATGTTGTATAATTTTTATTTGCATATCTCTTTTCATTGATTTTTTTACTCTGAGGTGGTGAGTTTGCTGATAAGCCCATTGAAGAAGTTCTTCATCTATGACATCATGTTGTTTTATGACTAGATTTTTTTGATAGTTTTATAGTTTATATCTCTCTGCCAAAATCCAACATCTGTTGTACTAGAATCTGTTGTACTAGATTCTTTTACATATTTAAAGTCTCTCTGATAGTTCCAATATCTGGATCATTTCTAGGTCAAGTTCTCTTGACTGCCTATTATCATTGTTATGGCTTAACTATGTACTTACTTTAGGTCATGGCCATCATTATAAAAAAAAAAAAAAAAAAACAGCATGATGATTGAAAGAGAAGAGATAAACCTACTGTTATTTTCAGACACTCTAACCATAAAAAATTCCACAAAACTCAACAGAAAGAAAAGAGTTTAGCAAGGTCAAATTTCAAAAATGACTAATTTTTTGAGGATATTAATTCTCCCAACATTGTTCTATAATTTCAGGACAACCTCAATCAAATGGCAGATACATATTTATATTTATTTATATATATTTAAGGCACTTGGTAAACATTCTAAAATGTACATGACATAAATAAATTTTCAAAAAGGAGAGCAAAGAGTGGGATCTTGTTCTACAATCTATTAAAATATGCTTCAAAGGCACAGTAATAAACATAGTATGGCACTGGTCAAGAACACATAAATAGGCCAAAGAAATGACACAGAGAGCTCAGACACAGACCTCTGTATATTGGGGAACTTTATACATGGCAAAGTGCAGTTTAGGTTAATGAAGAAAGAGTAACACTTAAGTAGACCACTTCAGTGGTATACTGGTAAAATAGTTCTGCAAGGAAAAAAAAGCCCTTCCTTATAATATTGTTGATTTCCATGGTATAAATACTCTCATCACAGCCAATTTCAACTACCAACAATTTCACAACCAGCTTGCAAAATTTCTTAACATTTAACAATTAGCTCTTTCCACCTGGCACATGCCAGCACTAGCACATCACTGGATGACTTGCCTTATGAAGAAAGTAAAACTGGATTCTTACCCAACATCATTTACAAAAGTCTACTACAAACGAGTAAAATACCTGAAAAGTGTAAGTATAAACTATAAAATAATCTAAGAATGTAGAAGAATACTCTATTGATCTTTGCATGGGAAAAAGCTTATCAAACATAACCTTAAAGCAAAAAATATAAGGCACAACAATGATAAATGTAATTATATTAAAATTATAAACTTATGTTAAATGAAGGACACCATAGACAAGGCTAGAAAGTGTGACAAGAGAATAGAAGATATTTGCAATTAGTAACTAAAAAGAGACTAATATCTATGCTAACTAAGAATATGTCAAAAATAAGATTAGATCCAATAGAAAAACAGGCAAACAATATATGTAAACAAATAATTTACGGAAGAGTAGATCAAAAGGCTAACAAACATATAGATATGCAAAATCATTAGTGATTAGGAAAATGCGAGTTAGGGTGAGATGTCACTTTGCACTTAAATGAGAGCCATAAATTAAATGAGAGCCATAAATTAAAAAATATTCATATGGGTGTGTAAGTACAGAAACCTCATCTTAAAATACCTAGCAGGGTACTTGACAGATGGTACGTGCTCAACAGATGACAGCTAACTTTTATTCCAAATATTGTTTTTAAATATAAAAGAGAATAGATACCATGAATGAGACCTTGTGCTGTAAGTGTTGGAAGAAAGAAGTAAGTATGTAGAGGCCTGAAGACTGATCATTAAACTCGGATTCAGAGGGGAACTCAGCTGGACCTCAGCCGGACCTTGCAGGAGATTACCTGGGGAAAGCTGTAGTTGGACGTTATGTAGTGGGTGTTTTTTGCCATGATTCATCTGTTAGGGATCATAGAGTATGACCCTTGAGAGTTTATCAATGGAGCCAATTATAATTTGCTTTGGAAGACCTTTGGTTGAAAGCTGCTGGTTGGAATTTCTAGTCATGTAATTAAAAATGACGATGATTCTGGCCCCGATGAATAACTCAGGAGTAAAACGGTTGCTAGGGATGAGATGATTGCAAAATTGGTTTCAGATTATTGTCCTTCAGACATAGATAAGAGGGAGAGAGCCTGAAGAATCAAACAGAAGGCCAATTATTTGGAGACTTCAAGAAAGTAGTGATTATGAATGGAGGATCCCTGGAGAAAAAAGAAGAAAAATTTGCCCTGAAGAAAAAAGAGAGAATAAATATAAAGAAATGTAAATACTGGAAAAGAGCATCCAAGGACAAGGGATGTGAGTCAGGAAAGATGAGTCTGTGTATTTCCCCAGCAACCTTGTCTCCAAAGTGAGTGGTTCTGGGGAAAATGGTGACACTGTTCAAGGGGTGTTGGGTTTCCTAACTTTTTATTTTGTGGCTTTCTCTATAGCTCTCTCACTCTTCAGAAGGCAAGGTCTCCTGGATTCTGGCTGTCTTTGTATTTTTCCTTCCCTTTTCTACTCCTCCTCCCATCCCCAATCCACCTCACACACATTTTAAAAATTGCTCTGGGAACAGGACTTTTCAAGTGATTTTACACATACTTGACCTCTTATAACATGTTGGATTGTATTTGTCAGACTGTCAGTTTGGGAAGCTTTTCAGAATAAAAGTGTTATTGCTTCCATGTATCTTTGCTCTTTTGAGAGCAAAGAAGGGAAATTCTCATTCTCTAATTACAAAAAGTTTCAATTCTGAGGAGTTTAGGTCCCTGAAAGCATGAGGAGAACACAGATTTCTGCCAGTGCCTGACAGTGGCCTGTTGGTAGTTCTCTCCAGTGCACAGCTGAATGCCTGGGCACACTGGTTTACACCTGACTCTGTAGAAAAGCATGCAGTATTTGGTGTCTGTTATGAGCTGCTTGTTCGTATTTCTCAAAAAATTTGTATAGTAAAACCTAGCCTCCATGGAATGGTATTAGGAAGTAAGGACTTCGAGAGGTAATTACATTATAAGCCAGAAGCGTCAAGATGGGATTGGCGCCCTTATTAAAAAAAAAACAAAAACAAACAAAAAAAAAACAGTAAAGCATGTTTTCTCTCTCTCTTTCACCCTCCCTCCTTCCCTCCCTCTCTCTCTACCCTCCATTCCCCCACCCCTGTGTGAGCATAGAGCAAGAAGACAGCCATCTGCAAACCAGTAAGAGAGTTCTTACCAAACGCAAGATTTCCCCACGTCTTGATTGTAGACTTCTAGCCTCCAGAACTGTGAGAAATAAATGTTTAACACACCCAGTTTGTGATAATTTGTTATAGCAGCCCAAGAAGATTAAGACAGTATGCTTAAGAGAAATGCAGAGGTAAGTGTGGCTTATGTTATTGGTTTCCTTAAATAGTTGGAGTAGAGAAAGCACTTTCACGTGACAAGGAAGGTATACTTAAAGATATTGGATTACCATCCACATTTAGGGAAATATATAGGAATTCTTTATAGGACTATGACTAACAATTTGCTTGTGGGGTTGCATTCAAAGTTTAAAAAGTAAATAAATAAGAGAAAAAGGTACAACTACTCCCCTAAATACTAAAATTAGCAATATTAAATTACCTATTTTAAAATTAGCCATAGAAAATGAGCACTATTTACATCTTTATTTAAATTAAAACTTGCTTGTTTAATTTATATTTACATATATTTATTGGAAAGGCAAGAGATAGCTTTAAGAGGGGATCCAGCTACCTGGGTCAGTGTCCACAAAGGCTGATGCCTTAGGCCAGCATAGAGAAGAGTCCTCTGAAACAACTGGGGCCAAAATTTTTAACCTCCTGGCTTTTGCTTTATTTGGTCACAATTTTACTCACTGCCTGAGACCACAGGTTTGGGGTCAAGAGATGGGGCAGTGAAGATGAGGTATGTGGCTCCAGGAAGCCTGGGTAGATGAGAGTCTGAGTTCTTCAGGCTGAGGGCTGAGAACACCTGGGTAGAGGACCAATAGACTGCAGCCTGCCCTTAATGACGGGCTCACTAATGCCCCCAGAGACAAGATCGTTAAGCTGAGCTGGGCTAACCAAGGATTTAGTGTTGTGGCTGACAACTGCTGAGTCCTCCAACTATAGCCTCTCCAATAATGATCACAGCTACTACATAAGTACTGTTGACCATATTTGTGACAAATATTTTTTTAAAGTATGATGAATTAGAATTACTCTCTCCTCCCCTTCTGCAACTATATTTTATCCTTTCTATCCTCCCAAGATTTTAGAAGATTCTAAAGTGGCTGCCTTGGGGAAAAAAAAAATGGTGGAATGGAGGCAGATTGAGATAAAGCCTCCTTGTGGACAGACCTCGGGTCCTTTCAATCCCTAGGTGGTAAAAGCCATTCCATAGGGCCAGCAGACAACCACGCTCTAGCACAGGTGAAACTTTGATTAGCAAAAATAACCAACATTTACTAGGTTCTGCTCCATGCCAGATTCTGTTACAATTGTCCTATGAATAGTAATTCATTTAATACTCCAAATCCTTTGGGACAGGTATTTTTATTGTTACTATATGAGGAAGCTGAAGTGGAAGGAGTAACTCATCCAAGGTTATCCTCTTATAAAGAATGAGCTGTGATTTCAATGCAGAGAGACTGCCCTGAGATCTGTACTAATACCACACCTGACACCACCTCTCATGTATGTGCATTAGGATAAACCTGCTCCGAGCTTGCTTGTGACCTGAGCAAGTCACATACTCCTCTTGTGCCTTTGCATCCTCATCCCTAAAAGAAGTACTCGTGACTTGAGCCAGGCACTGTGGAAAGAGCACTGGCTACTGTTTGGAAGAATTGCCATTAAATGGCTGGATGGCCTAGAAAATTTACTTTGTCTCTCTGAGCCTCAGTGAATCTACACAGACCCTGCACTAGGTGCCATTGGTGTCTCTATTTTCTCTACAAAAGTAGTAAGGCTCAGTGATGGGAGGGAGGGCAAGCAAGATGAACCCATAGTTGTCTGAATAATCTCAAATTTTGCTCTAAAACACTAAACATTTGTCCTTTTCTAATATTCTTCTATGACTCTGTCTGTTAAATCTACTTTGCAGAGTCAGTAGGAGGATCAAACAAGACAACACCATTGATAGAGCTTTGTAAACTAAAAAAGACCCATGCAAAGAGGAAGTATCATGGTGGTAGAGAAAATGCATCAAAATTCTCCAGTGTGTGATGAATTTGCCATGTCCTGCAGATTGCAAGTACTCAGCTCTAGGTAGGAGCAGTAAGGAAGCAGATAGTCTGTTGCAGTTCCACTCCAAGGGGATGCTTCAAAGGAAAATAATACAAAATTATGAATACCAACTTGCTAGGGCTCTTCCTCAGGCCTTACTTGGAAAGTGCTTACTCTGGGTCTGCAATTTAGAAACGTGTGTGACCCTGAGCAATTACTTAACCTCTCTCAGACTTAAGTCTCTAGTTGGAAAATAAAGATAATTTTACCTATCCTCAGGAAAGAATTTCCTCAAGGCTAAATGTTTGACCTCACTTGAAATCATGGTGAGATGGTGTATCATTTAAAATGGAAATGATAAGAAATCAAGTGGAAAAATAAATGAATAAAATAATGAATGCTGGTTTAAGGGGCATAAGCATATGGAAACAAATACATACTGAAACTATGGATGACTGAGAACAGACACCCTGAAGGGAATATGAACAGTGTGTAACAGAAATCTAAAGAAATGCTACTGATCAATGGAAAGTACAGCAATCAACTCAAGAATGTCCAGACTGCTCAAAGATAAAGCTTCCTATCGGGATTTGAAATGACTCATGCCAAGAGCCACAGATGGAAGAGGGGCAAGGTGCCCAATCCTAGAGGAGGAGTCACTGAAAACATCATGCAGAGAAAATAAGAGACCCAAATGCTGAGGAATTTTATGTGTGATTTTAAGAGAATAAATCAGATTTTTGAAACCAAAATCACCTCTAGTCTCATGCTTATTCCAGCCAAGCTTCCATTGCTCAAAACTTTCGTGTGAAGAAATCTTTAGCTTTGTGCACCCAGTTCTTTCCCCAGAGAAGGTTTTATCCAGCATGGATCCCTATCCATCCTTCCAGTGCCAGCAGCATATGGTCAGTGCTGAGCTGCGCATGTAGCCTAAAGGACTTGAGACCTCGTGTTCTGGGGAATGACAGGCAGAGCACCATCTCCAGCTGAAAAAGAAGGATCCTGAGGAAAACATGGCTGAATGAGAGATGTCCTCAGATCTCTCCCCTTGAAACAATAAGCTGAACATCTAAAGCTGAACAAAAACACCCAAACTGCACACCAGCACATTTGAGCATGGGATCTGCACATAAGAGCTACCACAGATGAGAACCCCGGGTGTCAGGCGGTGGACTGAAACAAATAAAGAAACTGCCTCTGACAGCTGCCAGAGCTCCTTGCAGGAGGAGGGGGGAGGGTTGAAGGTGCAGCAACTTTCCTAAACAGCCCTGCCTGGAAGTGCTAGGACTTTTCTATTGTAGCCAGTAGCAGGGCTCAGTCATCAGGACAGAAAGCAGAGGAGTGGGACGAGACCGCAGAGAAACAACAATTGATTTTACCAGCCCCAGTTGCAAAACCAAGGCTGAGCCACAGTTTCCAACCTTCAACCCTCAACCCAGAGGGTCCCTTCCCCCATACCCTCTAAGACCAATCACCGCGGAGCCCCAGAGGAATCTGAGCAAACACTACCAAAACTGTTGCTAACACTCACAGAGACAGAAACTGAGAGTAGTGAGTGTGATTAAAAACTACAAGAAAATAGAAGACATTTAAGCTTTATATAAAGCAGGGATCCAAGAAGCTCAGATGCCACCTACTTGAAACCAAAAGAAAAGTGCCTTCTTTGCAGCAGGCTAAAGAGAGACTTTTATATAATAAATCTTCTTACTGAAAAAATAACAGGATACATTTCTATTAATGCCCAAGTGGAGAAATAGTCCATTAAACACCATGAATAACCAAGGTGACAAGGCACCTCAGAAAGAAAGAGAAAAATCTCCAGAAAAATCAACTTACAGACATAGAAATATGCTACGGACTTAAGTGACAAAGAATTCAGAATGTTACTTCTGAAAAAACTCAGTGAGTTCCAAAACAAGTCATATCAACAAATTCAGAAATTGCATAAACAGCTAGATGAGCAGAACAAAGAGATTGAAACCCTCAAAAAGAACCAAATAGAACTTCTGGAGATAAAAAATCACACTGCAAGAGTTGAAAAATTAAATAGCAAGCTTGGGAAATAGAGTCAACCAAATGGAGGAAAGGATCAGTGATATCAAAGACAGAAATCTAAAAATATATATCAGAAGGAAAAAGAGAGAAACTGAAGAATGAAAAATAATGAAAGAGAAATACAAGAACTAGCTGATACCACAGGAGAGGAAACAGAATAATGGGCATTACTGAAGGCGAGGAAAAGGAGCAGGATCTAGAAAGCATTTTCAGACAAATAGTGGACAAGAATATACTAAATCTAAGGAATGAGCTGGAGCTTGGAATTCAAGAAGTCAACAGAACACCCAATTATTTCAACCCAAAAAGGCCTTCACCAAGACACATTGTATTAAAATGATCAAAAATCAATGACAAAAAATTCTCAGAGCAGCCAGGGAGAAGAAAACGGTAACATATAAAGAAAAACCCATTAGATTATCATTGGACTTCTCAGCACAGACTTTCTCAGCCAGAAAGGAATGGAATCAAATATTTAAACTATTAAGTGAAAGGAACTACTAGCCTAGAATAATGTTTCCTGCTAAGCTCTCCTTTAGATATGAAGGAGAAATTAGGACCTTTGCAGATATACAAAAATTGAGGGAATTCTCCACTATGAGGCCTGCATTACAGGAAATTATGAAAGGGGTCAGCTCACCTAAAACAAAATAACAACAAAAACAAAAATACATAGTTAATACTAAAGTGACTATCAGGCAAATAGAAAAAGAGGAGTGCAACATTTACTAAACAGGGCATTATTGGCTTAAATAATAAGAGAATAGCAATAGCAAGATAGTAATGAAAATTCAGCATACATATAAACAAATTGAGATAACAATGACTGAAAAGGGGAGGATTAAAAGATCCAAATTTGCAAAGGGGAAAGGAGATAAGGCATACACAGAAGAAAATGGACAACTATATCTATATCTATATCTATATCTATATCTATATCTATATATAGATATAGATATAGATATAGATATATAGAGATATATATAGATATAGATATATACACACATATATACACATAACTATCTTTTTCATATTTGTAATGGTAACCACACACCATAGAGTCAGAACTGATGTATATAACATAAAACAAGAAGAATCAGAGGCAGACCCCACAAAATCCAACCACAATAAAGAAAACAGAAGCACAAGGACAAGGAAGCAATAGAAACACCAAGCTACTAGAAAGCAAAAGATAAAATGGCTATAAGAAGACCTCGTGTTTCAATAATCACCCTAAATGTAAATGGACTGAACTTACCAATAAGAAGGCACAGAGTTGCAGAATGGATCAAACAAAATTCAACTCTATGCTGCCTCCAGGAGACACATCTCAGCTCCAAAGACAAATATAGACTCAAAGTGAAAGAGTGGAAAATGATATTTCAAACAAATGACATTCAGAGAAAAGTGGGAGTAGCAGTACTAATATTGGATGAAATAGACTTCAAAATAAAAAAGGTGAAGAAAGATACTGAAAGACACTTCATAATGATAAAGGGAATCATGCACCAAGAGACATAACACTTATTAATATCTATGCTCCCAATCAGGAAGCCCCGAAATATGTAAAGCAATTACTAACAGAACTAAAGGGAGAAACAGACCAAAACACTATCATAGTAGGGGACCTAAATACCCCACTGTCGGATATGAACACATCATTCAAACAGAAAATCAATAAGGAAATAACATCCTTAAATGACACATTAGACCACCTGGATATTATTGACATATACAGAGCCTTCCATCCCAAAACAGCTGCTTAAACATTCTTCTCTAGTGCACATGGAACATATCAAGAATTGACCACCTACTGGGACATAGAGATAGCCTCAACAAATATAAGAGAGTTGAAATCATATCAACCATATTCTCTGATCATAATGCTTTGAAACTAGAGATCAACTGAAAAAGAAAGCAAGAAGAACCATAAATACATGGAGATTAAACAATATGCTACTAAAAATAACTGGGTCAGAGAAGGAATAAAAAGAGAGATCAAGAGATACATGAAACGAATGATAATGATAGTACAACATATCAAACTTTTGGAACACAGCAAAAGTGGTCATGAGAGGAAAGTTCATATCATTACAGGCCTATCTCCAAAAACAAGAATGAGCCCAAATAAACAATCTTAAAAAAACTAGAAAAGGAAGAACAAATGAGGCCTAAAGTCAGTAGAAAGAAAGGACACAAATAAACAAAATCAGGGACGAAAGAGGGGAAATTACGACAGACACCGCAGAAATGCAAAGGATTATAAAAGAATACTAAGAAAAAGGATATGAGACCAAATTTAATAACCTAAAAGAAATGGATCAGTACTTAGAAAAATACAACCTTCCTAGACTGAATCAAGAAGATCTAGAAAATCTAAATAGATTGATCAGCAGTATGGAAATTAAAGCAATCATCAAAAATCTACCAAGAAGTAAAAGTCCAGGACCAGATGGCTTCACCAGTGACTTCTACCAAACATTCAAAGATTTAATACCTATTCTTCTCAAACTCTTCCAAATAACCAAAGAAGAGGCAATACTTCCCAATTCATTTTATGAAGCCAATATTACTCTGACATCAAAACCTGCTAAAGATAACACATAAAAAAAGAAAACTACAGATTAATATCTCTCGTGAACAATACAGCAACATATTCAAAAGATTATACACCAAAATCAAGTGGGCTTCATCCCAGGGACACAGGGATGGTTCCACATATGCAAATCAATTAATGTGATACACCACATAAACAAATTAAAAAATAAGAATCATTTGATCGTATCAATAGATGCAGAAAAAGCCTTCAACAAGATACTGCATGCATTTATGATCAAAATACTTAACAAAATTGGTATAGAATTAAAGTACCTTAACATAATAAAGGCTGTATATGACAAACCCTCAGCCAACATTATACTTAAATGGTGAAAAACTAAAAACTTCCTTCTAAGATCAGGAACAAGGCAAGGCTGTCCACTATCGCCACTGTTATTCAATATAACATTGGAGATCCTAGTAAGTGCAATCAGGCAAGAGAAAGATATAAAAGGCATCCAAATAGGAAACGAAGAATCAAACTGTCACTATTTGCAGATGACATGATTCTCTATATAGAAAACCCTAAAGACTCCACAAGAACATGACTAGAAAAACAAGCAAATACAGTAAAGTTCCTGGATATAAAATCAATGTTCAAAAATCCATAGTGTTCCTATACTATACTAATAAAGTGTCAGAAAAAGAAGTAGAAAAAATAATTCCTTTTGTAATGGCAACAAAAAGAATAAAATACCTAAGAATAAATTTAATGAAACATGTGAAAGACCTATATAATGAAAACTACAAGACCTTATTAAAAGAAATCAAAGAAGATACAAAGAAATGGAAAGAAAATCCTGTGTTCTTGGATTGGAAGAACCAGCATAGTTAAAATGACCTTATTACCTAAAGAATTTAAAAGATTTAATGCAATCCCCATCAAAATCTCATTGGCATTTTTTAAAGAAATAGAACAAAAAAAAATCATCAGATTTGTATGGAAGCACAAAAGACCCCAAATTGCCAAAGCCATCCTGAGAAAAAAGAATGACGCTGGAGGTATCACTCTGCCCGACTTCAAATTATACTACAAAGTAACAGTAATCCAAACGGCATGGTATTGACAGCAAAACAGTCATGTTGACCAATGAAACAAAATTGAGAGTCCAGAAGTAAACCCATATTTATACAGGCAAATAATTTTCAACAAAAAAGCCAAAAAAATACAGTGGAGAAAGGAAAGCCTCTTCAATAAACGGTGCTGAGAAAATTGGAAGGCCACCTGCAAAAGAATGAAATTAAACTGTTGTCTATTGCCACACACCAAAATTAACTCAAAATGGATTAAGGACCTGAATATAAGACCTGAAACAATAAAATGCATAGAAGAAAACATAGGAATGAAACTCAAGGACCTCGGACTTAAAGAGGATTTTATGAATTTGACTTCAAAGGCAAGGGAAGTAAAAACTAAAATAAATAAGTGAGACCACATCAAACTAAAAAGCTTCTACTCAGCAAAAGAAACCCTCAACCAGGTAAAGAGACAACCATCTGAATGGGAAAATATGTTTGCAAGCAATGCCTCCAATAAGGGCCTAATATCCAAAATATAAGAAGAACTCATACAACTCAATAACAACAAAAAAACAAATGATCCAATTAAAAAGTGGGCAGAGGACCTGAACAGACACTTCTCCCAATGTCACCCCAATAAACTTAATTTTAAAATAAATAAATACATAAATAAATAAATAAATAAATAAATATTTATTTCTATTAAAAAAAAAGAAAAAGAATCTTTAGACCCTAAAGTGGTTCTGTTGAATGCCTAAAGTGATGGCAAATCTTTTGTGAAGGTGTCTAGATTTGCGGCATAAAGGAAAATTTCTCAAGGTGAGTCTAGTGATCAAGGTGGGTGAACAATCTAGGTAATAACATTTTGGGGAAAAAATACAAGAAATAAGTATCAAGTAATAAGACAGATTTTTTGTATGTGTTTAATATCCTAGCGCTAATGATATTTCCCAAAAAGAAACACAAGTAAACTGTTAGAATACATCCACTAGCTCCTCAAATAGCTATCCTCAATTGAATGATGAATTTCTGGTGTATTTCTTTAAAAAGTGAAAAAACCATATGACATTTAATGAGTCACAAAGCTATTCTAATACTTGATAACCTCATATATTCTGTGGGGTTAATGATGCTACATACTTACAAGGTTGTCATGAAGATTAAATGGCAAAGTGTTTGTAAAACACTTAGTAGGGTGCCAGGAATATAGTAAGTGCTTAATAAATGTTAGCTAATATGTTGTTGGTGTTCAGCACTTTCCATTTTCAAGTCACCCTGCTGGGAGTATCTAACAATTATCATACTTAATCATAAAAGTTAGGGACTATAATCTTCATTTTTCAAATTGAGAAACCCAGGTCTCATTAGAAAGTATCAGGAGTGAGTCAGCGGTGAGCAGCAGGATTCCAACCTGGATTATTGTGGTTCTGTGTCCGCACTTTTTTGAATTGCCACAAAGTCTCCTGTGTGCTTTCAATTTACACACTGTATTGATTCAGGCAACTCTGCAGGTGTGGTTAGGCTAGCTGTTGCTCTCTCACTTAGCAGATGAGGAAATTGGAGAACCTAAATGGAGAACCTAAACTTAAACTCACATTTACTGCCTTCCAGTCAAGAGTTCTTTCTAAACTGTGTACGCACTCTCTCTAACACCACATCAACAAACACAGTTAATTTGTAGATTTCCACTCTGAAAAATCATAATTTGTACTCCTCACTTATTTCCTAAAATGTGGCCCCAAAACATCATGCAATAATAGAAGATGCAGGGGAATATTATTTCCTGGGAAATCTTTGCAATGGGCAGGGGAGGATTTGGCCAGATCATTTATCATCAGAATTTGTTGTAAAACATCTGTGGAAAATGACTGAACATCTCTTCAGAAAAAATCTGCCAGTATCATCTGCTCTTGCCACAACTTCCCATTCCAAATTTTTTTATTTTTCTATGTGAATCTGGATTCTGATCAGCTCAGCAGGAATTGATTATTTTGGAATGAAATGCATAAGATTCTCACCACATGGAGCAATCTTTGATGGAGTCACCTGGTCGGTTATGATGCTTCTCATCAGGTTATACCAGGTATCACAAACCAGTCATTTACAATTTGTGGATTATGCCATTATCATGGGCTATGAGCCATGGCACATTAGTCTTCCATTATTATGGTGGTACAAATTTTAACATTATTGCTCATTGTTAAATTCTCGTAGAATGGTCCTAGTATGTGGATGCTTCTGGTGTTTGGACTGTTGGGTAAATGGTCTTTTACTCTGTTTTCTTTTGGAGACTGGGGGATCATTTGACAAAAATGACCCTCATAACTACCCTTAGATCCCTGGTGATTGACATGCCTGTTGAATTTACAATGACCCAGCCCTCTAAGCATTCTTGTGCTTCTTAGAGGGACAGGTAGTGAGCCCTCTATGCAGTTGCTGTGGATTGTGCCACATGGGAGTTTTTCGTTCAATGCTGGACTCTGTATATACTGTGTGCTCATGAGACACCATTGTACTTCTGACTGCATGTATCTCTCTGTTTACCAGGAAGGTGTTATGGCTTCAGATTTGTTATCAGTCATTTCTATAGTTAAAAATTAAGACAAATGTGGACTCTTTATTTAAAATTAGTTAATGTTTAAAATAACTAAGCTTAGATATTTGAGATGAAGAAAGAGGTCTGTTTGGTTATTCAGTGCTTGGGGCGAATACATTCATTAGTAAGCACACTTTACTTTAGTTTCAGTAAAAACACATTTGTTTGTACAAATATGGAACAGAGTAGGAAAATGTTTACAGCATCTGCATTTGCCAGCTCAGAAAGGGCTCACCCCGCCAACAAACAGATGAATCAACCTCTTCTTCCCTCCCCCAGAGATCAGCAAGGAAAGCAGCCTCAGCTCTTCATGACTAACTTCTAAACAATGAATTTGATTCTTAGTAGGAAGCCTGAGGATCATCTGGTTCACCCGTCTGTCTCAAATCGGGTTGGGGGCATCTCCTCCAGCATCCCTGACAGGCGCTTCTCTAGCTCTTCCTAAATGACTTTAAAGATGAATTTCTTTCTCCTTAAGGAGTGATTATTGCTTTTCTAAACAACTCTGTTAGAATATTCTTTTTATATTGATGCAAAATCTGGATCCTTGTAACCTCTTCTTATCTGTTCTAATTCTATCTTCTGGAGCCAAACAAAATAAAGCTTTTTCTCCTCTAAACATTAGCACTTCAAACATTTGAAGGAAATGCTGTCATCTACTCTTTGTCTTTTTTTGCCTCCAGTAAACATGTAGTTCTTTAAACATTCCTTTTAAGACTTGGTTTCTAGTTCTTTCACCATCCCCATGCCAGCCCTACCCTTATGTTTGGGCTGGTCTAGAGCCAAAGACACCCCCTCACCCCTTCACCTTGCAATCTCGTTCATCCTCCCACCCTGTTTTTGGTTTTCCTCTGATAGATTGCAAGTATCCAGCCATCAATTAAAGTAAATTTTTTTTGAACATAGTATTATTATTATAAGGTTATAAATATATATCTGATTTTCTGGTTGTAATCAATTAGTAGTTGAGGTAAAGATGTGTATTCTAAAATTTTATACAATTTAGTCACTATTTCTTCTTCTCCTGCACAAGTAGCATAGATGGCCCTGGCTGGCCTTTCCCTGGGCAGAGGTTCTCTGCAAGGGGAGGAAGCAGGCCAGAGCAGTGGAAGACATAGAAGTTCACAGAAGGCTTCCAGGTGACTTTGATACTTACATGTACCTTACTAGAAGTGAGGACCCCTGCCCCAAGAATGTTTCACCCTTTGAAGAAAGACACCTGATTTGTCCCTCTTGAGTTCCACAGAGGAATTTCTACTCACTGGCCCAAGCGAGCCCATTTATATCTGCTTCTCTCTTCTCTTAGAATCTTCAAGGAGAAGAAAAGTTGTCTGTGGGTTTTGAAGCTGAATCTAGACTCTGATGTTCACACATAAACTACTTGTTATGAATGCTGGATCCTCTGGGGACTCCAAGCCCCCGACTACTTATATTCCTCCTCGGCATGACTCGTGTGTGTTCCCTCCCAGGACCCCCTGCCAGTCTCTCCCTGGATGTTTTAGGGGGGCCCAAATGATGTCCAGACCCAAGAGCAGGAGGTATCACAGTTGGAGATCATTCTAAAGTTTAATGTTTTGGAACATTTTTCTTTCAAATCTGTTATTTTAAGCACACATTGATTTAATGACTCTTTGTGAGTTCAGTTTATGGTTGAGGTCCGAGCACTGAAGAATGCATGTTTAATTTTTTTCATCTTATAACCAGTATTTCATCTTAGACTAAATAGATGCACATTTTAGAATTCCCACAGAATCACTGAAACACTGATGTTTATATACATGCTTGCATGTTTGAGTGAATTTAAGAAAAGGAAACAATCAGAGCTCGTTCCAAAGGCTTTGTGGAACCTTGCTAAGTCCTTAATTCTCCAGCATCAATTCCTTCCTCATCTATGTCCTTACAGGACTTTAAGTATATGCACAGCACTGGAATTTATTTATGGACACTGAGTCTCCCTTACTGACTCTGGTCTTTGTAACAAAGACGTGTCTTAGGCATCTGGATCTATCACCTGGCTCAGTGAATGTCTGCTCTCTGGACTGAGGCTGAACTCTTGCTAAGTTCGGACATATGGGTGGAATTTTCATCCTCTCTGAAGAAGCAGCGAAGGGAACTAGATAGATAAACAGAGAGGGAGAGAGAGAAAGAGAGAGATAGAGAGAGAGAGAGAGAGAGATCTTTACAATGTGACCTTATTGCAGGATACTCAGACAGAGAGATGGGACACCGAGGCAATAAGCAGGAATAACGTTTATTGGTGCTGAAACCGGCTCAGAGGATTCACATCAAAGGCTGAACCTCCCCCTGCCCCTCCACCCTTGCAGCGGAGCTTTCCCTTTCATACACATCTTATACTTCCTCACTTTCTTTCTATATAAGGAAAGTGTATTTTGATTGGTTGGCGGGCCTTAAGGGGAGTGACCCACCAGGGCCAGAGATCTGTGCCACATCAGCTGTGACACTGCAAAGTCCCTTACCTATTATGGGAAAGGAAGTGAACAACCTTCAACCGTTATAGGAAACGGTTAGCTCAACCTCTGCTACCACAACCTGTGATGATCAAAAGCCTCCATCTGCCCTAGGAAGCAAGGATAAGGAATGGATCAATTCTTTAGTTTCCCTTACAGTCCTGGTAGAGGCATGGCTACAGTTTCATTTGGATAAATGTCTCTGAATACTAGAAAAGTGGATAACTGTTGGCCACATTGGAAAGAATTATCTAAAAAGTCTCTTTTGTTGGCAGTGCTCAGTGGACTGTGTTTTTAGAGATCAAATCCATACCTTCTGGATCAATAGGACAGAACATGCCAAACATGCTAGTTGCCCCATAAAAGTGCATCGAATTTTAATGAACAAAAAAAGTGAGACTAACTGCTTAGGGTGAGATAGAAGACACACAATAGTTCCAGGGGACCTCTCCGACACACAAGTAAAAAAAATATTTAAGAATATATACATAATTTCCTAGTCTTATGCAAGAATTCCTGGAACAAATTATTTCTGTTTCCACGACTGGACATGAATATGCAAAAAGTGGCAATATTACCTAAAGAGATGCAGAGCATATACAGAAAATGAGACATTACAGATAAACAAATAAATCTTAGCTTAAACACTGGTTCCCAAATCAGAATACAGCCACACGAAGAGATCATTTTAAAAAGAATGAGTGACTGGAATGTCTGGACAGTTTTCTATAAATTCTACGACAATTGGAAGACCAATGTATTTTTTGGCAGAATTCTAATGTGGGAATAGGTAGGGAAAGAGGGTCACTCCCAGGCCCACCAGCTGGCAAGGGAGCTCAAGCCATTTCAGGGTTTCCAAGAGACTTTAATAGTCATGCGGTCAGAGTTCCCTGAGTAAATAGCTTCCATTTCCACTCCTGCTGCCAGCTGGCCAAGTGGGAGACCACCTAAGTTGTGTGCCCCCAAAGGAAATGGGAAGGCAGGTTCTCCTCTCCCATAATTCTCCGACCAACTACTGCCTCTAGCTGCCTGAAATTCCACCATTAGAGGGCTGTGCCTTTAATTCAAAATTTATTAATAGGATACTATTTTAAACTTTTGTTACTCCTTTGAAATCTATTTTGCTTATGAATGCACTTTAGAACTTATTTTGAAAATAGGTATTGATTGGAAGAATGGGAAGAGAGCATGTGTGTGAATGTGTTGAAGATAGACTTCAGTGAAGTAATGACACATCATGGAAGACAATATATTTGAGGTAGGTTCACAGTACTATTATTATCTCAACATTGCCAAGAAGGAAACTACGGTTTAGAGAGGATAAACAACTTGTACAAATTTACTCCGTAAGGGGAGCCACAATTTAAATATTGGTTTGCCTGGCTCCCAAAACAGCACTCTAATCATCCACCTGTGCTCTTCACTCTTCTGGGAAAAGACAGTTCCCCCTGGCCTTGGTTATCCTAGGAAGCCCTTGCCTGCCACCAGCTCTCTCTGAATCACATTCTGCCTTAGGCTCTCCCAACAAAACAAAATAGAAAAATAAATAGTCATAACAAGATAAAAGGGACCAGCATAGACTGTTTAAAATCATGTGGAAAGCAAACTATTAGAAGACAGTTTTCCTTGCAGGCCTTTGTGCTGTGTTTATGAAGTTCTGATGCTTGGTGGAGTCTAATGTCGTTCCATGATAATATGATTAGTGTAAGAGAAGCTGGCCCAGTGCAATTGTTCCACTCACATGCTGTCATGCCCCACAGCAGAATTTCACTCACAAGACAAGCCAGGTGCTCTTTCAAACCCTGGAATACGTGTCCACAGCCTTCTCAGAGCAAAAGCTAGTCCAAAGTTTCACTTAGAGAAAGTCCATGTCTCCTCCTCCAAGCCTTCCCCACCCTGCCCACCCCTGTTCTGCCAGCGCCAGAAGTGGCAGACTCAGGTGTGCTGATCTTTCCCCTGGCCCTTTACTTCCCCTTAACAAAGCATAAACCACATATCTGATTGTTCATTTTCTAGGTTTATTCCTCCTGCGTGTGATGTAGTTAAAGTGGACATCTGCATCTGTTCTAAAGTGGAATTTGAAAACTCTAATTTCTATTTCCTTATGCATTAATTTGTCAGCCTTGTGAATCTGGACAAGACATACCAATTTCTGAGACTTGGTTTCCTTCCCCATAGAATAAGTGGTTGTAATCATATTTATAAAAGCATTTTAAAAACTCTAGAAGCCCATGTATAGTTAAGCAAAAATTATATCAAGCCCATGAAGGGCCCATAGCTCAAATTGCAACAGTACTTACCAGTCAGGGAGGCTATTACCAGACTGTGACTGGAGTAAACTCATGAAACCCACTGGACTGGCCCTCCTATCCAGGGTATTGCAGTGCATCAGCCCAGCAGCATCCCTGCTACTGTGTCCCATTACCATTGCTGCAGACGCTCTGCTGCTTCCATCCCATGCCTTCTCCAAATGCTTTCAATGCCAATGCATGCAATTTTTTCAAAACTGCAGGAAATGTTGCAGGATTCTCAAACAGAGAGATGGGACACCGAGGCTAAAAGCAGGAAGTGGCATTTATTGATGCCGGCATTGGCTCAGCAGATTCTTATCCAAAGGCTAAGCCTCAACTGTAACATGGCGAGCAGTTTTATACAATCTTGTACTTGCACATTCTTACAGAGCTATAGATATTTTATATAAGGAAGGAGAACATTGATTGGCTGCCAAATTATAAGGAAACTGACCTAATCATTTAAGCGGATTTTTGGACTGCCGTGTCAGCTGGAGGTCCTGGGATGGGGGGTGCAGCCAGGAACTAACTTCTTCGAGCAGGAAATGGTCAGGCAAGGTCAGGCTGCCACATTTCCCCCTTTGATGCTTGGACCCAGGACTGGGTCAGAGAGCGTCATCTTTTTCTAATTTTTGGTTTAAAGGCTGGTACCTTCATAGCATGAGGACTTCTGCTGCAGTTTTTCTTTCTACTATAGCCTCTATGAGGCAAGTGGTTGCCCAGATAACAAGAGGCAGTAGACATGGGAGGAGGAGGCAGGTCCTGAGGAGGAGGAGTACTACCCCAACGAAGGTCTTCAAGCCACTGAAAGTGGAGAACTAGCCTCCAAAGAGATTACTGGGGTCCCATCTTGATGAGTCATCATCCTCAGGCTTCTGCCGCACGTAGATTGGTCAGCTTCCAGTGTGACCAAAGTGGGACCAATGTCTTACCCTTGGTCTGTCGGTGCAGCCGGTGTTTTCTTACAGAGGGTTGCCTTGAGGGGCTGGGAGGAGTCTGGAACACACTCCCACTCTGCAGCTGTGGGTTTAAGTCTGCTATGATGTATCCAGGGTGTTATTTCAGTAAACTTAACCACAGTAGAGGTAGACAAAATGACAGTAAAGGGGCCTCTCCACAGGAGTTTTAGGGGCTGAATGTTCCACTTTTTTACCCTTACAGAGCCTCCTGGCTTAAAGGGATGAACTTCAGTAGTTAAACTGACAGGGAGCCTTTCCCTAACCCACTGGTTGAGAGTCTGGAAGGTGGTCCCTGAAGCTGTTGTCTCAGAGTCAATTCACCTATTTCTTTGAGGTCTCCTCATAGTCCTTTGATGAGTGGTGGTGGCCGCCCATACAGGATCTTGTAAGAGAACCCAGTCTTCTTAGTTGGGGCTGACTTGATTCTTAATAGTGCCATGGGGAGGACTTCGTCCCAATGTAGATGTGTCTCCTGACATAGTTTTCCCAACTGAGTCTTAAGGGTCCTGTTCATGCATTCCATTTGCCCCAAACTCTGTGGTTGATATGTGGTATGCAATTTCTATTTAATATTTAAATTCTTGGCTAGTAGCTGCGCTATTTCTGCTACAAAGGCTAGCCCATTTTCTGAGCCAATGGTAATTGTAGGCCAAATCGTGGAACAATTTCTTGGAGAAATCTGGCTACTTCTCGGGCCTTCTCAGTTCAGGTGGAGTAAGTCTCTACCCAACTGAAATAGGTGCATACAAAGAGACTTGAGACCCTATGATCAAGGCATTTTAGTGAATTCTACTTTAAGTTCTTCAAAGGGGATGCCACCGACACGTTGGACCCCTGGTGGGGCACACAGCCCTTGCCTGGGGTTGTTGCGAGCACAGACTTTGCACCATTCACATAATGCTCAGGAGATGCTAGGGGGATGTAGAAGTACCAGCCCAGAGTGGTTTCTAGGGCAGTATGACCAAGGTGAGTCCTTTGGTGAAACTACTTGACAAAGGCTGGGGCTAGGGTTCCAGGGATTGCAATTTGCCCATCCTTTAACTTCCACCATCTATCGGGGAGGAGTCTCCCCTCTTCAGTCTTAAACCAGGCTTCTTCTTGAGGTGAGTACTTGGGGTCCCATTCGGCTAAGGGACTAGGAAACAGGAAAGCAGTTATAGCTATAGGGCTGGCCATCTCCTCAGCCACTGCCAGTTTGGCAACATGGTCTGCCCTGTCATTGTTCCGAGCTATTATGATGTCCCCTTTTTTATGTCCTTTTCAGTGCATGACTGCTACTTTCTTGGGTACTCACACAGTATCTAAGAGTTCTAGAATGTCCTTTCCATGCTTTGTCTTTTCCCCCTGAATAGATTAGACCCTTCTGTTTGTACAGGGCTCCATGTACATGGAAGGTGGTGAAGGCATACTTAGAGTCAGCGTATATGTTAGCTCACACTCCTGCTGCCAGCTGAAGGGCATAGGTCAAGGCAATGAGCTCTGCCTTCTGTGCTGAGGTTCCCTTAGGCAGATATTTCACCTCAGTGGTGGAATGTAAGGTCATCACAGCATATCCTGCAAGGCGTTCTCCTCCCCTCACAAAGTTGCTACCATCAGTGTAATATTCTACATCAGAGTCCTTGAGGGGCTGATCTGTCAAGTTGGGTCAGCAGGAAAACACTTCATCCATGACTTCAATGCAATCGTGGTCTGGCTGACTGAGCCCAATGGTTAGCAAGATGGCTGGGTTCAAGGTTCATACTACCTCTAGGTAGATGTGTGGATTCTCACACAGCATTCCTTGGTATCTGACCATCCAGGCATTGGTTAGCCAATATTGTCCCCGTACTTCAGTAATGTTATTACTGAATGTGGTACTTGTACTGTCAGTTCTTGCCCCATAGTCAACCTCTGACACAAGGAGGGCCATGGCTGCGAGTGCTCGTAAGCAGGGCGGCCAGCCCTGGGCGACACAGTCAAGCTGTTTGGAGAGATAAGCCACAGGACGGTACCAAGATCTTAGCAGTTGGGTTAAGACCTGACTGCGACACCCGTGCACTCGTGTACATGCAGAAAGAAAGATTTGATTAAGTCTGGGAGTCCTAGTCTGGGAGTGTTACTGAGTGCCCATTTGATTTCTTCAAAGGCCTTCTGTTGTGTAGATTCCCAGAGTAGGGGCTCCCGTTTTCCCCTCTTTGTGGCTTCATAGAGAGGTTTGGCCAGGATGGAGAAATTAAGTAACTAGATTCTGCAGAAGCCAGCTCCTCCGAGGAATTTGAGGACTTGTCACCAGGTGGTAGGGACAGGAATTGAGCAGACCATTTGTTTTCCTTTCTGGGCCGAGTTGGTGTTGTCTCTGTGACAGGTGGAAGCCAAGGTATTCAACTCTTTCTTGGCAGATTCGAGCCTTCCTTTTAGAGACTTTGTAACCCGCCTCCCAGAGGATATTGAAGAGTAGATGCATTCCTTCCATGCATTCCTTATCCTTGGGTTTCCACAAGGGCAACTGAAGCACTTCCCCCCGACTAGAGACAACTTGGGCCAGGCTCCAGCAGAGTTATAGGGGGTCAAGACAGGAGGTGGTGGTGAGTCAATGGAGGCTGGCATGGATGAGGTCCCAAGAGAAGCCAAAGGGGCCGGGGTGAATGGCTCGGAAAGAGAAGCCATTTGTTCAGAGGCCTTCGGAAGGGGCAGATAAATGGGTGCATAAGGCGGTGGGACTTCCTCTGGGTCTGCCAGCAACACAAACTCCTTTTCCTTCAACTGACATCAGGAGGACACCAAGGCCTGGGCTAGGAAAACCCTACAATTCTCCTCTAGGCAGACTCTCAACCAAGAGGATCAGGTTCGAATTATTGCCTCTCAAGAATCAATATAAGGGAATTGGTCTGGGAGGCCAGGTTGACCAGTAATGACTTGAGAGACCTTCAAAATGGCTTTCCTATTGAGAGACCCCTCTGCTGGCCACCCAATGCCATAACAGGGCTAGTCAATCTCACAAAAGGTGCAGAGTTTCTGTGGGGTGAGTTTAACTCCATAATCTCCTGAATAACCCTTTTTGAAATTCTTAAGAATACAAATTAAAGGTATCTGTTTACTCTGTTGTCCACCCATCCTTTCAGCCGTGGTTAGTGTGGCACGTGCACATAGAGATTCTCTTCACCCATCTCCAGCCACTCCCCCTGTGGAGATCTTTCAGATGTCTTTTAGCAATTGGTAGGTTGATAAAAACCGCTGACTCAGATCACTGGAGTAGACTCCTCACAGAGATCCAGTGACACTACCCTAAGCCGTGTGCGGTTCGCCACAAAACCACAGATAGAAGCTCAACTCTTGCTTCATAGCAAGGCCACATTTCAATCACATGCAATCACATACCAAACACACTCTACCCCCCCATCCTATGTACCTGAGAGGTCACGGTTTCCTCTAACAAATGTAGAATACTCAGGTGGCCTCGGGAATTGATCAGACTCCCCTTCTGTCCTCTAGTAGACAAGCTGTTCCTGGGACCTGGGTCCTTAATACTCAGTCAGGTGGTGCTCCTGACCTGGTTCCTGTGCCTCTCAGGGTTCTGTTGTGCTCTCAGAGCCACCGCCCTGGTCTGCTGGAGGACTACTGCTGGAAGAGTCGTCTTCCCCTACAGACAATAGGTCTGGTGCCCCAGGTGCAGTCTGCTTCTCCCAGCATCCCAAAGAAAAGGGAGGCAAAAAGCTGCCATCTCCGAATCCTGGACGAGCCCCCAGAAATGTTGAGATTCTTAAACAGAGAGATGGGACACAGAGGCTATAAGCAGTAAGCAGCATTTATTGATGCCGACACCAGCTCAACAGATTCTTATCCAAAGGCTGAGCCCCAACTGTAACATGGTGGGCAGTTTTATATAATCTTGTACTTCTGCATTCCTACAGAAATATCTGTAGATATTTCATATAAGGAAGGAGAACATAAGATGAATATTGATTGGCTGCCAAACTGTAAGGAAACTGGCTTAATCATTTAAGCAGGTTTTCAGACTGCAGCATCAGCTGGAGGGTCCTGGGAAGGAGGTACAGTCAAGAACTAACTTCTTCGAGCAGGAAATGGTCAGGTAGGGTCAGGCTGCTACATCACCACTTCTTTACAACCAGATTCTACAACATTACTGACTCTGCCTAACCTACTGGAAACAAAAAGCAGGAGTTGTAAAGTATATTTGCAATTAACATATGAGGTTTAAGAGGTCATGCTGGTGTAGGACAGGGCAAATTTCCCCAAGTGACAGGGAGACCAAGCCCTGCACTGAAAAAAGAGGGTCCTTTGGTGGAGAGTGTAGAAAGAATTAAACACATACACCAAAGTTGGAGTCAAAAGGAAAGTTTGTTAGAAAAGGGGTAACACTCTACAGTCAGAGTGTGGTCTCCTCTCAGAGGCAGAGAGTGAGAAAGACAATGAGAGAGACAGAGAGACAGAGAGACAGAGTAACATACTGAGAAGGATAGTGAGAGACAGTGTAAAGATACTGAGAGGGACAGTGAGAATAGAGACAAGGACAGAGGGAGACAGAGTAAAAGTACTGAGAGAGACCCTGAGTGTTCAGGGAATTCAGTTTATATGTCATTCTTTAGTTCCCATTTCCTTTGATAAGGACATACAGTGAGGAAGGGGAAGGTTCTATAACATGAAAGGATAAGAATACTTAAAGTGAAAGGCCTGCTGGCAATTCCTAGCCTTTAACCTATAGGTTCTCCATGGTTTTAGCCATAGGGTTCCTGTTTCCCCTTCACAGGTGTGGAGAATGGGTTGTCAGTAATCCATCAGACATCTTCCTTTGTTCTGCAGGTGTCCTCCTGGCCTGGCCGCAGGGCTGATCAGCACATTACAGACTCTGAAAAGTGGCTTGATTAATAATTTTTTAATTCTCTTGCCTCTTCCCTACATTAATACATTCTTGTTTTTTGTTGTTCAAGAATGTTTGATTAGTCATAAAAGAAATACAATGTTAGCTCAACAAATGAAGTAATAATAAAATGTATACATATCTTTTCCTGGGGTCCTCTTTTTCTTCAGGTTCTGACAGCCACACTGGTTACCTATCCAGTTTATTTATGCTACACACTATCTCCAATTCAGCACTAGCCATGCAGACAAGAAACATTACAGGTTCCACGAAGCAGCTTTGGTCTACTGAGTGAACCTGATGCAATATTCTTAACATGCAGGTCAAGGTGTCAGTTTTGGACAGGTTGAATGGAGCCAGATAATGAAAGATCTTATCCTCAGAAATGATATTACAAATCATGAAGGGTTATTGAAAAGCTTAATGCACTGGCTTAATGTGGACTTGTTTGCATCTTACAAAGATTACTCAAGCAGTGGAGTAAATGATGGTTTGACGGGAATGATAAAGTCAGGAAGATCAGTAGAAAACTACTTAAATAATCTAGCAGTGGAAAGATAACTGTTTAAACCAAGATAGTGGGGACAGAGAAGAGGAAGTGAATTTGATAACTACTTAGGGAAAAACAATTATGGGACTCGTAGATCAGTTATATGAAGAGGGCAAAGAAGACTCCCAGGTTTCTGGACTAAGTAAATGGGGGAACACAGTGATGTTATCTGGAAGAGGAAAAATGAATGAGAAGCCAGATTGTGGAGAAAGAGGATGTGTTCAGTTTTGACGTGTTTGGTTTTAATGTAAGGAGGAAGCAAGAGAATTAAAAACGTTAATAAAGCCACTTTCAGAGACTGCAATATGCTGATCAGCCCTGTGGTAGGGCCAGGAGGATACCTGCAGAACAAAGGAAGATTTCTGCTGGATTAATAGAAACCCATTCTCCACATCTGTGAAGGGGAAGTAGGAACCAAGAGTCATTCTCTATGGCTAAAACCACGGGGAACCTATAGAGTAAAGGCTAGGAATTGCCAGCAGGCCTTTCACTCTAAGTATTCTTATCTTTTCACATTACATACTCTTCCCCCTTCCTCACTGTATGTTCATATCAAAGGACTAAAGAATGACATAAAAACTAAATTCTCTGAACACTCAGGGTCCCTCTCAGTGCCTTTACTCTGTCTCTCTCTCACTGACTCTCTCACTCTCTACCTCTGAAAGGAGATCATACTCTGTGGAGTATTACCTCTTTTCTAATAAACTTTTTTTTTTTTTTTACTCTAACTTTGGCGCGTGTTGAATGCTTTCTTCATTCTCTGCCAGAGGACACTTTTCTTCTCTTGGTGCAGAGCTTGGTCTCCCCATCAACTCAGGGAAATTTACCCTGTCCTGAATCAGTTTGAAATGCTTTGGAGACATCCGAGAAGATGCCCAGCAAGCATTGGGTAACACATGTTAAAGCCAGTAGAGAGGATCCAGCTTTCAGGTTGTAGCAGAAGCCATCGAGTTGAATGAAATCACCCACAAAGATTGGAAAGCATGAGAAAATAAGTTAGTAGATGAAGTCATAGTGAATTTTGACATCTTTGATGTGGACACAGGGAGGGAAGACCATGAAGTGGGCTGAGGAGCTGTAAGCAAGGAAGGAACAGGACTCCAGGCAAGAGCAGTTCCACAGGTGTCAAGGGAAGCCAGAATTTCAAATTAGGTATGTCCAGGAGTGTCAAATATTATAGAAGACATTAAAAAGTCAGGACCAAAAACTATCTGTAGGAATTTGGCATCTAGAAGGTAACTAAAATTTGGTGACAATAGTTTCATTTGACAATATCTTGCTTCTAAATTCTTGGTCATTTGAAGATTCTATGAGTCTGTGATGGGTAGTGGCCAATTCATAAAACCTATCTTTGAAAGAAGTTGAATTGGAGTCCTATATAGCCCTATTTCAGAGAAATATATATTTTTTGAAATTCTAAATAATCATCTTTCTTTTCTAGTCAAATTATATTCCAGTTTAAAATCAGTGAGAATTAATTTATATTTTACTTTCTCCCAGATTGAAAGTTGGTTAAAATTGGTATGACACATGTGAAACTAGGGTTTATCATGTCTAGGAATTATATTCAGCTCTAAATGACTGCTAATGTCATTGAAATCTTGATGTCAGTTCTTATTTTTCATTCAGAAAAATAGCAGTGAACTTGATTTCCTCTTTAACTGTGTCATCCAGTGCCCATTCCCTCAAACTATCCAATAGTTTCCTCACTGCTGGATTAAATGACCTGATGTCCTGGTATTTGGGGTTGGGGAGGCAGAACATAATAACCAGTGATTTCATTCATTTCTACAAGTTATAGAAAATGTGCTATGTTTTCCTTGGGGTCTTGTGTCAAGAGATTGGGACCCATTTGTGACAACTGAAGCAGCTCTTAATCAATGGATCACTGTAACATGTATAATGAACAAAGTCTCTGAAGTGTTTATGTGCCATACTGAGGAGTCTTAAGAGATCAAAATTAAAATCTATACATGTTCCTTTCTTAAACCACAACCCAAAATGACCTCTAAAGGATGAGTAAGGTGTTGAAATAAACATGCATAGCCAGCAGATGAAGGACCGTTAATTGGCATTTTAAGTACTATGAAGGCTTGAGCTTTGTGAGCTAGAATAAGTAATGTGTTATGGTGATATTTCTATTTTGAATTCTTCACTGGCCACCGGAATCTTTACTGCTGCTTAATTTTTTTCTCAAATAACTTCCTTGTGTATTGTTTCAAAAAGAGAAAAAAAGTATCTATTCGAAGAACATTTACAGTGCATTTATTTATTTCTGACATAAACTGAGATGTGCCTGTATTTTCATCTCACACACACTCTTAGACACCCTCACACAGGCTGCAATTATCTGAAATTCATGAGTGATATCTTCAGGAGTTTTAAGTCATAAATGTCTGAGGACAAATTTGTAACTAGAATTCAAAATCTCACGACATTCCCTAAACCATTTTTTCACCAGAAAAGTTGCTTTAGAAAATCTTTTGTTTAACTTAACTTTCATTCTTAGAATTTGAGACCCCCAAAATTCAAAAAGTAAAAAAAAAGTTTGTCTGGCACTCGGTTCCCAGTGTCTAGAGGCTTCCTAACCTGGGGTGGGACACATGCCCTACACTCAGCATACTTCTCTGCCCCTGAGCCTGAGCCAGAGATCTATAGCTTAGCTGACTGTATGGTTTATTTTATCCACAGTCGATTTTCATTTGTTGGGAGAGAAATAATTTCTTTTTATCTCTGTCTTTTCTTGACTAGTTCAATTAAATCAGCTCTCAAATATATCATGTGATTAGTGCAGGCATATAGTTTTTATTCTTGAATGACATGGATCTAACTTTCCAATTTCTAATAAAATGTCATTTTTTATTTATTAAACTTGCCTTTTGTCTTCCTGATAATTTAAAAGAAGTTTTAAATATAAATAAGAGCAATTCACACAGAGCTTAAAGGACTGTAAGACCCATTTGAAAAGAAGAGCACTGATAAGTTATTTAACAGGTACTGACTGAGCAAAGCCTTGTCAGGATCATGCTCAGAAAAGTCGGACCAACCTTCAGGATTTTATAAAGCTTCAGAAAAATACAGAAGTGAGTTTTATCTTTTGCCTCTGTACAAACATGTTTCAGAGGTGGTTGTGTTTTTAAACTGGAGTTATAAAGTTGTGAGGGCCTCTCAGGCAGGACATGGTGCAGCTCTTAATGACATTCCCGAGGGCTGCTCAAAGGGCGAGTTATCCTTTCCCACAGTGACAGGCCTCCATCCCAGCCTCCCAAATCCCAAGAGAACATGGCCATTAAGATCACTATTTTTTCTTTTGGGAGCCATGCGAGACATGGTTGCTAATGGAAATGTGTATAGGTGGGGAGCAGAGGTCTGTAGCATGAACAAGGTTTATCACCAGCTCTCACCCAAATATAAAAGACACTAGACCTGGAGTCAGGGCTGCTCTTACGTCTTGCTCTGGAAGGTCTGGAAGGTGCTAACTCAGGCCATGGGCATGCAAGAACCATGTTGGGTCAAAAAACACCTGTGAGCTGGCCTCAGGAAACACAACAGCACAATGCACGGAGCTGGATGGACACAGACTTGGGACATGAAGGTTAGAAGTGACAAAAAATAAACCCATGTTTCGGCTGAGATCCTACATCACAAAGGATTCCATGAAGTTTTTGGAAAAGCTTATGCCTCACTTCCCATCAAATTTGGATTAGCCATGGCAAAGAGGGAAAGAGAACAAATACAGGAAATCCACAGATAATCCCCAAATCTCCATTTGAGATAATAGTTTAAATTCCTTCTGTGCCAAATCAAGGCTTTTTGCTTGTTTGTTTACCAGAGTTGATAATGAGGGACAACAGAAATAAACAAATCCTACTTTAACCTCCTTCCTGTGCCTGCAGATGGAAAAGAGAAAGGGCTTCGTAATCCTTAATTGGGACAAATCTGTGTGAACCCTACCTCGGACCACTGGCTCCTACAGGGCAGGGCACTCACCACAGGGTCAGATATTGTGGAGCAGCTGCTGATAGCCACAGTGCTGGGGATGGGTGTGGAGGGTTTCCCAGCAGAGCAGTGAGGGGTAGCATGGAGGGATGCTCTGGTTATCCTAACCACAGGATAAGCGTGAAATGAGACCTGGCCATGAGACCTTGTTTGGGAGTCACTGAAGTTGACATGAGTGAGAGGCAAAGAAGAAAAGAAATGTGCTGAGAAAGTGACCAACTGGGGGACTATGTAGTGATAAGGCAAGGGTCTTTCTCTCACTCTTTTTCCCTTGGATGCCTACTAGATTAAAATCACAGGATTGGGCATGACAAAACCAGTCCTGAACTAAAAGTTGCCTTGGTGTGTCACTTCAGTTTCAGTGAGTCTGAACCCAACACCAATACACAGTGGCAAATGGCTTTTTCCACATGACCAGACATGGAGCCCCAAGATGCCCTTTCCTCAGTGAGCTCCTGGTGAGATGACTTCATCTGCTTTTCCTGACCTTCTCAGGACATTTTGTTTGGGTACACCCCTAGTACAATGGAAGCAGCTCGAGGGCTGCAGGCCTGGGCCCTGGCACAGCTCTATCACTAAGGAACTCACCTCAGGTAGGTCATTTTTTTGCTCTAGGTCCCTGTTGCCTCATCTGTAAAATGGGAATAAAATTAGCCCATCTTGCTTCAGCTCACAGGGCTGATTCAAGCTAGAGTGACTCATCCTTTCTATTTAATAAACTAACTGAGAATATGTCTTAGAGACCTTTTCTCTTTCCTTCCTTTCTTCCTTCCTTCCTTCCTTCCTTCCTTCCTTCCTTCCTTCCTTCCTTCCTTCCTTCCTCCCTCCCTCCCTCCCTCCCTTCCTTCCTTTTTTCTTTTTTTTCATTTTTTTCCCTTTTCCTTTTCTTTTTTTCTGCTTGGAAGTACCTCTGGAGAACATCCCAGCATTCCTCTGCTGATATTCTGATGCTTTTCAACTCTTTTCCATTTGGTAATAATTTTAGAAATGTGTTCTGGAAAAAAATTAAAAGGTAAAATGATATGAACACAATGAAACAGTGGACAGGAAGGACATACACTAAGAAAAATCTACTGATATAAATTTGTATGTTATTATTAAGTAAATGGAAACTTCTGGGGGCACAGGAGGTATAAAGGTCAAATTGAACCTCAAATTCCAAGCGGTTTCAACAGGACTAATTCCCATACAAATTTCTTCTAGGAACTGGAAGTCCTGAACAACTTCTGAAGGACATTGATAACCACCTTGAGTTATTTTTTCATATATATATCTGAAATGCTTTAGCCTAAAAAGAGCCCCAGTGGGACTCTTACCAGCTGTAAATAATTTCAGGCTCTTAAGCCAGTATTGCCTCTATATTTCTTCTGAAAAGAGAAAAACCCAGCCTACTAGTTAACTACTAAGCCCTTTAAAGAGTTCCAAGTTCAAAAAGTCGACTCATCTTTACTCAGTTATCCTCACTATGAGGACAGAAAATGAGCTGGTTCTTCCTCAGTTTTCCAGATGATTCTCTCCTTCCTCCCCTCCCCTTCCTCCATCAGTCCAAGAGCCTGGAGAGGAGGCAGAAGGAAGAAGAACACAGCACTGCCTACGCCGCAAGCTGTCCAAGTTGCCAAGGCAGAGAACTATCTCATGGTTAGAGAAAGAAAGGGGGTTCTCCCCATGTCTTAGGCCATATCTCCTGTATCTCACAAGTACTCCTGTTGGTGATAGGGTACCTCCTCCAGTCTAACACCTTCCAGCTTTCCTCTCTCAGAGCCCTTGGCTCCATGGGCAAGAGTGCAAATGGCCTGATGCCTGGCATCACGCAGCTGTCTGGCTTCTTCCTAAGGAAGCAAATGTCCACATCAGGGCTTCCTGAATGAGAACTGCTGTCACTGAGAGTCAAAAGGCCATAGCACTCAAACAACATCTGCACATAAAACTCATTGGAAGTAGGACCACCACCAAGAGAAGTTAGGCAGTTATTTAGGGAAAACAAACCAGGCTATGCCTGCTCTGTCCCTTTGTTTTGTTTTATCCTCCTCCTTCTTTTCCTTTCCCTTCCCACCTGCCCCCTCCCCTCCCCTTTCCTCCTCTATTTTCTCTTCTTTTTTTTTGTGTTAGGTCATTAAGTGTAGCAAGTCCACAGAATTAAAATGAAACTGTTATCATTATCATTACTCAGTTGTTTGGAGAAATGCAGTGATGAGCTCCAGCCTGAGGACCTCAGTAGCATGTAACTGTATTTACATGTCACACGAACAGCAATTTGCAGCGGCAGAATCACCCTAAGTCATAGAGAGAAGATCTCCTGGTTTTTAAACAGATTTTTATGATCTTGGAGGTATTTGCCTAACCTTGGCAGTTTGGTGCTCCTTGAAGGACTTTTTATAAAACATGAGACTCCTTCCATGTTAGGCATTTAAAATCCAACCATTTTTTCAGTTGCAGAAGAAATATTCTTTTGCAGACCATCTGTTATTTAGTAATGTGCAAATTATGAATAAATAATTCCAGATTCTTTTTTGCAAGCCCAACTATAAACAAATGTTCCACATGCCAAAATGGAAGTCATTTTTCCTTTGAAAATTCATTAAGTTCTGCATGATTGGAAGAGTTTGGGGGAGAAGCTTCCTAGCAGATGCCAGAGAGCATTATTACTGCACACAAATAATAAGCCAAACACAGACATGTCTTTGGGAAACTTCTGCCTGCTTCATGCAGACCCTCTCCTCCTGTTGCACATTCACTCTAGTGTCTCACCACATGGTGCACATGTGTGCCTATAAAACCCCTGAGGGCCAATTTATGTGGACTGGTCTCATTTGTTCTTTTAGCCAGTTAAAACATTGGCAAGCTATGATTCTTCTCCTACAAAACAATAGAATATCACAAATTAAAAATTACATTTGACTTGTTTATTCCTAAGAAGCTGTTGAGAAACCAAATTTCCTAAGTACTCTACTGAACAAGCTGCTGCCATTTTCATAGGACACTCTGATTTGTGCCCTGCTAAAATGGTTCTCAAGGGAGGTTTTATGGGAAGCAGGAGGAAAATCATAGGCCAGCAGATTGCAACTCTCACCAAAGTTGACTATTTATTATCTTGGAGAAGAATCAAATTTCCAGGGTCAGCATTCAGACAGAATTAGGACATGGGTCAAATTCTCCTGGACTGTTCCTCTGTTCCTTTCTGAGGGATACATGTTGCAGCTCCATTTCTCGTATACTCTCACTGTCAATGAGGCTAAAAACAAATAATTAGTTTTACCTTCTTTTCAGTAAGGAATTTTTTTTTAATTGTAAAAGAGGTTCATTCTAAATAGCCCAAGTAAATATAAACTCATTGAAAGTTTGAGAGTTTTGTCTTCTAATAATGACTTGAAGTTTGGCCATATCAATGTTTCTACAGATAACATTTACAAAATCTGCTCAAAATGCTGCCAGGGGGGAAAAAAAAGTTACAAATAGAACTATCAAAAGCAGAGAGAAAGTGAAGGAAAGTTAACCCTTGAAAGATGAGAAGTGAACTGGGTAACCATATTAGTTTTCCATTGCTGCATAATAAACCACCACAAATTTAGTGGCTTAAGACAATATAAATTTATTATCTTATAGTTCCTGTAGGTCAGGCATCTGGGAACATGTTAGCTGGGTCCTCTGTTCAATGTTTCACCAGGCTACAATTAAAGTGACAGCCAGGGCTACAATATTATCTAAGACACTCTTCCAGCTCATGGGCTGTTGGCACAAGTCATGTGCTTACAGCTGTGCGACCGAAGTATTCAGTCCTAGTAGCCACTCACTGTGCCCTGCCACATGGTCTTCCTCACAACATGGAGGATGCTTCTTCAAGGCCAATAGAAGAGCATCTGCTACTTCTTATCTCTCTGACTTATTTTAAGGACTCACCCAATAAGTCAGGCCCACCTATGATAATCTCCTCTTTGATTAATTCAATGTCAACATACTAGAAAACTTAATTACATCTGGAAAAAAAAAAAAGCCTCTTCATTTTTCCCACATAATTAACCTAATCACAAGAGTGAAATCCCATAATTTCCACAACTCTCCCCCATACTCAAGGGGAAGAGAATAGCCAGGGCATGTGCACTGGGGGTAGAAATCTTGGAGACTGTCTTAGAACCTTGCCTTCCACAGTGAGACTTAAATATTTGAGACTTTTTGCCTGAGGGCACTCCCCAGTTTGCACTGCAAGGACAGATAGTTTATATAAGTTTTGGAAATGAGAAGTCAAAGTTCTGGTCTGACAAGATAACTAGGAAATTAGGAGACAAATTCCAGAAGAAAGAAAACTGCAGAGAGAAAACTTTCCAAATAAATTCTTCTAACTGTCGAACCATGCACATGCATGGGAAACTTTGAGAGGCCTAGAAAACAAAGCAGCTGAAAGTGGAAAAGACTGAGAGAATTAGCTGCTGGACACCACAGGAGAGACAGCTTGGAGATCTGCTAGAACAAAACTCGACACTTATCAGAGGAATATAACTAACTCTAGAGTCTCTCTATGTATTATTTACAATATTCAGTAGACAATAAAAATTTACTAGAGATACAAAGAAACAAAAAATGTGACCCATAGACAAGAAAATGTCAATAAATACTGACTCCAGATGACCTTTCTATGAAATTAGCAAACAAGGACTTTGAAATTGTTTGAGAATTTAAAAAATAGTGCCTCTCCTACCTTATTTTTTTTTTGTATTTACATATCTCTTCTTGCTCATCCCTTTATTCTAAATCCCTTTGTTACTTTAAGTGATTTTTTAATTTTCAGCATCTAGCTGGGTTTTGTTGTTTTAATAAAATCCGAAAATACCTGGTTTGCAATAGAAAAATTTAGTCTGTTTTTATGTTTATTGTATTCATTTTTATTCCTTACACATTACTTTATGAATATTGTTTCTCCTATCTGATTACTTTTTTCTTATTTTTGTTTATATGATCACATTTCATTTACTGACCACTTTTCTTCCTGTTAATGGTTATTTTTTCTTCCATAGTGGTAATGAGCTTTACAATACAGTTAAGTTTAATATATATCTATTAGGTTGAAATTATCAATTACATTATTTATATCTTCTATATCTTTTATTATACTTAACTTACATGATCTAATAGACATAATGAAGTATATTAAAAACTCCAACTAAAAGTGCTGAAAACTTACTAGAAAACTTAATTACATCTGGAAAATATAGGTAACAACTATATACCCTATATAGTGGGTATATATATATATATATATATATATATAGAGAGAGAGAGAGAGAGAGAGAGAGAGAGAGAGAGAGAGGCTATATGGTTAAGTAGTATTTTCATGATCAGTACAACCTACAGACCTTGCAAGAACTCTTAAGAGTCTCACACTTTTGAGGCCCCTACATGTCACAAATGCACAAAGTGAAATTACTAACCCAAACATTCACTCTCATAGCTAACAGGAAAATACTTGTCCGTATGTCTTGCCCTATGTCCTTGATATTTTAAGAGGCAACTATTTCAAAATGTCATGAAGGTCTATGGGTTTTGCTGACAAGTAAACATTAATAGAGCACGTTGGTGTAATATTCTTGTAAAATAATGTACCCAGTATTCAGCCAAACATAACTATGTTTTTAAGGCATTAGCAGCACAATATTTATGGAATATAATGGAGCATTTATAGATTTAGTAAAAATAATTTCAGAATTTGATTCTAGAATTGTAAACATAAAAAACAGATAAAAATAAAAAAACAAATGACTAATCTGTGGGATGAAAAATTCAAAATAAGATTAATAATTTAAGGAGTAATAAAGTGAGAGAAGAAAACATATATAACATTTTAAAAAATTAACTATTACTCATTTCAACCAGAGAAAATAAGTCACATTGAATAATTAATATTTTATACTATTGAACTACCAGCAGAACAATTCAGGAAAATTGGGATTTGTGAGCAGTTCACTGATTTTACACCTGTTATTTTAAAATGTACAGGTTTGACTTAAATCAAGAACTGAAAAAATAACTTTAACATGAAACACTGATTTGAGAAACTTCCTAGGGTTGTCCATGAGGGTATAGAACCCAAAGCTGATAAAAGAAAAGGTGTCATCAGAATTTTGACCAGAAATTCAAAAAGATTTTTGTGCCAGTATAAAGTGTCTATTGTGAATTTGTTATCAAAGAGACATGGTCTCAATTGTGTGGGTGTTGATGATATTCTTCAGACTCACTCAGTAATTATATGTGATAATTTTTTTTGCATCTGCCCATATGAAACACATAAAATATGACCTTATGGCCACTTTTGGATACATCATGGGAATAATAATGAAGTGCTTTAAAAATTAGATTTAATGTAGAAAAGATATGCACTGAAATAGTTAAGAAAAACAATAGAATATTATCAAATAAAGAGTTTATTTTGGTCTTTGGATAAAATGAATTTAATTTAAATGGTTATAACTAGCACAAACTATAATTTACTATTAATATGTTACTTTAAGAGAAGCTTTAGCAATATCATTTTAACAGTAGTAAAAGAATTTTTGGAGAAAATTTGTTCTTAAAATCAAAGGAAATTACATGTGATGAAATATTTAGGGGAATTGTTTTGATATCCATAATTTACTTTATACCGCATCAAAAATAAGGTAGACTGATGGGTGTATAAGGGGATGAATAGTGTATAGATATGCAATAAAGCAACAATTGTAAAATGTTAAAGGTAGGAGGTATATAGGTAGCTACAGAAGATCTTTCAAATTTGTTGTCTCTGAAGATACTCATGATAAAACGTTGGAAAAATAAAAGTGTGTATGGAATTTGCAACAAGGGTACCATTTCAATAAACTATAAGATAATTTTTAAATGAAAATATTTACATGATTAAAAAGATAAAGATTCACATACAAAGAATCCAAAAAACAATTTTTATATAGACTATATTTTGGTTATTAAAGATCAAGCTACAACATATAATTTTAATTAAAGAGATTTAAATAAATTAGGCAATATACCTGTTATTTTCAACTTTCTTCATAACAACCTAAAAATTTTAAATTCAGAGGAAGAAAAACTGAAATACTGTATAGAGATAGATGATGAAAGTCACAATATAAATGATAGCAATTGATATAATGAAATTAAAATAGTTCATAAAATTTTCTATGATAAAGACAATTTATCTTGACCCATTATGATGTATGCATCATGATATACTAAAATTTATTGTTAATTTCTGAATATAAAAATTTCTTTAACATTTTTATTGACATCCCAGTTGCTATTATCTTGGCAGAATTGTTTCTCAAATTCAAACTAATTAAAGTCGATGTAAAAACTACAATGACTCAAAGAAGTTTACTTCTTTTGGCATTAGTAACAACAGAATACAAATTATATAAAAATTTCAATTATGGGATTTTCTGGTCAAGATGGCAGAATAGATAAAGCCTTAAAATTACAACTAAACTACAGAATAACTATCACTGAGAATCACCTGGATTCTAGCTGAACAGGAGTCCTACAACTAAGGATATACAGAAGATACCACCTTGAGAATGGGAGGAGGGACGGAGACACAGAATGAGCCTGTTCCACACCCGTGTGTGGCAGTTAAATATCAGGAGGGATATCTCAATGGCAGAGGTCCCCTCTGGAGAAGTGAAAGGTCCATGCCCCACACCGGGCTCCCCAGCTCCGGGTTGCAGCATCAGAAAGAGAAAGTCTCCAAAGCTTCTGGCTGTGAAAATCAGTGGAGATTGTGGCCGAATGAGATGGAGGGCTGCTCGAGTCCTGGGTGTTTCCCTTAAATGGTCTGTGCATGGACTTACTCACTGATAGACTTGCTCACTCTGAGCTCCAGCACTGGGGGAGCAGCTTGAAAGGCACCAAGGACATACGAGGAGGAAGTTAATTGTCTGGCTTCAGGGCAAGGGCTAGAGGAGCAGCCTTCTCTCCAACAGAAGTGCTGGCAGAATCCACTGTTTCTTTCTTGGCTGCCATATCTGAGACCCTGTCTCATTCAACTTGCAGGCCCACCCAAACTGCTTCCAGTGGCTTTTTCATGCAAACAGCCTGTCTTGGCTCATGCTACAGGCTTTCCTAAAAACTCTCAAAGGTTCACAAAACCCATACAAAAGGCTGGGGTAGCAATACTTATACCAGACAAATAGACTTTAAAACAAAGACTATAACAAGAGACAAAGAAGGGCCCAGTAATTTCATGCTGTGTATTTATCTGAAGAAACCCAAAACACTACTTCAAAGGGACATGTGAATCCATACGTTTATTGCAGCATTATTTATAATAGTCAAGATATGGAGGCAACCTGGGGTCCATCAATGGATGAATGGATAAAGAATAGGTGGTGCATAGATACAATGGAATATTAGTCATAAAAAGAACTGAAATCTTGCCATCTGCAACAACAATGGACCTAGAGGGTATTTTTGCTGAATGGAGTAAGTTAGACAGAGAAAGACAAATGCCATATGATTTCACTTACATGTGGAATCTAAAACAAACAAACAAACAAACAAACAAAAATAAACCTCAGATTTGTAATTAAACACATTCCTTAAATCTCCAGAACCAAAAGGATTTACAGGCAGATTCTTCTTACCAATTTTACATAAACTTTTCCAGAAAATAGAAAATATTGGCTTACTTCCTAGCTCATTTTATGAATAACTAATAACAGAACCTGACAAAAATACTAGGAAAAAAATTTTTGAGCCAGTTACCTTCATAAGCAAAGATGCAAAAGCCCTAAATAAAGTGTTAGTGAATACTTTAAATCATATAAACTTTATGGTATATAATATACTTTGAAGTATATAGTGAATATCAGCAATGTATAAAAGTGATAATAGAAACAATTGGGTTTATTCTAGGAAGCAGGATTTGTTTAACATTTGAAAATGAATTGATGTAATTCAGTACATCAATAGAATAAAAGTAAAAAGAAAGCATGATTATATCAATAGATGTATAAAGTATATTTAATAAAGTTTATTGCCAGTTCATAAAAATATTAATGCTTAGCAAATTAAAAATAAAAAGGTAATGCAGTTATTATCAGTGACTTACCCATATCTCAACTGAGACCCTCAAGGGCTTTTTTCTACCCTTGGAAGAGAGCAAGTCATATACACTGGGAAGCTTATGTTTAAGAAGCAACCTTCAGCTGGAGAAGGAGAACATACACTAGATTCCTCACTTTCAGGCCAGAGTAACTGAGGTATGCTCTACATAGCCTTTCAAATGTCCCTAGGGTACTGAGCTCCAGTTGCACACAGTGTAACTGGCTGATCCTGTACTCTGGACTTGTTATCTGTGCAGCTCTCTCCTCTCCAAGATTCTGGTTTATCAACTCCAGCCGGCCTGTCCTCCCCAGACTCTTACTCTGTTCCATTCTAGTGCCCTCCCTGTGCTGTGGCCTGGAAACTCTCCACAGGCAGTGAGCTACGTTGGTCATAGGACTCACCTAATCATTCCTCTATGTGGAAATAAATAAAGACCACCCAAATGAAAAAAAACACATTTCCAGCTTGGAGCTGTTTGTGTGGGAAAGCTGTAGGCAAGCTAACTAGAATTGGGTCATCCTGATCCTGTCTGTTTGGTTAAAGAAAGGTGCACAATTTAGCTTTCTCTGGTTGGTACTAAGTTGGAGGTGAGGGCAAAAATTGTGGTCTTACTTAGCGGGATGGTTACTGCATATAGCAGGTTTGCCTCCTGGGCTGGTTGCTGTAGATGGTGGGTCGGAGTTCTATTTTTATATGTAATCTGGCCAAAGTCTGTTTGTATATTCATTCTCTCACCTCTCACTGTTTCTTCTTGGGTAATATCTGAAAATTTTCATTTCAAATGTTTTGCTTAGTGTTTTAGGATATTTTGGTTTTGTATATATGTTTGTTTGTTTGTTTGTTTGTTTTGGTGGGAATGTAAATCCCAGCCCTGCTATTCTATCTTGCTGGAAGCAGAAGTCTCAAACTCCCAGAGTGAGTTTTAGATTAGTCATTACTCTGTAACCTGCCTGTTTGCTTTGCCTCTATCCTCCTCTTCCATTTCCTCACTTGACTTCGACCTTTGGATCCCCCTTGACTCTTTTTTGCCACTGGTACATAACAGCTAGGCACTCCTTATTCTGAAATCTCTGGTTGGGATCCTGTCATAAATGGTAAGAGCTCTTGCAAACAACAGCTCAGCATCCATTTCACCAGCCACCCTGGAAAGTTTTCACTACCCTGTTCTGGCCTTTACTTGAATACCAGGGCTTTGACCCTTCCTTGAACCATGGAAGGATACCTATGCTTTGCTTTGACTCACTTGATCATCTCTCCAGGCCACCTTCTATATCAAATAAGATGTTCCCAGTAAAAATTAATAAACAGAAACCTCATTTAAAATGAAGTTGGAGGCCAGAAAGGGTAACTCTCACACTCAACATTGATGTGCAGCCTCACAGGAAGAACTCTGTTTATAATCTCTCCCAACACCTCTTCTCTATAAAAGAGTTACCTTTCCTCTTTTTCTTGAGACTTGCATATGGTTCACCATTAGACCACATTTTCAGAATAGCAAGCCTTTATTGTTCCCAAATAAACCCAATCTTGCTAAGGAAATACATAGCTTCTATTTATTTAGGGCCAACACCCCCAACCCTTCATCTTGGTGAGCAGAGCTCTGCCCAGCATCAGACACCCCCACCCTATTCTATAGTTCAGATGGTCCAGAAGACTTTGCTTGCAGACACACTCCCATTAAAACCATTCAATTGACTAGAATCTCTGAAATACCCCACAACATTATTTAGGAAATCCCTACCTTTCTGTTTTTCCACATTCACTGATATAATAGATAGTCATTTTAGTTGCACATGAAGCTCTTTGTCTTGTACACTTTCTGTTTGCTGTGTTTGTTCAGCATGCCCTGTCCCAGATGATGAGTTCTTTTAGGGGAATGATTTTCAGAACCTGGAAAAATGTGTTTCCCTTGGTACAGTCATATGTTAGATTTAGTCATTAGATTTGAAAAGTGTTTTTAGCTTTTTAATGAAGATATATATGTATGTATGTGTATACACACACACACACACACACACACAGTATACATTGAATTTTTACTAATTGAACACACCTGTGTAGTCAACCGTCAGACCAAGAAACAGAACACTAAAATTGCATTTTATTTATATTTTACTTGACTATCTCTACTTTGAATCTGATGGTAAGCTCCATTACTACATGTCTGTTGCTCACTACTGTGTCTTCAGGGTTATATCAGAGTGCCTGACTCACATGAAGGGCTTAATTTATTGAAGAAGTTTATTGACTGACACTAAGGAGAAAGAGCCATGCTCTTGCTGGAAATAAAATGAACCACATCTATAAAAAATGCAATTTCTTTCTCCTTGGCTGTTACTAAAATATTTCTCCCATGTATGTTAATTTACAACAGAGCTCAGTAAAATTATTGTTTTTGAAAGTAAATTAAAATAATAATTACAGAAACAAAACAAACTCCTTTTCTCTATTGTACCTATGAACAAAGCTGTCCTGGCCCCTCACACTCTGGCAAATGCTGGCAATTGAAATGGCTTATAGTTAAGATGATGTGAATAGCTGTGTGTGTTTGTGCAAGCAAAAGGATTTGGGGAAGAAAATGCAGTAAAGCTGGTAAAATCCATTATTGTATGGGAAGCTAAGTGACAATACAGATCTTATTCTGTTCCCCTTGGACAAGAAGGTGAGTCGTGTTGTTCAGAGGGCACTGCGGGCAGGGTTCCACAGGCTGAGTCCAGAGTTTATCTATCCATGGTGAATATGGCTCATCCTCACCAAGCCAGGTGCTCATCATCTTGTATTTATCTTTGAGAGACACAAAGGTGAAGAAACCTATGGCCTCAGTTTATTCCTCTGCAAACTTGGAACAATGTTTTGGGTGATTATATTCTCTCAAGTGCTGGAGACTTGCCAAGGTAATCAGGGCTGGAAGCAGGTGAGTATCCTGTTTACCTCAGAGATGAGGATGGGAAATGGTCCAGTAGCAGGGCTTTGCGCATCCTCGCAGAGAACTAATCAGCCCTTCTTACTACCATCTCATCGCTGCCACAGCTGCTGAATTTTTTACTTTCATAAAAGCTGTCTTTGTTCATGCTCTTGAGAGAAATAACCAAGTTAGAACCTTGTTTATCTTGTGAAGGAAATGAGGAAAGCCTGCTATAGATGAGAAAAAAGGACATCCCTTTATTAACTAAAGAGATATGGTGGAGGGCTCCAATGAGCCACCCCACTAGATGTGGGGGTGGGTTGAGGAGGGGCTAAGTGGGTGGGAAAAATGCACTGTGTTGTGAGCAGGAGTTGCACTATGTGTGAATTGTTCCAGATCCTTTGAGCTTCCTGCCAGGGCATTGAAATCTTGGCTCATAGTGGAATTTGGATCTGGGACAATTTGCTCTAAAGGGGGTTTGGCATACATAAGTCATTATTATTAATAAACACTTGGTAAATGCCAACCATATGCCTGATGCTGAAATAAAGCTCTTTTTTTTTTTCTTTTTACTTTTTCTTTTAGGTTAAGTTACCAAGTAAAGGAGAATGCAACTCAGCTCCTTATTATCCCAGAGGAGGCAATTTCATAGTCTTCTTGGCCCTACACTTACATCTTTGAACCCCTGGGTACATTTCCCAAGGACTTTTGTCTTTCAAGAGAACATTCCAGAACATCATAAGTAGTGACTTTAAACTCTACACCCCTTTCATTATCTAAAGAATGAATTTCAGAGAGGAAAGCATCTTCTAACACAGCCTTCAGTCCAACCTGCTCTTATAGGATGATTCATTTCACATTGGCTGGATTTTAATGCTATGTGGCATCAAGTGGGGCTGCTTCTAAATGACTGATCTTGAATTACACAGATGTGTCTTTAAAAATATATAGTAGAAAGAGCTATGTTTATTTTTAGTGGATTTCTTTTCATAACGTCTATCTGCATATTTGTATACTTGGTCACATATGGGAAGCAAAGCAAAGTGTGGCTTCTCTAAGGAGAATATGCAAAAGATGTTCGAAAAAGTTTCCTTATATGTTTCTGGGCAGTGACCTGTGTTTAAGAGAATTGGCAACAAAATGAGATAGTTCAACTCTTTTTATTTTTTAAGCAATAAGTGGTCCTTTTAAATGACAGTGATCCCCATTGAAGAAGGTTGGATAAGGGCTGGAAGGAAAATCAAAAGCGCATGCTAAAAAAGAAAGAAGCAGCAGCTTCTGGTGTTTTTGTGATGATTTTCATCTCAGAATCTATAAGTACCTTATAAACAGATGTTTAAAGAAGACTTAACTGACAATTTACCAAACAGAGAGACTATAGGAAAAGAAAAGTGCATATACTTTTGGTAGAGTTCTGGGAACTCTGGCCACAAGATACCCCCATTTCTCTTACTGCCTCTGACACACCAGGTCCTTTTCCAACCATAGGCTGCATAAATTGCCCTTATTGATATAATTTGCGAAGTCTGTATCAAAGTCCCCCACCCCCAGATCCCTTCCTGGTTAGATCATCAAGATGCTTGAAAGTTTACCACTAAAAAAGCAATTATTTATTCATTCATTCAACATATTCTTATTCTTTGCCCATTATGTGCTAGAGCAGAATGATCGGACTTGGTATGAGTTACCGGTACTTCCCATCTCCCAAGGTCATGGCCAACATCTCTGATAGATCACTCTGCTGTTTTTTGAAGAATCAAGACCAAGGCTGCCATCTCATCAATTTATTTATGTCACGCCCCTACTTAGAATCATTCAGTGTCTTCCCTCTTTATAAGATGAAGACCAAAATCTTTAATATGCACCCCCAAAATCTATGGGAATCTGATTCTACTTTCTCTCTAGTCTCCTCTTTAGACCAGCCTCATCTTTGCTCTCTGTACCCAGCTACATTATTTCTTTGAGCTCCCCCAAGTTCCATATTCCTTCTAGCTTTAAGATCTTCAAAACTGCTATCCCTCTGACAAGAATCATCCTTCTTTATCTCAACACACCCTCTTTACCTAGTTAACTTCTATTTATTCTTGAGATCTCAGCTCAGATGTCACTTCCCCAGGAACCTTTTCTTGGTCAGTCCCATGCCTAATCTAGGTCATATATTCCTACCCCTCACCTTTATGAGACATGGTCCTGTTCTTCCTGGCACTGAACACAGTTTGTAATTACAGAACTATCTGTGTTATCAACATCTGTCTGCCCTGACAGACTTTCATATCACATTGCCTTATTACATTATCCTGGAGTAGTGTTTGATACCTGGTCGTTAGTAGGTTCTCGATTAAAACTTATTGAACGAACAAGTGCAAGCAGACACATGAAGTAAAATCTGTTCTTCATTGTTTTCCAGACTGAGCATGAGGAATAAAAGGTGAAATATAGTAGAAAAAGCATGAACTTTGGAGTCAGACAGGAGAAGAGACAATGCTAGCTCCTCACTTACTACCCATGTGACACTGGCAAGGGGCTTAGTAGCTATCATTTATAGAGTGAGTGCTCTGCCAGAACGAGGTGAGGTATTTTATATATACTCTTATTTAACCCTCATAACAATATTTAGTTTGATATTTTGTTTCTATCTTATAAGTAAACAAATTGAGGGATATAGTATATAGCTAACTCAATAAGTGGCAGATATAGGAGTCGAAATCATGTTTGGTTAGTGACAATGCCCATGCTCTTGAACACTATCCGTAATTGTTTGATGTCTGAGAACTTAGGATTTCTCATTTTGCAACAAGATAATCGTTTTTTAAGTTAGTCTGCCATGAGAGTTCCTGTCTTATAATATTCTCTTTCTATTAAGTCTTTTCACCAATTTTGCCGCTATCAGATAAATCTCTGTATTCAGTCAGCTGCTAGAGGCAAATTCTTCCTAAGGTTTGGTAGAGTGGGATTGTAAATTTGTCAAATTCATAATTTTCCTATTAGTTCCTGTTATCCTTTAATGCACTACAAAGCACCCCAAAATGCGGTGGCTTAAACTAACAGCCATTCACTATTTCTCACAGTTCTTTGGGTTGAGGGAGTGGATTCTCAGCCTTGTGTCATCAGAATTCACTCATGCGTCTCTATTCAGCTGGAAGGTTAGTTGAGCTGGAAGGTCCAAGGTGATCTCACTCATGTGCCTGGCAGGCAGTGCTAGGAGTAGGCTGAGATGCTTTAGCTCTTATCCTCAGGAGGCTTGCCAGTGTCTCAGCCCAGCTCTTAGGGCATGCCAAGAGGGAAAACAGAAGTTCAGGGCTTCTCATGCCTAGCCCCAGAAGTCTCATACCATCACTTCTGCCACTTTCCGTTGACTGAGGCCAGTCACAAAGCAGCCCAAATTTGAGGGAAATAAGGAAATAGATACCTCCTCTTGAAGAAAAGAGGACCAAAGTCTCATTGAAAAGAACTTGTTGTGAACATCTTTGAAAAAATACAACATATGGTGGAATGTGACACTGACTGAAAATAATATTCACTAACGTTGGCCATCTACATAAGAAAAGCCTTACTAAAACTAAGGTAACAAAAATATACGCTATTATTACAGCAAAGTTTAGAACCAAACAAACCACACATAACCTGAAGTGCAAAATAAAATTAAAAAACAAACAAATGAAAGAGGAAGAGGTTGGAGGGTGACCTTTGAGGTCCCTCTATGATTTATAACACTGTGCAGTTGTCCAGAGCAGAGATGGTTTTGATACTTCCTCTTAGACACTGCATTGGGGGATGGCATGCTAATGGGTGTGAAGTCACTTTCATCATCTACTCAGTGCAACCTAGAAGTTCTAGAAGGCTGGGCCTGCCATCTTCATCTTTCCTTAATTCTCTGCTTCTTTCCAGTTGACAGTGTGAAGCTTGATCTGAGAGGCTGCAGGACTATGAGAGATGCCACTCAGCAAGGAGGACTCCCAAGCACAGGACCCCACACAGAGGCCCCCCCAGGCCTCTTTGAGAGGTTTCTCTACTAGGAACAGTCTACCCAAAGTGTGAGGAGGCACAACTGGAAGAAGAGACCCCTGGAGTCCAAGTACCAGAACTGAAAAGAAGTGTTCCTGGAGCCAAGAGGAGTTAGTTGTTCACCCTCAACTGAGAGGGGCTCCTCCCTTGGATGGAAATCCAGATCTCAGTTTAATAAAAAGGCACTCATGCCTTTAGGCTCTGGGGAGTGATTGTTCTTTAATGAAATGAAGGCTTTCTTTAGGGCCTCTGTACAAGGTTTATCCTTTCTTTGTAGAATCTTAGGGCTTTAAAGATGAAAAGAATGCTAGCCATCTCTGTGTTCTCAAAGCACCCACCCAAGGGCCGTAGGCCCCAGGAGGCTCTGCATTTAACAAGAAGTTTTTGCTGAAAACACTTCTTAAAACAAAGTTAGGACTTTAATTTAAAAAACCTATATTTAGCTTCAATAATTTGTAAATTTGATATTCTATTCTTTTACACGTCTGATTGCTTTAATGAAATAATGTTTTCAGTTTTTATTAAATAATGACTTGCCAGAAGGAATATTCAACATAGCTCTTTGTGTCTTCACATGCACCCAAAATTTAGTATCAGGGCTGAGAAATACAGATATAGCAGAATCTCTCATTTTACAGCATGAACATCCCCAGTCACAAAGTGACCTGATAACTCCAGGCTTGCCAGCTCCCTGTTCTGACCTCTGGCTGGATGTCCTTCCCTTACAGACATCAGCTTCGGGGGTCCCACTCAGCCTTGGGCTGGGGTTTGGTTGGAGAGAAAGGAGACGGAGTGATAATATCTTCCAGATGTCAAAAAGATGATGTTACTTCTGCAATTTAATTGTTTGTAATAATGAATGGGTTGAGAGAAGCAGGGAGTAATTAAAGATTTTGAGTAAAGCAGAAGTTCAGGTTTAGCAAGTTAATGATATTGGCAGACAGAGAGGACAGGGAACTCCAAAGCCACAACCACCTACTCTTTTTGAGAAGAATGTGGCTATGGTAACTGTATTTTATAAACCAAAACTATGGCCTGACAATGGAATCAAAAACATATTTTTTAAAAAACTCCACTTTTGACTTAGGAATATGTTTTTTTTTATAAGACTTAACAAAGGAATAAAAATAAATCTGTATACTTACACATTTAAAACAGCCTTTGGAAAAGAATAAAAGGGCCTAAATTGGGATTCTCCTAGAAAATCTGCCTTATAAATATGCCTCAAGAGATTTTTTTTTGTAGTGTTGTATACATGAGTTTGTGTTTTAGAATTTTCATTGTGCTACATACTCACTCTCTTGATCAAATCACTGAACTGCTGTGGATCAATTTCCATGTCTATAAAATGATAAAATTATAAAAATTGCTATGGACCTTTAAAGTTTCGAAATTCTTTGAATCTATACTTGCCTCAAACATTTCCTCTCAAATGTGCCTTTCATATTTTCTTTAACAAAATACTTCACTGGTTAGTAAAAAGAAAAGCTCAAGGGACAGGCAAGTGCACCACCGCATGTTATGACCCTGAGAAAAGATCTGATGAAGGCAAGGCCTTAGTCTCTTCTGTTCCATGCTGGATGCTCAGTGGCTAGACAGGAGAGGGACGAATGGCAGGCACTCAACTGTTACTGAATAAATGAATGAATGAGTGAATGAGTCTATATCTATTGTTACTCTGTATGTTAATCCAGGAAATGGCTTTTTTTTTTTTCCTGGAAGGACATATCATTTTATTTAAATACTTTTTAAGGCTTTCAGACGGAAACAAAGTGATTGCCCTCACAAGCTCATAATTTATATAACAAATTAACGCAAACTGACATTCCTTTTAACATAAGATGATGGAAGAAAATTTCAGAGAAAATATGAAATTTATTTTGTGAAATTTTGATATGTAGCTAACTGAAATATTTTTAACAGCTTTATTTATATGTAATTCACAAACCATAAAGTTCACCCAATTAAGTGTACAACTCAATGGTTTTAATAAATTTACAGAGTTGTTAATTTGTCACAATAATTTAAGAACATTTTTATCACCCTAACTTTTTACCCATAGTGGTCATTTCCCAATCCCTCTGACCTCACCTCTCCACTTCCCAGTCTAGATAATTGCTAATCTACTTTCTTTCTTTATAAATTTGCCTATTCTGAACACTTCATATGTAGTGAAATAAAAAAAAACTTATTATAGCATAACTCCAACTCTGATATGTCCAATCTATCCTTATAGATATGGATATTTATATATATCTCCAACCTGAAGGAAGCACACCTAAATATTAGAGTTACTTATCTTCAATCATTTAAACTTAATTTTATTTTCCAACTTTTTATAAAAAATTTTTCTCTATAAAAGTTGTTGGGGATTTTTTGAATTTTAAAAGTTTTTAGAACATTTAGGTCATATTGATGATGCTATGAATTGATTGTAAAGAGTATAAATGATCTCCATTTTTATGAAGTAATGAAGTATTAGAGTTAAGTTGAAATGTGTCTGCTTAATGATGATGATTTCTTTTATCAAGTTTAGCAGTTTGCCTTTTAGTCCATATTTTTTCAATCCTTTATTATAAATTTTATTTTAACTTATATATAATAGTTTGTAAGTAGCTTTAAAATCCTTTCTCAAATGAAACCCAGTATAAGTATACAGATAAATAATATAAAAGATTGATGAATTTAATACAGATGCACTAGCTAGAGATGAATGGGAGAGGAAAATCATTAAGAACTGAAGCCTATAGTTAAATACTTCAGCTTACCTCCTCAGATTTGCTAACAAGAAGCAACTGCTTTCCTAAGGTTTCTAGTGTATACAGAAGTTCAGAGCCCCAGAATGAAAGCAAAAATGAGGGACTAGGGGTGTTATGAACTGAGAGACACATGGCCCCACAGACCAACTTCTCCATATGACCCTCCTTTTCTGGAGAAGCCACAGGCTGACGAGGGGAAACTAGGAATCTTGAGTTTCTAGACTGTTATCAGAAAAGACTGCCCTGTCACTCAGCCAAGGTCATATCCTATAATCTTGCCTTCTCCCCTACCCCCACCACAAGCACAAACCCCAAAGTTTGGAGGGGGGCGGACCAGGCACTGAGATTTTGTCAACATAAACAGCATTCGTGTGTAAAAACCTAGTGGCCTCACCACGAGACTGAAAACCTACTTTTTCTTACTTTTCTTATGTGTGGCTATGTCGAGGCCAGATTTACTTTCTACCCAAGGTTTACCTTTCAGCAGCGGCCTTCCCCTGTTCCAGCTCACATCCAGTCCTTTTTGCACAAAGCTGAGGTCTCACCAGGAACACAGTTTCAATGGCTTAACTTATCTCAGGCTTGGTCTTGGAGAGAAATATTTTATTCCCAGGTGCAAATGCAGAAAACAGGTAAACATAAGTTCGCTAAAGGGGAAAATGTGGTCATGGATATTCCTTAAAATATAGTTTGTAATTCAATATAAGCTTTCTTGTAATATTATAGTTAAAAGAGGAAATAACTTGAACTGGAATTGATAATTTGGTAACATCTATCCTGCTTTTAGGTTTGTGCATCCAGAAAAAAAAAATTGCTTCTTTATCAAGAGAAAGAAATCTGAAAGCAGTCTCAGGTTGCAAATCTGTGAGCAAGGTGTGTGTGTGTGTAGTATGTGTGTGTGTAGTATGTGTGTGTGTGTGTCTGTGTGTGTGTGAGTGATTCCAAAGATTCTTTCTAGCTCTCATACTTTCCACAACCAATCAACAAGTTAGATTATTGACAGAGTTTTCTTTCTTTTTTCACAGAAAATAAGTTTTCTGAAAAGCAGATGTAATTTGTTCTCCTTGAGTTATGAAAAACAAAGAGGCTTCAAGATGATCCTTTCCTATGCTGATACCCTCCCACCCTTCAGACATCAGAAACACTTCTCTTCTCTTCAAGCTAGACCATTTGGTTCTGATGGTAGCCATAAAGGCAAACACTTGAGTGTGAGTGTCAGTCATGTGTGTTTCTGGATGATTTGTGCATGTGAGTGTGGGTTTGTGTGGGGTACGTATAAGTGTGAGAAGGTGTATGAATATTTGCATATATTAGTGTGTGTTTATTTGGTTTGTATATGTTCTGTAAACATCCTAAAATTAATAAGTTCTGGAAAACACAAAAGATTCTGACTCCAATTATGCCTGAATAGAGTCAGTCCTATCTTTCTAAGCTGCTTTTTGAGGTTGACAGCTCAGGCGGTTGGAAAAAATGAACTGGGGTTCAGTCACATCTCCAGTGCCTGCAGTGGAGTCCCCCTGCCCAGCCTACCACAGCTGGTGCTAACAGATCGCCTGATTAATAGAGCCCTCTGGAGCCCCAAGGCTTACCTAACCTCTGAATGTCTTGACTTCACTGTCACTTCTGATCACAAAGCCTCCAGCCAAGACTAAATAACACGGTCACCGCCATCACCCAGACTATTCATTCTTGGGAGAAATTCTGCATGTTCCCATGCAATTGTACTGCTCCCCCCACTACTGATAAAACTTAATAGAAAAGTTCTCACATTTGCCGAATTTATTGAAGGAGATGTTCTTATTTTAAGTGGTTTATACATTTTCAAAAGTTTTATGACTGTCACTACTAATACATGTAACATGAGATGGTATCTAATTTAGCCAAAATGATACAGCATATTTCTTTAATCTTTAAATACCCTCCCAACATTTTGACATCCTTAAATTCATGATGCAAATATCTATCAATGGCATGTTACAATTTAATCAGCACTATATTTTCATTCTTTCCAAAACACAGAATACTGGTATGTCTTTCATACCCATGAGAGAGGATAGCAACTTAGCTTTGAGAAAATAATGCCACATTCATTTATTTAAAGCCTAATATCTCAAAATTCCAGGTATGTGCTTTGGAGGGAGTCCTTGCTGTTTTAGAAGTGAGATTTCTCTGCCCTTGTTAGAAGGACTCATGACCAAGTGGAAATCAGGCAAGCTGCTGAGGGAGTGGAATGAGGAAACCCCTGCTGATGGCAGAGGGGGACTCTGCCTCACCAGCAGCCTCACTCACAGTGCATAGTCTCAGATGGCCGGAGGGCAGAGGTCCAGCCTGAAGCATTGGGCACATCTCAGGTACGTCTCACAGGGGGCCAAGGTGTGCTGTTGGCGTGTGTTGGCGTGCTGTCCCTGACGTTCCCCAGTACTTCCCTAATGCCCTGTGCCATGTTCATTCAGCATTCGTAGCATTCATTTCTTTGAGTCTCAAAGCAGTCCTTGGAGAAAGTATTCCTGGCACTTCCATTTACAGATTAAAAAAAAAAAAAGAGCAGAAGCTCAAACGATTTCTCTATTACTATCATTCCTCAAGGGATGGAGTGGGGCTGGGAGCTGGCAGTGTCACCCCAGAGCCCAGGCCACTGTGCATGTCTGGAGAAATCATGGACACTGACCTACAGGGCCGGGACCTCAACCTGGCTATGAGCACCCCTGGGAAGCACACAATCCATTTCTGAGCATCGCACGTAGGACCCAGGGCCCCTCACCTCCTCAGCTTGAATATTTCCCTTTCCTTCTCCCCCATGCTATAAAATCCCCACTGCCTCAGTGTAGGAGAACCCTGGGGAAAGAATCTGATTAAATCAATTCACATTAAATTTAGGGGGACAAATGGGCTTGGGGAGTTTCATCCTGAATGTCTGGCACTTATTAGCATTTCAAAAGAGGCCTGGGTGGGCACCTAGGGCCAGAGAATGAGCAGAGGCAAAAGGGTGGGCTTGCTATAAAGGAATTGGGCAGAGTTCCTGGGGTTGGGCAGGGGTGATCTGAGGTGTCAAGCACAAGGCAAGGTCCCTGTCATCTCTGCTCACTAGCTCAGTCTTTTTCCCAACACGTGCATCATGGCCCAGCCGTGCATGCAGAGTAAGCTTGAGGACTGGCCATGACCACATGGGCCTCACCGTGCATTGGGACAAGCGACACTCAGTGAGGCCATGTGCAGACAGTGTTCCCAGAGGGCAGAGGTAAGGTGACCTAGGCCCTGAACATGCTCATCCCTGCTTCAGACACTTCTGTGCTCTCAGTATTTCAGCCACTTCTTTCTCTTACTGGAAATAATTCACCCTCTCTGCTTTCAAATTCTTTTTGCCACAGTGGGGCCAGTGGCCAACTCCTTCTCTGAGGCCCCCTTGTCCAGGCCCCTGCAGATGCACACAGACAGCGATTGAGCAACTACCCCGCCTCCTGGGCCCCGCCGGCAGGCCCGTCCAAGAGGAGGCCAGGCTCCAGCGAAATCCCTAGTGATGTGGTCACCTGAGCCCAGGATGCCCGCTGCCCCATAATGAGGGTAAGAGGAGGTGGAATTGCAGCTTCCCAGTGGTCACCACGAGAATTACTGTCTTTCTTGTCTTTTTCTCACCGTTCCCTCCCCTATCCCAAACATTTTCTTTTTCCGAGAACCAGGTTGAATGGGTTCATTTTTGCATACATTTTCCCCTGATGTACTGCACAACTTCAATGAAGTGGCCATTTTTCTAACTTGCAGCTTTGGAAACACCACTGGCACACAAGGACCTCAAGATCTCACATGTGCTCAGAATGCATCTCCAGGGAAGTCTTGCCTGCTGTTCTGCCTTCCCTCAAACGTTACTCAGAAGCCCCCTTAGCAGGCTGCCCTAGCTAACACCTCCATCTCCCTCTTTGCAGCTTTTTCTTGTAGCACTTGTCATTATTTGACCCAGCTTTACTTCTCTTTTCTATTTTGCTATGAAAATACAAGTTTCACAAGGGCTAGGATTTATGTTTTGTTCATCACTGGGTCAGCAGTGGTTAAAAGAGCACCTGGCAGCAACTATATGTTCAAAAGTTTCCTTGATAATAAAAAAAATATAAAACTCCTAATTATAAAAACTACCCTGGCATATTAGCTCTAATGTTCATTTTTATACCCTGTGCTTATTCCTTCAAAAGTCACCGTCTTTGCCCATTCATCTGCCATCAACTACATGTATTGAGCACATGCGACACATCTACTTGGCTAGATCAGCAGAATGTGCTCATGGCTCCAGTGAGGTTCCTGGTCTCACAGGAGATAGCAATCTAAGCAAATAGTTCCAACCCAAGGTGTCCAGGGTCTAGTCCAGAAGGGGGCACATGAGGCCAGCGCTGGGCTTGGAGATGTGAGGTAGCCTCCCTGCAAGGATATGAAAATAAAGGAGAAAGTATTCTGTGCTCCAAGGAGAGGAGGAAGGCCGTTCCTGCAGAGGCAATGTGTCCCATGAACCATGCCATTACAATAATTCAGGCAGGAAAGGGGAGAGCAAGAACAGAGATGTGAAACCCAGGGGGTTTGGTCACTGCCTGGATGTGAGGGGGAAGTGGCGAAGGAAAAGCATGAGAATACAGGACTCCTCAGACTCCTGTTGTGACCACTGAGTGTGTGATGAGGGCATTTGCTGAGACAAAAGATAAAGAGGATGCAGCATGGAAGGAGAAGATTGATTTCAATGTAAACATGCTGAATTGGTGGTACCTGAGCCCCCATGTGGGGTGGCAGTTGGCCATCAGGAATAGAGAATTAGTTCAACAGAAGGGTTTGGGCTGAGGCACAGGGTTTAATACTTTGAATTTACAAATGGCAGCTGAAGGCAGAGGAGATTACATGGGAGCCATAGTAGGGAGTGAGGATGCCCTGAGTGCCAGGATAAGTGAGCAGTTGGGAGCATCCAAGGACAAGCATTGCACATGGAGGGGAAAATGCAGAGAAAGGAGAGATGCAGTGGCAACAAATAGGACAAGGGGGGCTGAATGCTAAAGCATCTTCCTTTGTAACACTCACCTAGGTACCCTCTGCAGCTCCTGTCCAGGTCCTACGGTTTGTGGTAACTCCTGTACATTTTATGTGTTTGGCTGCCCCTCCCCCACATCAGTGTGGTGGGTTGGGGAATCACTGATAACATATGTTATCTCAGAGCTGGTGTGGCTTTTCATTAGAGGAAGAGGCCCCTCCCATGCCCCTGGGTGGATGTAAAGAAAGGTCCTCGGCAGTAGTAGGGTCCTATATCCAAGAGCTCTCTTGTTCCTAGACATCATCAACAAGCTGTGTCATCATCGTTTGTCCCCATGTACCCAAGATACAGACAGAGGTGATCTTGAGAAATCTCAAGACATGAAGGAGATAGCTTCCAGCGACTTCATGGCTGAGCATCCTGCCTCTCTAGGCCTTCCCTGAGTGACAGCGACTCTGTCATGGGTTCTAGATATGTGGCCCCGTCTCATGACCTGTGGGGTTGAGCAAAGGCCCCAGGCTTCCTGGCTTATGACATGGATTTCCTTGGCATTTTCTTTATTATTTCTTCCTCCTTATTCCCTTCAAAAGGCTGGGAATTGGGCTGGGCTTTCTCACAAGTATGGGCTGGGCCAAGTCTTCTGGTGCCAGGTCACCCAAGCTGCTGCCTCCTGCACAATCTACAAAAAGGGAATAGAGGTTTAGCTCTAGGCACTGAACAAATGGCCAGTCCCCTGGGAAGCCAGACTAAAAAGAGGATCATCTTTCCCAAATGAGGACCTCAGCTCCATTGTCTATAAAATGAGGCTGTGGTGAGGCCATCTTTATAAGCTTTCCCAGCAGTGGGCTGGCTGACTCTGTCCCATAAAGGTCCCAAGCCTTAAGCAAGGTGTTGCTCAGGACATGATTCCTCCCGTAGTGCTCCCATGGGTGTGACTAGCTCCTAAAAGTTTTGCATTGGACTCTCTGCTTACTTTCTCCCATAACTGGTCTCTCAAGAGCCTCCTGGGGAGATGTGTGACAATGAAGAGCAGGAAATTTTTTAATAAGGAAAGGCGATGAGACTGTTTCTCGGGCCTAGACACAGTGTGGTGTCATGGCATGAACAGCAGCTCTGTTGTCTTCAGCCTTGTTTTAAAATTCTCCATCTTCCAACTCCTGGCTGTGTGACCTTGGTATATCACTAAACTCTTGAGTATCCACATGTGAGAAAACCTTTCAGGGCTATGGTTAGGGTCAGCAATTATTTAAGCAAGAGTGCTTGACCCTTTGCATGTGCTGAATACACTACTTTCTTGTACATCTAGCATCACAGTCAGAATCCAAACACACTCCCCAAAACATGAGTATGGGAATATTCAAGTGGGATGACAGACATCTGGGTTAACATGTTCCTTTGCATGTGCCTTCCTTCTTGCTTGTCCACATACCTTCTCTCTTGGCCTGTTCCTCATTGCTTGGCCATTCTTTGTGGGCTCCCATCCTGTTGTACCCATTTATTTCGATGTTAACTACTTTGGGCACCTGGCTCTAGTCTCCAGCTGATCTGGTCCCCATCAATACTCTTATTACTTCCTGGCACATGAGGTATGACAGTGCTTTTGATCCCCTAGGTAGCAAGGGTGAGGAGATAGGATATGGAAAAAGAATTCTTTCTAAATATCCTTTGAAAGACCTGAGCATTTTTAATCATTAAACAAAAACACATTAATTCTGGAAGTTAAAAATGGCATTTATCAAAAGCCAACTGCATGCCAGGGAGCATGCAAGTATTTTTTCACCACCTTGTGAGGTAATTCATATTAGTCCTCCTTTACAAATGTGGGCACTGAAGGTAAGAGAGAGTATTCAAGAGATGAAGCCAAAACTTGGGCCCCACTCAGTCTCAGAGCTTGTGACTTACTACATGCCCATGTTGGAGGATGCCCAGCCTTGGGACATTATCAGTAGAAAAATCCTGCATTCCACTACTTCTCCATTTCCTATCACTTCCATTAGTCATACAATCGCCTGTTGGAGAGAGACTTTGTTGGGGAAGAAGGCGCAAGAAACAAGAAGGAAGAAGCGAGACTCTCTTAGTGGCTGGTAGCAACAAAATACTTGAACTCTGTTAATTTTGTGGTGCTATGTTGAGCAAGCTTAGGACCAGATATAAATGGTAAGAAATAGCTCTAGGAAAAATGAGCTTATAATTTATCTAATGATGATTTTAGTAAGACACAAGTTTCCATGGATGGATGGATATGCCTGAGCCTAGAGGCAGCTGTGCCTTTCCTGAGGTTCCTGCAGACAAACAGAGCCCTGCAGGAATGGGTGACACCCTCTGAAAGTGGGGCCTATGCATCATACCAGTGGGCACCAGCATCCCTGGCAGGATGTGGAGCATTTGGCTCTGGTGGGTCCCTTTGTCAAGATTTTTCAAATCCATGTTGACCAAGATGGTTTGGAGGACAGCTTGTTCTGTTCCTTCTTCCTTCACTTGTCATATGGAGACTTCAGATTAAAACAAGAAAATCTTTAATACAAGAGATTTTTCTAGATTAACACTGAAATGAAAATAGGCTAAAAAGTTCTCACAGAAAAGAAATATACTGTCTCAGAATACTTTCATAGCTTCTGAAACCCAGAAAATTTAGGTAAATGTGTTCTTTTTACCGGGGGTATTTTTCTTCTCTGTGGACGAAAATGCTTTTATTTCCATCAAATCAGCATTTCCTAATAAATGACATTCATACCACTATGGTTGTTATCTGGAATGATTTAACATTTTAAACATTATGTACATATTTGAAGGTATTATGACAGGTTCATTTTTCAGAACTACATAAACTCATGTACAAAAATGAAAACTTTTACCTCTATAACTGTACTTACTTTTATCTTGAGCCCCCAAGCTGCCTAATAGTAGACACTTTAACCTTGTCACCTACAGAGTTCAGCATTGAGAGTGTAAGGTTTCTGTACATAATTTAGTGTTTGTAGATATTTAAGTAACACTGCATAAATAACAAAGTAGGTTTAAGTCAACTGTAGGAATGTAAAGCAATGTTTTTCTCTTCAAAGGGGGTTATTCACATTTAAGCACTGGGCTAGTTCACATTAGCAAGACTGGATAGCACTGGTAATGGAAATGCTTTCCTCTTAAAGTCTCAGGCTTATTTTTGGCATTTTGTGGGCACTTAATTACTATCCCCTTGGAGTTTGGGCTGGGGAGCCTTGCTAATTCTCCAAGCCCTCTCTGTACGCTCAGATGCTTACCCTCTGGTCATGTGACATGAGCACACTTGGTGTGGTATGTGCCCAAAAGGAAAACACTGGGTGGGTGCTTTGGCCATGGAACATAGAAGCCAACACACAGGGTGTGGAAACTAGAGTGTGGGATCTTTTGTCAAGTAACCGGAGAGGACATTCATGGACAGTCTTCTCTCTAATTGGTTCCCACACCATACCTGACTTTTCTTTTTGATAGACTGGAGGGGTGAATTTGCTCAAACTAATGTGCGTTGGAATTTTAGAAAGGTTTCCAATTGTTCAAACCCCTTGAGAAAACCCCTTAACACCTGTGTACCCATCTCTGCCCACCTGTTATATTTGCAGGTTGCTGTCACCGCGTTTTGTACATTGTGTTTGTGTTAACGCCTTCTTTCTCTTTTTGAGGCAGTAAATTCCTTAAAGACCAGTCCCATTTTTAAAAATTTTTAATAAACTGCATACCATGAGAGTTAAATGATAGCTTAACATACTGTTAGATAAATACAACTTATTTCTTAAGGGAAAAAATTATTAAAACCTTCAAAGTATTAGAAATTTGGACATTCAAAAACTCCCTAGAATAACAATGTGATCAGTCAAACAAACGATTGAAGAGATAGGACAGGTTTGTTCCCACAACACAATCAAATACTTGGAGTAACATGCCTATCCCTCAGTTTACCATCACCACCAATCTGCTCACCATCTCCATCTCTCCCAGCCTGGTACCACAGTTTGGTTCAGCATTTCAGTGGAAATAGCAAAATCCTCTATACTGTGAAATCTTCTGTATTAGTGAATTTTTTTTTTTTACCTTCAGGCGTATTTCAAGTATTTCTCAGGGAATTCAATAGGTTAAAAATATGCCTTACTTTTTTCCCTCCAGATTTAGGTTCTTCTAGGTTGTTGTCCCACCAGACAAATTAGAACCAGCTTTGATACTTGATCAGGTAACATTAAAACTAGAGAAATCCAAAGGAGCCACATCCAAGAGGTGGTATTATTCTTTTCAAAAAATATATGTTGAGATCTTACTGTATTTTTGGAAAGGGCATTTTAAGATGGAATATATAACATAGACCTTATCAAAAAGCTAATATTCTAAGGGAGCTAGAAGTATATTTTTAAAAAGAAAGACCATTTAAAAAAAAAAGCAATAAAGAACAAAATAAGCTCTACAAAAAAAAAGTAATGTCAAGATGTTTTAGTAACATAAATAAGGAGGAAAGATGCTTAAAGGAGACCTGTGAGTGTCACGTATGTGACAACTACAGCACCAGGTGAACCTGGGCACATGCTGGGAAACATTACTCAGGAATTTTACAGCTGACATCTATACTTCAGAGTGGTATGACCTTTTAGGAGGTCCTCTGAAATCACTAAAAAACAGCAACTCTGTTACATCTCTGTCCCATCTATATTATGTCTATTTCTTTCTATATCATAAATTTTTTATCTCCTTGTTTATGTCAGGCACAATTTTTCACACTTCTTTGGAAATACAAAGAAAACTAAACAAAGTCTCAATTTCCTAAATGCTTTGACTAAAATCTAAGGAACAGTCCCAGATAGAGGGATGGCATTATCCAAAAGGACACCTGCTGTGGCATCACCACTGTGAACTACAGTCATCTGGTTTTGGTCCTCAGTCTGGCAGATGAAGAAACAACACCCTCAGCAAAGATCAGACTCTCTATAATGGACTCACAGTGATTCACCTCAAGAGAGACTGCTGTGCAGCCCAGACCAGCAAAGTATTAATTTACTGTGAGGAAGAACTCTCCACAAATTGGACTGTCTTCCAAGGTGCTTGGGAGAGAGAATGGGTGGTCAGAAGGTTGCTCGGTGATGGTAGGTTTAAAGAAAGGAGAAGTAGATTGCCTTGAAGCATATTGCAACCAGGTAACAGTGGAGATGGATGAAAATTTGGTGTGGTGGCTCAGAGAACTTCTATCCTCCAGAGGCTGTGTCTTCCTTCCTGAAGAGCTGGGCCACCTGCACCAACCTGCCTCTCCATCTTTCCCATTTTCTCCACCCCACTGGCTCATCTGATAAGTGAATCTTTCCTTAAATTGGTCCATAAGTTGGTTAATTAAACTAGAATCCAGCTGCTAATTACATGGCCTTGAAGATATTCTTTTCCTACACTTATGTATAACTGAATATTTTCAGGTTCTTGGCAACACAGTGAATTATAACATCCTTATAATTCCATATTTTACAACCTAGATTAGTAAACAAAACATATGCAACACATCATTTATACTCTTATCTGTAGAGAGTGCAGCTTTCTTCCACATGTGTTATCTCATGAATTCTCAAAAAACTTTGTAGACAGTGAAAACTAACATGTTTTTCACCTCCTGTGTTCCTCTCTTCAGCTGCTCTGCACTTTTTATTTTGCCTAACCCATGACCAATCCTACAATGTTAGTATAATTTATCTAGTTTACATGGGAGAAAATTGAAGCACTGGGAGCTGCCACAACTTTACTAAGGTCAGACAAGTGGTAAGAGCCTAAGTTAAAGTTAAGTGAAACTCCCAGCACTCCCAACTTCAAGTTCAGAGAGTTTCAGCTACTCTCATGAAAACAGAATTAATCAATACAGACAATACACGAACAGACCAGTGAATGCTAATCTCTAATAGGAAAGAGCACAGATCAGAACCAGGAAGGCTGGAGCCATGCACGAGGGAGTAAAACTTTTAAAGGAAGCAAAAGGACTTTGATGACAAAAATTGTAAATGTGATGACCAGTATTTTAATTATCCTATTATATCCCTTTTCCAAATAAACATCTAGAAGGAGCTAAAATAGAAATATTAATTTTGGATATATATGAATTTGCCTGTTGGCTCCCTTTAACCAGTGACATTTAATGCTATTCTTTCCTCAAAACTCAAGGCTCATCATTATTTAAATTAAACAAAAATAAAATTCATTTAGCATGAATTGGCCCTTTTGTGTTCCTTTGAGCTTAAATTAATTTTGTCATTGGCCTGTAGTCCCATGTTTCAGAGGTCAGAAATATAGCCCTTCTTTTCCTTCAGTAATCCAGGAATGTCCCAAAAAAGAGTGGCTGGTTTCATTGGCAAGCAGGGCAGTGCACAGGTCTTTCACTAAGTGCTGCAAGCGCCATTGGGCGGGACCTTTCTCCAATGTGCCACTTAGCAGGTGTCTCCTGGTCTGCCCAGAATCTAATGAGAATCAGGGAGACTCTGTGAAGCTTTTCAACTCTATCCAAGGTCGCAAGGACTGCTGATAGGGTGCGAGGGTGACCCTGTGGACAGTTAAAGAGATGAAAGGAAGGCTTTCGGATTAAATAAGATTTAGGAAATAAAAGGATTAGCAAGACACAAAAGCTAGATTTACGAGTTTATTTAGCCAGTGCAGTGTGGCATGCTGGGATGTGGGACATCTAGAAAGAGATAAAAGAGGCTAACTCAGGAGGTCGCAGGGCAGCAAAGATGAGCAGGGTCCCCCCAAAAGCCCACTAAATCTTCTGATAATTGAAAATGGGCCAGAAAGGGATATTCTTCTATTACTAATTCTGACCCCTTCCAACAAATAATGAGAAGAGCTACAATGACGAGCCATCTCATGGATTGGAGGTCAGGGCTCAAATAAGCTTAGGAATTAAAAAGCTCATTTTATGACAAAGTCTTAGTCAGAGTATTTCTATCTTGAGCAACAAAGCAAAGTTTAAAATTGGAGTGTAGGGGATTTAATATCATTTGTGAGTATCAAAATTCCCAAAGATACTGTCTTATGTTGGTTATTTTTGTTCAGTATTTTTCTTTTCCCAAATTGTCAAACCTGAAATCCCAAAGTTAAAAGGGGTGAAAATGTGTCTGGTATAACCAGTCTGTGAGGGGGTTATCTTCTCTGATACTCTGACAGATGGCATCTTGACATAGGCAAGGCTACCCCTGGTCATGGGTAGAATGGTATGCATTAGAGGCAAGCTCCTCTACTGTGAGACAGAGGAGTTTTCCAGTAGTTCTTCCTTATATTACACTCCAATCTTCATTGCCACTGGTTCTTATTTGCAAGACAGAGAAACCCAGAACAAATCTACCCTCTCACTTACATGATTGACATTCAAACATCTGAAAATAGAGAATCAATGTCCATAAATAATCCCTTTTCCTGGTTGAACTTGTCACCACCCCCCCCCCCGCCCCAGGTAATTCCTATAATTTGATTTCTAGTTGCTTTGCTAGGACACTGGAAGGGAGGTGCTTCCTTTCACACTGCTCTCTGTGCAGTGCCTAGAATCACTAGTGAGAATTCTCTCTCTAATCAGGTGTCTTCTAATCTCTGGATCACTGTACTGGATAAGAATATTCCATGAAACTATCTCATAAAAATCATCTTCTCTTAGTGTGAGACTACAAAAACTGACACTAGAAACCTACCCAAAGAGCTATAACTGATATATATATATACATATATACACATATGTATATATATACATATATATTATATTATATTATATTATATTATATTATATTATATTATATATATATATATTATCACATTAATCATTCGGTATGCATCAGACATTTACTGAGCACCTGCTAAGTATCCAATGTCTACTTAATGCTAGGAATAGGAGATAAAGGAATAGACATGGTGCTGGAGGAGCTCACAGTTTAGGAGAAGAAATAGACACTTGAGTCATCCTAATTAAATATGATAGAAGCTATAAAAGAAGTAGGTTCTGAAGATCAGAGTATGGACTATCTAAATGTTCAACAGGAAGACAATGAAGAAAAAGTTTTCTCAGGAATGGGACATATGCATATAGAGTTATGAAGGCAGGTAAGAGTTTGGCATATTTAGAAAACTACAGGCAAGTTTGAGAGGCTTTCAATCCACAGTGAACTGGTGTGGTGAGGGGTGGGGAGAGGAGGAGAGCTGGGGGAGGGAGGGAAGGAGGTGTGAAAATGATCTCCAGCCCTGACCTGGGGATCTAATGGAGATGACATGTTCAACTGAAACTAGAGAATCAATACAAGATGAAGAACAGGTTTATAACAGGTGGCAGGAGGGAAGAGAAAGTCCACATATGTGCTTGTCATTGTTAAGAGTGATTAAAGCCACCTTGCATTTCACTGCCTCATTATTTCTATTCATTTGTATGTGGAACTCATTTCCCTCTGATCGTATTTTTGAAGTTATAAAAGTATATATAAGCTTTCAATATAGGAGCAGACTGAGTCAAAGTACATCCAAGCTGAATTAATTACTGAGATGATTTTCAAAAAATTTAGTTAAAGCATCTTTCCTTCCATGTGGAAGATCAATGTGTATGGCAAATGTAGGGAGCAGCTTTGCCTAGGAAGGGAGGTAGGAGGGCATCAGGTCCCAGCCATTGACTCTCCTGCCCCTTTTCCTTGTCCCTCCTAAGTCTTCCCACCCCTGCCCATCAACAGGAATGCAGCCCAACACTTTTTTTTTTTTTCAGAGAAAACTAAACTGAAGGGCAGGAGCCAAATGAAGAGAAAAGCTGGAAGGGGCTCTCAGTGGCAGAGATGGGCCAAAAACATACACTTTTCTTGGAAGAACTACATACAGATACAGTTGAGTCATTCCTGCTATCTTCTCTATAAGAGTTGAATCAGCAGACTGCCTGTAAAGAGTTTGCCTAGAGAAAAAGCAATTGATAAGGGACTAATGGAGGCAACAGATTTCTCTGTGTCTTCTGTAATTAAGCCATAAATCTAAACTCCACAGGCTGAGGCAAATGGTGACCATAGCCCTGGCCCCTCTCTATGGTTCTGTGAGCATAACTGAGGGACAAGCACAAAAATAGAAGGGTAGTACGGAGGAGAAGAAGAAATGGTGGCTTTCACTTTTTTTCCTATAAAATACAGTGTTTTGAAAGCTGAACCCAGGTTTTTAGCACGTATTTATCATATCATATGCTTTCCGTGTTAGCTCTGTGCTAAGTACCTGGCATTTATCAGAGGGTCAGGCAGACATGGTGACCATGTTGAAGGTACATAATTGAGTGGGAAGGCAGACAATAAATAAAATAACAACTTGCATTTTTTATGGGCTAGATATAAGTCGACTTAACCTTCATAATGATTTGACTAAGTCGTTCCTCGTACAAGGTGATAGATGGGGCACAGAAAGCTTAAGACTATGATTTCTTCACAGTCAGCTCCAGGATACTTGAGCAGCACACAGAAGTCCCCAGAGTTGTGACAAATGCCTCAAAGTCAATGGATAGGAGCAGAGGCAATCATCCCCTCAACCACAGATGTTTTTATTTTTTCTTACCCATTTTAATTGTCCCCAAACAAGCCTTTCTGAGGTTGACTTAGCAGCAAAAGTAGTCTACACATAATGAACTGCATTATTCACATGTTGATTAATTAAACCCTTGTTAGATATCTTGTTAGATATCTACTTAGCCCCGCAAATGCATCCTAAAATACCCAGAGTGGCTTGCTGGTATGGGCTTCCAAAAGTACTCATCAGAGCAATGATTCATATTGGCTTCAGGCTCAGCCACTTGGTATTGTAAGATGAACAAGATTCTCTCCTTAACATGAGGTTTGATTTCTGAAGACCCCTGAGACAGAAGAACTGGAGGCTTATGGGGGAAATAGAGGCAGGAGGACCAGATTTGAGAGTAAACCTATGAAAATGTTAATAAATACTTCTAGTATACAGCAAAATTAAGCAATATAGACAGTGTGCTTTAAATCTCAAGTACTGACGATAAGTAGTGACAGTTGAAGTTTGTTTACCAACCCTTCATGGTACCCTCTCCTACAAAGATTTTCCAAACCATCACCTCCTGGTAGAACACACCATGCCTGCCCCTACCACCACACTGCCCACTGCCCATACTTCTGTTACAGAACCCGAGACACTCCTTGCTTGGGTCCTGTGCCTCTTCTATCTGGAAGCCCCTTGAGGTCAGGAAATGGGCCCTCATATCTGTCAAGATTACCACTGGGTGTATGTGGGGTTGGGGGGAGAGGGCACACCCTAGGTGCTTCAAAAATGTTCCTGAGTATCCGATTTTCTTCTGCAGGATTTCGTTTGAAGTTGTTTTGCTTTCTTGTAGATACACAGGTGTAAGGTGTTTCATTCATTTCCTTCTATTCAGGCACTCTATTCAAATATTCAACACTCACATGTTGGTATGATTCTAAGTTCTGAACTCCTCCCTCTCAAATCCCACAGGGTCCCAGATCTTGCTGCCAAAGAACATGCTGTGGGTCTTTATGTGCAATTCAGTTCTCTACTTCCTGCAAGAGCAGTGCTGCAAATTCCTCTCTCTCTTCCAGGCAGAAACCTTGACTCCTATAGAGCTGACCCTTGCCTCCGTTTTCTATTCCTGACCCCCAGTAACAGCTTATCTCCTACAGTAATAACCAGCAGCCTGCCAACACCAGGGTTGAAATCCACATTGTGGTCAAAAGATATGGACATTTACAGATGGACCCCACAATCAAAATCGATGGGTAATTTGCAATAAGGGAACTTTCTGGACCTGAAAAGCAGATCCCGTCTTTATTTAAATTTTTTAAAGTTTTATTTAAATTAATTTAATTTTATTATATAATTAAGTATTAAATTAAAGTTAGTAAATAAAATTTTAATTAATTATTCAATAAATTATTATAAAATTTATTTAAATTTTTGATACTTCATTATGATTTTTTTGCATTAATTTTGTCTTTTTAAAACATGGCATTACAATATGATTTATCTTGATTATTTTTTTTACATTCCTCTTAAGTTTTACTGCAGTGGCTAGTGCCTCACTCTTCTTGCTCTCAGGTACTTACTCTGAGCCTAGAAATAGCCAGGATGCTTAGATCTGGTCTCCAGGTGCAGCAGGCGAGCCCAGGAAAGTCTGAGTGGAAAGTGTTCTGTGACTTCACAGCTGTGCAGAGTGACTTGCACAGTTTTGTTTCTGCTGTTGTTAAGAGTGGGGACATGGTCATTCTATTCCCCTTGGTCTCTGCTGTGGCAGCCACAGGTTTACTTAGATAGTCCTTTGGGTCTTTCTCCAGCAACAACACCCACCATAGGAATCTCTTATTAATTCAGAGAGTCGTTAACTGAGCTGAAGCTCTCTCTTCTCTCAGCTGGCAACTTCACAGTTCTCTTGCTGGTCCCTCCATCTCCTTAGTTAGAAGGCTGAGGTTGAGGCAGAGTTTGGTTTCTCTAACAATCCAACCTCTTTTGCCTTGAAACGTCCTCAACAAATTCTGCCAGGGGCAGTGTATTCACTTTGCATCTCTACTATGGATTTATTCTGTTCTTATAAAATCTCTCTCATTGCCATATAATTTGGGCTGGAAGGAAAGGTAAATATATGCTCAAGCTTCACTTCAAACTTGAGCTCCTTGTGGATTTTTTAAAATTTTGCTATTGCCCATTTAGTTACCATTGCTAGCATGCTTTTCATCTCAGCTTGCATTTTGGTCTTTATCTCTTTCTTCATGAAATTCATGTTTTGTTGAGATTTATTGAGAATATGATTAGATGTTTTCTAAAACATCCTAGTATTTCTCACAAAATGATTATACCGATATGCCTTTTCTTTGCCTCTTGAATATAATAAGCTCTTCTTGTGTAGTTCTAAGTCTTTTATTGGCCTTATTTTTCTCTATCTTGATTGAGGACAGATCTATCCAGACATTCAACAGATGGGGTAGGTGAAATTCTCTAATGGTGGCAAAGAGCCCTAGTTTCCAGTGCTGTTGGGATTTTGCTTTTCTCTGTATAATTTTATGAGTAATTTGATAGGAAGATGGGAGAGTAAATGAGGTGACCAACTTATTACCATCTTAAACATAAACATAAAATGATCAAGGGAACAGTCAACACAGATGAATAGACTCTGAAATATTCTAAGTAAATATTCTGCTATGAAAGACACACTCTTTAGAAGTGGCTTGGGGTTTTAATTTTTTATTCTGTTCTTTATTTCTGGAACCCAAGTACAGCATCCGGTTTTCCCCTTAGGCATACATTATAGCTTAATTTTCCAACTTTCTTCACTAAATGTTAAAATATTTGTGACAGTCAATTGTCTCCTTAAGATTATGATTTCCATTAGAGTTTATTTTAAGAAGATTGTGAATGTGGCTGACAAAACTTTTCTTCCAGATGAAAGACTGAGGTTTTTAAGGTGAAAATAGTAAGTACTTCCCATTCCTAATATCTACACACTAAAAATTCTTGGAGCAAAATTGAGAATATTTTAAACCAAAATGAATAAAGCTAATGCTGATTAAAGCCAGAAAATCTGAATTCCAGCATTATATGTGGTCATGAAGAAAGTATTCTCACAGCCCAAGTCTGGCTTGACCTTCTGTACAAGGGCAATGAAAACAACTCTTCCAGCTCTGATCCACTGAAAGTGCAAGTGACAGATGCATGTTGAAACTGGGTAGTGGCGTGGTCCTCACAAAAAACACAAATTGATTCAGATGATCACTTGAATTTAATAGCTTTTCACCAAATTATCAAACTTTAATCTCCCATTTTATAGTCGAGTAGACTGAGGCTACAGAGTGGAAGATACTTGCCTAAACCACAAAGCACATTTGTAGCAGAGCCAACAAGTCTTGTTGGACCAATAAAGTAGTGATTGACTATCTTCTTGTAAGCTTGCAAAATCCATCAGAGCTTAGATAATCTACAAATTAATAGATCATTAGGACATAAAAACTAGGTGAAATTAGATAAGAAATTTTCATCAAATTAGCTTTTAAGGAAAAAATTAAAAGACTTTTAAAGCTAAGAAGCAATAAATGTTTTCAATAGATGTTAGGAAAAATACAATACAAAAAAATTGGTTAAAGTAACTTTTAATTTGATGCTTTCAATGTTTCTGAAAGCAGACCAGACTATTAAGGCCTAAATTCTTGATTCAGATAGGTTAATATGTAATTGGGTTGAACACTTTATCTCTTGGGTCTCAGCTTGATCATCTGTAAAATGTAAAATGAGGTAGTGAATCAGATTAGTAGTTTCCTATGGACACATCACATCAGTTTACAAAACTTTACTGTTGACCACAGTTATGGGCTGTACTGTCTCCCATATTCCCAAATTCACATGTTGAAACCTTAACCCCAGGACCTGAGAAAGTGACTGTATTTAGAAATAGAATCTTTAAAGAGGTAAATAAAGTAAAATAAAGTCATATGTGTGGGCCCTAATCCTATATGACTGGTGGCCTAATAATAAGAGATTAGGATGCAAAAAAAAAAAAAATGTAGAGGAAAAACCACGTGAAGAAATACACAGCAAGAACACAATCATCTATAAGCCAAGGTGAGAGACTCAGAAAAAAACAGCCTTGCAGACACCTTGATCCTGGACTCCCAGTCTCCAAAACTGTGAGAAAATATACTTCTGTTCTTTAAGCCAACAGTCTGTGGAACTTTGTTATGGCAGCCCTAGGGAACTCATACAAACATACTCTAAAAATAGTTACTATTTATTATACATTATGATAAGCACTCTATACATATTATTTTATTTAATCCTTTGAACATCTTTATGAAGCAGTACCATTATTACTTCACTTTACATAGTAGGGAACAGAAGTTTATCAGAATTCAAAACCAAAGCTTTTCACCACTATTCACCACTATTCTATATTGATTCAAAAATACTAAAATATAAAACAAAAGGTTTGTCTTTGGCGCACCTGGCTGGGCTGGGAGGAGTAGAGGGTACAAAGTGAAGGAGCAAGACTGAGCTGGGCCTCCTACCTGCCTGCCCGCCAGGACATTCCAGTCCCTGGGGGTCTAAGCAGCAGGGCCCAGCATAGTCACGGTGGATGACCCTAACCACCTGCAGCCTGGGCTAGTCTCGGTGAGGTTCTACGACATCTAGGGCACACTGGGCAAGGGAAACTTTGCCATTATGAAGCTGGGGTGGAACCAGGCCACCAAGATGAATGTGTGATAAAAATTATGGATAAATCTCAGCTGGATGCCATGAACCTTGAGAAAATCTACAGAGAAGTACAAATAATAAAAATGTTATACCACCCTCACATAACTTTATCAGGTAATGGAGACCAAAAATATGTTGTACCTTGTCACAGAATATGCCAAAAATAGAGAAATTTTTGATCTTCAAAGCTGCTTGTGGGCATTTTTATGTCTCTGTCCTGTCAGACTTGTTTACAGTGTATGCAAACCATACCATCCTCAAAACCCAGAAAGCAAAGCAAATCAGGAAGAAAAATGGAGACCAGAGAAGAACAAAACCACAGTTGAAAATCCCTGAGCCGGATGGCTGTGTTAAGCTGTTCTCCACATTCTGGCCTGGTATCCGAGAACTAGCAAGCCTCTTTGGGCTGCATAGGCCTCTCCACCAAAGCTGTTTGGCAGCTCCTAGAACATCTTGTTCAAATCTTAGTACTAAAAATGAGCACAGCCTAATTGCCCACCTACGTGTTCTCTTCTCCTACTTCACTGGACTGGGATTCTGTCCTGGAGCTATCTTAGGGTAAAGGTAACTATTTGAGAAACCATTATCTAATTCTGTTATATAAATATCTAATTTCATTATATAAAATAGGATGTCTCTTATTTTTGGTTTATTTCTTTTAAAACAAACTGTACATATATGTTTTTTCTTTTAAGTTTTAGGATGCTATTTCTTGAATTCAAGACTTCCTTGTATAAAGGTATCAACAGACCAGTCTATAACTGTGCAGGACATATTTGGAGAAAATTAATTCTATCAATTGGTAGATTTGGATAGCATCACATTTATAAGTAATGTATTCCGAGTCATTTCTGAGGAAATTGAGAATTTCCCTTTTTTAAACAACCCTAGTGAAAAAGACCAGTGTATATTTATAGCACCTATTTTTGAGTCTATGTATTGCAAAGCATATCCTGCATGGGGCACTTCTTATCAAATAGGCAATTATACAGACTTAATTAAAATGTAATAAGCATATACTATTACTTTACCCTTACACACAGTATTTCATAGTTTACAGAGTGCTTTCACATTATCTCATTTGATCTTCAGTCACAATATGAGATAGACAAAGCAAGTGGTCTTATCCCCATTCTATAGGTAAAGAAACTGAGACTATAGGGGGAGGTAAACTGACTCAGTACAGGTCACATGGCCAGTAAGTAATAGCACTAGGATGAAGACCTAGGTTGCCTAACTTCTCATATAGCACTCTTCCATATTTTCCTACTTGACTATGAAAGCATTACTTGAAAGAATGGTGAGGTTGGCCAGAGACATGCTTGATACTGTGACTTCCTATTTGAAGGAAGGGTTTTGTTTGTACTTCTTTGAGTTCTTTGGAGCTTTAATCTGTTGGTTAGATCATCACAGCAATGCTCCATGGCACAGCTCGGCTGGTGGCAGGAAAGTAGTACTCATGTTTGGAAGTCACAGGATCCAATATTAGTTCTACTTTTGTGGTCAATCTGGGGTCACGCTATAGGCGTCCTATTTCTCTAAAAGTAATTTGGTCTAGTATCTGCAAACAGGTCAAACCTATTTTTTGGAGTTTTCACCTTTCATTTTTCAAAGAAAAGGGCTTTTCTGAAGGAACTGATTCAAGAGAGGAGAAAAGAAGTGACATGGGAAGAAATGGCTAGTCACCATATTAAAAAAACATCTCTTCGGGATCCCCTCTAAAGGAATATTTGGAATGGGGTCAAAGTATTGGAGAGGCAGTAGGTCTAGACAGTATAGAATGATAACTGGAGAGCAAAGATAAACTTGCTGCTTTAAAGATTTCTCGCATTTAATTCTCAATACTTAATTACTGTTTTCCAAATATTGGCACATTTGTTCTGACTACAAGATAGAGAATTTTCAGTGAAATATCTTGTCATACCTGCATTAGTAGTGTACTGTCCCTCACGGTGGCTAAAGCTTTGTACTTTTTGCAGAAGTAAATAAGATAATTCAGTAATGGAGGTCCACAGTGAGCAGCTTTTTTCTAGTCAAAATGGTACCATGCTGATATATTTTATCATCTTGCATGTTAAAAAATAAAAAGCGTTCTGAGCAAGAACTTACTGTAATATAGCACTAAAAAGGTCATGATTGATCCAGGGATCCTTGGGGATATCAATTCCTATCCCTTTTAAAACCTGATTTTTATTTTCTCTGTTCTATGTATATTTTTTAGTGTGAGCACAATAAATTGCAGAACACTGCACCTAATGTTTAGGTAAGAAATAAAAAAATGAATGTCTTTTTGTTGTGAAGGTGTTTTTCACATGATATTATATAAATATATTTAAAAATATTCCTCTCAGCAATCTAGGGAGGTTAGGCTTTGCCTGAGAAAAAAGTTCAAAACATCAAGTCAGGGTAACATTTCTCCTCCAGAGAATCAGTGTTCTGTACAAGCTGACTGCCCACTATGAGGATAAAGTATCAGAGGTATTTATTTCTCCATAGATTGTTGAGTATCAGAGAATGAAGGACCACAGATTATTTGTAATAGACTTTGATTATGGAGCTAAATGAGGGAGTGGGTTGTACTTGGCAATACTAGGGCTCTCTATCCCTAGATCTCAAGCAGCCTTATTTGAAACCCAGATCTTACACCACTGAGTCCTATAACAACCAGACTGTGTGGTAGACATCTATTATCAGAGTTTACCTGTGACCTGGTAAGTGTCATCTGATAAGAAAGAAAACTGTTCATTTTAATCTCTTGGGATAATCACAGAGAATCAAAGTCCACACACTGTTTATAACTGTATTCAAGTTTAGAACATTTTTTTTGTTTTAAATCAAGGTAGTTCTTGATCCCAACCATTTATTTGGGTCATTTTTCCTAGTTTAAAGTTCTGAGAAAGAACTTCAAAAACCCCATGTGATTCTACAGCATCAGATCTGGAGTGACCATTTGGGCAGAGCACCAATGGCAGTCCTTTATTGTGTTTTGCATTTCATGGGATTTATTGAAGTAAGAACTTATTGTAATTGTGCTGTCTTCTGGCCAATGTCAGGAAGCTCTGCTTTTAATTTGGTTAATTTTATTTTCTCAGAAGAGGCAAAAGAGGCACAGTTTAATCCTCGCCTCTACAAATGTATTAAACCTCACATGTTAATTCATTTTTAGACCCCTATATTAAATTAAGTGCCTTGGGTAAATTGATAAATGGACATGTGCTCAGCTTTAATTTTTTTTTTTTTACAAGGGAGAGATCAAACCTCTATACAACATTTTTGGATTTCAGAGGCTCTCTGGCATTTCAGTAAATCTAAATAAATATTGCCTTCATTTTTCCAATATATATAACCATATATATATATATGCTATAAATGAAATCAGAAAGTAGTAAAGTGCTAAAGCAAGAGTATTGTTCAATTCCTTTGTCTTCCTGATCCTTATGCTTTATTTCACGTGTCAGTGTTTACATTACACACTTGTGTTTTCTATGAAAGAAAAGTTAAATAAATCTTGGCAATTTGAAAAAAAATAATAAAAAGACTAAATTCTTTTTTTTTAAATTTTAAAAAGTTAGATATTTATACAATCCATGAAGTGATCCCCCTAATTACTCTAGCACCCATTTAGCACTATACAATATTATTGGCTACATACCCTATGCTATACTCTAAATTCTCATGATTGTTTTGTAACTATTAATTTGTACTTCATCTCTTCACATTTTTTACCCAGCTCCGCAATCCCCTCTGGCAATCATCAGTTTGTTCTCTGTATCTGTGAGTCTGTTCTGTTTAGTTTGTTCATTTCTTTTGTGCTTTCAATTCCTCGTATAAGTAAAACCATATGGTATTTATTTTTCCCTGTCTGACTTATTTCACTCAACATAATACCCTCTAGGTCCATCCATGTCTTTGTAAATGGTAAGATTTCATTTTTTAAAATAGCTAAGTAATATTCTATTGTATATATGTACCATAATTTCTTTATCCAATCGTCTATTGATAGGCACTTAGGTTGCATCCATATTTTGGCTATTGCGAATAGTGCTCTCAGGAACATAGGGGTGCATAGATCTTTATGAACTAATGTTTTGGTTTTCTTTGAATAAATTCTCAGAAGTGCAATTGCTGGGTCAAAAGAAAGTTCTATTTTTAATTTTTTGAGGAACCTCTAAACTGCTTTCCAAAGTGGCTGTACCAATTTGCAACCCCACCAACAGTGTATGAGGGTTCCCTTTCTCCACATCCTTGCCAACATTTGTTGTTTTTTGATTTATTGATGATAGTCAATCTGACAGGTGTGAGGTGATATCTCATTGTGGTTTGAATTTGCATTTCTCTGATGATTAGTGACTTTGAGCATCTTTCCATATGTCCTCTTTGGAGAAATACCTATTCAGGTCTTCTGTCCATTTTTTAATTGGATTGTTTTTGTTGTTGTTATTGTTGTTGTTGTTGTTGTTGAGTTGTATGGGTTTTTTATAAATTTTGGATATTAACCCCTTGTCAGATGTATTGTAAGCAAATAACTTCTCCCATTCAGTTTGTTGTCTTTTCACTTTGTTGATTGTTTTCTTTGTTGTGCAATTAGTTTAATGTACTACCATTTGTTTACTTATTTTTTTATTTCCTTTGTTCGAGGAGAGTTTACTGCCTATGTTTTCTTCTAGAAGTTTTATGGTTTCATGTTTTACATTTAAATCTTTATCTATTTTGAGTTTATTCTTGTATATGGTATAAGAAAGTGGTCCAGTTTCATTTTTTTACATGTATCTGTCCAGTTTTCCCAATACGAGTTGTTGAAGAGACTGTGTTTACCCCATTGTATATTCTTGCTTCCTTTGTCATAGATTAAATGACCATATTTATTTCCAGACCCTCTGTTCTGTCCCATTGATCTATATGTCTGTTTTTATGTTAGTACCATGCTGTTTTGATTACTATAGCTTTGTAGTATTGTTTGATATCAGGTAGTGTGATACCTCCAACTTCTTATTTCTCAAGATGGCATGGCTATTCAAGATCTTTTATGGTTCCATATGCATTTTTGGATTATTTGTTCTAATTCTCTGAAAAACATCATTGGTATTTTAATAGAGATTGCATTGAATTTATAGATTGCTTTGGGTAATATGGCCATTTTAATGATGTTGATTCTTTCTACCCATGAGCATAATATATGCTTACATTTATTTTCCATTTATCTTCTTCAATTTCTTTTTCAATGACTTATTATTTTCCAAAATCAGGTCTTTTACCTTCTTGGTTAATTTGATTCCTAGGTATTTTATTGTTTTTGATGCAATTGTAAATGGGATTGCTTTTAAATTTCTCTTTCTGATAGTTCATCATTGATGTATAAAAATGCATCTGACTTCTGAATATTAATTTTGCATCCTGTTACCTTACAGAATTCATTTTTCAATTCTAACAGTTTTTTGGGGGGGAATCTGTAGGGTTCTCTATATTTAGTATCATCTCATTTGCAAATGAAGACAGTTTTACTTCTTCATTTCCAAACTGGATGGCTTTTATTTTTCTTTCTTGTCTGATTGCTATACCTAGAACTTCCAAAACTATGTTGAATAGAAGTGGTGAAAGTGGACATCTTTGTCTTGCTTCTGATCTTAAAGAAAATGCTTTTAGCCTTTCTCCATTGAGTATAATGTTAACTGTAAATTTGTCATATATGGCTTTTATTATGTTGAGGTATATTCCTCTATCCCCACATTGGTGAGAGTTTTTATCATAAATGGATGCTGGATTTTGTCAAATGCTTTTTCTGCATCTATTGATATGATAACATGATTTTTATCTTTTGATTTGTTAATGTGGTGTATAACATTAATTGATTTGTGACTATTAACCAACTTTGCATCCCAGGAATAAATCCAACTTGATCATAGCATTTATTTTTAATGTATTGTGGAATTCAGTTTGCTAATATTTTGTTGAGGATTTTTGCTTCACTGTTCATCAGTGATATTGGCCTATAGTTTTCTTTTTTGTACTGCTTTTGTCTGGTTTTAGAATCAGGGTAATGGAGGCTTCATCGAAAGAGTTAGGAAGCCTTCTCTTCTTTTGAATTTTTTGGAATACTTTGAAAAGAATAAGTGTTAATTCTTCTTTGAATGTTTGGTAAAACTTACCTATGAAGCCAGCTGGTCCAAGACTTTTGTTTTTTGGAAGTTTTTTGATCACTGACATGATTTCATTGGTGGTAATTGGTCAGTTCAGATATTCTGTTTCTTCTTGACTCAGTCTTGGGAGATTTTATGTTTCTAAGAATCTATCCATTGTTCAATTTGTTGGCATATAGTTGCTTGTAGTGTTTTCTTACAATCCTTTGTATTTCTGTGGAGTATAGTTATTTCCCCTCTTTCATTTCTGATTTTATTTATTTGGGCCTAATCCCTTTTTTTCTTGATGAGTCTGGTTAAAAGTTTATCAATTTTATTTATCCTTTCAAAGAATCAGCTCTTCATTTCATTGATCTTTTGTATTTTTTTTAGGCTCTATTTCATTTATTTCCATTCTGATCATTATTATTTCCTTCCTTCTACTCATTCTGGGTTTTGTTCGTTGTTCTTTTTCACAATCTTTTAAGTGTAATGTTAAATTATTTATCTGAGATTTTTTTTGTTTCTTGAGGTAGGCCTATATTGCTATGAATTTTCCTCTTAAAACTGCTTTTGCTATGTCGCATAGATTTTGAGTTGTTGTGTTTTCATTTTCACTTGTCTCTAGATATCTTTTGATTTCTTCCTTTACCTCATTGTTAACCCATTCATTGTTTAGTAGCATGTTATTTAGCCTCCATATGTTTGTGTATTTTGCAGTTTTTTTCTTACAGTTGATTTCTAGTTTCACACCATTGTGGTCAGAGAAGACATTTGATATGATTTCAATCTTCTTAAATGTATTGAGACTTGTTTTGTGACCTAACATCCTGGAAAATATTTCATGTGCTCTTGAGGAGAATGTATATTCTGCTGCCTTAGAGTGAAACACTCTGAAAATATCCATTTAATCCATCTGGTCTAGTGTGTCATTTAAGGCTGCTGTTTCCTTATTGATTTTCTGTCTGGAAGATCTATCCATTGGTGTCACTGGGGTGTTAAAGTCTCCTACTATGAGTGTATTATGGTCAATCTCTCCCATTATGTTGGTCAATAATTGCTTTATATAAGTAGGTGCACCTGTGTTGGGTGTATATATGTTTACTAGGGTTATGTCCTCTTGTTGTATTGATCCCTTTATCATTATGTAATGCCTTTCTTTGTCTCTTATTATAGCCTTTGTTTTAAGGTCTATTTTTTCTGATATAAGTACTGTTACCCCAGTTTTTTTTCATTTCCATTTGCATGAAATATCTTTTTTTCATCCCTTTACTTTCAGTCTATGTGTGTCATTTGATCTGAGGTGGGTCTCTTATAGACAGCATATGTATGGGTCTTGGTTTTTTATTCATTCAGCTACCCTATGTCCTTAGATTGGAGCATTTAATCCATTTACATTTAAAGTGATAACTTAATTTGACCTCAAAAGCAAGGGAAGTAAAAACAAAAATAAATGAATGAGACTACATCAAACTAAAAAGCTTCTGCTCAGCAAAAGAAACTGTCAACAAAGTAAAGAGACAACCATCCAAATGGGAAAATATATTTACAAGCAATGCCTCCAATAAGGGCCCAATATCCAAAATATACAAAGAACTCATATGACTCAATAATAACAACAACAACAAAAAAAAGATCCAATTAAAAAATGGGCAGAGGACCTGAACAGGCACTTCTCCCTAGAGGACATACAAATGGCCAACAAATGTATGAAAAGATGCTCAACATCACTAGCTATTAGGGAAATGCAAGTAAAAACCACAATGAGATGCCATCTCACACCTGTTAGAGTAGCTATAATCAAAGGACAAGTAATAACAAATGCTGGAGAAGATGTGGAGAAATAGGAACACTCATACACTACTGGTGGGACTGCAAATTGGTACAGCCACTATGTAAAACAGTGTGGAAGTTCCTCAAAAAACTAAGAATTGATCTATCATATGATCCAGCAATCCCTCTACTGGGTATTTACCCCAAAGACTTAAAAACCTGTATCTTAAAAGATATTTGCACACCAATGTTCATAGCAGCATTATTCACAGTGGCCAGGACATGGAAGCAACCAAAATATATTGCAATAGATGATTTGCTAAAGAAGCTGTGGCACATATATACAATGGAATATTACTCAGCCATAAGAAGAGGTGAAATACTGCCATTTGCAACATCATGGACAGACCTTGAAATAATCATACTAAGTGAAATAAGCCAGATGGGAAAAGTTGACAATCACATGATATCACTTATATGTGGGTTATAAACCTAAAAGCAACAAATGAACAGGACAAACAAACAGAGACTCATGGACATGGACAATAGTCTAGTGGTTACCAGAGGGTAGAGAGGAGGGGGAAAGGAGGTGGTAGATGAGGGAGAAAAGCTTTAAATCATTTCTTCAATTAAAAATAAATAAATAAATAAATAAATAAAGTGATAACTGATAGGTACATAGTTATTTCCATTTTATTATTCATATCTTTGGTTATTTTCCCCTTTCTTTTTATATAAGTCTCCCTAACATTTCTTGTAGTTCTGGCTTGTTAGTGATGAATTCCTTTAGCTTTTTCCTGTCTGCGAACCTCTTTATCGCACCTTCAATTTTGTTGATAGCCTTGCTGGGTTGAGTAGTCTTGGTTGGAGATCCTTATTTTTTATCACTTTGAGTATATCATGCCAATTCCTTCTGGCCTGCAAAGTTTCTGTTGAAAAGTCAGCTGACAATCTTATGAGAGTACTCTTCCAAGTAACTAGCTGCTCTTCTCTTGCTGTTTTTAGGATTCTCTCTTTCTCTCCAACTTTTGGCATTTTAATGATAACGTGTCTTGGTTTGGGTCTGTTTGGGTTCCTCTTATTTGTACTTGTATGTCTATTTCCTTTGCCAGGTTAGGGAAGTTTTTTGTCATTATTTCTTCAAGTAAGTTCTCAAACCCTTGCTCTCTTCTTCTCCTTCTGGTACCCTTATGATATGAGTGTTGGTACATTTGAGGTTGTCCCAGAGGTCTCTTAAACTTTCCTCATTTTAAAAAATTCTTAATTTTTTTTTTTTTTTTTTTTGCTGTTTTAATTGGGTGTTTTCTGCCACTTTGTCTTCTAACTTGCTGATTCGGTCCTCTGCTTCATTTAACCTACTGCTGATTCCTTCTAATGTATTCTTCATTTCAGTTATTGTATTCTTCATTTCAGTTATTGTATTCTTCATTTCTGACTGGTTCTTCTTTATGGTTTCTATGTATATTTTTTACACTTACTGTTTTTCAAAGTTCTCACTGAGATCATCTATTCTTCCCCTTAGTTCCTTGAGCATCTTTATAACCAGTGTTTTGAACTCTGTCTTTTGTAGGTTGCTTGCCTCCATTTCATTTAGCTTTTTTCTGGAGTTTTCTTTTATTGTTTCATTTGCAGCATTTTTCTTTGTTTTCTCATTTTGACTGCCTCATTGTGTTTGTTTCTATGTATAGGAAGATTCATTACATCTCCCAGTCTTGGCCAGGTGGCCTTGCATAGTAGGTGTCCTGTGTGGTCCTGTGGAACAGTCTTCCTGATGGCTTGCTCTGGGTGCTCTGGGCATGTTTCTTGTGTGGTTGTTTGTGTTCTCTTGTTGTAGCTAAGCCTTATATGTCAGTGGATGGAATTGACTCTCCAGTTGACTGGCTGTGGGGATTAGCCATGCCCACAGGATATTAGTTGCTGTGTGGGAGCTGACGCAACAGAATGGGATTCACCCCAGCTATTTCTTATACCTGTTGAGACCATCCTTTGGGTGTGCCATTTATGGGACTAGACAGGTGGTATTCTGTTGTGATCTGACACCAGCCTTCAGATGTGTTGGTTCTGTAACTTCTTGGGAGGGGCTGCTGTGTAGGCCATGTTTAGCTGCTACCTTTGATTGCTCAGGACTACCTGGTAAGAGCAACAAAGTGATCTGTGGATGGTTGCTGTCTATAGTAGATCTTGGGGCAAGTGGGAGAGACCACACTGCTAGGTGAGGTTGTTTATCCCCAGTACCAGGACTGGGGTGGCTTAGCAAAAGAACCAATGCACCTCAAGGCCTGGGGCTGCCTGCCAGCCACTCTTATGGCTCCACAGCTGGAAGAGCCTTTGAGTGATATATAAGTGGGATACAGTGGGAATCCAGGGAGTCAGCAGGGTAAGGCAAACAAATTTTACCCAGCCAATACAGACAGAATTAGGTTTCATGCCATTGCTGAATCTGCAGTTTCCTGTAAAAGTCTCAGATTGCAGCAAAGTCAGCCACTGTTTTCCTCAGGCCCTCAGACCCCTGTGATCTGCTCCAAAGATATTGCAGCTCAGGCTGGCACCAGTACTCACCACCAAAAGTCTCCCCGAAAATGTGTGGTCTGCATATGGGCCACATGAGATGAGGGCTGTTGCCTGCCAATAAATATGCAGCCCAGAGTTGGGCTGGCTGCCTGGAAATGGGCTGCTGGGGGCAATTTGTGGCCTGGGTGGAACAGGGTCCCAGGGAGTGAGCCAATCTCACAGGGCCAATGTAGCTTCAGAATTCCATGCAGGGGAAAGGTTCAACACAGGCAAAATGGCGCCCTCCTGTAGATGTTGGAGGGAGCCTCAACAAAGGAACAATGGCGGCTGTCCCTCCAGCCCTTGGCCCAGTGACACTCAACTCAGTCTTTCCCCATATGTCTCTTGAGCCTCCCAAACTGCTGACTCTAACCCAGAGCCTAGGGTGAGTGTCTCCGAGCAAGTGAGTCTGTGTACAGACCTCTTAATGGGATGTCTTGGTTTTTCAGTTTTTTCTATCTCACCCAGATGTCCAGAGTCTGCACTGGTTTTTACAGTGAGATTTTATGGGAACTCCTCTTCCTGGGACTGTAATCCTGGCTGGTGATCCCCTGTGTGTGGCTCAGGCCCCTCGTTGCTGCAAGGGGCCCTCTGCAGCTGTACTCTTCCTCTCACTACACAACTGCCACGCATGGGTGTGGGACCAGCTTGCTTTGTGTCTCTGTCTCCTCTACCAGACTTGATGTGGCCTTTTCTTTATATCCTCAGATGTGTGTGTTATGATCAGCTAGACTTCAGGTGGTTCTCCAAATTGTTTGTTTTATAATTTGGTTGTAATTTTAACGCAGTCATGGAAGGAGGCCAGATTTGTCTTTTATATCATAAGCTAACTGGTATTTTAAGCATAACTTTTAAATCCTGTTGTTGTTTCATAATTAGAATATGAAAGTGAAATTAATGGGAGACTTTTAAATTAATTCTCAGATATTCATTTTGAAATTTTAATCATAATTGCATATATTTATTGTAAAAATATCTGGATTAGCAAATATGTTGGACTGTTGCAGGGTGGGCTGCTAAATATCACTGGCAGAAAATCTGGTGTAAAAAAATAACTGACAAGGGTAGACTGACATGCACACATTACCAACATTTCAGAACCCTCTCCACTCCCCATAGATATTTTCATGCTTAGATGAAGTTCTTGTATAATCTGCGCAAGTTATATATTTTACTAGGGCAATGCATGACATCACAAATTAACCTTTCTCTTTGAAAAAGGAGAATGAGAATGTATTTATTATTTAATATTGAATAAAGTTGGTTTGCTTGGAAGAATTATCAAAAGATTATTAAATTATAGGCTAAATTGAGAGTTCTTAAAAATAAATGTTTAGCTAAATATTTTTAGAAGAATGGATTGCAATGTGGATGTAGCTATGTCTTTTACTTATAAGTGAGCTGAGTCTTCGAACACACTGTAACTTGTCTTCAAATTTGGAATAAAATTGACAAAATAAGGAAGGTTAAAATGCACATAAAAGGTTAACTATGAAATAAATGTACCCTTCATTTTTCAAATTGCCAATCTCATTGCACTTGAATAAATATATAGCACAAGATTTTTTTCTTAATGTATCAAAGTAAATTTTCAGTAACTATCTCATAAGAAGGCTCTGTTTTGGAAATCTGAAAATTACTAATTCTTTTGTGGATCAATAAACAATAACTGCATAATCATTGAAAGAAAACACTTTAAGAATTGTCAAGAGGTATAACATTATAGGTTATTTTTAAATTTAATTACAATAATATAGTTTTCTTTGAAAATTAAATCCAAGATATCAGTTGCTGCCTAAGTGGGCAGTGCCTGCAATAGTCATACACTTAGCCCAAATTTATGAGCCCGAATGAACGTTAATCATATTATCTTTTTATAACAATGCTCAATATTACACATATTTTCATATCATTTATGTAACTTTAATGCACACTATTAATATACATTTACTTTTATTTTGCTAATAAAATAAGTTAAAATGTTATAATCTTCTATTTTTTAAAATTTTGTTTATATATATAACATAATACACAAAAATATTTTATTTTCTTCTTTTTTTAAAGTTTATTACAATAAAATATATAAGTGTCTATGGTAGAGAACTTAGATATTACACTTGTTTGTAACTGAATTTGTGTTGCTGCATTCCATACTAAGTACAAAGGGTTTTTTCACCACCAATATTTTATAATTAGTCTAAATCTGAAATATAAGTAAATGTAAATTTTATGTGTTTGAGTTTAGGCTAATACACAAATGAAACTAAACAGTTGGGAAACTGTTTTTAGTATGACATGAAAATCGAAAAGCAATTTTTATACTAGAAAAGAAATTAATTTTCAGACCATGATAATAGAAAACCTTAACATAATTACCAAAAGTTAAAAGTAAATGTTTTTAAAAAGTGTATTTTTGGATATTGTTCAAGTCAATTCTGTATGCTTTACTCATAAATTTACTACTGGTAAAACAATTCCTTCTTTTGTCTTAACAATTGCTTTTTAACAGAGTTAGCAATTATGTTATCGTACTTACCCACTCAAGAAAAAAGATTAGACAGAATAAATAGCAAAATGATGCTAATGAATAGCTAATGATAAAGTCCCTGAGATAGAAAGAGTGGGGAAGAAAATGGCTTCTGGAACACAACAGTTAAAGATGTTAACATTCTCTCATTCATTCATTCATTTATTCATTTTTGGACAAATATTTTTCAAGTTTATATGACATGTACTGATTTTCCTTCATGCCCTCACTTACACAACGTCATGGCTACTAAACGTGAGGATTGTATGAATTGGTTGTTGAAAAAACATTGGAAAATATTACTGACTTTGACTCCAAGATGAATGTGATTGTACTGATATTTGCATATCTGCCATGACATGTCTTTACTTTTCACCCTTCATTATTTGATCTCAACAAGTAGGTAATGCTACAGGTAATGAATCCAATTAAAATTTTGCCTTCTGCAAGTAAGTGAAATTCATTAATATAAGATTAAAATATTTATTTCAAATTAAATCAAAAAAGTAGATACTAAGCACTTCCTAAATTCAGAATTGTTTAATAACATCTAGTGTTTATAAGCAAGTTAGTGTTTGCAAAACCCATTCACAGGCACCAGTTCATTTTATTCTTCAAGAACCCCATGAGGCAGGTGGTACTGGAATGTGTAGAAAGGAAGAAGAGCTTAACAATGTTTGTAGTCACAAAGCCAATAATGACAATCCTGAGATGACAGGTCGGTTCCTAGGATTGAAATCTTGTTCACACCAGCATATTGAGGAGCAGATGTGATACCTCAGCCTCCCAGAACCTCAGTTCTCATCACAACAGTGGGATGGATATCACTGACAGACCACAAGTGCCAAACGCATGCTGTGGGATGGTGGCCATCAGCTCTCCAAGCTTTTGTTCAACAGTTCTTTGCTCTCACATTTATTTGCTATCATGAAACAAAAGGAAAGAAAAACTATATTAAAAATCATTTATTGTTATCATTACTGTTATTGTTATTATACTAGCTTCTTTTAGAAGGAAAATAAATTGGATATCGAGGTGAATAGTGGAAATTTATAGTGTAATTGTGGAATTAAAATGATGAGGGAACCAGTACTCATAAGAACTTGATTGATTTGTTACAGTATCCAGTGGCATAAAAATATTCAGAAACCTAGAGTCAGCCAGTCCATATTAACCAATTCACCAGTCAGAGACTAGTGCTCATGGGCTCTGGAACCAGATAGACCTGGGTTTACTCCACTGCTTCCTACCCAGGCTGGGGAAGCCCAAGCCAACTTCTGAGTCTGGACGCTTGCAGCCGGGCTCTAACAGAGCATTTATCAGAGGACCGTGGGGCACCCTGGCCCTCACAGCTGACACCTTTGTTCAGAAGGGAAGGCTCTGGCAGTGGAAAAGGTGGGAACAAGTTGACTTCTGGAGGGTCTGCTGGCTAAGCAATCATGGCAGGTTGATGAAGAGGCTGAATCCTTCCTATGAATGAAAGCCAAGATGTAAAGCAAAACAGCTGATTAGCATGCCAGGCAGAACATGAAAATTCATAAAATATTAGAGCTAGAAGGAGACTCAGTGAGTACTGTATCTGTTTTCCTTATTTTATAGCTAAGGAAATGGGCTCAGGGAAACAAAATGACACACCAAAGTCACAGTGAATCCGAGGCTCCTCAAGACTAGAACTTTGGTTTTCTGATTCTTATTCCAGCCTTGTAGATAGCTCAGATTTAGTGTGTATCAAAATAATCTGGTTATTAACTAATGTTACCTCAACAAATTTAATTTTAAAACTTATATTTAAAGCATTTTTTCAGATTAAATTTAATATGAAATTAAAGAATATTATAATCTGAGCAGCAATGAGGTGGATGTGTACTATCAAGTCACTTCACTGAATTTCATTCTGGAAACCTACTTAAAATCATGTTGTCCATGTCCTAAAAAGTTAAGAAAATAAATTGATTGCTTATTAACAAATTTATTCAGTACCTAGTATAGAGTTCATAAGTCAATATTAAGTAAATAAGCAGATAAGTAAAGGGTCATGGACTAATTATTCATATCATTTAAGAAAGAATATATAAAAAAAGAAAAAACTGTAATCTAAAGTGTAAAACATTTTCCCCATTTTTTTCCAGTGAGGAACTGAGTCATTCAGAGAAGAGCTGAGACTGATTTCGAAAATAAACCCTCTGTAAAATTGTTTTAAAGACAAAAATTATAATAACAATAATCTTGAGAGCTTATTTAAAACGTAGATGTTTCAGACCTCACCCCAAATATTTTAATTGAGTGTAATTTGCGGGTGGGGTTCAGGAGTTTCATTCAGTTTGTTCACTTCATTCACTAATATTCCCGATCTCAACCTTTGGAAAACTCTTCTCTCCTACATGAAAGAAAATGGTGCTTTCCTAAGTCCCAAGAAAACATCATAAAGGATGCAAGGTAGGATAGGGTGGACATTTTAACAAAATATAGAAGAAAAATTGTTCTCTTTTTATACTGACTCTCCTTCCAGAGCCTCTTGTAGCATTGCATGTGGATATGCATGAATGGATTAATATCTCAGAGCTGAAATAAGATACAGAAGCCAAGTTCATACTGTTGCCTTCTCCTTTCAGGGTGTCAAAAAACACACTGAAATTTATCAAGAACTCTTTGGAGTAACTGATGTTCATGGTTATACAATGAAACATTCTTCCCCAGTAGCAGCCCCCAAAAGGGCCTCCAATATTTTGTGCCTCATACTAAAAAATGAAACAGTGGTAGAAAGCAATAGGATGTACAAAGGCAGTTTGCCTAGGTACCGAATTAATTTAATAAGCAATCAATTTATTTTCTTAACTTTTTAGGACATGGAGAACACGATTTTAACTAGATTTCCAGAATGGAATTCAGTGAAGTGACTAGATAGTACACATCTGCCTCACTGCTGCCTGGATTATAATCTTCCTTAAATTCACATTAGATATAATCTGAATAAATGTTGTAAATAGACTCTTTTTTAATATTAAAATTTGCTGTTTTCTTTTCCAAACGACAAAAGGAAACACTCCCTTAGATCCTCTATAACTCAGAAGCCACTCGAGTGGTACATGTGCTTTGAGAGAGAATGAAGAGACCAGTCTGGCACAGATTTGTTTTGATTACTGTGTTCTTTCTAAATGTCTTTCTTTCTATTCTGTTCCTAATACTCTCCAAGAGGAGTAGTTGGAGCATACATTCTGGGGTTAGAAGGATGTGTGTTCTGACCTTAACCTGCCATATTAGCGATCTTGGATACATTATTGATACATTATTTCATCTCTCTGGGTTTGCATTTCTCCATGTTGACATGTAGATGTGATGATTGTGGGTAGTTGTTTGATACATCGTCATTGAGGCCAAACTCTTAGCTTCACTGTTCACTCCCACATTCCACATCTGATCCATCAGCAATGTCTGTAGCTCTATCTGTTCTCGCCACTTACTGCACCTTGGCCAAAGACTGTCATTTCTCTCCTGGGTTGTGGCTTCCTCACTGGTCTCTCTGCTTCTGCTCTAGCTTTGTTCCTCCTCAGAGTCTTCTCAGCACAGTCATACCATGTCACTCCTGTACTCAAACCCTCCCATTACTTCCTGCTGGGACTCGGTAAATTAGTCTCACCTGTAACACCTGCAAATTCTTGCACAGTTTGCTCCATCCTGCACCCAAAGATAGCTGTCCTCATCTCCTACTGCTCCCCCTCTTGCCTGCTTTTTTCAGCCACATGGGAATTCTTGCTATTCCTTGAACACTCCAGACAGGTTTCTACCTCAGGCCATTTGCACATCCTATTCCTCCTGCCTGGATCACTTTCCCTTCAAATAGCAGCACAGCTCACTTTCTTGCCTTCTCAGTAAAATGTTCCTGCAACCCTATTTAAAATTGCATACTCAACCACTTCCTATCTTCTTTCTTTGCATTTTTCTTTTCAACATAGTAATTATCACTACTCTACATACTATAGATTGTATGTATTTGTCTTGTTGTCTGCCTGTTTCCTGTTGCATGATGGAAGACATATCATAAGATTCTTCCTTTCAGGGTGTCTGCTCCCTGAGTCCAGGTGCGTGGGAATTAAACTTTGACTGATCATATGTGCCTACAGCTTATTCCGGGTACAGAGCTCTGGTGGTGAGTGGCTCCCTGATGAAAGAATGAGCCCTGGGCCTGTGGGAGGGAGGAGGCATAACCTCATTTTACATAAAACAGAAAAATCTGAGAGTAGTTGCCATGAGGTCTGCATTTATTCCCTGCTTCATAACATGGGATGTGGTGTTGGGAGGAGGTATCAGCAAGGAGGGAGGAAAATGGTGTTCTCAGAATGAGCCCCAAGTCTGTTGACACTCACGGCTCTGTTGTGTGGTGCCGTGTTGGAAGGAAGCACAGGAGAAGGGTGAAGACTATGTTAGCAGAATCAGACACGGAGTTTTCAGTAGCTCCTTCATTTAATAACTCAGAATAGAGGTGATACTGAAGCTTACAAGACAAATCTAAAACTGAGAGTGAGCCGGAATCATTTATGTGTGCACAGGAGAAGGTAGAGAAATCTTACACAAGGAATTCTTGAGAATAATTCACTTCTATTGTGATAGATGCTGTCCTCTCTCTTCCTTTCAGCCTAAGCCTTAGCCTCAAACCACCTAATACAATGTACGCAGTTTATGTGACTCAGGACTGAGTGGATGGAGAGGTCCTGAAACTGATACTGCTGTTTTCTTTGCCAAGAAGACAAAAATATGGGGCAGTTTTTGAGATGCATGCAGGCCCTGCTGCTTTTGTGAACTTCTATGGGCACCTGGATGTCTCTCTACTGGTTGCCAGTAAAGGAGATAGGCCATTAAGGAAGTGGCTCTGGCTTTGAGTCTTGCTGGAGTTGTGGCAGAGCAGAAGCCTGGGGCTGCTGGGGACCTTTAAGGAGTCTTGGGTCTAACAGTGGAACCACCAGTGTGGGTTTTCCTGCTCCCTGACCCTTGAGACTGCAAACTGAGGAGCTGCCTGGAGGTGAAAGGAGGGCTGTGAGCATGTGCCCTTTTGCACTGTGTTGTTCTGTGTATGATATTTTTGTTTTGTTAAAGTGTGTGTGCTAGGTTGTTGCTTGAGAGGGTACAGATTCTGGGAGCATCAGGAAGAGGCTTGCAAACAGGACCGTGAGTCTGTGAGGCAACACCCAGCCCATCAGACCCTAGGCACCAGCCATCCATAGATGCACCTTCAAAAATAGGTCAAAGAATGTGTCATAATTCCTCACTCCCTTTCCTGCGTGCTGAAATCTTAGCTAACCATAGTAGAATTATGAAGAACAGAACGTGATTGTGCTACAACATTTTAACCAAACTACAGGTCTCTGGAAATTCAACCATTTCCACTCATGTCCTCCTTCGGCCCTCTGTCTGTACATTGTGACATCTCCTTCGTCCCCTCCACATTCCTCTCTCAATAGGAGATAACTTGTCTGTCTCTTAGAAACTTCGTTCTTGGAAAGAAGAAATTCTCTCCCAATTCACCAGGACCTAATTCTTATTATTTAAGTCATCTTTTGCTTATTGACACGTACTTGTTTCTCATTAGATGGATGCTATTATCAGGTGCTTCTCTGTTCAGGCTCCCCGTATGTACAATACCCTTTTGTTTCAGTGCCAGGTCACATTGCTGCATGATTTACACACAAAGAGATGTATCATTCCTGGCTACTCTTGACCTTTTATGTCAGGTTGTCTAGTGATTTCTAGTGCAAAATGAAAAAAATTTTTTCCATTCATGAGTGACATATTCTACTTGAACTGTTTGCTTTTTCCTACCAGCTTTTTCCCTTCGGCTCTCCCCTCTTTATTGGGAAGTCAGTCTTGGTAAGTTTCTAAGGTTTTGCCTTTTCTTTCAGCAAGTTTCTCTTACAATCTTGGTCATGGTTTCCTTTCTCATCGGCCTATATTTTTTTGTGACGCACAACAGAAATCGATACATGCTAAGTGTACTTTATTATCATTACCTGAAATTTCATTGATAGGGGATAACTCTCTTTTCCAAGACTTGCCTAAAACATGGATATCATGAGAATGAAAACACCTGACTGTGGAGTTCACACTTATGTGAAAATGATCACTATCCAAGTTATCTAAACGAAAGATTTTAATGGGGAGGAAAAGAGCTAGTCAGAGGAGTTAATAAGGGAGCTGCCTGATCTGGCTGAAGGGATGACCCAGCAGGCTGAGGGAGGAGAGTTGACAGCTGGGACATACACTGAGGAGACTAGGGATCTCTGACACCCAACCATGCTCCCTTCATACCCTGGCACCTTGCTCTCCTTGTGGCAGATTGTGACTTGGCTTAAGCAACAATGGGCTGAGTGACAGCCAGGACTCATCCCACCTGCATACACATACTGAACTCCAAGGCTAAACCTCTTCCCCAGACACTGCATGGGAGTGGGTTTAATTTATAGATCATGAGCTCTCCCTCAGTTAGCATGTGTGCAGACAGCATAGCTCTAAACAAATAGGGAGTGCAGGCTGACCTGGCAGTAGGGGAGAGAATGCATTCTCCTATCATTCATGAGATCCAAGGAGAGAAGAAAGCAAACAAGAATGAGGGAAGAACATGGTGGAACCAGCAGCTGTATGTCTCTAGTGGTGAGAATCAAACCCTCAGGCCACAGTGAGGTCATCCAGCACTCAGAGAGGCAGCTTTCTGCTGGGGTACTGGTGGGTACCCCTCAGGACACACACACAAAAAGGAAAATATTTTATTTGAAAGACTTGTCAACTTTCAAACCTGTATAAAATTTTAATAAGAATTTATTTAAGCCAAAACTGATAACAGTTACTGGGAAGCAAGATCTCAAATGTTTAGAAGGATAAGTTTTGCAGTTCCTTTTATGCATTTGAAATTAAGGAGGGAATGTAAGGAAGATTACAGGAAGGTGGGAGAAAGCAAGATGGGGTATTAGGTTACAGGATAGTTAATAAGATTACGTGCTCTATTAAAGGGGAGGGATTACACTTATTTCAAAGGTATATTAACCTAAATTCCAAAAAAAATAAATAAATAAACGGTGGACAGGGCTTGCTTAAGGCAAAGATAAAACTTTTACTAAAGAATTTATATGCCTGGAGCATGACTACCCACCGTGACCTGCCCAGTTAGAAATTTATGATCAGATCACCCTGTGCAGTTACTTTCTGTAGAACTGCTTTTTGTCCACAGATTTTAATGTTTATTATCAAAGCACACTGAAAAAGTTGTCCTGGGAAAAATCAGACTTTTGTTGTATTTCCTTATGGCTTATTATTGTTTTATTTTGATGCCAGGGCAATGGAGGAAGGTACCATAACCCTTTCAGAACCTAGGGTCTCTAAATACCTCTCTCTGGTCCTGGGTTGAGCTAGCTGCCACAGTAGCAATATCTGCAGCTAGTTTGTGTTTCCGAAGCCCCTCTTCCACTGCTCTTTTGGGTTAGTAGGAACACATGCACCCTCTCTGCCTCTCAATGATATCAACCTTGTTCTGCTGGTGGGAGCAGGACCAGAGACCGAGGGGTAGCTGGAGGAGGCTCACACCAGGCTCCCCAGCCCAAGGTTCCAGTGCCAAGAAAAGAAGTCCCCATAACTTCTGGCTGTGAAAACCAGAGGAGATTGTGGCTGAGTGAGATGGAGTGCTGCTGGAGTCACGAATATTTGTCTTAAAGGGCCAGCACATGAACTTACTCGCTGATGGACTCACTCACTTTCTCTAAGTGCCAGCGCCAGAACGGCAGCTTAAAAGGTGCTAGGGACATACGAGGAAGAATTGAATTGTTTGGCTTCTGGTGAGGGCTGAAGGGGCAATGCTCTCTGAGACAGAAGTGGTGACAAAATCCATTGTTTCTTTGTTGAACCCTCCCCTCTCCCGGCATGTATACACAAGCCACCACTATATTTGAGTCCTCATCAACCTGGCTAACACTGGTCACCCCACCCTAGTGATTCCCTGAGGCCATGTCCCACCCAACTAGTGTGCTCACCCAAGACACTTCCAGTGGCTTTTCTGTACAAATGACCAGTCTTTGCTTATACTTTGGACTTTCCTAAAATCTCTCAAATATTCACAGAACACAAACAAGGGTTGTCTGGCTTCAGCATACCCTGTACCTATTGCTAAACAGTCCAAAGCCCAGCACTAGCAGCAGCCTGCCTGAGTCTGCAATTTAGACTTTCGAGGCACCTCCAAGTTCAGCGTGGGTGGTGGCTATCTATCTGAGGATTGGTTGGTGACTTCTGCCCAGGTGGACCTGGGCAGGGCATAGGACATGGCTGAACTTGGCCTGTGACAAGAGCCCTCCCAGAAGGCCCTAGGGCCAGCACACCTAGTGGCCAGCTTCAGACCAAGCCAATGTACCATTTAGGGATACATCTAAGGACTACACACCTAAAGGGCAGACTGGGAAGGCACCAGAGACCTGCTAAAATGAATCCTGCTCCATAGGGTCAGCCCCTCACCAGCTAGTCTTCACAACCAACCAGCCCAAGGTCAATTTCTCCCACTGTTGTGCAAATAGCAACCAAAGATCAACTACAAAAGGAGGGCACACATGACCTACACAAGGGACACATCTGGACACCCAACTCAGGTGACCTGGGAGACTGTGCCACTGGGCCCCACAGGATACCTACTACATAAGGTCACTCTACAGAGACCGGGAGACATAGCAGCCTTAACTAATACACAGACACAAACACGAGGAGGTAGTTAAAATGTGGAGACAAAGACACAAAGCTCCAGAAAAAGAACTAAACAAAATGGAGACAAGCAATCTAACAGATGTGGAGTTCAAAACACTGGCTATAGAGATGCTCAATGAACTTAGGGGGAGAGTAGAGGAACTCAGTGAGAACTTTAAGAAAGAAATAGAAACCATAAAAACTGAGATTAAAAAACCATAAAAAAGAACTAATCAAAAATGAAGACTACAATAACTGAAATGAAGAATATCTTAGGAGGAATCAACAGGGGTTAAATGAAGCAGAGATATCGAATCAGTGATTTTGAAACCAAAATAGCAGAAAACACTTAACTAGAACAGAAAAAATAAATAAATAAAAAGAATCCCCTTGTAAAAATGAGGATAGTTTAAGGGGCCTCTGGGACAACATCAAGCATATCAACATTTGCATCATAAAGGTATCAGAAGGAGAAAAGAAAGCAAGGAATTGAAAACCTATTTAAAGAAATAACAAAGAAAAACTTCCCTAACCTGGCAAAGGAAATAGACATATGAGCCTAGGAAGCTCAGAGAGTCCAAAATAAGGTGAACACAAAGAAACCCACACCAAGCTACATCATAATTAAAATGCCAAAGGTTAAAGACAAAGAAGGAATCTTAAAAGCAGCAAGAGAAAAACAGTTAGTTACCTACAAGGGAGCTCCCATAAAACTGTCAGCTGATTTCTCAACAGAAACGTTGCAGGCCGGGGGGATTGGCACGAAATATTCGAAGTGATGAAAAACAAGGGCCTAAAACTAAGATTACACAGCGAAGCTTTAATTGAGAATCAAAGAACAGATAAAGAGCTTCCCAGACAAGAAAGAGCTAAAGGAATTCATCAACACCAAACCAGTGTTACAAGAAATGTTAGCGGGACCTGTTTAAGAAGAAAAAAAAAAAGATAAAAATATGAATAATAAAATGACAGTAACTATATATCTATTAATAATTACCTCAAATGCAAATAGATTAAATACTCCAATCAAAAGATAGAGTGGCTGATTGGATACGAAAACAACACCCTAACATATGCTGCCTACAAGAGATTCCAGATTGGAAGACAAATAAAGACTGAAAGTAAAGGGATGGAAAAAGATATTTCATGCAAATGAAAATGAAAAAAAAAAAAAAAAGCTAGGGTAGCAATACTTATACCAGACAAAATAACTTTAAAACAAAGGCTAGAACAAGAGACAAAGGGCCCAGTAATCCCACTTCTAGGTATTTACCTGAACAGACCCAAAATACTACTTCGAAGGGACATGTGAATTCATATGTTCATTGCAGCATTATTTACAATAGCCAAGATATGGAGGCAACCTGGGTGTTCATCAATAGATGAATGGATAAAGGTATGGTACATTACTCAGACACAAAAAAAGAAGTCTTGCCATCTGCAATAACATGGAGGGACCTAGAGGGTATTGTACTTAGTGAAGTAAGTCAGACAGAGAAAGACAAATGCCGTATGATTTCACTTACATGTGAAATCTGAAGAACAAAATAAACAAACAAATAAAACAGAAACAAACACAAAGACATGGAGAAAATTTTAATGGTTGCCATATGAGAGAGGGGTTGGGAAGATGAGTGAAAAAGGGGAAGAGATTAAGAATTACAAATTGATAGTTACAAATAGTCATAAGGACATAAGGCATTGCATAAAAAAATATAGTCAATAATATTGTAATAATTATGTATGGTGCCAGATGGGTACTAGATTTATCAGGATGACCACTTCATAAGTTACATAAATGTCTAATCATTATGTTTTACACCTGAAACTAATATAATATTGTATGCCAACTGTAATTGAAAAATAAGAAAATTATTTTGAAAACAAAATAAAATAGTGAAATTCCTAGAATCAAAAAATAAAAAAGAGGTTACTAGGAGCTTGAGGAAGAGGCAAATTGGGATTTACTAATCAACAGTCATAAAGTTTCAGTTAAGGAAGATGAATAAGCTCTAGAGATCTGTTATATAACATTGTACCTATAGTTGACAATAATGTATTATATACAAAATATTTTATAAGGGTAGACCTTACACTGAGTATTTTATTACAATAAAATAAAATTTAAAAAAATTGTTAAACAAGAGTGAATTTTTCCTTCTTCATCTGAGAGATGGGCCTAGCAATGAATGAAAGCTGCAAAGTTCTCATTGGACTAAGAGAGAGTTCTTTAGGAGAAGTGTCAGTAAAAGGTCACTTTCTTTGGAAGAACACAATCTTGGGTCTGATTTCCAGATGCAAAACTTGACCTGACTAGATGAGAAGAGAGGATATTGACAGCCTACACTAGGACCCAATCCTAGAACAGTCCAGACCTTGTGTGGAGCTGGAGAGAAAGGAATGGAGGGACAGGTCAAAGGGAGATCTCTGATGGACAGCTGATGGTCATTGTGGCTTTTCAGCATCTAGGACCAAGGCTCTGAGCCAACAAACCAAACTTTTAGAGAAAAGGGACAGACTAAGGCAGCTGCCCAAAAAAAGTTCCATCACTCTATGGAATTTGCGTGAATTGTATTTCATTATTTGAACTAGAAATAAAGAACTGGTCAAATATTTTGAGGGTTCTTTCTGTGTTCTTGAATTTTTGAACTAAAAGGCACACTAGGCAATGGGAGCCCAGGATGGCCCCAAGTGGTGAAAGCTATCTTGTGGCTCTTTGGGATGAAGGGCCAGGGCCCCGCCTGGCGGAGCCCACGAGCAAAGTAGACCCTGTCTCCGTGTCCCTGGAGGAGAAGCACCTGGTGAAAATGTTCCTGGATGTCACCCTCATCTGTGTCAGCTGTGCCATCTTTCTCTGGAGCTACTTTGTCTAGCATGGGGTGAACCCAGGGGTCCAAGCTGTTTTCAATGCCCTGTTTTTTTAATGAAGGAAAAAAATAAATATGGCTTTGTTTGTTTACCAACAAAAAAAGGGCTTTTTTTTTTTTTTTTGAGGGTAAGGTGACACCTTTATTTCTTGGGAAGGGTGTGGTCAGAAGCTTTTGGCGGGGCGGTACCGCTTCCTCCTCACCATTATGGGCTTCTGGCTACGCAGAATGGTGCTGACTCTGTGAATGGCAGCCATGCACAGACCCAGGAGGTACTTGTTTTTGCGGATTATGTGTCGGATGCTGCTTAGGGTGGCCTGGGTGTTCTTGTTGATGGTGGTCCCCACGTAAGAGGTGGCCGGCTTTTGTTGGCTGAATCTCTGCTTCACGATGACCACCATGCCTTTGCCATCAGTGAAATTCCAACTTCTTCTGCTCAAGGAAAACTTACTTTTGATTAAACATTTGTAAAAATCATAGGATTGATTTTAAGAGAACAAGATGAAAAAAGCAGCAGCAAAACAGAGTGATATGCACTTTTCCATAGGTGCCTCCACCTGCAGAACTTCCTTGCCTGCAATGAATAGAATTGGGGGTTTAGTCCTTGCAAATTTCCCCATGACTTTATTAGGCTTCAATCACTTTGTTCCGCCTCTAAAGGGGAAAGGTACCTTGTAGTCAGAAGTGTAATAAATCCTCTGCTGTTGGTAATTTTCTCTTTCAATGAAGTGATACAATAATTCTAGACCTGTAGCTCATCAAGTATGCTTCCTACCAACATCAAGAAAGTTTTCATAAACACCCAAAGACCCCTTCCACTCTGTCCATCACTAAATTTTCCGCAATATTTGTGAGTCTGTTTTTGATTAGTTTGTTCTTTTTATTTCTTAGATTCCACATATAAGTGAAATTATATAGTATTTATCTTTCTCTGTCTGACTTAAACACCTTCCAGGTCCATCAAGACAATATCTTTTTCCATCCATTCCTTTTCATATGTAGGGATCTTGTTTTCTTATTCTTTCAGCCACTCTATCTTTTGGTTAGAGCACTTAATTCTTTTCCATTTAAGGTACTTATTGATAGGAATGTAGTTGTTACCATTCTTTATTCCTGTTTTTGATACATGTTTTTACAACTTAAAGAAGTCCCCCTAACATTTCCCATAAATACTGTCTTGGTGGTAATAATTTCCATTAGCTTATTGTTGTCTGGGAAGCTCTTTATCTGTCCTTCAACTCTAAATGATAGCTTTGCTAGATTAAGTATTCTTGGTTGTAGATCCTGGGTCTTCATCACATTGAATACTTTTTGCCAAGCCCTTCTGTCCTGTATAGTTTCTTTTGAGAAATCAGCTGCCAGTCTTATGGGTGTTCACTTATAAGTAATTATCTGTGTTTTTTTTTCTCTTGCTGGTTTTAATACTTGTATTTAATCTTTGGCATTTTAATTATGATGTGTCTTGGTGTGGGCCTCTTTGGATCCCTGATTTTTCGAATTCTCTGAGCTTCCTGGGGTTTTATGTCCATTTCCTTCACCATGTTAGGGAAGTTTTCCATCATTATTTCTTCAAACAGCTGTTCAATGTCTATTTTCTTCAGTTATGCCAATCAGATGGATATTTGGACCCTTAATAGTGTCCCATGGGCATGTCCTTGGCTTTCCTGTCCTCTAGACAGAGCATTTGTTCCTTTTCTTTATTCACTTTGTTTATTCCTTTGTTTATTTCATTTAATATACTTCTCATCTCAGATAATGTGTTCCTCATTTCAGACTGGTTCCTTTTTATAATTTCCATTTCCACTTTATGTATTCTAATCTCTTTATTGAAGTTCTCACTGAATTCATCTACACTTCTCAAAAGTTCATCGATCATCTTTATAACCAGTGTTTTGAACTCTGCATCTGTTAGATTACTTGACTCCATTATTCCTGGGTATCTGTTCTGTTCTCTCATATGGTTTCTGCTTCTTTGTCTTCCCATTTTGGCTGCCTTTCCGTGTCTGTTTCTAGGTACTAAGTAAAGCTCCTAAGTCTCCTAGTTTTATTAGTGTGGATTTCTGAAGTAAATGTCCAGTGGCACAGTCCTAAGAGGGGTTCAACTGCAGGCCAAACTTAGCCTAAGCCTCTACTCCTCTGGGGCCACATGTTAAGATTCAGCAAGCAATTTATAGATTCTTATAGTTACTTCAAAAAGCCACACTAGAAACCAAGGCCAGCTGCCTCCAGTGTGAGTCTAGGTACAGCTCAGCAAGGAGTGCCTGACTTGCTGAGGATATACCTGGATGTGGCTTGGGTGGGGCCGCAAGTTGGGGGAGGCAGGGTTTCAGGGAATCCTCTGGGTGGAGTGACCTCTGTTATCCAGTTGGATGACGTCATGTGTTGGGGGAGGCAGAGTTTCAGAAAATCCTCTGGGTAGAGCAACCTCTCTTATACAATTTGATGACATCATGGCTATGGAGGCACTGTGTCTAGTGCACTAGTATGGGGGAGGGCTCAACAGGGAACAATGGATACTGCCAGCACTTCTGTACAGAGTGAGTCTCCCTCAGCCCTCACTCCAACAATATCTCCCTGTAAGTCTCTCGTGCCCCCTGCGTGCAGCCAATCAGGCACTGGTGCTCAGAGTGAGCAGGTCTGTCACCATGAAAATCTGCTTGCAGATGCAGCACCTTTAAGAGGCATCTGCTGCTGCTACCACCTCCGTCTCACTCAGTCGCTTGAGACCAGGCAGCCCTGTGTCTTCGCCCCATCTTACCTTCTGCCATTGCAGGGTGATTTCTTGGATTTCTCTTTATTCACCAAAATCCCAGGTGATTTTTCCTTGCTGCTGCTCCTTGTTTCCATCACAATTTTGATTGGGTCTCCAGAAGGATGAATAGAACCTCTATCATCTATGCCACTTTTTTTCTCTCTAGGTACTTTTTTGGATAGATTTTCAGTTATTCAACCAGAATGTGGTACATCTATACTTCATATTTTTACTCATAGTGGATGAGTTTGAAATGTGGACCCATATTTACAGAAATCCTAAGATATGCAGTTACCAGATGACTTACCAAATGTAAGAAATATATATTATCCTTGGACTTAGGTGATTTTCCTCCCTTCCAGAGCAGGCATGGTATTCCACCTACATCATGATTTCAGGGATAGGACAGTCCATATATCTGGAAGGGCAGGATGCAATAGATATTAAAATTTAAGTTTGCCACTTACTAGCTGTATGATCATAAGTGAATAGCTTAACTGATGAAGTTCCTCAGCTTAAAATGAGAGTATTAGGCAATCAGAAGATGTAATTACTATGAAAATAAAGTGTTGTAATGAATAAAAAATCTGATGCATAGAAAATCTTTGTCAATATTTGTTCTTTACTTTTCATTGCAGCTTCTAGCATTGATGACCACCCTGTCTTAGCTCAAATTGCCTGGAAAACAGAGATCAATGAAAGTTTAAATACTAATGCCTTATTAGACGATATAAGCCCAGGGAAGTAAGAATAAGGGTAAAGGAAGAGACAAAGAAGGAAACAGAACAAATGGAAGGGTATGCATTACCAAGCTGGCCACAGCTTAACTACAAAAAGAGCTGATTGGTTCATCCTATCTCCCGAGGGGCTAGTAAGAACCACTGCATCTCTGAACATCTTTAAGAAGGCAGAGTGACAGATAATATGCAGAATTCTTTCTATCACCTGTCTCTTATTGGTTAACTCTCCCTCATGTTTATTAGATACTGGCAGTATCTAGGAAAACCAGAGGCTTCAGAAAGTCACCTGACAGTTATATCTCTGAGGAGGCCAGGGTTCCTTGTCTGTGCTGGCAGTGGCAACAGTGGCTGGGTTTCATGACCACAGGAATGAGGTAAACTGTTACTGGGACCATGAAGCAAGGCAGGTGGTTGAGGGCATTGAGAATGGTGGTGAACCGATCTGTGTTGGAGCATAAACTAAGTATGGTATATATCCATTGCAAAAACATTTTTTGGGGGGTCTTATTATAGTATAGTAGATGGCAGGTATCTAGAGCAGAAGATTGTTGTGAGGACTGAAAAACATCACAAATGTGGCATCATGAGCAGACTCAGGCACATAGTAAGTGTTTAGTACATTTTAGCATATGCTGGCCATATTGCATTAGAGGCATAAGAAACAATCATCACCATCTGTGTGCATGTGTGTTTATGCATGTGTGTATGCATGCATGTGTGTATATGTTGTATATGTGTGTGTCAAGGGTGATTCAAGACTAGGAAAGAATTAGACAATGTCTCTGAATGATGAATTGATGGCTCTATTGTTTATTCAAAGTCTATGTCAAACTAGACTATAGCAATCCACTAAATTGAACATTCACTCAATTTTCAATATTTTTTACAGTCTAACAAGAGTTACCTAGTTGATCATCTTTGTAGTCTTGAAATGATAATGTTGTGTCCTTTTGGTCTGGGTATAAAAACATCCTCACTCTAATTTTCTTATTTGAGATTGTAGGGCTATAGACTGGATGGAGCCCTTCTATTAAGTTCATGTTGTTGAGACTACCTGAGGGATAGTGACCTTCATGAGGACACCCGAGGAGACCACTACCCAACTAAAGTGGGAAAAAGACAAATAAGATTTGATATTTCTGTGAGGAAATTTATTAGCTCTGCTTTTCATGATGTGACTTTACTGTAAACACCAGGTTATGGTCTGGCTAAAAGCTCCTTGACATGGGTATGAAGGTTCTTCCTCAGGCACCTTGGAGCATGGAGCCCCTGGTGAGGCCTGATGTGGTCAGTGTGAAGCAAGTGCAGAGCTGACCTCTCAGCAGCTTCTCTTAAAAGACAACTAATTTCATGGGTATAGAAGTAGGCTTTCCATGCCCATTCACAGCAGGAGAGTCCACAATCATCTTAGTTACCAAAGAGGAAAACCTGACAGAACTTCCCTAAGTCCTTTGTATATCTTCTTAGAGAATTCCTTTTGTTTAAAACCTCAAAAATGCACATTTCATTCATCCTCACAGTTCTTTCATCTAAATACTCCTGTGATATTAAGAATAGAAAAGAGTTCCTTAGTAATGCCTTAAGAACACAATAGTGCATATGTGCAACATTTCATTCTTAGAATTCTGTGTGAAAAAATCTCCACTCCAGCCATATGTATTATATGTATTATACAATTGTCTTTGAACACCATATTTCAAATTAATTTATAAAAGAGTAATAGAAAACAAGTAGAGATGGCCAAACCATCTCAGGAAATATTTTTGTTACTTTTAGGACTCTCAGACAAAAATGAGCCTGGGACCACATTCTCTAAAGGATTATACTTCTCCAGGTTTGTTCTGTATGCATTAGAATTTTGCCTTGAGGAGTCCATTAGGATTGACTCAATTCTGTTCAAAGCAGAGCATTCTGTGAGAAAGGCAAGAGTATAGCATGCAGATAGGCATAAGAACATAGACTCTGAGCCAGGGCCCTAATCCTGACCCTCTTTAATTATACTTTCTGGGCCTCAGTCTCATAAATTGTTTTTAAAAAATGAGATAAAGATAACAATTGTACCTGTCTCACAAAGTTGTTATAGAGATTGAATGAGTTAATATTTGTGAGCTTTAGATAAGTGTTTGTTATGAATAAGGGTCTTATGACTCAGGACTGTCTTAATACAATGCAAGAACTTATTGAGACTGACTATACCCTTCTTCCAGAAAGAGAAATATATACCATTCCTACATCTACTTACATACAATGAAGTATAAAGGCTACACAGTAGGTTCACATATTCATCTCCAACTCCTTCTCATTGAAAGACTGTTGATGGCCATGAGAATAATTTCTCATACATCTTTTTATTCCAAGTCCAAAGAATTGTTTCCTATGTGTCTGTACCTCATTCAGTTCTTGCTCCATGCAAAAGTCTAAAGTATCTGCTTCTTGCTCCAGGATCCTTATTATTAATCATAGAACATTAATTGCCAGATGTGAACTCACAAAAAAGGCACAATCTTAAGGAACTTAATTGTCATTAATGAATTTTTACTGAAGGAATTATTTCCCTTTAATTGTCTCTGTGTCTTGTTTACCATTTCATCTCCACTTAAGTACAAATAAATAGAATAAATAAATGGATAAGTGAATGAAAATAGTGGTCTCCTGATTGTAGGTTATGAGAATGGTTACATTAGTTGCATGCTGCTGAATCTTCCTAACTCTCTAACCACAGTGTTCTGTTTCCATTCTCTCGGTCTAATACTGATCTACCACAATTTGTATACTCTATGTGCTATTAGATGCAAAGGTAATTGGTGCTATAGTAATCCAGGAACCTCCTCCCTCACCCCAAATCACACAGATGAGACCCTTTCTTTGTAATGTTATGATATATATCCCCACTCTCCATAAATTTACCTAAGAGAATTTCTACTTTGTTCATTTATGTTTGATATCCACTTCAAAGCTACACCTGCATCAGTGACTACATGGAAATATTTGCGCTTTTTTAAAATAAAACTCATGTTTGCATTTATAATTTAAGGGGAAAAAATTTAGAAGAAAAAAATGAAGAGAGATGTGATCTTGGAGCCATATCATTGCTGTTATTTAATTATCTCTGTCACTCAGCTAGCAAATCAACAACAGGACCTCTTTGCCTTTGAAACCAACACCATGGGTCTCAATGCCAAAGCATAATATTAGTTGATTTTCAAGGTGGCAACCAGGTTATCTATGTCTAAACTCCTCCAGGCCAATTATCCTCAGAAAAAGATCTAAACTCTTCGATAATTTTGACATTAGTGTGATTTAAGCCTATTGTATGATTTTTTTAATAGACAGAAAATATAGTGTCTATTCATATAAACTTATTATGAGTCTGCTGGTTTCAGCAGTTAGAATTTAACTGCTCAGAGAATTTAAAAAAAAAATACTATTAGGTGAAAAGATTACCTTACATTTTATCCTATTTTTATAAGACATATTCAGCCAAATACCCATACATATCTCCCATACCTATATATATCTCCCATACTTATATACGTAACTACTTCCTCAAAAGATTATAATTGTGATTTTTAACAGCACTCTATTTCAAACCAAATTAGAGGAGGCAATATATATGCCCAAAGAATTATTAAAACATGGATTAAAATACAAAAATTGTTATGCACATATATATTAAAATTTCTAAGTGTAATGGGTGAACTCAAGGGCTCTTACATCAGAATACCCAGGTTAAATCTTGGCTACATTACTGTTATCAGTTAAGATGAAGTTTAGCTGTCTGTAATAGAAAATCTCAAAAGGATAAAGCCAGAAACATAACAGAAGTTCACTTTTTTTTCAGAGAGAAACCCAAAAGAAGGTAGTCCAGGGCTCCTCAAAGTCATTTGCATCCCAGGCTCCTTGCTAATCTCCACATTACTCTCTGTAGGACAAGACCTTCATCCTAAGGACATAAGACATGGCTAGAGCTCTAGCTGAAGTATTCATATTCTAGGGCCCAGGAGTCTCCAACCCCCAGGCCATGGACCAGTACCAGTATGGGGCATTTTAGGAACAGAGCAGGAGATGATGAGCAGCAGGCAAGCAAGCGAAGCTTCATCTGTATTTGCAGCCTCTCCCCAGTGCTATCATCACCATTTCAGCTCCACCTCAGATCATCAGCCATTAGATTCTCATAGGTGAAATGGTCCCTGGTGCCAAAAAAGTTGGGGACTGCCTATGCAATACAATGGAGGAAAGAGCAGAAACGGCTAATCATGCGTTTTTAAAAAGACTTCCTGCAAGTTCCACATGGGACTTCCTCTTACAGGTCATTGTCCAATCTTAGTAATATGGCCACAGTTATCTCTGAGGGACACTGAAAAATGTATAATTTTAACAGGGAACAATATAATTTACTACCTCAGGCAGAAAAATAACCTGTATATACTAGTAAGATTATGTGGTAGGATTTCAAGAAGATGTCTTTGATTACTTAGACCTAAAACTTCAACAATCAATTGGAAGAAATTACACTAGCCACACAGAAGTTCTGAAGTCATTGTGTATCTGCTAGTGAACTTACTATGGAACGTGTTTTCTGGAAAGCAGCCAATGTTTCCTATCTCATTTCCCACTCTATGCTCCAGGCATACTGGCTACTCTTATGTTTTCTCAGCACACATTATAATCTCATTCTTCTTCTTTTCTTCATTTACTTCTTCTTTTGAGGATGTACTTATTCACTCCTAACCTCAGATCTATTTGTTTAAATTTAATTTATTTTTTAAGATGCAGTTTAAATGCCTCCACTTCCACAAGGACTTTTTTTTTTTTTTTTGCCACACATAAATATAAATAAACGTCTCACTCTTTTGACTTCAGGTTGCATGTGTCTATTGTTTTATTTCATATCACCGTTTTGTGTACATGCCTTTTATTAGATGTTATATTCTTTAAAAAAATTACTATCTTAGTAATCTTTGCATCCTTTTCAGTACTTGGTACAGAGGATTAGTGAATAGAAAATGCTCATTAAAAATGTATTGAATTGAGGAATTTGGAGAAACATGGCAGAGTGAGAGATGTCTCCAGACCTCTCCTCTTGAAATAACAATAAGCTGAATATCTAAAACCCAACAACAACAATAACAAAAAAACACCCAAACTGTGCACCAGCGTGTCTGAGTGTGGGATCTGTGCATAAGAGCTACCACAGGTCAGAACCCCAGGTATTGGGCAGTGGACTGGGAGAAATAAAGAAACTGACTCTCACAGCTGCAAGAGCTCCCTGTAGGAGGAGGGGAAGGGGAGAAGGAGTGGCAAGTTACTTGAAAAGTCCTGCCCAGGAGTGAGGTGAGCTACACGCAGCTGGCAGCAGGGTACAGTCATCAGGGCAGAAAGAGAAGCAGGACGGCAGAGAAACAACAGTTGATTTTTACCGGCATTGGTTGAAAAACCAAGACTGAGCCACAGGCCCCAACCCCAAGCCAGAGGGCTCCTCCCCCAATATCCTCCAAGTCCGAAAACAATGGAGCCCAGGGAATCTGAGCAGATGCTACCAAAACTATCGCTAACACTGACAGGAACTGAGATTGAGAGTAGTGAGAGTGATTAAACATCTGTAAGGGGAGAAAAAGGCATTATTAAGGCTTTATATAAAGAAAGGATTCAAGAGGCTTAGATGCCACCTGCTTGAAACCAAAGAAAAGCACCTTCTTTGCAACAGGCTAAAGAGAGACCTTTATATAATAAATCTTCTTTCTGGAAAAATAGCATAATACACTTCTATTAATGCCCAGGCAGAGATATAGTTCATTAAACACCATGAACAACCAAGGTGACAAGGCATCTCAGAAAGAAAGAGAAAAGTCTCCAGAAAATAAGCTTACAGACATAGAAATATGTGATTTAAGTGACAGAGAATTCAGGATGGTACTTCTGAAAAAACTCAGTGAGATCCAAAACAAATCATATAAACAATTTCAGGAATTGAAAAAATAACAGAATGAGTTCCTTAGCCAGGAGATTGAAACCCTCAAAAAGAACATAATAGATCTTCTAGAGATAAAAAAAAAAAAAAATACTGTAAGAGGTGAAAAATCAAATAGCAAGCTTGGGAAATAGAGTCGACCAAATGGAGGAAAGGATAAGTGATATTGAAGACAGAAATCAGAAGGAAGAAGAAAGAAACTGAAGAATGAAAAACAATGAAAGAGAAATACAAGAACTAGCTGATACTATCAGGAGAGGAAACATAAGAATAATGGGCATTATTGAAGGCGAGGAAAAGAAGAAGGGACTAGAAAGCATTTTCAGACAATTAGTGGACAAGCATTTCTCAAATCTAAGGAATGAGCTAGAGCTTGGAATTCAAGAAGTCAACAGAACACCCACTTACCTCAAGCCAAAAAGGCCTTCGCCAAGGCACATTGTATTAAAATTATCAAAAATCAATGGCAAAGACATAATTCTCAGGGCAGCCAGGGAGAAGAAGGCAGTAATATATAAAGGAAAAGCCATTAGATTGTCATCAGACTTCTCAGCACAAACCTTACAAACCAGAAAGGAATGGAATCAAGAATAATGTATCCAACTAAGCTCTCCTTTAGATATGAAGGACAAATAAAGACTTTTCCAGACATACAAATTTTGAGGGAATTCTCCACTACAAGGCTTGTACTATAGGAAATACTGAAAGGTGTCAGCTCACCTAAAAAAAAAAATGGCAAAAAAATATACATAATTAGGAGTAAGGTGGCTATCGGGCAAATAGAAGCAGAGGAGTGCAACCCTTACTAAGAATAGGGCATTATAAGCTTAAATAATAAGAAGAGAATTGCCATAGCAATATAGTAATGAATGTTAAGCATACATAGGGGAAAATTGAGACAACAATGACTGAAAGGGGAGGATTCAAGGATCCAAATTTGCAAAGGGGAATGGAGATAAGATATGTGCAGAAGAAAATGGGAAACTAAATATGTGGTTACATATTTCTAATGGTAACCACACATCAGAGATTCAGAACTGAAGTGTATAACATAAAAGAAGAAGAATCAGAGAGAAAACCCACAAAAGCCAAGCAAAATTAAATAAATAGATAGATAGATAGATAGATAGATAAATAAATAAATGAATGAATGAATAAATAAATAACAGGAACACAAGGGCAAGGAAGCAATGGAAACACCCAGCTACAAGAAAGCAAAAGATAAAATGGTTATAAGAAGACCTCATATTTCAATAACCACCCTAAATGTAAATGGACCGAACTTACCAATAAAAAGGCACAGAGTTGCAAAATGGATCAAAAAACAAAACCTAACTCTATGCTGCCTCCAGGAGACACATCTCAGCTCCAAAGACAAACATAGACTCAAAGTGAAAGGGTGGAAAATGATACTTCAAACAAATAGCATTCAGAGAAAAGCGGGAGTAGCAGTACTAATATTGGATGAAATAGACTTCAAAATAAAAAAAGTAAAGAAAGGTATATGATAAAGAGAGTCATGCACCAAGTAGACATAACACTTATTAACATCTATGCTCCTAATCAGGAAGTGCCAAAATATGTAAAGCAATTAGTAACAGAACTAAATAGAGAAACAGACCAAAACACTATTATAGTAGGGGACCTAAATACCCCAATGTTGGATATGGACACATCATCTAAACAGTAAATCAATAAAGAAATAACATCCTTAAATGACACAGTAAATCAACTGGACATAATTGACATTGACAGAGACTTCCATCCCAAAACATCTGCTTATACATTCTTCTCTAGTGCACGTGGAACATTCTCAAGAATCGACCACATACTGGGACACAGAGATAGCCTCAACAAATATAAGAGGTTGAAATCATACCAACCATATTCTCTGATCATAATGCTCTGAAAGTAGAGATCAACTGCAAAAAGAAAGCAGGAAGAACCAGAAATACATGGAGATTGAACAACATGCTACTGAAAATAACTGGGTCAGAGAAGAAATAAAAAGAGAGATAAAGATACATAGAAATGAATGATAATGCTAGTACAATGTTTCAAAACTTTTGGGACATGGCAAAAGTGGTCATAAGAGGAAAGTTCATATCATTACAGGCCCATCTCCAAAAACAATAATGAGCCTAAATAAACAATCTAACACTTATTCTTAAAAAAAAAAAACTAGAAAAGGAAGAACAAATGAGGCTTAAAGTCAGCAGAAGAAAAAAAATAATCAAAAATAGAGCAGAAATAAAGGAAATTGAAAACAACGAGTTCGAAAACAATAGAAAAAATAAATGTAACAAAGAGCTGGTACTTTCAGAAGGTTAATAAAATTGACAGACCCCTGGCTAGACTCACTAAAGAAAAAAGAGAAAGGACATAAACAAAATCAGGGATAAAAGAGGGGAAATTATGACAGACACCACAGAAATGCAAAGGATCATACAAGAACACTAAGAAAAAGTATATGAGACCAAATTTAATAACCTATAAGAAATGGACCAGTACTTAGAAAAATACAACTTTCCTGGACTGAATTAAGAAGATCTAGAAAATCTAAATAGATTGATCAGCAATATGGAAATTGAAACAATCATCGAAAATCTAACAAGAAGTAAAAGTCCAGGACCAGATGGCTTCACCAGTGAATTCTACCAAACATTCAAAGAAAATTTAATATCTATTCTCCCCAAAAAATCAAAGAGGAGACAATACTTCCCAACTCATTTTATGAGGCCAATATTACCTCGACACCAAAATCTGGTAAAGATAACACACACACACACAAAAACTATAGAATGATATGTCTTATGAACACAGATGAAAAATGCTTAAATAAGATATTAGTGAACCAAATACAGCAACATATTAAAAAGATTATACACCATGATCAAGTGGGCTTCATACCAGAAGCACAGGGATGGTTCAACATACACAAATCGATTAATGTGATACACCACATAAACAAATTTTAAAAAAAGAATCATTTGATCATATCAATAGATGCAGAAAAAGCCTTCGACAAGATACAGCATTTATTTATGATGAAAACACTTAACAAAATTCGTATAGAAAGAAAGTACCTTAACATAATAAAGACCATATATGACAAGTCCTCAGCCAACATTATACTTAATGGTGAAAAACTAAAAACCTTCCCTCTAAGATCAGGAACAAGGCAAGGTTGTCCACTATCGCCACTGTTATTCAATATAACATTGGCAGTCTTAGCTAGTGCAATCAGGCAAGAGAAAGATATAAAAGGCATCCAAATAGGAAACAAAGGAGTCAAACTGTCACTATTTGTGGATGACATGATTCTCTATATAGAAAACCCTAAAGGCTCCACAAGAACACTACCAGAAACAATAAGCAAATACAGTAGTTTTTGAATACAAAATCAATGTTCAAAAATCCATAGCATTCCTATACTCTAATAAAGAAGTGTCAGAAAAAAAGAAGTGGAAAAAATAACTCCTTTTGCAATTGCAACAAAAAGAATAAAATACCTAGGAATAAATCTAATGAAACATATGAAGGACTATATAATTAAAACTATAAGGCCCTATTGAAAGAAATCGAAGACGAGACAAAGAAATGGAAAGATATATTTTTGTTCTTGGATTGGAAGAATCAACATAGTTCAAATGACCATATTACCAAAAGCATTATATAGATTTAATGCAATCCCCAGCAAAATCCCATTAACATTCTTTAAAGAAATAGAACAAAAAAATCATCATATTTGCATGGAAATACAAAAGACCTCGAATTGCCAAACCATCCTAAGAAAAAAGAGTGAGTCTGGAGACATCACTCTGCCTGACTTCAAATTATACTAAAAAGTGACAGTAATCAAAACAGCATGGTATTGTCAGAAAAACAGACACATGGGCCAGTGGAACAGAACCAAGAAACCAGAAGTAAATTCATATTTATATGGACAAATAATTTTCAACAAAAAAACCTAAAACATACAATGGAGAAAGAAAAGCCTCTTCAATAAATGGTGCTGGGAGAACTGGAAAGGCACTGCAAGAGAATGAAACTAGACTGTTTCTATCACTACACACCAAAATTAACTCAAAATGGTTTAAGGACCTGAATATTAGACCTGAAAAAACAAAACGCACAGAAGAAAACATAGGAACTAAGTCTAAGCACCTTGGACCTAAAGAGAATTTTATGAATTTGACCTCAAAGGCAAGGGAAGTAAAAGCTAAAATAAATAAATGGGACTACGTCAAACTAAAAAGCTTCTGCTCAGCAAAAGAAATTGTCAACCAGGTAAAGAGAAAAACATTCAAATGGGAAAATAATTAGCAAGCAACGCCTCCAATAAGGGCCTAATATCCAAAATATACAAACTCATACAACTCAATAACAACAAAAAACAAATGATCCTATCAAAAAATGGGCAGAGAACCTGAATAGACACTTCTCCCAATGTTACACCAATAAACTTAATTTTTAAATAAATAAATAAATAAATAAATAAATAAATAAATAAATAAAATATCCATAAAGATATTTGCACACTGATGTACATAGCAGCATTATTTACAGGACACGGAAGCAATTGAAGTGTCCTATGATAGATGATTGGCTACAGAAGCTGTGGCACATATATACAATGGAATATTGCTCAGCCATAAGAAGAGATGAAATACTGCCATTTGCGGCAATATGGATTGACGGACCTCGATATAATCATGCTAAGTGAAATAAGCCAGACAGAAACAGTTCAAAATCACACGATATCACTTATATATGGGATATAAACCTAAAAGCAACAAATGAACAGGACAAACAAACAGAGACTCATGGACATGGACTATAGACTAGTGGTTACTGGAGTGGGGGTAGGGGGAAGGTAGACTAGGTAAAGGAGATCAAATATGTGGTGACAGAAAGAAATCTAACTATGGGGGGTGAACACACGAGCACACAGTGTAAATATACATATGCCTTACTGTTAAAATGTACAGCTGAAACTTATTGGATTTCATTAACCAATGTCACCATAAAAATTAATTAATTAATTAATTTAAAAATGTATTGAATCAACTAGTGGAACATAAAGAAAAAAGTGCATTTATTCACACAGCAGGGATAATTTTTAAATTCCGTAAGATGAACTCTCAGATGCTGTATATCGATGCAATTCTCTCACATTCAATTGTTGGCATTTCTGCTGAATTTTTGCGCAATTAGGTTTTACTTTTATTTCTCAAGTTACAGTTTGGCATATGAAGAAATACAACAACCAACAAGGTTGCAGTAAACTAAGGTCTGAACACCACAACCGTTTTCACAGTTTGCCATCTTGTCCACTAAGTTAAGCTACCATCCTTTTAAAATGACAGACTGATGTAATAACTCTAGCTTTGGCATTTCAGTTACCTGTCAGAGTGGCAGCTACTCTTTCATTTATAGTGACTATGGCACCAGGAGAATCACAGACTCTGAAATAAGTCCTGTTTTAAGATAGAAGAAGGTATTAAAAATTTGAAACCACAATGGCTACTTAAATAAAGATAGAAAACAGTTTAATATTTATCACTAGACACCAAAGGAAAACTTAAGAACCAGAGGAAGATATTTAAGGAGGCAGTCTAAAATAGAAATAAGTATAACAAAAGAAGTGCAAGATTTGTATACCAAAAAAGCATTGAAAGAAGTTAAAGAAGATTTAAATAAATAGAATAACATCTCATGACAGTACTCATCAAAGTGAACTACAGATTCAACACAATTTCTATCAAAAAGTCAGTTGCCTTTTTTTTTTGAGAAATTAACCAACTAGTCCTAAAATTCATATGAAAATGTAAAGCACCCAGAATAACCAAGATAATCTTGAAAAGAAAAAGAACAAAGTCGAAGGACTCATACTTCTTGATTTCAAAACTTATTCCAAAGCAATAGTAATCAAGGTTTATGATATTGCTATAAGGATATATATATAATATATAATATGTAATATGTAATATATAATAGACCTGAGAGTCTAAAAATATATACTTGCAATTATAGTCAACTGGTTTTTGACAAGGGTGTCAAGACAATTTAATGGGAAAAGAACAGTCTTTAAAACAACTGGTACTGGGACAACTGGATATCCACAGGCAAAAAAGAAATGAAGTTATATCTCTACCTTGTATTATATACAAAAATTAACTCAAAATGGATCATGAACCTAAATTTAAAAGCTAAAATATAAACCCTTAGAAGAAAACAGAAGTAAAATGTAATGTCTTTCAATTAGGCAGTGGTTTCTCAGATATAACACCAAAGCACAATAAAATAATTTAAATTTCATCAAAATTAAAAACATTTGTGCTTGATTCGAAGGACTCAATCAAGAAAGTGAAAACTTAATCTAAAGAATGCAGGAGAATATTTGCAAATCATATATATCATAAGGGTCTATTATTCAAAATATATTAATAACTTGCACAACTCAAAAATAAAAATCATATCCATTAAAAATGGGCAATCTGAAGAGGTATTGCTGTATACAGCATCTAAAAGATGTATAAGTAGCCAATAAGCACATGAAAAGATGTTTAGAATTGTTAATCCTTAAAGAAATACAAATAAAAACCACAATAACACTTCACACAAATTATGATAGTTAAAAAAGATAAATAATAACAAACAGGTGAAAATGTAGAAGAATTGAAACCCTTATAAACGGATGATTGGATTGTAAAATGATGCAGACATTTTTGATAACTGTTTGGCAGTTTCTCAAAATGTTTAACATAAAATTATGATACAATTCACAAGTTCTACTAATAGGTCTGTACTTAAGAGACTTGAAAACATATGTCCACACAAAAACTTGTACATAAATGTTCATAGCAGTATTATTTATAATATCTAAAATGTGGAAACAATTCATATGTCCATCAATTGATGAATCGATAAATAAAATTTGGTATATTCATACAATGGAATATTATTTAGTCATAAAAAAGAATAAAGTACCATAAATGCTACATAGATAAACCTTGAAAACATTATACTAAGTGAAAGAAGCCAGATACAAAAATCACATCTTCTTGCAAAGATTAGTCTTCATTTCCTCTCTAAAGCTATTTGCACTCCTGGATCATGGACACTCCTGAAAACTGGACTTTCTCCTTTCAGCGAATCTCCCAAAGGGCCAAGCTAGAGGTCTGAGTAGAGCAGAGGATGGAGATGCCTGAATTTTGGCTATGACCCCTTGGCTGATTCACATGTGGCCTAGGCTGAATCTCTTCCCTTCTCTATAGCACAGATCTTTAACTTATGATAAACCAGCCTGGATTCCCACTAACCTTTTCCATTCATGCTGTATGTTACATTGGATTGTCCTACAACCTGGTAGAATTTAAATTATCACACCCCATATGTGATGAGTTTGAAGACAGGACCTGTGCTCAAATATGTGTAACAAAACTTGTGTTGTCCTCCAATGGGGAGAACCAGAATGATTTTGAAGTTACTCAGAGAAATGTTTGGCCAAATAGGAAAAACTTTCTTTAAAAATAGATGTGAAATTTTGTCAGTTTGACCTAGGAAGTAGTGCATGACTCATTAGAGTAGGTGTATGAGAGGATGTCTACATTTGTCACAGAAGTTACACTGGATTTTAGAGAAAAGTGTGAATCAGGAATAAGGCCCACCTGGATTTGAATCTTGACTCTGACACACAAACATGTGACCTTGAACAAATATTTCCACCTCTCTGAGACTCGAGTTTCTAGTATATAAAGTAAAAATGACAATGGTATTTGTCCAGAGTCCTTGAAAGGTTACATGAAGGAAAGCACATGGAATGCTTATTGCAGCAGAGGAAACACAGTGAGATCCCAGCCAAGGCTATTTGCCCACGCCACCATTACCATCATATGCTTTAGGTATGAATGGAAAGGGGAGTTTATGTTGATGACATGCTCCTCCAAGATCCATCCTGGAGCTAAGAGATCATATAGCTCTGCCAGCATGCTCAGAAAGCTGATAATGGCCTGCAGTAGGTGTGAGATGACACTTCAAAGTTAGGCAGGGGTCTGCAAACGTATTAAGAACTTGGACTTATTCTTAGAAGTAGCCCCAGAAGACTTAAAAGCCAGAGAGGTACATGATCAAATTTGTCTTTTGAAAGCTTACTCTGACTGTTTTGTGGAGAAAGAACTAGAAGAAGCAAGGTGGGTGCAGAGAGAGAAGAGTTAGCTCTCACTTCAGGGGTTTAGGTAGGAAATAATAAGGAGATGGCACAGTGGAGATAGGGAGAAGTCGGGGGGATCTAAGAGATATTTAGAAGAAAAAGATGGCACTTCAGGCTTATGCAATGGACTGTGATGTCAATTCAACAGCAAACATTGAAAGATGTCCGGGTGGGACATCAGGGAGAGGGGTGAGAACCATAAATTCATTTTTGTTTGTGTTTGGGATTGTTGAGGTAATCTTGAGGCATCCAAGTACAGATGTCAGATTGAATATATATGCCTAGAACCCAATTAGAGGGCTGGGGTGGAGATATAGATCTGAGGGTCATGAAGCAAAAGGTGGATTGGGTTATATAGACTAAGAAGTAGGTGGTCCAGGGCTGCTTCAAGAGGACATTGAAGTTTGAGAAGAAGGCTCCAGTCAGCAAAGAAGAGAAGGGCAACCAGAAATATGAGAATACTGAAGAAAGTGTGGAATCCAGAAGCCTCAAGGAGAGGATGTTCTGGAACTTCGGTCAACAACTATGTCAATTACTACTGAAAGGTAAAATAATGGTTGAAAAATGCCTATAAAATTAACACTTGTAGCCTCTTAGCCAGAGCACTTTCAGTTGAGTGAGGGGAGTGGATGCTCGACTGAAGTGGATGTGGGAGATGGAGAAAAGGGAACAGCAGGCAACAAAGAATTCTTTTGAGAAGTTGGCTCTGAGAGGCAGGAGACTCCTGCAGCTAAGAGGAAAGGCATATCAGTAAAGTTTGTTTGTTTAAAGAAGAGGAGACCAAAGTATGTTTTTAATGTAATAGGAAGAACTGAGTCATAAGGGGGCTCTTCTGAGGAAAACATACCAGGCCACTGAATCATGTGGGGAAGGGTGGAGGCAGAAGACCAAGACAGTTTTGTTCAGGGGCGTTCTGTCAGCTTAGGTCTGTGTTTTACTCTCTGATTTTCATTCTAACACCCACTTCCCCCTCAACCACCACTACCCCCACCACGTCTTCTCTCTCCCTCATTTCCAGTTGAGAAGGGAATTGTACAACTGACCAACTGTTGGGGCTTCTAAGTATCTTTTGTGATTTTATAAAACAAAAGCCATGTTATATTTTAGGAAATGTCATTTTTGTGCCACACATTGTGTTCAGCTCAGTATCACAAAGATGAAAAACCATCAGCTACCGGAGCCTCAGTTTCTCTTCTCTAAGTGAGGTCAGTGGTCCCTGTCCCAACCACCCTCAGCAAACACTAAATGAGATTGCGAGTGTCCCACTCATGAATGCCCTGTACAAGTGACAGTTGTCCTTACCTTTTCAAATGACTTATAAGATCAGCCTCCTCAAAAAGCTTGTAGTCAGGTTGGTAAGATGAGATGTACATACCTTAAAAAATTAACCATCGAATAAGTCAAGACATGACTTATTCGAGTATTGAGAAATGTAAACAATTATATAGATGGAGCCGCTTTAAAATGGAGCTGAAGTTGCCATGCCAGAAAAACTGCGTTACACATCTTATGCCTTAAATGTTTCAAATGTTAAAATAGGGCGAAATAACCTTGGGACTGGACTTAAGGCAACCTTGGGCCCCAAAGAAGTATTTGCAAAAATTACAAGAAAGCTATTGTTATGACTACTGTACTGAAGACTACCAGACTGAAAGTTAAAACATTATTTAGAATTCACATCACTATGTTATGTTATTTGCACCAAGAGAAATGCCTTCCTTCTATTGATGCAATTGGTGTCCCCTTCCCTTTCTCATAAATACCTATCACTTTTTTCTCCTAATCAGAACACTGTTTGGGCTTTCATATGAATCAATGCATCCTGAATAGCCATTATTTGATCTCAAATAAATGTTTGTTGCCTTGCACTTTGAAAAGTCTTTTAAGTTTTAGGTTAACAATACAAAAGGAGCAATATTTTTAGCATACAAAATCAACTGAGTCACATTCAAATGCTGGGCCCACTTCTAACCTATGAACAATCCTTTGAGGCCACTTCAGCCATTCGTGCCCATCTTCATGGGCTTTGTTCTCACTTTAATGAACCAAGGAGGCTGCTCATTGAGGCCACCTTGTTCCCACTCATGAAGTCCTGGAGAACCACAAGAACTTACCATGCTGACAGTATTTCCAATGTTTTCTCTTAGACATTGATATTTTCTGTTTCAAAGACATATATTATGTTTTAGAATTGCAAGAATTGAAGAGGGTCTGAGGAGTAAGAAGATTTTGATCCCAGTCAAAAATCTGCGAACTGGGATCAGTGTGCAAACTGGTTGGCCATCACTATCTTTGAACCTCCCTGTCCTTACTTGTGAAGTAGAGATAACAATACTGGCCCAGCTACCAACCACTGAGTTACTATGAACATGAAATGACATGGCACAAGAAAAGAATGATACACAGGTATTACTATAAGCTAGTTCACAGATTCTCAAATACTATGAAACCTTGGGTACCTCATGAGCCATCTCAGAAGTAAAGAGAGCCAAACAGGTTGAACCCCGAGGGCAGCCCACAACTCCAACAGTGTAGCCTTGATTTGATATATACATAAAGGCTTTATATTACTGCTTCACCTCTGGGAGAATTACATTGATTAGGAAAAAAGTTTTTTGTTTGTTTTTAATTTATTTATTTTAATTAGTTTTAAGTATACAATACATTGGTTAGACATCTATATAGTTGTAAAATAATCCCCCCCAATTGCTCCCTCCCTGATCCTCCACCTAGCCAACATATTAATGCTAACTGCATTCCCTATGCTGTGCCCCCCATCCCTGTGACCATCCATCAGCTACTAATTTGTACTTCTTTAGCCCTTCACCCCATCTCCCAGCCTCCCACCCGCTTCACTTCTGTCTGTCACCTGATTGTCCACTATATTTGTGAGTCTGTTTTTGATTAGTTTGTTCTTTTTATTTCTTAGATTCCTGTCTGAATACCTTCTAGGTACATTAAAGCAATATCTTTTTCCATCCCCTTCCTTTTAGTCTGTGTGTATCTCTTAATCTGAAGTGAGTCTCTTGTAGAGAGCATGTAGGGGTCTTTTTTTCTTATCCATTCATCCACTCTTTCTTTTCATTGGAGCACTTAATTCTTTTCCATTTGAGGTACTTATTGATAGGAATGTAGTTGTTACCATTCTTTATTCCTGTTTTTCATACATGTTTTTTCTTCTTAAAGAAGTCCCTCCAGCATTTCCTGTAATACTAGCTTGGTGGTGATAAATTCCTTTAGTTTGTTTTTGTCTGGGAAGCTCTTTATCTGTCCTTCAACTCTAAATGATAGCTTTGCTGGATTAAATATTCTTGGTTGTAGATCCTGGGTCTTCATCACATCGAATATTTTGTGCCAAGACCTTCTGTCCTGCATAGTTTCTTTTGAGAAATCAGTGCCAGTCTTATGAGTGTTCCCTTGTAGGTAAATGTCTGCTTTCTTCTTGTTGCTTTTAAGATTCTCTCATTGTATTTAACCTTTGCCATTTTAATTATGATGTGTCTTGGTGTGGGCCTCTTTGGATCCCTGGTTTTTGGGGATTCTCTGAGCTTCCTGGGGTTTTATGTCCATTTCCTTCACCAGGTTAGGGAAGTTTTCCATCATTATGTCTTCAAACAGCTGTTTAACATTTGTTTTCCTTCAGGTATGTCAATCAGACAGATATTTTGACCCTTAATAGTGTCCCATATACTCTTTAAATTATTTTTGTAGTCTTGGCATCTTTTTTATTGCCATTCTGATTGAGTGTCCTTGGCTTTCCCATTCTCTTTGTTTATTCCTTTGTTTAGTCCATTTAATATACTTCTCATTTCAGATAATGTGTTCCTCATTTCAGATTGGTTCCTTTTTATAATTTCCATTTCCATTTTTATGTTTCTTATCTCTTCATTGAAATTCTCACTGAATTTGTCTACACTTCCCAAAAGTTCATTGGCCATCTTTATAACCAGTGTTTTGAACTCTACATCTGTTAGGTTACTTGACTCCATTATATCTGGATCTCTGTTCTGTTTTCTCATATGGTTTCTGCTTTTTTGTCTTCCCATTTGGGCTGCCTTTTCATGTCTGTTTGTATGTACTAAGCAAAGCTCCTAAGTCTACTGGTCTTATTAGTGTGGATTTTTGAAGTAGGTGTCCAGTGGCACAGTCCTGAGAGGGGTTCAGCTGCAGGCCAAATTTAGCTTCAGACTGTGCCCCTCTGAGACTACCTGTTAAAATTCAACAGATAATCCACAGATGCTGTGCTTATGGTTTCCTCAAAAGGCCACACCAGAAATGTAGGCCAGCTGCCTCCAGTGTGAGTCTAGACACCGCTCAGCAATGAGCACCCAACTTGCTGAGGATACACCTGAATGTGACTTGGGTGTAGCCACAAGTTGGGGGAGGCAGGGTTTCAGGGAATCCTCTGGGTGGAGCTACCTCTGTTATCCAGTTTGATAACGTCATAGCTATGGTGGTGCTGTGTCCTCTCACTGGGAGCGGGGAGGGTTCAACAGGGAACAATGGATACCACCGGCACTTCTGTACAGAGCAAGTCTCACTTTGGCCCTCACTCCAACAATGTCTGCCTGTAAGTCCCTGGTGCCCCTGCACACAGCCAAATCAGCACTGGTGCTCAGAGCAAGCAGGTCCATCACTGTGAAAATCTGCTCACAGACATAGCCCCTTTAAGAGGTATCTGCCACTGCTGTAGCCTCTATCTCATTCAGCCACATGAGACCAGGCATCCCCACATCCTCGTCCCATGCTACCTTCTGTTGTTTCAGGGTGATTTCTTGGATTTCTCCCTAGTTGTATGGCTTGTTCATCTAGATCTCAGGGGATTTTTCTTTGGTGCTGCTCCTTGTTTCCATCACAACTTTGATTTGGTCGCCGGAGGGATGAACAGAGCCTCTATCATCTACACTATTTTTTTTCCTCTCCTAATCAGGAATAAAAGTTTTTAAAAATTACTAGTAAAGTTTAATCTTCTCATTTTACAAAGAGGAGAACTGAGGCCCGGAGAAGTTTATTAATCTTCCCAGAGACACACAGTGGCAGAAATAAGACTAGCAGTTGTTCCTAACACTCTTATTTCAGTACTTTGTCTACTACTTTGTTGCTAGTGAAACAGATGCTGGAATGTTCTATGAACAAAGAAAAAACAGCTCCAAAATCCCAACTCTAGTGCAAGTATACATTTGCAAAGGAACAGCAGAGTGGTATATCAACCACAGCTTGCCCCAGGACAGTGGAGGGACCCTGGAAAGTGAGAGGCAGTGTTGCAGAGCTCACATGGAGGGCATGTGGGTGAAGCCATGACACATGGTGGGACACACTCTCCAGCCTGTTCTGCTTCCATCTCTTTGTCACTCACAGCAGCTGCCTAGCAAAAAACAGCACAGATAACCCCCTCCCCACTCCATCTCTTGCATACTACCAGCCATTCAAGCAGATGTATGCTTCTCTTAAAAATAAAAGTTGCATTTATTTTCACCAGTATTTACCCTCCTCATATCCATCCCAGAAGGACTCAAATTCCTTCTTACTGAAAGCTCAGCTCCACTGGGTACTATACCAAAATTCAAAATCCAGATTATTATTTGGTAGAACATTTGGAAAATCAGCTCATTCAGAAATCATTAAGGCTGTATGAGATAGTGTGTTGCTGAAAATATCATTGTACTTTTAAGTAGGTGATTTTTTAAATTCTATGTTTCCTCATTCTTATCTGATATTTATTGTTTTCTACAGGAGGTAACGTACTTCTCCTTGGAATATATAAGAGGAAATATGCATAAGAAATATGACAAGTCATGGAATGAATGTCTACCAATGTCTGAGAAATGGTCCTTGAGCTCAAGTTGCTTCCAAGTTTTTTGGAAAGGTGTGATATAAAGTCGTACATTTCTGTCTTTCAAGCATATATATTATATGTGTGTATGCACATGTATACATACATGTGTGTGTCTGTGCATATGTGTGTCTTATATGTGTGTATATGTGTGCCTGCATATGAGTGTGTGTGTGAGTGTATGTGTGCGTGTGTGTGTACCATTGCCTTTGCTGTAGCAGATCTGAGGCCATTACTGGCTGGAACAGAAAGAGCAGCATGGCTCTGGGAAACATTGGTGCTTGCATAGGGACTGGGGATAGGTTAGGAAGGACTGACAAGGGTGTCTGAGCCAAGGAAATAAGAGAACCAAGCTGCAAAGACAAGGCCAGGGGCCTATAAAGTCCAAGCTTTATATGTGAATAATTCTTCCAGAACAGATTCCAGGATCAGAACAAGAGCTGGGGCCTTGGTTAATGTTATCATATACAGAAAATCAGAAATTGAGACTCAAGCCAGCAGGCTTGAGTACTAGTGTTATGGGAGAGCCTTTGTTCACTGCCTAGCAAAGTGCATAGGATTTACCCCCAGGGTTAGAGACATAGGGACCAAGTCGTAACCTCCAAAGTCACAGTGAAAAAACCTCACTTGACTATGTAAAAGTGGACATGCCTGCACCTGGGACTTCACCAGCTACACAGGCACAAATAGAAATAACTCATTTCATCTTTAGTAAAAGAAACCCAGGAGGTCGATGTGATTATTATCTCATTCTGTGGCTGATGAAAGGGAGGCACAGAGAGGTGAAATAACCTGGACCTGAGGTCAGACAGCCCTAAAAGGTAGAGTCCAATATCAAATGCCAGCATCTACCTCCAAAGCCTACACTGCCCATTCGCACCATAGCCCGGTCCATGCTTGTGGCACACTTTCTGTATTCTAACCCTACCTGGGGTGAGTGAGTCAACACCTACTAAACATTCAGGGCACCTGGCACACAGGTATCTCTGTCGTCATTGTCTTGTGGTCAAAGTGAATGAGTGGTGCAGTGTGAATGGATCATTTTCATCAATGTTATAAATATCCTCTCAGTTGGTTCCATACGTAGATGTGTTTGAAACTCTTAATTTTAGCATTCTTTGGAACTCTGGACATTTTTTCACAGTGAAATTACAGAGCTCAAGAGAACGATTGCTGCAGAAGCAGACAGCTCGGTGAGTCAGGTAGAGGGAGACCCAGGCACCTTGCACAAGAGCAGAGCTCAACGCCATAAGGTGTCTCATAGCAGCTGGCTCCAGAATGGACAGCCATTCGCTGCTTGCAGGGCTTTGTTCCCTGACTAGCGTATTGCTGTAAAGGAACATTTATTAGAAATGATGGTGAAAAGTTAACTAAGGGGCAGAAGGAGCAGCTTTGCCTTCAAGGGAGTTTAGCCACTGCTTGAAGTAATTAAGTGGGAGCAGGTGTCCCAGGGCCTCCTGCAGAGGATCAAGGGGACAGGAGGATAGACATTTCAGTCAGGCTTTTCCCCTTCCTTACCTTCCCATCCTCTTGAAAGAGGTTTTTCATTTTTCCAGCCTCACTCCAACAAACGTGGAATGACCGCCTGAAGCCTTTTAAACTAAAAAATAAAAATGACGTGGGGACGTGGAGTGGGGGTGGCGAAGCACCAGTCACCCGCCAGTTGATCTCAGAAACCTCTTTGTCCTGGAAGGAGCTGCCCAGTAGTCACAATGACCACAAATGCCTGTAGCCCTGGGCTGAGTGAGGCAGCAGACATCCACACACATCGTGGACGTGGTTTTCCACAGCCGCCCTCCTTTGTTTGTTTTGTTTTCTATTAAATTCATTAAATTTGTTAACGTTGGTTAATAAAATTATATAGATTTCAAGTGTACAGTTCAATAATATATCATATATATGTTTCACATGGTGACACCCTCCTTTGATTACAGGTGTGTGCTCTGACTGCCATGCCACTGCTGTGACCACACAGATCACCTCCAGTAATGGGATGTGACTCAGGAGCTGTGACAATGGACAGAGCACAAAGGACAGAGCACAAAGCCAGCTTTTTGGCATGACACTGAAGGGGGCCTTTGTCTCATTAAGAAGAATGTTTTCCTTTGCCATTCAAATAGATGATAAAAACAACAGTGTTTGAAAGGATGTTTGTAGTTTTGAGATGGGCTCAAGACTGGAGCAGAAGGTAGAAGGAAATGGCAGCTGTGAGCTGGCTGGTTCTATGAAAGGGTGAACGCTGGAGCATTTTGATGCCCTTCAGCTGGGGGCATTATGATGTCAGAAACTGCTTCAGAAGGGAGGGTGAGCCCATTTTGGTCTGTTTATTAGTTAGAATTAGGTCTGGAGCAAATAACAGAAAACCCTCAAATTGCAGTGGGCATTCCAGGGCTTTGCAAGTCCTTGGAAATCCTCACACGTCAAGATGATGGCTTCCAGCACAGAGGGAAGGAGGGTGAGAGAGAGCAGAGTTTGCTACCAGAAAATAAGCCTTTTGGGGATATTATTATTTTAAGTCGGTTATTTTTTAGAAACAAGACTCAAAGAATCTTTGGCCTTTCCCCTTACCTGCGGAAAGGAATTCAGATAGAAAATCTGCTTAAAGGAAAAGGAGCTATCCCCTTAGCATTATAATATGAGCTAAATGTGGCAGTCAGAGAGGAACCTCCAAAGTCTGTTTACTGGACTCCCCTCTGTGTCCAGTTGTTTCAGGCAGCCCAGCAAGAATTTGTTTACCCAATGTATTCTCTTTCTCATCTACCTGTGAATTGCTTCCTTTCCTTTGAAGTCCAAAACACCTGCCTCTCCTTAGTCTAGAAGGGCTTATAAGACTCAGCTGCCCAAATTGTCCTTGGGTCCCATATTCTTGGGACCCCCATTTTTACATACCATATTTTTTCTGTTAATCTTTCACGTGTCAATTTGATGATTTGACCAACCAGAAAAACTTAGAAAAAACATTATTTTTCCCCCAGACAAGGGCATGGAAAATGTGGCAAAAGGCGCATACCAGTCATCTAAAAAAAAACAAAAAACAAAAAAACAAACAAAAAACACTGCTTAAATTCTATTGGCTAGAGTTTAGTCTGATGGCTTCACCTACCTCCAAGAGAGATTGCAAAATGTCGTCTCCTATGGACCCATGGTCCTGGCTAAAATGTCTAGAACCCAGGAAGAAGTAAAGAGCAGCTACAGGAGAATCGCCAGCATGCTCTAACAGTCTCTTTCATGAGAAGTTCATTCTTTCCACTAGCGCGAGCATCCTGCACAGCCACTGAGCTTCTTATCTCTGCCAGAATTTTCTTCCTAAAGCAGACTGACTCATGTTCCTCTGCTGCTTTGAAACCTTTGAATAGAAAGACTTGCACATTCTTTTCTAGCCTTACAATGGCACACAAGATTCAGATTATTTTTTGCTTCCTGCTGAAGCTGCCACCCCCACCCAAAGTGACAGCTACCCATTTCCTTCCTAGCATGGTTCTAGCATTTTGCACTCATCACTGTGGCTTTGATGAGGTTATACCAAAGTGTTAAACTTCATGAACAAGTGACCAAACATACAGACTCACAAATGAGAAAGACAACTGGATATCTTGGTTAGAAGATTACTCAATCAGGAGTGAGATGGTCACAGCAGACCTTGAAGAAGAAACAGGGCTGATGATGTCCTTCTGCTCTTTACTGAGCATCCAGCTCCCTCAAATTGCCTTGCTTTCTTGAAGTTAAGGTGCTTAAATTACACAGGTAGGTAAGTCACATTTGCACAGTGGTTAATGGATCTGGCATGTTACACAGTGTGCCATCACATTACAGAGACCCCAAGAGAAAGGAGTTTACACACTGACAGTGTAGAAAATTACAGTCATGTTGATGAGACAAGAGAAAACGGCCCATGTGGTTATGAAAGGAGCACATTCTGGCACTTGAGTAGCTTTGCTTCTGCACAAATAATTGTTCTAAAATCAGATCTTGCCCTTGATGTGTAAAAGAATACAGGATAAATGACCACTTGGGACACACCAAAGAGCTGAGAGAGGGTGTTCCCCCTACCAACAACTTTGATCTACAAAAGACCTTTCTTTCTCTTCTGACTATCAAGGAAAATGTGTCACTTAGTGCCCCATAATTATCCTCAGAATATGTTGAGGATTACCCCATTCCATGAAGTTGAACTCACTGGTACCTGGCCTGTGTTGCCACAGATTTTTCAGGACATGTCCACTTGGCTGTTGTAGAACACTTCCTTAAAAGCAAGTGGAAATGGACTTATCTAGTCTAGCTTGGGAGCATGAAGGCACAACTCTGAGCAAAAAGCAAAATCATATGTAAACAAATAGTGAAATCGCTAAATCTTCTCACAGCTCATAGCCATTTCCCCTCATCTACTGAGCCTTTGTTACTCAAATAACAGTCCAGCTCTGGTCACCATTCAGCATGTGTCCATTTACAAGCTTATTTATGTTAGGAACTCTTCTAGGCACTGAAGATAAAGTTGGGAACAGAATATCAGATCTTCTGTCATGGGGATCAACATCTACAAGCCCATCATCAGAGCAACTTCAATGTCCATGATGGTCCCAAAGGGTAGCCTCTGGGAAATTCTAGAGACAGAAAATAGATTAGTAGTTGCCTGGAGGGGGGGGGTGGGCGGGGCGGAGGGAGAACTGACTGATAATAGGGTTTACTTGGAAGTAAATAAAATACTCTAGAATTAGAAGATTGCAGTGATAGTTGTACAACTCTATGAAGTTACTAAAAATCATTGTACAGTTTAAATGTGTGAATTATACAGTATGTGAATTACATCTTAAATGTGTTTAACAAAAAAGCAGCTCATCAAGCTCTCCAGGTTTAGACCCCTGATTCAGTCCTTCGAGATTCATCTCCTTATCCAGAGTGTAGCTTTTCAGCCCTTTCTTGCAAACAGTCTCAACATCCTTCTGCCTGTGTTTTAACCAACTGCCCTGCAAACACACTTCTGACCCCATAAAGCTCTTCTCCTTTTATACATCTAAAGAAAAATCACACAGACCACAAGTTATACAAATTGGCTCTCAAGCTGAGCCCCGAGATTACCAACAATCCTACTTGGAGTTTCCATGAATCCCTTCTCACATTCCGTGCAAACTTTTTAATTCCCCAGCCCACAGTTTTTTCCTCTCAGTAGCTTGCCTCTGACTACTGAGAGAACACTGGAGCACTCAGGTATGAAGTCCCTGCCCCACAAATGTAAGGTTGTCTATATCTGAATCTACCCCACCATCTTTCCCAAAGTCCCCAAGGAAGTCCTCTCCTTTCTCAAGATCAAGACAATTCTTCCTCCTATGTCCCTGACAACACTCTCTTCAAGCTTCCTCAGAAATTTTCTTTATCTGTTGACCCCTTTTTCCCCTGCATTTTTCATTCTTTTGTGAAGTTTCAACCATTCATCCACATAGGTTCCTTTCTCACCACCCATGAACAAAATCACATCTCTCTCAGTTTCTAAACATCTTGACACCCTCATCCTCTTCCCAAAGCTCTCTGTCTCCACTTTCCCCTTCCCTTTATAGCAAAGTTCCTTGAAAGACTCTTTGCTTACTAATTTCATGATATCTCCCATTAACTCATAGCAACCTAGCTTTTCTTCACTCTACTCTCTTCCATCATTTCCTTTCGTGACATGCTGTGGCTGGCTCTGGGGACAACTCCTTGATTCTATAAACCCTTTTATTCCTTGGCCTATGTGACACCTTCTCTCCTAGTTCCTCCTCAGTCTGCATTGTGTGCCCTTTGATATCCTCACTCTTCTCCCAAAATTTAGGTTTCTGTTGACTAGTGCCTGGCAACTTTTCTCACTTTACATGACTCCCTTGTGAAATCCCAGCCATTCACGCGCTTTTAATACTCAAAAATAATACCAGCCAAGACTGCTTTCTTCAGCACCACATTCACTTATGCAATTACATCCTGAATAGTTCTGCCCAGAAATTCAGCAGTCACCTAAAAATTAACTAACCCCAAGTGGAGCTTATATCCCTTTCTCCCCACTTTCTAATTATGTTCTTCTAGGATCTCCATCACTGTCAGAGGCAGCAATTGTTCGTAAGGTTATCCTGGCCAGCAATGTTGGATTCACCCCAGATACCTCCTCTTCTCCCACCTCTGACATATTTAAGCGTAGATCCTAACAAGTATTCCTTCTTGATTTCTACCATATCTTTCTCTTCCTTTCCATGCCTGAAATCAGTGCCTAAAATTGAACCTCATTATCTCTCACCTGGCCTCCCTGCCTCCAACATCTTGCCATTCTCCCTTTTGATCTGTCTGCATGCTACAATTAAGGCAATCTCCCAAAAGAGCAGAACAGATCTGAAAATCTCTCCTCTCTTCTCTTCTCCTCTCCTCTCCTCTCCTCTCCTCTCCTCTCCTCTCCTCTCCTCTCCTCTCCTCTCCTCTCCTCTCCTCTCCTCTCCTCTCCTCTCCTCTCCTCTCCTCTTCTCTCTCTCTCTCTCTCTCTCTCTCTCTCTCTCTCTCTCTCTCATTCTTCAATAATTCTATGCAACTTTACAGCATAATGCACCTGGACTACAGTAAGTAGACCCTAGCCCTTCTGCCCTGCCTCCCCTCCCACTTCCCTCTTAGAGTTCTCTGTTTGCATTATATTGATCTCCTGCAATTTCTGGAAAGTGCCACACTGGTTCTTGTCCCTGTGACTTTACTCACTAAGGTCCTTCTCCCAGGATGACTTTCTCTCACATCACATGGTCTAAATTAAGTTTGTTCAAGTTCCAATGCCTCTCTAAAGACTTCCTATTTTCTTGGAACCACTACCACTCCTGACAGCAATGATGAGCCCTAGAGCCTCTGGGCAATTCACAGCCTCCAGCAACTCCTAGGGTGACTCTTCTCCTGCTGGCCGGAGTATTGTCTTTTATGGGACGGACTCCTAGAGAAGGGTGAGATGGGTTCTGTCCTCTGGTGGAAGGAGGAAAGTCTGGAGTCTTCCAATCCAGATTGTGTTTTCTTTCTTCTCAACGTATCTGAAATCAAAAACGTCATTTGCCTCAAAATTAATTTCCTGCTAACCACCTCCACTTTTAGTCTAAACAAGGTATCCCCATTCTTCCTATAAAACTAGCTTTGACTTTTGAACTAAGAATCTTAGTCTCATCCTGCTCCCTGCCTGGATTTTATTACAAATCTCTCTTATATCAACTAACAAGGACATTTTTCCTCATTGTTTCTCCTTAATCTCTAGGATTTTCTCCTGGCTATAGGAAGAGATGGTGGCAGTATCAATTTCCTCCATCACAGGAGGAAGAAAGAAAGGAAAAAAGTGGCAAAGGAGAGAAGAAAGAAGGAAGAAAGGGAGAAGCGGGGAGGGAAAGAGAAGAGAAAAGAAGGCAGGAAAATTCCATCACTCTTGTGTCCACACCTGCTCCTCAGTCTTGCATTTTCTGATGTTCTTATTCATATAAAACTACCATGCCTATTCCTTCTAAATTCTGTGGGTGAACTGATAGTTTGGAATTTCATGTTAATCTCAGTGGATGATGATTACACTTTAATCCTCTCCTTCCAGATCAACTTTGCATTTCATTAAAGGTCTTCAATGACTTGACTCAAAGAAATTACTAATATAAACATTTCTGGAATTATAGCAGGACTACTGGAGAGGAGGGAGGTATATCTTAAATCACAGAAACTGAGGTAACACATGAAAGCACTAACCAAAAACCCTGACATGTAGATGATCTCAAAAAAGCATAGTTTTCTTAGCTTTTCAGTATCTTCCCTATGAATAGAGCCTTTTCTAATATGAAAATCTGCAGTTACATTGTTTGTCTGCTTTGTGGAATTGGAAATAAGCCTGGAGATTACTGAGAGGTAGGAGAATCAGCTGAAGGACCCTCCTGTTTGTGTGCTTACAGCCCATTTTATCTAGAGCCTCATCATCAAGTGACTGCTGTTCATTTGATGATAATGGAGTCCTAGTGTAAGATGCAGAAGGACCCTTACCCTATAGAGTTCCCAAAACATCTGAAGAGTATTAATGCTGTGGGCTGGTTGTTTCTACTCAGATGTTCCCATAGGCCCATTTCTTTAAAATAAAATTATAATGTTAAAATTGAGGACTCCCATAACACATGCAAGCACTATACTAAGGGGCTGATTTATATTAGGTCTTTTGAGTGAGTATTTTATTATCCCTATTTTACAAATAAGGAAATTGAAGCTTGAGAAAATGAAATATCTTTTGCAAAGTCACCCAGCTCACAAGTGGTGGCAACGGACTAGGACTTCCCCATACACTTCCCACAGCAGAGGTGCAGTCAGGAGGTGGAGGGGCAGAGGTGAGGGGAGCATCAGAGAAGCTCTTAGAAGGCCCGCACCTGACCACAACATGGAGACAGTGGGAAACTACCCAATGACAAATACACTAAGGTAATGGTTTGAGGGTTACAGGGTGAATTTGGATTCAGTCTCTCACTCTGTGGCAGAATTCCTACAACAGTCGCACAAGAGAAGAACCTGGCCTGGGGCCCTGCACAAGCGATGCCTACATGAAGCAAGCCAAGCAGTTCCAATGACCACCTGATGCAGGATGGGGCAAATCCCCCTAGTGGGGACCAAGTCCTGCACTGAGAGAGAGGGAGTGAGGGTCCTTGACTGCACTCAGGAAAGAAGTCAAGCACTCGCTAGAGTTAGAGACAAAGGGAAAGTTTGTTAGAGAAGATATAATGCTCCATAGACAGAGCATCATCTTCTCACAGAGAATGAGAGAGATGGATCCTGAGTGTTCAAGAAATTCAGTTTATATGTAATTCTCAGTTTCCATGAATTACAGTTTGAAGACTTCCCTATTTTCCTTTGATGGTATGGGTATGCAGCATGAAAGGTATAGGTAAATGGTTTGTTAGTAATCCCAGCAGGAATCTTTTTTTGTTCTGTGGGTTTCCCATGGTCTGGCAACAGCACATTGTAGACTCTGAATACTACTTGTTATTTGATATAGTTCTCATCCCTCTTCCCTATATCGCAATGGCCGATGCCCAGGTCATGCTGGCTTATCTGTCTCCTTGGCAAGGGTAGATGGCAAGAACAGACCCTAGGTCCCCTGAACACTGTTCCTTGAGGACGAGAGCATGGTACACATTAGCCAGGCTCTCCTTAGCTGAACAATTTTATTTCGACACCCAATTTCAACATCCAGTTTTATTTCCAGGAAAATTTCAGCTAGGTCTATGCTGATTCACTTGTGCATGAAGTCAGTAGGGCACTGCTCTGCAAAGCCACCATGGGCCTCTCTGTATCTTTAAAATCCAGCCCTCTCCCGTGAACCAGGAAGCAGTACTTTCCTCACAGCAGGTGAGCCACCACCTAACAGAATGAGGCCAGTGGTTGTGCCCACACTTGGACCATGCCTGGTCCTATTAGAGTCTGCTCATGAGCACCTCTTGGGGGAGCCAAGCCAAATGCCACCAAAAGATGTAGGACTTACTACAGCATTACTAATGGCATAATTCCAAACTTCTCCAGAGACTTAAGGCAAACAAGATTTTTAAAATTCTGAGATTACCCAGGAAACTAGGAATTTATAAAAATATATATATAAATTTTTTTCATCAATGCTAAATATGGTCCAAAGATGTTTCTCATCTGGGATCATGGCATTTATAAGATGACTGACCACAGGAGGGTGAAAGTCCTTCCTTCAGACAGATTCTTGCCACACCAGTTGTGCTTTCCCTGGAACTCTTCAGACTGACAGAAGATTAAGGGGACATTTATTCAGGTCCCAATTTTCCGATCTCCCACTGGAGTGGAGTGTGTGGCTTGCTGGCTCAGAGAAGTGAGTCTGGGGTGTTGTTCTGCCCAGAGGAATCTGGTTAGAGGATGGTATGTCAGTCAGCTGGCCGCCTGTTCTTCAAGGCTCATGGCTTCCACATAAAAGCCAGGCTACACTCCCAGCTGGTGAGTAGCTTAGTTGAACTCTTTTCTGCTTGCTGGGGCTATCTCCCTGGGCAGTTCTGGGAACTCCACAGGATGACAAAATGTAATTTAACACGTTGTTTCAGGAATGACCAATTATTTCCTTTTAAATCCTGCTCTAAAGGAGGTCAATGACATGTTCTTGGAAATGTAAAGTCATTAGCCGGTGAAGTTAATGTTTGAGAAACAGATTTACCCATTGCATCACACCCACAAACTAAGATGTCCCCGTGGCTAAGAGGCCTGGCCCAGAGCTGTCCCCTAGGAAGTCTTGCACCAGAGCCATCCTGGCCACAGGTTGCTCTATTCCAGTCAGGGGGCCTACACTGCCAAGAGCCAGTAGGCGAGGACAAGAAAGTGGTGCCTCCTGCTGATGTCAGAGGAGAGCTCGTGCTCCAATTCACCGAATCTGCTGAATAGAGAGTGGCAGGCAACAGGGGCTCATTGTCACATAGATAAGGCTTCTCTCCTTCCACCAGCCTCCCAGATACCTTTCTCGTCCCTTATCCTCTCATGCCCAGCATGGTCATTCTCAGCAGAATTTGCCTTGTAGAAATGTTAAGGAGCTCAGACAAATTGACCAGTGTCAGTATCCTTGGAATAATTGGAATTAATGATTAATGATTAAATGATTAATTAATCCAACAATTATTTGTAAATGGCTCTGAGCTGGTACCATGCCTGCTGGTGGAGCTGCTGAGCCCTCTGCCTCCCAGTTAGGGAGGTTCCAGTGAAAAGAGAGAACATTCTGAAACACCTCTGGGTCATGTGAGAGACATGGCTGAGGAGTAGAGCATCACCGTCCCTGGTCTCTGTGTTCCTGGTTCCAATGGTCCACCTTCACATTCAACCTGGGCTAGTGACATGAGATCCTACCCCTGTAGGGAGCCTGGTGAGAACAGAGTGACCCAATTCCAGCCTCCCCCTGGATGTCCAGCCCAGCCACCATGGCAGGGCAGGCTGGGCAAAAAGATGAACCCCATGAACTCATAAGTCAAATATACTGAGTAAGTGTAATTCCAGAAGCCAAAAGCCTTCATATTCTCTGTGAAAGGTCTATGTATGTCTCTTCCTTTGTTAGTTCTTCAATTCAATAAACATTGGCTTGGTTCCTACAATGTGTCAGGCTCTGAACTAGGCTCTTGACACAACTTTCTTGCCCTCAGGGAGTTTACAGAGGCAACAGACATAAAGTATATTTAACTTCATACCAAGTAAAAAAAAAAACTATGTATTTTTAGATGTGCAAGTAACACTATTTCTTACTTTTTTTGTGTAACTCGATTTAATTTGTATTTTAAGTTCCTATTTTGCAGAGTGGTGGCAGAAAATCAATAACAGTAAATTTGTTGTTCTCCCTTTTCCTCCCGAGGGTTGGGATAATAACTGGGGGCTATGGACAGTGCCAAGAAGTTGGGCATGGAGCCATCCTTGCCCCATCTGTCTTCGCAGACATCTTCAGAGACTCCCATCGCCCTGCTTGGTCTTTAGCACTGACACAGGTGAGTCGCCACTACGTGTCCCTAGTCCCTCACAAAGTTCCTTCCAAGTCAGTGGATCACATCATTCTTTCTCTGTCTCACCTGGACACGCAGTGTCACTGGGCTTCTCCCATCCCATCCCACACTGGGACATATGAAATTCCAAGAAGTCTAAGGCTACGGCCACTTGCATTTTTTAACTGAAGCTATTAGCATCTTTCCACCAATCACATTACCCTAATGTGGCAACTGGCACATCCATATGAAACCCCAGAAAACATCTTGAAATGTTCCAGAGAGAAAAACAAAACATGCTTCCTGTAAAAGTTTGGAGAACACAAAATGTCATCCAGCTTCTCCATTGCTACCCCATGAAGGAATACCTTGAACAATAAAGCAAAATTACCTCTGCCCTAGAAGTCTATACCTAGGTAAACTCTCAATGAAAGGTGACAGCAGAGGACATGTGCCTTAAGGTAGGAAAGGTCTCAGAAATTTTTCTCACTAGCTATTCTTCAGGAAGTTTTTAGAAGATGTGCAGTACAATGTAGCCATTAACCAAAAAGTAGAAGACATAACATTGGAGGGCACAGCATCAGAACAAGAGAAAGACAAAGGAAGCTCACAGGACAATCGTGGAGGGAAGCCTGGGATGAATGCTGAGTAGCAGGCCTCAAAAATAGCCCAGCCCAGACTGGAGCAGGGTGGCAGAAGGCACTAGTAGAAATATCACCAGAATAGTAATAACAACAATAATAATAATCCACTATATAAAACTGATAAAAACACGCAATAGCTTTGGAAATATTCAATGGAACTTTAATATCTATCGAAGATTGTTGGAACGCATGCATGCTAAGTATTTAGAAAGCTAAGCAAACAACAAGAAAATGATAATTATTAACTCAAAGAAGGAAAACTATACAAAAGGAAAAGTGATCATATTGTACTATATGACTCTACTAGGAATAAAAGTAGGACAGTCCAAATAGCATAATAAGAAATGTGGCAACATAATGTTGAGAGAATAGGAGGCAAAGCATACAGATGAAGAAGAGGGTGGAGGTGTCATAAGAACATAAACTGTTCGTCAATGATTTCATCTAAAATGGAAAACCAAGTGGCCATAGAGGCCTGTAGACATTTGGACACATAGAATTAAACATCTAAAGAAAAAGGCGATGCAGTTGACAGAAGCTGCCACAGGAGAGCAGGAGTCAGGAGTGGGAAGGGGCAGAGTGGTAAACTGTTGTTTTCCATTAAAAGCCTTGTAGTGTTGTTGGCTTCTTATGGTCTGTATATGCAAACCTTTGATTTTTTTTTAAAAAAGAACCAACTTGTTGCACTATTGGAAGAGGCATGGTTTGATGAGAATATATTGTTGCAAGAGGATTTCTATCACAGTTCCTGGAGCTTGTCAATGCTGACAAGTAAGGTCTCACAGCTTTCACTCACATTAGGATTGGTGACTCCTAGACTCAACCCAGAGAGAGGTTTTTCTGTGGCTTCTCCCTGACAAAGCAGGTTCTGCTGACAAACATTCCAGCCAGCCAATCAGAGACTCTAATCATCACTATGATGTCACATGAGAAACTCTGGGACAGCCTTTCTCAGTCCAGTTTGAGTGAGAATTGGGTCTTAAATCAAATAACAAGACCACATGGATACTTACCGGCTATAGAAATCCCAAGACAGTAGGTTCTAGAATTTGAAATTGAGGTCCATAGTAAAGGCTTAGAAAAAAATATTGTTGTTTGGAGTTAACTTTCGCATGAGAGTGTCCAGTAGAGTGTTGGTGAAGATGCATAGTTTGCTGTAGGAAAGGCCCTTGCTCTATCAATTCAGGGCAAGACTTCGGTGATAAAGCTGAGAATGAATACCACATCATCTCCTCGCCCACAGAAGCTTCTAGGAAATGAAGCATCTCAGCCCCCATCCAAGACCTACTGAGTGAGAATCTGCATTTTTACAAGATCTTCAGGTGCTCAGTGCATGTGCATTTTGAAGTTTGAGAAGCACTGAATAGAGCTCCACCATCACCCCTTTTCCAAAGTATTTATTTAAATAGTAAAAAAATAAAAAATAAAATAAAAAATAACACTGCCACTGGCCAACTGGGACCTTTGCAAAGTCACTTCAGTGCTCTGAGTCTCAAACTCCTTCCTTCTCTGTAAAATGCAATTAATCATTCCTGCCTCTTCAGACTTTGTGAAGAGTAAAAAAGAAACCACAGGTGAAAGCACTTCATAAAAAACAAAAGGCCCACAAATGTTACTGATTCACTTTTTAAACAAATAATTTTCTCTTGGCCCTCTGAATGGGTATTGCCCCATCTGTGGCGTAGGCTCTTCGGCTGCCCTGGTAAAGTCACCGCAGTGATAGATGGGGGGAGCCCAAGGGGCCTTAGGGCTCCAACAGCTCTGAGCCCTTTAAGATCAGAAGCTATCTAGTTCGGGTGTCTCTTCACAGCCTGCGTTGAACCAGGAAACTCTTATTTTCGTGACTCAAGCCATGGAGCCCTACTGCTAAAAGCTTAGTTATTGCAGTTTTTGTTTCTGTGGTCATGGTCATTGTCGAATCATCTAACAACAGCTTCCAAGTTTTGAGTTTCCAATCCCTGCTGCCATGTCCCCCTTTCTGCCGTCTGGGTAACAGCTGCAGCACTCAATATGCCGTCTATGTAGTGAAGAGAAACACAGTGCCCGTGTTAAAAACATCCCAGTGCAAAATGTATATTTGGGGATGTTATTAATGAATTTACATCTGAAGAGTATTTATAGTGAACTATAATTTCAAATTAGAACTGATTTCTGCTGCAAACCTAATTTCACAAGCGTTTGGGAATGTGAAACCAATGATAGTCAATGGAAATGGCACATTGTTATAAATTCTTCAAACAGGTTAACACAAAGCTGGAAGAACAATAAATACAACCCTAAATTTTATTTTTAGAAAGTGCTATAGCGGAATTGATTTTTAAGAGAATATAAAAGAAAGAATTTATATCTTGGGAACTGATAGAGCTAAGTTATTTACCATTTTACTGTTCAATTTCCGCTGATAGAAACAGGAAGGAAGCAGTAAAGAGCCTGTCCATTGAAAAGAGACCAAAGTAAGAATGCAAATAAATACTGGAACCCAGTGGTTATGATAACTGACAAGTTCAGAGATTTTGCACATCCTCTCTGGGGAAAAAAATATTTTATGCTAATTTTTAATGGTGATTGATGGCATTTAACCTACTATATAGATCACAATGAGAAAATAACGATTTCCACAAAGAAAATATTTTTCTGCTTGGTGCCAGTTGCAAGGCCTTAGAGCCTAAAAAGGCAGAAGTGTTTTTATTCCAGTCAAACCTGGCTGATAGTCTTAAATCATTATAATTACATTTTCAGTGGTAAAAATATGTTCTTTGCTTCTTTTCTTTGTGTCTGAGGCTTCCATGCAAGACTGGTTTTGTGGAGAGCATGGCCATAATATTTCTCCTGGGTAGACACTACGAGGCCCTGGAGTCTTTGGGTTTCTTTATTGTCTCCTTTGTTAATCAAAGTTGAGTGTCCATGGGACACCAGCAGAAGCCCCTGTGGAAAGGAAAGGGCATCCACTCTGCCACAGGGACAGTGCGTGGATGGGTCTGTCATGTCAGACCACCATCACGACAGCTATTTCTGTTTGGTATCTAACTTCAAAGTTTCTCGCTTTCCTGAACATGTATTCCAAGTCTTATTTTCCAGTGCTTGAAACCATGTAGTTTCCCAAGAATGCTAAAGGTCAAGCTTTCATCCCAGGCCTAAAGGAATATGCATTTGGATCCTTTCCTGTCTTGTTTTCCTTTGGGGAAGTCATAAAAACAGCTTTGATAATTAATAAACAACCAACATTTTCCTAAGGCTTATAAAACATAAAGGCAATGTGAGAATTTAGCTTTGCTTTCATGTCTCGTGGAGGCCTATTTCCAGGGACCCATGTTCTCCTGAGTGCAAGCGAACTTTTCAGGCTGCCTTCTCAGTCTGGTTCACCTGTTCAAATTTCTGTCCTGGCTACAGTAGGTAAACTCACTAAAGGTAAAGGAGAACCAGGTTGATTTGTAACAAATTAGATGCTAAAGTCAAACCCTAGAGGCTGAGAAAGTTATTTCACTTTTCATTAGATAAACTCCATATTTTTTGTCCTTTTTTGTCTTCCTGGTAAGCTCAGTAAAATCACTAAAAGTACATCGAATAAATTCTAATCTGTTTTAAATTACTTCAAAATTCTCAACGCAGTCTCTTCGTTAACCCAAGGAAACAAAAAAAACAAATTTGAATCTATAATATGTGGTTGCCTGATGCCACATCACAAGAATTGGTAAACTGATCACCTGCCTGTTTGCACAGCCTAATGGCTCTGCAAAAAAAAAAAAAGGCAAGATGAAAATCTGCTACAGCTAAGTCTGAGTGATATTCTCTTTTCAGATGAGAAGGCCTTGGCTATAAGAAGAACATGAAGAGAGAATAGAGTACCTCCAGTCTTCTGCAGGACACAAAGCTGATCTTTATAGTAGTTTATCTCAAAACATGAACAATTGCTGGTAGTGTTTGACTGCATGTAGAAGATTAATACACCAATAAAGGGGAAAAAATTATGGCCCTAGTTTGCAAAGAAGGAGCAATTTCAATTCATGGACTATACGAGAAGTGTGCAGAGGAAAAAGAGAACAGGTGTATAATTAAATTAATTAATTTAATTAGACAAAGCCTAGTCAGAACTCTTCATGGTAAGTACAGAAACCAGTTTGCTAATATGAGCAGCAAATACATTCATTGAAACCTAAAATCACATTCCAAGCAAGGCTGGTGAGAACACACAGCCATCATGGCCAGCCCCAGGAGCCATCCTGGCGCAGGACCATCAATGCATTTTCATTGTGTTTTGGGAACATTTCTGAAGTTGTCGGGCTGATTCTTAATTATCAGAAGGTGTGTTGGAGAGCAAGCCTTCTATCTCTCAGGCTCATATGGAGTGAGAATTCTATGTCACTCACCACCCCAAAGAGATTTCCCCAAGTACAGAAGTAGAGTGATTCTAATTTAAACACTGATAACCTAAAATAAATTCATGAGTGACAAGGTAGATACTACAGCTGCCCAGACTTCAGCAGCAGCAGCAGCAGCAGGGAACCCTACAGGAAAACAAAGAAATGGGGTTCTCTTGACAAAAATGACTTTCCAGCAATTTCTCTTTGTGGTAAACAATTCATTTCAAGAGAAAAGGAGACTACAAGTGTAAAAAAGTTCAATGATTACATCAACAAAATTTACGTTTGACTAGTTTCATATATTACCTTCAAAAAGAAGTCAAACTATTTCAACAGCATTTCTGTGCTCCAAATAGTACTCGACTATACAATGGCAATTTTATGGTAAGATCCAGGGAATACAAACCTTTGAACTTTCAAAAATCAAGGTCATTCCTAAGTGCCAACCACTAGTCGACACAAACTCTTCACTAGAAAAACGTTGATTATATGTCAGTGGCATGTGGAATGGCAGAATCATGTCTTAAAGTTTGATGACTTAATATTTATTTGGTGATGATGGATGGGCAGAGCTGTTAGTTTTGCTGGGCAGGGCTCATGCATCCCAGGTGGACCCCCTGGACACCTCCCCTACAACTTTGGCTTGAATGGAATCTCCCAGGCAACCAGGGGTCCCAGGTTATTTTCATCTAGCTGGAAATAGATACAGCTTCAGAATTTTTACCTAAGCGTTTTGTGGAGGAGAAAAAAAAATTAAGTTTCATTATCATTAGCCCCTTGAGGATTCAAAAATCCCTACTGAAAAACAGGGCATATCAGGCAAATCAGTCTGCTCTGAAATAACTGGGAAATTGGAGGAACTCAGAGCATGGAGCACTCTGCATTTTCCCGAGGTATTACCAGGTGAGTCAGGTACCTCTTGGCTTATGGAGGCGATCTGATGGCAAGACCTGCAACCCTGGATTTTATAATAAGCCCAGCACACACTTTATCTAAAGTGCATTTGATAAATTGAGATCCTCTCCACAAGTTTCTCTCACATAGCATTTGGAGCAATGTATTCAACTCAAGATCCAATGCAGAATATTGGAACAAGTTTTTTCTTTTTTAGCAAGTTCTAAAAATCTTCACAAGTTCCATCTGTGTTTATCAGTGTCAGTACCAATTGCCCTTCTGAGACTGGTGTTGAGATCTAAAGCTAGGCCTCTGGCCAAGCAGAGTTTACGAGCCATGTAGATTCTCACAGAAGTTCCCTGTGAAACTGAGACAGAGTCATCTAGAAGTGTGAAGATTATACTGGGCTCACCTCAAAATTTATTTTAGTCCCTCTTATTAAGGGCGACTCTCATTGTCACGGGCTGATTTGAAGTGTTAACGAACATTACTTCTCTCCTCCAGGGAAGACCCTCAAGATTTCACAGGTCTCTGTGCCTTTGCTCAAACTGGTACTACCAGCTGTGACATGTAGTATTCTCACCTACAGTCTCAAAGCATGTTTAGCTCAAATTGAGAAGAGATATAATAGAGAAAACAAGAAAGGGAAGAAGGAAGAGGACTAAATCTCTGGTCGGTTGGGCTCTGTAAACACCTTGGACCTGGAGCTTCTTATTCCCGGAGTATTTCTAACATCTGGAAATGCACTGGAGACGTTCCAGTGCAGCAGTTTACCACTTTTTAAAATAAAGACAAACAAAACAAAAACCTTTTAAAGTGAAATTATAGAAAGATCAAACAGATCAAATTAAATCGTTCTTCAGACAGTTTAAACTTCAGTGTTTGGAAAACCTTGAAACTTATTTATGCCCTAGGGTTATCTAAAGTGGTTGAGAACCCACTGACATATTCCAACCTCAACATTGTCCAGAGGGGAAAACTGAGGCCCACAGAGACGCTAAGAGGCTTCCCCACAGTCACAGGCCAAGTTGCGGGCACAGCCTTGCAGTGAGGCAGAATCTTCTGGTACTTCCTCTGCACTGCACAGCCTCCCTCCGTGCCTCCCCCCAGTGGACTGGCTGCCTTATGGAAGTCAGATTCTCAGGTGTTTTAACAAAATGATGTTACATTTCTGTCAGTTCCTGAGAGCTAGAAGCCAGGCCATCACTAAATCTTCATGAAACATGAGTGTATAGTAATCTAGGGAAGCAAAAATACTTCTCAAGGGCCATAGTCATATCTTTATAGCCTCATCCTCCTAGAGCACTGTGTGCGAATAATACATGTTTGTGAAATTGAGAAAAATCAAAGCCCAGGCCTTGGCCCTCAGGCTTCCTTCTTTTGTTTTGTCTTGTCCTGGGCCTCAGGTACAGAGATAATGTTAAACACACTCCTCCAGTTCTTAGCACTTTATCACAACTGGTCTGTGCAAGTGCGAGGTGCCCTAATTATATTTGTTTCTTTCTTTCTTTTTTCCTTTACTCATTCCTTGTTTTCCTTGGGAACTAGAACCTTGCCCAGGGAAGGCATTTTTACTTCTTATTAGTTGTTAAGTCATTAGTTTCTGACCATTCAAAATATTGCAGAAATTGTGTTTAATGCTCTGCTTAGAGCCTCAGAGATCCTAATGATTTTCTATAACTCTAATCTGTTTATTTTGTCAATACATAGGCTTAATAGAGTTAGACTATACATTGCCTGCATAGTCTTGGCATTTAAAAACACTTACAGACTGGTTACTATGATCATTGAGGTCAGAGACAAGTAAATGCAGAGAAAGGAACATCTTTCTTAGAAATGCTATGCCTTTTTCTGTCTTGATCCTCCTTGAGAAGGTTTTTTATTTCACAAGGAATAAAAACTTATAAAAAAAAAAAGCTAATAAAGGAGAATGTTTTCTTCAAAGTTTGGCTTGAAGAATTAAAAACAAAGTTTTATCTAATGTTCAGGCATTAATTAATCTCTAATAATTCACAAATTAATCATTGATATATTTAGTCAATTTGCCAAATTTTGTATATATGAGCACAAAAGTACCTCTCTGGCAGCAGTATGCATTGGTGCAACTTTTGGGGAGCAATGCATTTAAAGAATCATTAACAATGTTTACAATAATCCCTCTCCTGAGAATTTATTCAGGAAAAGAGCACACGGGAAAAATTCAAAAAAAAAGTTTATGTATTATTGTGGAAACTTACATTCTACTGATATAGATGAACAAAAACCTAAATAAATAAATAAGTAAATAGGTATATAGATTATGAAAAATGTCATGATGAGAATAAGTACGGTGATATGACATGATAGAGAAGAATGGGGGGGTGCACTTCGTTGGGTGCTCAGAGAAATGTTCTCTAAGGGGGTGATATTTAAGCTGAGATCTGAAAACGAGAGTAAACCAGTCATGCAAAGAGTTTGGGAAAGACCATAGGGAGAATGTCAACTACAGACATCTTGAGGTAGAAAAGAGCTTGTTAGGTGAGAACTGGTTAGGTCAATGTGGCCAGGATGCAGTAAGCAAAGTGAGAGTGGCAAAGGGGTAACTCAGGCAGATGATGTGACATATGACATGTGAAAACATAAGGATAAAAATGGCATGCTATGTGCTCCATTTTATGAAGATTTTACATGAATATTAATACAAACTGAAAAAAAACATAAGAAAAATATCTTAAAATTGCTACTAATATTTTTATAATGTTATTCCCACAAAAAAATTAAGATGTTCTTGATTGAATATGAAAAAATAGTGTCTTGATATTGCACCATCATGACATGAAATAAATCTTTATTCATGCTCAGCATACAGAGTTGACATGGATCTTCCTTGTAAAAGGTTCCCTTCGCTGTGGTATACTTCACACTGCTGACCATGGTGATTCACCTTAAATACAACAATTCTCCTTGAATCCATTAAATTGAATTTACCTTGATAATTCAGTTCACTTTAGCAAACACCTATAAATGCAACTCCATGGTCTTTAATGCTGTACACCGTTTGCTCATGGTCTGAGAGAAGAGTTCTAGCAACCTGAAATGTCTTGTTATAATTGGGTTATAACTGACTTATAACATTGAATTAGTTTTAGCTGTTCAACATGATTTGATATATGTATACTTTGCAAAATGATTACCACAATGAGTTTAATTAACATCCATCACCACACAGAGTTAAAAAATTTTTTTGTTGTGACAAGAACTTTTAAGATTTACCCTCAGCAATGATAGTCAAAACGTTGTACATTATATCCCTAGGATTTATTCATCTTATAACTGGAATTTTGTACTTTTTGAGAACCTTCACTTATTTTGCCCCATGATCCCCACCTCTACCATTGGCAACCATCACTCTGTTCTCTGTATCCATGAGTTTAGTTCTTGTTTTTTAGATTCCACATGTAAGTGATATGAATCAGTGTTTATCTTTCTCTGACTTACTTCAGTTAGCATATTTCCACTAAGTTCCATCCATGTTATTACAAATAACAAGATGTTATTTTTAATGGCTGAATTATATATATATAATTTTATACACACACACACACACATATCACTTTCTTTGTATATTCATCCATGAGTAGATATTGAGATTGTTCTCATGTCTTGGCTATTGTAAATAATGCTGCAGTGAATGATGGAGTATAGATATCTTTTCAATATAGTGATTTTGTTTCCTTTGGATAAATATCCAGAAGTGGAATTGCTATGTTATATGGTTATTCTATAGTTAATTTTTTAATTTATTTTAATTAGTTTCAAGTATACAGTACATTGGTTAGACATCTATATAATTCATAAAATGATCCCCCAATTTGCTCCCTCCCTCCCCTGACCCTCCACCTAGCCAATGTATTAATGCTAACTGTGTTCCCTATACTGTGCTCCCCATCCCCACGACCATCCATCAGCTATTAATTTGTACTTCTTTAACCCTTCACTCCATTTTTCAATCCCCTCAAATCCCCCTCCTCTCTGTTCATCACCAAATTGTCCACTATATTTGTGAGTCCATTTTTGATTAGTTTGTTCTTTTTATTCCTTAGATTCTGCATATAAGTGAAATCATATAGTGTGTATCTTTCTCCATCTGACTTAAATATCTTCTACATCCATTAAAGCAGTATCTTTTTCCATCTCCTTCCTTTTAGTTGTGTATATCTTTTAATCTGAAGTGAGTCTCTTGTAGGCAACATATGTAGGGGTCTTATTTTCCTTTCCATTCACCCACTCTTTTAGTTGGAGCACTTAATTCTTTTCCACTCGAGACAATTGTTGATAGGAATGTAGTTGTTACCATTCATTATTCCTGTTTTTGATACATGTTTTTTCTTCTTAAAGAAGTCCCTCCAACATGTCCTGTAATACTGGCTTTGTGATGATAAATTACTTTAGCTTATTTTTGTCTGGGAAGCTCTTTATCTGTCCTTTGACTCTAAATGATAGCTTTGCTGGATAAAGTATTCTTGGTTGAAGATCCTGGGTCTTCACCACATCGAATGTTTTGAGCCAAGCCCTTCTGTCCTGCATAGTTTCTTTTGAGAAATCAGCTGCCGATCCCAATCTTATGGGTGCTCCCTTATAGGTAACTTTCTGCTTTTCTCTTGCTGCTTTTAATATTTTGTCTTTGACTTTAACCTTTGGTATTTTAATTATGATGTGTTTTTGTGTGGGCCTCTTCAGATCCCGGTTTTGGAATTCTCTGAGCTTCCTGGGGTTTTTTGTCCATTTCTTTCACCAGGTTAAGGAAGTTTTCCATCATTATTTCTTCAAACAACTGTTCAATATCTTGTTTTCCTTTCAACTACACTGATTGGATGGATATTTTAACCCTTAATAGTGTCCCATATGCTCCTTAAATTATTTTTGTAGTCTTGGCATCTTTTTTCTTGCCATTCTGATTGAGTGTCCTTGGCTTTCTCATCCTCTAGATAGGGCATTTTATCCTTTTCTTTACTCACTTCATTTATTCCTTTGTTTAATCCATTTAATATACTTCTTATCTCAGATAATGTGTTCTTCATTTCTGACTGGTTCCCTTTGATAATTTCCATTTTCATTTCCATTTTTATGTTTCTTATCTCTTTGTCGAAGTTCTCACTAAATTTACCTACATTTCCCAAAAATTCATTGAGCATCTTTATAACCAGTGTTTTGAACTCTGCATCTGTTAGATTACTTGAATCTATTATTTCTGGATTTCTGTTATGTTCTCTCATATGGTTTCTGCTTCTTTGTCTTCCCATGTTGGCTACCTTTCTGTGTCTGTTTCTATGTACTAAGCAAAGCTCCTAAGTCTCCCAGTTTTATTAGTGTAGATTTGTGAAGTAGGTGTCCAGTGGCACAGTGTTGAGAGGGGTTCAGCTACAGGCCAAATTTAGCCCAAGCCTCTGCCCCTCCAGGGCCACCTGTTAAGATTCAGTAAGCAATCCACAGATGCTGTGCTTATAGTTGCCTCAAAAGGCCACACCAGAGACTGAGGCCAGCTGCCTCCAGTGTGAGTCTAGGTGCTGCTCAGCAAGGAGAACCTGAATCGCTGAGAATAAACATGAATGTGGCTTAGGTGGGGCCGCAAGTTGGGGGAGGCAAGGGTTTCAGGGAATCCTCTGGGTGGAGCGACCTCTGTTATCCAGTTTGACAACATCACACTATGGCGGCTCTGTCTCCGCGCACTGAGAGCAGGGAGGGCTCAACAGGGAACAATGGATTCCACAGGCACTTCTGTACAGAGTGAGTCTTGTTTATGCTCTCACTCTGACAACGTCTTCCTGTAAGTCCCTGGTGTCCCCTGCGCGCAGTCAAATCAGCACTGGTGGTCAGAGCAAGCAGGTTCATCACCTTGAAAATCCGCTCCAGGCATGGCCCCTTTATGAGGTGTCTGCCACTGCCGCTGCCACAGCTTCCATCTCACTCAGCCACTGGAGACCAGGCAGCCCTGTGTCCTCACATCTTCCTACTTTCTGCCATTGCAGGGTGATTTCCTGGACTTCTCCCTAGTTGTGTGGCTCATTCACCTAGATCTCAAGTGATTTTTTCTTGCTGCTTGCTCCTTGTTTCCATCACAACTGTAATTTGGTCACCAGAGGGATGAACAGAGCCTCTATCATCTATGCTATATTTTCCCTCTACATTTAATTTTTTGAGGAAACTTTATATTGTTTTTCACAGTAGCTGCACAAATTTACTTCCCATAAAAATATGAAAAAAATTTTTTAAAACACAGACTGAATCAGAGAACAAAGTTTACTTCAAAATGTAGAAAATGGACAATACTTAAAACCATTTACATTTCCCAAGAGCAGTAAAAAATATTTTAATAATCAATATTTTAATATCAAATAATCAATGAAATATACAGTTAGTGCTCACCAATTCCAATGTGCTTACAAATATATTTTCCAGTCTCCTTGTTAGTTAGGTTGGCCATTTGACTATATTTAGTCAAATATGGCTTCCAGAATGTGAACAGCAGTGAGGTGTTACTTCCAGCCTGGGGTGATTTAGTATCTAGTATGATTTCTCTATGGATTCTTTCTCATCTGTATGGCTGGGAGTGAAGGGATGAGATTGCAGAGCACATATAGAAGGAATACAGATCTGTGAGTCACTATATGAAGGAGAACTTCCCAGAAATGCTGCTGGATCCAATCAGATTGAGTGAGAACTAAACTTCTACTGTGATAAACTGCTGTGAGCTTTGGGGTAACTTGTCAAAACAGCTATCATTTATTACCCTTCTAAGTCATGACATGCTCTATAAGATGTATCTGTTGAGTTTTCCCACTTACTCTGTTTGGTTAGGACTCTATTTTCATAAAGAATTGAACTTTGTGTCCCTTTGGAAGACACCAATTATATTTCCCCAAATCAATTATTATATCTAAAGTGGAAAGAGAAACCATAAGATCTAGAATGTAGAAAGCAAAATATAAACTAATACACTGTGCTGCCAACTTGATGTTGCCTATGAAAATCCGAAGAGCTCTAACTTAATTCCAAATGGTCTCTTAGTTTGGATTTTTGTTTTCCCCTCGTGTGTTTCCTTTGCCCGAAATGCCTTTTACCCTATTCGCTGCTTGACACAGTCCCACCACGCTTCACAGTCTGATTCAAATGTCAATTCTTCTTTGAAGGCTTTCTCTAGCCCCAGGAAGAATTAATCACTCCTTTTCTCTGTCCTTGTGAAGGTCATCAGTGACTTCATACTTGGCAGATCCAATGTCTTTTTTCAGTCTATGGCCTATTTGACTTCTTTTATTAGTATTTGTTAGTATTGAAAATTCTCTTTATTAAAAAAAAAAACTATTTTTTTGGTTTTTGAGAATCTACTCCCTATGGATTCTCTGACTATTTTTACCCCTCATTATTTTCAGCTCCTTACCTGGCTCCATATATGCCCTCTCCTTACAAAGTAATGTCTTCAGTTTATATCCTTGGTTCTCTTTTCACTTCACCAACTCATTGAAGATCTTCACCCTCTCCCTTGGTTTTCATAACAAGCAATAAACCGATGACTTCAAAGTTTGTGTCTCTAGCTGAAATATTCCTTGAGCTCCAGCCCCTTATTTTCAACTATCCACTAGAAACTCTATTTAGATGACTTCTAGACACTGCACAAAATAGATTGATTTTCTTTCTCCACAAGCATGTTCTGCCTCCCATATACCTTCTCTTAATTACTAGTACTAGCTGCCCAAGCTAGTAACCTCAAGAGTCCTTCTCTACTCTTCCTCATCTTTCACATACAAGTTATCACCAATTCCTATTAAAAGGTCCTTTATGTAAAGAAAAGAGCATGGATGGCCTTTGGCATTAGAGACCTAAGTTCAAATTTTTTCTCAACTACTTACTAGTATATGACTTGGATTTAATTACTTAATCTGTCTGAGCTTCTAATTTCTTATCTGTAAACAAGGGATAATAATTAAACATGGAATTCTCAGGAATGTTCCAAACAGTAAATGAGAAAACACATGGAAAATGTCTAGTGAAGGCAAACCAGATACTCACAAATTTTAATCTCTTTTTTTCCTAAAACTCACATTCCCACTGCCTTAGTTCAGGACTTCATCACCTCTCACCTGGATTATTGCAAAAGCCATATAAAGAGTCTTTCTGTCTCTCTTATTTTCCCTACCCCCAACCCTATACAGTTTTTTTTCAAAGTGCTATGCCTTTCTCAACACAAATCAGTCACATCGTTCCCCTCCTTAAAACTTTTGCTAGACTCCCAGAGATAATACTGCTTATCATCTGCCTTCTATCACCTCATCTTTCCCTGACCACACCACACCTGTTCTAGTTAGAGCTCTTTTGATTGCAAGGTACAGATACACACTCAAACTTGCTTAAGAGAAGGGGAAGTTTAGTGCAAGTATGCCAAGAGCTCTTGGAAAGGCAATGACATTGGACCAAGTCCAGACATAAGCAGACTTCCAAGCCTACTCCCCTCATTCTGGCCCCAAAATGTGGAATGCAGTAAAATGTAATAAAGTAACTTTTTTGTTTTTGGGTTCTATACATGTTAATGGGTGTGGGATCCAGAAAAGCAGACCAGCACGAGGAAAGCAGACCCTCTCTAACTGCATGAAGCTTCCTGCTTAAAGTCATAAAGAACTGAGAAAACAAGGACCAAAATTCTGTTCATTGGCCTGGATAAGCACCAGAGAAGCTTGCTATTCACCGGGGTCATGGTTGGAAAGGGGATTATCTGGTAAAAGTCAGAGCCTAATCATAGGATTATGCCATGCACGTGCACAGATTCCAAACTTTGACTTTTCACATGATTCTGGGAGCTCAAGAAAAGAAGTTAAAGAGTGAAACCCACTGGACCAGGCAGAAGCAAATGTAGAGACTTTGTGGGGCCACTTCTGAAGCCCAATCATTTATGTGTCCCACGGAAAACAGCACCTGCCAGGGAAGAATTCTCAGGAAATGATAACAGTGATGCAGAGAAATGAGTCTCAGATGTCACATGAGCCCCCCGGTATTCCTTGGATTAGGGGTAAAACTGAAGAATCCAAAATAAATGAGTATTATCATTAAGATTTTTTGATGGATATGTAACTTTATTGATTACTTCAAATCTCTCTTTTTATTTATGATCTGTCTACCTACTAAAATGCAAGTGCTATAAAAGTAGTTCACAGCTATCTTGCAGCAGGTGGTAGGCTCCGAATTATTCTTTGCTTGAGGAATGAAATAGGCCTTAAATAACTCTACTTTTCACACACCAGAACACAGCCACATACCAGGCAAATAGCATTGTTAACAAACTTTGAAAAATAATGTTCTTATTTTATCATAACCATGGATTCATCATTAAAACTTTTTTTAATGGAAAATTTCAAACATAAGCATTAGGGAAATTAAGGAAACTCCATGTACCCATTACCCATTTCCAACAATCATAAATATATAGTCAATTTGGATTCATAAAATAAAAATTTTTTTCAAGTTCAGAGACATAAAGGAAGAAAAAGATGCCATAAGGTAAGAATGGAAGCCCATGATAAGAAGAGAAATCAAAATAAAAAAATAACCATATTGAAAGTATAGAAATATAAAACAATAATTATTAAAATTAAAAAGGCCAACTTCATAGATAGTTGAACAGAAAATTAAACACAACTCAACAGATAATTAAACTAGAAAATACCTCTGAAGAAAGTACCCAGAATGTAGGACAAGGGGCAACAAGATGGAAAACATAAAAGAGAAATTAAAGAGGCCTGAAGACTGGAATAAGATGTTTCCAGAATAAGCGTATGGTAGTAACTGGAAGGTGGTGGGTTTTCCAAAATTGGTGACAGACAGTCTCAAAAGTGAAGGAACTCTATGTAACTTTAGCAGAATCCATACAAATCTATGCACTCCCAGGCTTGTGGTTGCGAGACTGCAGAACACTAAAGACAGAAAAAAATCATAAAATATACCAGAGTCACAACAAATTGATAAAAAGTATTTCACTGGCAGAACCAGCTGGTTGTCCCCCAAAATAAACTCTCTCTTTCAACATTAACAAAATCATTGTTTGTTCCAAATACTATGTCAGATTAAACAAACAACAGCAACAACAACAACAACAACAACAACAACAACAAAAACATTTCCATTTGTTAGCTCCCTGCAGATCATGGAGTGACCACATGACAAGATTCTAGTCAGTGAGACATATATGAGAGCTAGGATTCTGGAAATTTTTTCTTTCCCAATATAGGTGTTGCCCCTTCATGTAATAGTCACGGATATAGGCCAAATTTCCAATAAGGGACCAGGGAAAGAAGAAAAAGGAATAGTCAACTTTAAATTTGAGTTGTAATTTCTGTATCTTTTATAATGAGTATACCTAAAGCAAACAAGATAAATTTCTAACATTTGCTAATTCTGGGTGATAACAACATGCGTGTTTGTAAAAATTTTATCTATATAATTATGACTTTTCTAACTTTATAAGATTAAAATCTAAAGAAAAAAAAGAATCCCATAGAATGATAGGACCTCCTGAGAACAGATGTGAGAAAAGTCCTGGGACTAGAGGCAGGGTCCCTCTTGGAGTCCCACAGGGTGCGGAGCATGGAAGAAGATACACAGGGTCTCTGCTTTCCTCTGCACAGCCTCTCCTTCCTCATCTCTCTCTTTCTCCACTCTCCCAGGGTTCATTCTCCCTCATGACTTTGCACACCCAAGGTCAATCCCAACACTGCCATAGCACTCCGCATTCATGTAAGCTCACTCTCAGTTCCCTCAGATAATTACAGTAATCTCTTGATTTCCTATTTTAAAACCCTGAGCAATGACTGACATGGCTAGTCATTTTCTCAATCTAGGCCACAAGTCACAGAGCCTTGAATGAGCTATAAATCAGCTGCTTTGAAATCAAAAGTCTACCCTCGATCTACTCAGCTGTGACCAGGGTTGGGCTGCCATGGTGCAGGTGTGAGGAGTGGCAACTGTAGGTGGGTGGAGAGATGATGATCATTTTCCAAGTATAACTCGATTAGTTCCTTCTCCTGAGAACACACTTCCCAATACCTCCCTCTGCCCTTTCTCTTTCTAGCAATGCATTCTTCTTCAAGAGGGAAATCAAACTTGTCTAGAAAGCCACCCCAGCTTCTCCAGGCAGTGGTAGCACCCCTCTTTACTCTTCTACAGTACTTATATTTATCTCCACATAGTATGCCACTTACATATAGAATCATAGCTATTTATTTGTATGTCTCCTTTACTAGACTGTGAGCTTTTCAGGGTAAAGTCTGTATCTTAGCTTTCCTGTATTTCTAGTGCCCAGTGTCATCTCTACAACATGAGAGTGACTCAATAAATAGCCATCACTTGATCTGTGAGTCAAGCCTTCCAAATAGTCTCTGTCACCATTTAGTAAGTAGTCTATGGAATTCCCATAATAAGGATAGTTCACAGAGTAGTGGACCTTGAGTCCAGCTTCCTCAACTTATATATGGGGAAACTAAGACCATGGCAGGTGAAGGAACTTGATAAGATCACATACCAGGTAAATGGGGCTCTGGGATGGGAAGGAGGCCTCCTCCCTCCTTATCAATCATATAGACATCCATTCACAACTTTCTCCTTTAAAGGCAGTCCTGAAGACCCACACCAACCCCCTTAGGTTTCAGAGAACTGTAAGAATGGGACATCCCTGCATATTTTATCAAGCTCAAAGCAGCTTTGAAAGTATAAATGTTCCTAAGACTTATGCTGCTCCACAGTATCATTCCTCTTGTTCTTTATTGGCCTGCTCTCAATACACACTGAGAAAGGACTAATCAACCCAGGCTTTTAAGCTGATATCTGAGGCCTTCTCTGTCCATCAGTGACACAGGCAGAGAAAGGACAGATGTGGCTCCAGGGCTCTGACACAGACAATTCCAGCTTATGACTCCAATCCGCCCTGAAGCCTGTTGCACTGTGTTGGAGCGGAGCCGTGCTTACACAGGAAGCTCTGTGTATCACTCTGCACTGTAGGCAGGAACCCTGCAAAGTCCTTCCTATGACTGATAAAAAGTGTTTGGTTTGGATCAAGAGGAAAAATAAGGCACTCAGGATAATAGAGGCGGATGGGGAAAACACACAGGACTCCAAAATGAGAGCAAAAGAAGATTATTGCTTTGAACCATTGATGTGGTAACTAACTCTAGAAACAATGAGCATTGGAGCGGAAATGGTGACATTGGGAGAGCAAGCTTCCTTCCACCCAGCTGCAGTCAAAGCAAGAGTTCGCCAGGGCCAGGGAACTGGCAGACTCTGTGTTATGGCTGCAGGATGACAAACAGTGAAGGTCAGAAAAGTCAGGTCCTCTTCAAAGGACAAGATCTTAGGGCTTAGATGACCTCAGCTGTGGCTGTTCATGGGGAAAGGTGTTCCTTCACATGAGTGACAACACAAGACCATCTGAAAGGAAGAAAAAGGCAGATGAGGAGGCTGTGGTTTAAAACGGTTACATCCCTCTCCAACAATAAGGTGATCACATTATTTGTTTTTGTTAAGCTGCTTTGTATGAGTGGTAGGTGAGCCCCCTTCACCAGGGACTTTTGTAAGAAAACATCCTCGATGTTCACTAACTCCAGGAGATTTTGTTTCAGTGAGTGAGGGACACAAGTCAAAGGAGAAAGCAAAGTTGTTCAAGATGCTAGCAGAGATTTTTAGAGGCTGGGGTGAGGGACAAGTTAGAGAAGAAACAGCTGGCAAGGCAGAGAAATTTGGAGGGGGTATAAAAGAAATGTTTGATGGAGAGTTTAATTTACTCTGAAGTATGAGCTGTGATTTTTCTTCTCCATCTCTCCAGGAAACTTTATTGAAGGTTTCAGTAAAATATGCATTTCTTCCTCTGGCACATGAGGATGGCATTTGTTTTATGGAATGCTGATTTTGGACTCAGGTGGGTGTGAGGTGAGAGCTGAGTTCTCTGTGGACTGCCCCAGCTGGGTTCTACTTTTAAGTATATTGTTTCTGTGGAACTTCCCATGCCAGGATCTCAGGCCTTTGACAAAAGTGCCAACTTGGCATGAATAAAGGAAAAGTAATTTCTTCTCTTATCTCTACTCCCAGAGCTCTGTAATCGTACTTAAAGCTAGATGATTTATTAATAATTTAACACAGCATAAGACTTATTGAGAAATTTTGTACTTTGTTTTTCACTGTGGCAGACAGGGAAGAACAGAGCTGAACAAAGAGAAATCACTAAGCAGGGCCTAGGAGGAAAAAATCAAAATCTAGGCCCATGGAGATTATGAAGATAATTAGCATAGATTGTCCCAGAGTAGACTTAAATAAAGTTTGGGTGGTTCACAGGCTGGGGGGAAAAGGTGGGGGCGGGGGGAGGACTGACTGATGCAGGTGGAGGAAAGCACTAGTCAGGGGCACAGACATAGGCTCCTGAGGGCAGAGATCAGTGCTGGATAGATATCAAGGCTGGAGCTAACTTGAATGAGGTGGAGGTGTGGGGACCTGTGACAGGAGGGAGCTCTCATGGCTCAGAAAAAGCAGGTTTTGCTGAATTAACAAACACAACCTGTAACTCCCAGGCATCGCTCAGCACATAGAGTGAGTCGAGCTACTGTAAGTTAGTAGCTCTTGTGGGCAGTTAGCCTCCACGCAGTGACCCAAGGACGAGGCTGCTTCTATCTTGCAGCTGTGCCTTCTACAACATGTGGTTTCCAAGGTCGCTGCAGAAAGAGAATGAAAGGACAGATCTGTACTGCCAGGTATGGTGGCCAATAGCCATATGTGGCTATTTAAGTTTAAATTAATTAAAATTAAATAAAATTTAAAATTCAGGTCCTCAGCCCCACAGGCTAGTGGCGATCATAGTGGCCGGTACAGGCATGAAATGTTTTCATCACAGCAGAAAGTTCTGTTGGACAGAGCTTTCCACTCCGGAAAGCAACCTACATTATCATTTCTGCCACATCCTACTGATGAAATCAGTCTCTTAACCCCAACCTCACTGCTACATACGCTGGGACATACATGTATATGTCAGAAGGAGAAAGTGGGATTGCTGAGTCTCTAGTCTGTCACATGGGCTGTGAGGAACTCTTCCAGCCTGGCTAGGAGCTACCTAAAATCCACTCATCCCCATGTGGATCAGTGAGCTCGAGCAGAGCCAGGGCCATAGAATGTGTCCTCTCTGTTTTCCTGTACAACCCAAAGGTGGAGTGGGAGCAGGGGAGAGGAAGATAGAGGGCAAGAAAGCCCTGAAAAGTGACCAATAGCACATTTTTCTCTAAGCTTACTAAGAAATTAGGTCAGATTTTATTTGATTCAGCAAAAATAAAGACATCAAACATTTTTTCTACTTGAACTCCTCATGGACAAATTTGTCTGTTACATGGCCTCACTTGTGAAAGAGAAAGAGGAACAACAAACACGTTCCTAAGGAGGCCATCCTTGGCCGCACACCACAGGGCATTATGCTGTCATTTCTCTCTTTGAGGTGATATGGATTGAGAGGACAAACACAGACTTTACAGTCAAGTAGGTCTGAGTTTCATTTCTGGAACTAAAATTGGGGGTCTGATGAGCAAGGCTAGGTGGGGTCTGGGCAGCCTGACCCAGCCAGCACTGTAACAAGGAAGGAACACAGAAAGCACATGGTGGGGGGCGAGCAGAATCAAGCCTCAGGTCACAGGGCAGCAAGACCACAACTGGGAAAGCAGTACAGCCTGTCAGAAGCTGGGAAGATCAGAGAAAATTCAAGAAGCACAGTGCAAGGCAGGTCAAGGCAAAGAGTTCATGCTGAATTCGGCCACCGAGGATGTGAGGGCCTCAGAGGACAGGCTCCTACATGGCCGGCCAAAAGGCACAACAGAACCAGGCCTCAGACAGAGCCTCAACATGGAAACAATCGTTCCCACCTCTAACTGCTGCAGTGAAGATGAGATAACACCTAACAAAATTTCATTCTTTAATCTTCTTTTATTGTTGATTTATATTCCACAATATCTTTTAAGACCTAGTTAAACCCTGCCTCCTTCATTAAACTCATGCCATTTCCTTCTCTGATGTTTTACAAATTATTTTGAATTTCACATTACAGTCTGGTTTTCTAATTCTCTCACAATTTTGTCACTATACAAACATTTACTTTATTTCTCAAGGGTATGTATATACGTGGTTCTAGAATATGAGTGTTCTAAGTAGTGAATTCTCTTAGAGTAGATTTACAATAGGTCCTCAATGAGTCGTTTTGCTGATTTGGATGGATGAAGGGTCCTCACTGGACAAGTGTGAGCTCTATTTTAGTCTGTATTTAATTCTTATGAGTTTTTATTGATAACCCAGACATTACTCTGGCTCATTGTATTAAAGAAACCCAGTTCGAAAAGCACAGGTTATTCTTCTGAAAGAATGAATCTCAGCACAACCGTGGTTTGTCTCTACAATGCTGTGGATAATGTTGCCTGCAAACATCAAAAACACTTACCAAGAAGTCCAGAGAGGGACAAGTAAGCACGTGATCCTGTCGTGCCATGGATGGCATGTCTTCTACCATAGGTGTAGACTCCCATGCCCAAAAAGCAGAGGTTGTGAGACAATAGGGTGATGATGCCCACGGAAAGCTTGGCTTGGTCACAAAATCTCGGAACACTGAGCTGAAGGACAGAGATCTCTTAGAGTTTGAGGGAGGTTGTCTTGGTGACAAATAGAAGGAAATATTGTTTACTACACTTGGTTGTAAACATAGGAGCAAATTATGCTGAGGATGTCAGGGGAAATTATAAATAGATTCAAAATGGATTCAGATAAATTCATGCATAATAGGCCTTACTAAGGGAGGGATGGTTGTAAAAAATGGTTTATGTTTCTGGGAGAAAGGATACTTAATCAATATTAAATAATTTGTAAATACAGACAACCTCCCCCATTCCAAATAACCCAGTTAAATAAATTATGGCCTTTATTCAATCCCCAAAGCAGTACATATGGACTCGATGTGTGCTAATTAGATGTATATTACTACCAGCCATCAATAACTTATCTTGTCCTAGAGATAGGAATAAGCCTGTGTTTTAAACCACAATCAAGTAGAAAATGCAAGAAAAAATGCAGATGGGGTCTGCTGTTTCTAAACATTAAGAGAAGAATTAATTTAACTAGAGACAGGAAGGGTTGCAACTGAGAGGGTCATTTGATGGTCCAGAGTAGACCCACCCCCTTCGTTTGTAGCTTAGGACAGAAGGTTGAAATGACCAGCAGAGGATACACAGGGAAGAAAGTGGAGGTGGGGGCTCTGGGCCTGCCTCCTGCCTCCTATCCAGGCCTCCCTGGACTAAACTATTTCACACTATGCCAATTAGTTTGCGATGAAAGATTGTATATATTGATGTCTGAAATAGAGGCTGAAATGATTTCAGGATTTTGCTGGAAATGCCAACATTGAATAAAAATGTATAGTTTTAAAACCAGTTTGAAAAAAGTTTGGGCATTCTGACATTTGGAGCAATGTGTTCAAGGAAATATTAAAAGGTATATGAACGATCACAGTGATGGATAATAGCACTTGCCTTAAGAAAATAAAGGATTATCCTTTTCCCTCCCCAAAGGCTTTTCCTCCATAGGCAGAGCTTTGGGACACTAGCACATGTCCTCCACTCTGAGTTGTTAAACTTTTCTATTTTCATGGATGGCAAAGTTCTGACTGTCATAAACTTTCTCCCATTTTTGCTCAAGGAGGATATGGAGAAATGTTGTGCAGGATTAGCTTATTATTTATCTGACATTTTTTAAATCCAGCACTCATGATTTGTATGTGATAAAACCTGTTCCATCCACTTTCACTAGGGAACCCATTGTCAATGCAGTGATATTTCAATCTTGTTTGACCTTGACCTGCAGTAAGAAATACATTTTATATCATGGCCTAGGACACTGAGACACACACATACAATCATATACACAATTGAAATCCAAGTTTTATGAAATAATACTTAGCCTCACTGCCTGAAAGCCGCTCGGATATTTCTATTCTAGTTAATAATTTCTACAAATGCTAGTCACTACACTCTCAATGTTTTTATTAGCCACAATTGGTTCATGACCTGTAGTTTGGAAACCCTGAGTATGAGAAGAACACACACATTCAGCTCTCTGCTCTCAGACATCATATTCTGTGGGCTACTCAAATCCTCCAGGCTCACCCAGACCTGAGCAGCCAGTCAGATTCGATAGATAATGGTATGGCCATTCCCCCACTGCAGCTTCCAAGCAGGGCTTCTCATTGGGCTCCTTCTCTTTATAGGAACCCTGGAAGAAGGCACTTTCACAACTATGTGTGCTCCTGATTGGAATGATGAAGTAGGTCAAGGAACCCTCCTGTGACCACTTTCAGACCCAAGGTTGGGAGTGAGAGATCAGTGTGACTCAGGAGATGCTGATGTAGAGAATAAGAAAAGAGTCACTCTCCATTTCACTATGGATTTTAAATCTTTCCATTCTGCAGATAATGTAAAAATCAAGTTTATAAATGTCATGAAATAACTTACATACACATGGACATAATAAAATTATACTCAAAACATAGCCTCATACCAGTTGATAGATCTAGATGCATGACAAATGCATATAAATGTTAGACAGGCAGACAATGAGTTTTTTTTTTCATGGCAAAAATCTCAATGAACTCAAACTCAAATAATAAAAACTCTTGAATAATGTTTTTATTTGGGTGACTCATTTTTTAGAAAAATAAATAACTGAAAACAAAACTGGCAAAAGAAACTTAAAACACCTACAATCCCTTACAGTTTATACCCATCACAATTTCCAATATCTCCTATACTCACAATACTGCACAATAATAACAAATATTCATAATAGAGGAATGAAAGATGCTAAAAATTTGAGTGAATTAGTGAAAGCCAGAATTAATGAACTACTACTCTTCAGAAAGATATTTTTTAGCAGATCCAGAACCAAAAAAGATTTGACCTAGTTTAGCAGAAAACCGAATTTTAAAGTTGTCTATTCATTGAAAGAAAAGAGAACTCATGTTTATTGAGAAACTATTAAGTGATAGTTTCATATGAAATACCACAGCTTCCTAATGAGTTGTGTATAATTTTCCCACCTTAACGATGAGCAAACGAATACTTAGAGCTACAGTTCTCACCATCAGTAAATGACAGGGCTAGGAATAAAACACAGTGATTCCTGGACACAAAGTCCATGCTTCAAAAAAAAATTAACTGTATTATATTATCCCCCCTGCAGAATAGCTTATTTAGGCTTTGCTATTTTTATTTTTACTCTCTATTGATTAATTTTACTCTATAAATTCATATTTTTTCTCCTTTCATGATGATGGCATAAAATAAATCCAAATTCTGATCCCCAACCAAAATGTCATAATGGCCCTCACATCTTCACCTTCTGTTGATTGCAAACTGTATGTCCCCATGTGGCGAGGTCACTCCTGGTGCTGGCCTCACTGTTTGGCCTCTGCCATCCTTTTCTTAGGTTTATGGTGTGACCCAGTCTCTAATGTCCCTGGAGTCTGCCCTTCCTGTACTGGCTTAGTCCTCAGAGCTTCCCAGTAGGACTGTACCTTGGCCAGTAGACCAGGTAATCAGTTACCTCCAGCAGTTCCAGTATCTGAAATTAGCTTCTTGTTCCCACTAATGGATCCCTCAGGAAAAGAGGTTTCTAATGACAAAAGTAAATGATGTAAGGTGCATATTTATGATGCAAATAAAAAGGATTGTGATAATTCTGGACCAAATGGCACCAGTTTGGCCACTATTCAATTCTCAAACTCACTGTGCTGTGCTGAAAGCTAGCCTTAATCTCTGCACAAGGCTGGGTTGCAGTTCACTGGGCTGGGTGCAGGGCCAGTGGAAAATTTCAGGGTGCATCTCCTCACATGAATTTCCAACTTTCTCTAGAAAGACATTTTATTTACAAACCTACTGACATGCCACTTAATTTAAACACTGTACGACCTTCTTTTGCAGGCAGGAATGCTAAAACCTTAAGCATGACACAGCTGAGCTCTTGGTCCATGTTCAAATGCAATGCCCCCCATGCTCTTTCTTTACAGAAATTCGAAGACTAAGTGAACTTGAAGTGTCAGCACCAGCCAGCTTCCTGCAGTGCTTTCTAAGCACTGCCTTTCCCACCAAGACTACTGAAAAAAAAGAGGAAGTTATTTGGGATGGCACAGGAGATGGCTTGGGCTAGGCCTCTGGGAGAACCAGGGTAAGGTTCTGAGTATAAACCAGCCTCATGGGTCCAGTCTAGAGGAAGGGACTGGGACAAGCAGTTTGGGACTCTGTCCTCTAATTATTCCAGTTGACTGAGGCTTTCATATTTTTTCATCTTCATCCTGGAATGACTCATTTTGAAAGCTGAGGTTTCATGCTGAAAATATAATAAGAACCTTCATGAGTTTGGAATGAGATGCAGAAAATTGCATTGGTAAGATTTCTCTCTGGGGACTGAGAAAGGAAAACCCTGGGGGCAGAAAGGGTATCTGGCACCTTTTGAGATCTTCATGTCAGCGTGCAGCACAATTCTTTGGATTCTAATTTTCTAGCCCTTTTCTGAGAAATGCAGCTTGCTTTTTTGTCTCATAATCACAGAGAAGGGAGACACACTGTGGGAAAGAGTAGTGTCTGGTACTACGAAATAATTACTCGGAATGAAGGGTTTGCCTTTGGATAAGTAGTACTGGGGGAAAAGAAAGGTCAAGAAGAGGCTAAGCAGAGAAAAACTTTAATTTTTCTAGATGCCACCAAAAGAAAACTAGACCAGTGTTTGGTCTGGGCATTGTGGGTACACAAACGATCAGGTTAAACATTTTAAGTTCAGCTAATATAACTTATTTTGAATCTGTGCTGCTGAAAAACTAGCTTCTCTTGTGTTTTCTTCCCCCCAGGAACACAATAAATGAAAGTCTAGCTCTATGCCATAAAGATTACTTTGAGGACATCTTTTTGGGGACTTTCATGGAGGAGAGTAAGTTGTGTCTCATTGTTTCAAAAATGCTAATTTCAAAAAATTACCCTGTTGTCAGTATGACTCCAAGATACAACTTCACATATTCCTGGTTGTTAAAGAAAATTCTGAATTCACAGTACTGCCCACTGAAATTTGTGGTCTTCATTCATGGGTATGTTTGATCAAAAGGACTCTAGCCCTGCTGAGAACTCCTGGGCCAGGACTTCATTCTGGAGAATGAGGTTCCCAGGGCCTCCACAGCTACTCCTGACAATTCTAGTGTAGCAAACATGCCTGCTCACTTGCTTTCTAAGTCTCTCCACACGTTTACTTTATTTGCCTTAGTGCCATCCATGAAAGAGGACAATTTCTCTGGGTGACAGAGAGAAGAGAGAAAATCAGTTTCTTCATGGGGATGAAGTTGTCATTATTCTCATGGGAGTGAAGTCTGTGACACTGAAGACAGTAAAAGTGAGAATATTGTTCATTTTTAAGTTCTTAGGACCACCTTTCCAAGTCATAGAAATGGTTAGAAACAAAACTTTGGTGTCATTAATACATTAGGAAAAGAAGTAGAAAATGATCAACTATTTGCAAATATAGTTTTTACTTACTCTCCTCAAGTTGACTTGATAAATGTCATTATTCCTGGTTCGCTTGATCCAGATACCCTCCAGAAGACTTTACCAAAGGAGTAGATTATCACTGGTGCTTACATCAAAGAATATTCCTTTTCTGAGTGGCTGAATCAGGTTTGTGCAGTTATGAATCACCTTCTGTAAAATATAAATCAGGAAGCAGGTGTTGTCAAAGTCACCAAATTTTTGCTTCCATACTCATTCCAGACAATTCTGCAGCTGACTTGGGAAACATGCACAAACCCCTGGGAAAGTCCAAGGTTACAGAACTGTTGCCTCTGACCCTAAGAACAGCTCTCTCCCACCTTGAAAGAGGCAGCACTCCCTCTTCTTCTCCAACTATTTCACAAGAATAATAAATTAGTTGAATAAGTTATACCTCTAAATAATCGAGTACTATGCAGCTATAGAAAACAATGAGGACACAATCTAAAGAGAGAAGTAGAAAAATATAAGAGATTTAAGTGAAAAGGGAAAGGTGCAGGGGTGAGGAGAAGGGTGAAATGAATAAAGAAGGTCAGGAGGTACAAACTTCCAGTTTTAAAATAAATAAGTCCTGGGGATGTAATGTACGGCCTGGTGACTATAGTTAATAATACTGTATTGCATTATTGTAAGTTGCTAAGAGAGTAGATCTTAAAAGTCTCATCGCAGGGAAAAAAATTGCAACTATGTGTGGTGATGCATGTTACCTAGACTTATTGTGGTGATCATTTCACAGTATACACAAATATCAGATAATTAAGTTGTACATCTCAAGCTAATATAATAATATATGTCAATTATATCTCAATAAAAAATAAACTTAAAAATAAAAAAGTGCAGACAATATAATAAGAATAGGGCAGGGGAGGCAAGAACTGGACTCCATAAAGTAGACTGCATAAATACTGGAATAATATACAAGAAGCAAATATATAAGAAGTGGTTACTTATGGGGAGGAAGTAATGAGATGATAAAGAACAAGGCAGAAGAGAAGAGTGAGCATCAGATTTCTCATCTATACCCTTTTATATTTGACTTTTGAATCATGTCACTACCACTTCAAAAAAAATATTTTTTAAAAAAGGTCTGAGTTACACACACACATACATACACACACACTAGGTGACAAAATATAGCTACCTAAACTGGACAAGTCTCACCTGATGATTAGAGTAAAGATTCTGATCCCCAGAAAATACAAAACCAAGAGATTAGTGGTTCTTCAGAACTTGAATAAAGACTGCTTCCTTTTTTGGATTGGTGTGCTCTAATTCAAGATTTAAAAAAAAATGGACAAGAATTAATAGGATTAATAAAAAGCTTAAGAGCTGGAGAAATCTGTAATTAAATTATTCATTTTTCTTTCAGATAAGGACACTCAGGTTCATAAAGTTTCAGCCACATGCCCATGGTCACACAATTGGAGGCAGAGTCAGCTCTACCATCTGGCTCTCCTGGCCTAGGTCACTACTCTGTGCTCGATCCTGATTCCCCTTGCAAAATGGAAGACGGACTTGAAGACTGTACTCAAAATGCTGTTCGCCCTAACCTAGAGACCTTAAGAGGAGAAATGAGACAAGGAACTGAAATAGTTTTAGCCTGGAAAAGGAAAAAAAAGGAGATATATAATAGAAGTGAATCTTATATCATGTCTAATAAGTTCGAAATGGAGCAGCTGTTCTCAATCTTTAGTGAAGAGAGAACTGGAATTTATGCCACAACATGAGGTATAAGATAAAAAGAGGA